>CM066037.1:429765327-430406939 GCA_033557465.1 Ichthyophis bannanicus
AGAGCCAGTTCCTCCCTTGCTTGTTTATGTACAACATACTTCCCTGATTGTCCGTATGAATGAGGACTGTCCTTGTATCTGAGCAGGGTATGGAAGACCTTGAGAGCTAGAAAAACTGCTCTGAGCTCCAAGTGGTTGATATGTAGAGAGGTCTCCTGTGGAGACCAAGTGCCTTTAGTGGAGAGGTCTTGCATAATGAGCTCCCCAACCTTTTTGGGAGGCATCTGTTGTGAAGGGTTGCCTTGGGGCCAACAACTGTTGGAAGGGGGACCCCAGCAACAGATTTTGGGTGGAACTTCCACCACTGGAGAGACCAAAAGAGGCGCCTGGAGGTTTTGCTATTTTGTCTGACAGAGCACCTGATACTTGAGTCCACTGGGTGGACCAAGTCCATTGAGCTGCTCTCATGTGAAGGCGAGCATAGGACACCAGCTGCACTGTGGATTGCCATGTGTCCTAGCAGTTGTAGCATCTCCCAGGCAGCTTAAATGGCTCTTTGACTGAATTTTGGGAGGCGAACTGCACTAAGCGTAGGCACCTGGCATGAGGAAGATAGGCCACTGCAGTGGTAGTATCTACCCAGGGCCCCTATGAACTCTAGGGACCGAGTAGGGGGTGGATCTGGGACTTTGGGAGGTTTACCACCAGTCCCAGATACTGCAGAATGCGCCTGGTGCAGTCCAGGGAAGTCTGGGCCTCTGACTGAGATGGAGCTCGGATTATCCAGTCGTCCAGGTATGGGAATACAAATATTCCCAGAGTAGCGTAGAAATTCAGCTACTACGGACTCCATGCATTTGGTGGTAACAGCTCTTGGAGCAGAGGCCAGACAGAAAGGAAGCACGCGCTGTATTGGTACCAATTGCTATTCCTTGTGAAAAGGAAAAAACGGAGAAACCTTCTGGAGATGGATGGATGAGGAACATGGTGTTGTACGCAGGGGTCCTTGAGATCTGAGAGAACAAAGCCAATCCTGACTCTGAAGCGTATGGAAGGAGAGGTGCCCGAGAAGAAGCACTTGAATTTCTCCTTGCATAGAAATTCCTGTTCAATTAATCTCTGAACTATCTAATAATGGGTATCTGTAAGTCCCCTTTTGTTTTCTTTGGGATCAGAACTAGGTAAGAGGAGAGTAAAACCCTGACCCTGGTTGAGAGAGGTACTATCTTCTATTGCTCGCCCCTTAGCGGCAAGAAGGGTAAAGCCAACAGTCCTGACCTAGGGAAAAGTTTGAGGAGAGATGTTTGAGAGAATTGTCAAATGTGCTCAGCCATGGTGTAGAGGAGGAAGGTATTGAGACTAAAAATTGAAGTTTGTAAGGAGCGCCTCTCTTATGATGGAGAGGGGTTCCCCACTGCTCTGGCTTGTTAAATTTGCTCCCATCTGGGAGCAAAATGAGCTAACCTTCCTGGAATGGTGAGAGGCTCTGGCTGTTTCAGAGCCAGAACGGCTAAGTTCTATAGCATCAAGTCAAAAGCCCTGAGGAGGCTGGGTCTCTTGGGGACACTGCTAGGTACATATGACCTATACTGGCCACTGTTGGAAACAGAATACTGGGCTTGATGGACCTTGGTCTGACCCAGTATGGCATATCTTATGTTCTTATGCTGAGTTGTCAGCAGCCCCTGTAGGCTTAGGCCTGGCCTGTTTAGGTTGCTGACGCTTAGCAGCAAAGCGACCTGTAATGATTGTTGGCCAGAAGCAGGATGGCTTCTGCCTTTCTTGAAAAGACTTCTGAAAGGTTTTTTCTTGGCAGGAATGGAGGTTGACTTGAAAGTCTATCCAAAGCAGAATTTTCTGCATCCATTTGAGTGGCTTTTATTTGCCAATCTTTGCCAAACAGGTTTTCACCTGTACAGGGAAGATTTCATAAGCCATCCCGGACCCAAGATTCTAGATCAGAAGCCTGGAGCCAAGCAATTCTGCTAGCAGCTATGGCAATGGCCGAAGCTCTGCTGGGCACCTTCAAAGGAGTCAAAAGCTGCACGGTTGGAAAACTTTGAAATATCTTGATATGCTTAAGCCAAATAAGGAATTCTTCCCTTTTATCCTCTGGAAGAAAAGGGAGGAAAGTGTGCAGTTTATCTGCAACTTCTTTCAGAAACATACCCATGTAAAGACTATAGGAGTTGATTCTGGCAATGAGCATACTGGCTTGGAAGATTTTCCTACCAAAAGCACCAAGGTCCTGCATTCTCTTCCTGGAGGAGCAGAGGAGTGTCTGTTTGCACTCTTTATCCTGTTCATAGCTGACTCCACCACAATAGAATGGTGAGGAAGCTGTGTTTTATGAAAACCAGGACAAGGAGGGACACGTACACAATGTCCAATCTACTAAAATGAGGAGAGATAGTGAGAGGAGTCTCCCATAAGTCAATCATGTGATCATAAAGAATTCTCATGAATTGGCAAGGTGACTGCCTCTTTAGGAGCCTTAGAATAACCTAAAATATCCAATTTTTTAGCTCTAGGCTCTGATTCAGAGGTCACTGAAATAGAAAGTCCTTTAGCCACTTCTCTTATGAAGTCTTGAAAGTACAAGTCCTCTGGAGGAGACATTCTTCTTTGTGGAGAGGGCGGCTCCTCAGGAAGGGCTATGGATACTTCAGCAGACTCCTCCGATGCATCAGAAGGTCTTCAGAGGACTCAAAGTATCGACTGTCAGGGTGCTCTTCCAAAGCTCGATACGCGTATCGAGCGGTATCGACATCGGAGTCATCGTTACCGGTTTCGGTACCGATGGGAATCCCTTGACAGGGAACCGCTGCAGTCGGCATCCTGGTCGATGTCGATGCAGTTGGTAACGGTACCAACACTGGTGCCGGTACCGGAGCTGATACAGACAACGGGGGTTGTTGTGGTATCAGCGGCGTCGCAGCTTGAATGAAGGCCGTGATAGCCTGCTGCATGGATAGGACATTCTGATCCATCGCGCCATGAATGCCTGAAGATCGGTACCGGAAGGTTGCGCCGGTACCCCAGAGCATTCTAACAGGTGATCGGTCGAGGCCGTGCCATCGATGTCAACCTGTAACCCCATAGGTGGAGCTTTGGAAGCCGGAGCTTCCCGCCGGGGTTGTTTATGCCGGTGCAGGATCCTCGAGGGCAAGCCCGGAGGCATCTCGATGCTTGGAAGGAGATCTACCCTTTGAGGACCGGCGGGATTTATGTTTGGGAGAGGCGGTTAGGAAAGGCGGGAAGGCAGCGTGCAGGCGCTGTGGGATGCTCCCAAAAGCTTTCCTTTTTGGGAAGCTGGGGATCGTTCCCGCGCAGGCTCCGTCGGTACCGAAGTACCCATATGTGAGACTCATTCCTGCTGTTCCTGGAGATAGATGGTTTTGAAGCAGCACTGAAAGCCTTATCAAAGAACAAAGCACCCGGCATGGATAGCATTCCAATTGAAGTATTACAGCAATTGGATGCAGCTGCTACCATACTTACAAGGCTCTGCCAGGAAAGTCAGAAGACAAATTCATGGTCACCTGACTGGAAAAGATCTGTGTTTATACCAATACTGGAGAAAGGTGATCCTACTGAGACTGGAAATTATCGCACAATCACTCTGATCCCATATGCCAGCAAGATTCTACTCAAGATTATTCAACAGAGACAACAACCATTACCTGGAATGAGAATTACAAGAAGTGCAAGCAGGGTTCAGGAAATGGCAACAAAAGAAACATAGCAGATGTGAAATGGATCTTTTGAAAAACAAAAAGAATACCAAAAGGCTATCCATATGTGTTTTAATGACTACAGCAAGGCTTTTGACTGTGTAAAAACCATGAGAAACTCAGGGCCACATTAAGAAGCATGGGTTTACCAGAACCTGATAGTTCTCTTGCACGTTTATAATGATCAAGAAGCAACAGTTCAAATGGAAGAAGGAGAAACAGAATGGTTTAAGATCAGCAAAGGTGTACGACAAGGCTGCATACTTCCCTCTACCTGTTTAATTTATATGCAGAACAAATCAAAGAAGCAGGACTGTATGAAGACAACCAAGGTATGAAGATTGGTGGAAGACTCATTAACAACCTTCGCTGTGCTAATGATACATTACTGATTGAAAGTGAAGATGATCTGGAACATTTGTTTCTCAAGATCAAGGAATATAGTCTTAAAATAGGCCTGCCCTTAATGTAAACAAGACAAAGATCCTGATAACTGGCAAAATCAATAAATTCATCATTGATGGAGAAGAAATTGAAATAGTTGATAACTTTTTAACCTACTTGGATCAACAATCAATAAAGAAACTGACAACGCATTGCTATTGGCAGAATGACTATGACGGACATAGATAAGATTCTCAAGAGCAGAAATCTCTCTCCATACAAAGATTTGACTTGTCCAAGCCATGGAATTTCAATATTATATAGCTGAGAATGCTGGACATTGAAAAGATAGACAGGAAGAAAATTGATGGTCTTTGAATTATGGTGCTGGTGATGAGTACTGTGTATACCATGGACAGATCAAACAAACAAACCAGTCAGTACTAGAGGAGATCCTTTCTTTAGAAGCTCAGATGACAAGACTGACTTCCATCCTTTGGACACATCATGCGGACAGAGAGAGATCCTTAGAGAAAGGCATTATGCTTGGCAAGGTAGAAGTTCAACACAAAAGAGGAAGGCCAGCAACGAGATGGATTGATACAACAGCAGCTATGGGTGCCACAATGTCAACATGAGCCGCCTGACTGAAGTACCGAACACAGTTTAGGACAACTATCCAGAGGGTCGCCATGAGTCAACACCAACTTGACGGCACTTAACTTTTGTCAACAAAGCTTGGAGTCTGGTTGGGTTCCCCTGTATTATTTTTCATGTCCCCTATTTTTTGGCCCCCAAAGCTGGCTGGATGTCCAAGGGTTGGATTCTGCTACCATACAAAGATGTTCATTTTGCTGACAGAGGTGCCATCAACATTGGTATAGAAAATTTTGGCCTTTGGGCCTATTATGAACTTCAAAAGCCCCCCCCCACCGACAGACAATCTGCATTTGGTTCTCTGTAAACTCTGCAAGGCCAGTGTGATGATTTTGAAGATGACTGTTGCTTTGAACTTGGGAACCTCCAATTGGCGCTCATTCCCAGTGTCTCTGAAATTTTTAAAGTTAATGTGGCAGTGAGGCGTGGATGGAACTTTTTATATCTGGGAAGTGCAGAGGTCAGTCAACTTCTTTTTTGGAACCCCCAAAGCCTCGGTTCTTTTGTGTTTCCGATTCTCAATGATTAAGAAATCGGTTCAGGTGGTCCTCTTAGGCTCATGGGAAGACATGGCCACAAATGCTTTACAGTTGAGCTTGGCTATGGCCTACCAGCCCAGCAGATTAAACACAGAGTGGGTATTGAAGTTCTGGATCTTTCTCCCCGCACTGCAGGCAGGAGTGGGAACCTTTAACTTCCAGTTGGGACCTGCCGCCAGGCAACTGGCGAGAAAATTCCACAAAAAGTCACTTTGACACAATAAATATTTTGTTATTTGTTTTAAGGAAATGACACAAAGAATTAATGCTGGATAACACAGAGATTACAACTCTTGTAGAACAACAGGAGCGCTTTGTTTTTGCATGCATGCTCAGTAGAGCGGAAAATATAATGAAAATGAGGTGCAAGAGGAAATTGCTGCCATTTATGGAAGAGGGCAGCACATGCTTATCACTTTTATACTAAGCTACTGAGGGGCAGCATATGATTTTACTCCCGTTGTCGTCGTGCTCGGACTTCAATTCCCCCCCCCCCCTGGCTTGTTGATGTACAGGTACAAGGAGAGTAATTTTTATGAGACGAACGAACTTGAATGTGTAGAATTCATCAGTTGTATCGGCTTTCATCACGTAAGCTAATAAAAATATGAAACCAGCCTGAATGCATCATATGTAAAAGGCAGACGCAAGGGACGTGATTGCCTACTTGTATGCGATGTACAAATATACATGGAGGCAAAGATGAACAGAATTGGCACCTAGGTTGTATAATTTTATAAAAATTATTTTTGCATATGGCCCGCTATTTCTTACATCTGTCTACCTTTCCCTGGAGACAATTATATTTAGGACCATAGAGTTCTTTATAAAAATAAATGCAATGTGCCCGTGTCTTGCCAGGCCAGATGCCCGTGTTATAAGATCACCCTCAAATCTTGTGCGTTTCTCCTTTCCTCCCTGGTCTTGCATGTATCTGTAGAAACTGAAAAGCACTGCTGCTTAGTCATGCATTTATGAACAGCTTTTTGAAATGATTTGCCTTTCCCACAACACCCTCTAGTCCTTAAGGGCAAGAATGCAAAAATGTAATTACACCAGCTAATACAAAGGCTTCCATTTATTCCCCTTGCCTATAGACCTTTATTTCCTCAATAACCTATTTTTTCCAAATCATCTACTTGAAATGTCACTATTACTCTTCAAGTAGCATTTAACCGAGGTAGCCCTTTAATGCATTTTAGCCAATGCAATGATTGACAGCATGGCCTACATTTATTCAGCTAAGCTGAAAACCACAGAGTGCTCTGTTTAACTACACAGCGCTATACCCACAGAAGTGAAAATATCTTGTATTTCTTATTGTATTCTATTATGGTCATGTTTCTTTCATGCTTCTTTGTAAGTATTGATTTAAATTCACTAAAAAAAAAGAAGTGAAAATATCAAAGCTGCATTACTCTTTTTTTTTTTAATCCTTATGATGCTCTAAACCCTGCTAGCCCTTACCAAGGAATCTGCATTTTATGAACGTCTCTTCATAGGGGTCAAAGCTAGGCCAACAGCCTTGTCATACGGAGTAAAATGAAGGTGGTAAAAACTTTTTTAATTGAAAGCCTTTTTTTTTGTTTATCTCCAAAGAGTAGATGATACCATAAAGAGTACCAATGAACAAAACTCCAAGTTCTCTCTCACACTAAATAAGTATATCAAAAGAAAAAAAAAAAGGGAAAGAAAACGGTGATCAAAAATCTGAGGCATGCTTTGGTACCAAAAGATTTCTTCTACCTGTATTCCCAATACTCGTCTCATTGAGACCCCCCACAGAGTAAGCCACTGGGTAATATAAAGGCCTCAGTGCTAGGCTGGTGACTAACTAGCGGCAATATCTATGCCTACTACAGAAAGCACATCGATACCGCCCATTTCGTCATTGGCCTCATTGTGACAGTCTGTGTGCTTTTTTACAATTTTTAAATGCATTGACATCAACTGAAAAAAAACCACACACTTAGCTGTGCCCACAGTGGCTCTCCAAACCAGGGGGAAACAATTTGTTAAGAACATAAGACCAGGAATGGGGAGTAACCAAGATGGCGGATGTGAGCGTGGTCGGGTGAGCTGCCGTCCTGAATATTGCTGTGCTGTCGAGCCCCTGCTGTCGGAATGGTATGGAGGAAGCGAAAACAAGCCGCCCTACCTCTGGGCGAGAAACTTCAAGCATTGCCGGCCAGCGAACGCTTGGGGAGTGCGGTTTTGACCCACGCGTTGGAGCAGCGTCTTTGGCTGGGCAGTGGAAGAGTTTCGCCCCAGAGCATCTCAGGTGTCTCGCTGTCTTCGGTCGAGCGGACACCCCCGCCACGGCAAGGAAGTTTGGTCTTAGCTGTCGCTCTGCCCTCGGCTTTGGTTTTGGCGAGTACCCCAATCTCAGAGGGAGATGGAGGTGCTTTGGCTGAGTTAGACCCTCCCCTTGGTAAACGGGCCAGATTCGGTTGAGAGAAGCGTGGTTTCAGCAGAACGGATCTGTGTCCTGGACCCTCAGTGGTGAGGGAAGAATTTCCTGACTTTCCCATTATGGTGAGACCCGCGGCATTTACTTTGCAAACGCTATGGGAAGGACTTGCGCCTTGAAGGACTCCATGAATAGAGTTTAATTGTGGGACTTTTAAAAAAGACATTAATCTGGTTAGAGACTTGTGGGCTCCTTACTAAGGCTAATGAGGTACAATGCAGTAGATTAGCCAGCTTGGAAAGGGAGATGGGGGAGGTTCGGGATTTGGTAAATGCCCAAATAAAAGGATAACAATGTCTCTGGTAGAAAATTGGAATACCTGGAAAACCAGGTTCGGAGAAATACTCTCCGTTTTCTGAGTTTTCCTCGGTCACCAGTGCTGGCAGCGATTGAAATGGTTCGAAAATATTTTGGGGAGGTATTGAAAATCCTGCCGGAACAGTTACCTCCTATAACCAGGCTGTGTACCTAGCCCAGGGGAGTATGGGTGGAACAGTTGCTCACCCTCCCCGCCAGCCTGGGATAGAGGATCTTACGTGTCTCCTTGAGAGTTCTCTGGAGATTGTAATGGAGAGAACCACCCTGCTTGTTACATTTGCTTTAGAAACGGATAAAGTATTTATTCTTAGAATGTTTTTTCGAAATGCTAATGAAGCTTTTTTGGGGTCTAGGGTGAGGGTATTTCATGATCTTTCACGAATTACACAGCTGCGGAGGAGGGAGTTTTTGGCTCTTCACTCTAGGGCTTTGGCCTTGGGCGCCTCCTTCCAACTTATAACCGTATTTTTTCGCACCATAAGACGCACCGGGACCATAAGACACACCTGGTTTTTCAGAGGGGAAAATAGGAAAAAAAATATTCTGTTTTGAATTGCCTTATGCATCCTACCTATTTGGCATTATGGGACCTGTAGCACTGATTCCAGTGGGTAAAATAAGGGACTAAAAATACAATACTGCACTGAAATGAAAATTTCAAACCATAACTGGCAAAAAAATCTCACTCCTGGGACTGGATAACTTGGCAACTCTGGAACACTGGCTATAAGTTCTCGTATAAATGGGTATAAGCAAAGGACGCGGACAGGATCGACCTCCCCTACAAAAATGGAGCCAGACTTCAACGCTACGAAGAGCTGCAACCATTATATGATCAGCTTTAGCTAATGCTGCCAACTGGCTCTGTGTCCATGAAGAACAGACTAATCGGTTCCTGGTCTTACTTTTATGAAATTGATATACTTGTGGTCCATGAATACAATAAGCTAAAAACATTTGACAATGTTCCCTTTTTCTCCCTCCTTCTGTTTTGATTTCTACTTAAAATTTTATGGCTCTCTCCCCTCCAGGGTGCTATTATCTTGTATGCTAATGGGGGACTGCATCATCCCTCCCCCCCCCCGGGTTCAGGCTTATCAGAGCCAGCCACCACCACACAAGATATCCACCTTATACACACACCGACACCATCTTCTGCAGCAGCGGCTCCCTGCCACTTATGGAACCGCGGCTGTGCTTTTAAAATCATCTCGGAGCCCTTCCTGTCTTGACGGGCTCCGTGCAGCATTGTCCCGCCTCTAAAGGAAGTTTTTTAACCACTTCCTTTGGAGGCGGGACAATGCTGCACGGAGCCCATCAAGACAGGAAGGCTCCGAGATGATTTTAAAAGCACAGCCGCGGTTTCCCTAAGAGGCAGGGAGCCGCGGCTGCAGAAGGAGGAGTCGGTGAGTGTCTAAGGAGGAGATCTTCTGTGGTGGTGGCTGGCACTGATAAGCCTGAACATGGGGCGGGGGGAGGAGGATGCAGTCCCCAAGGACACGGAAGGTCCCGGGGGACCCGCTGCCGCTCTGCAACTTCTTATATTCGCACCATAAGACGCAGGCACTTTTCCTCCCACTTTTTGGTGAAGAAAAGTGCGTCTTATGGTGCGAAAAATACGGTAAATTTCCTGTTAAATGTTTTGTTAATTATAAGCAAAAGATGTATTTGTTTTTTGACCCCAAGCAGCTCCTGGCTTATCTGGAGACTAGGGAGGGGAGTGATACTGAGGTTGTTATTTCTTCTCATACAGCTGATGTGTAAGTCTCTCTTCCGCCCTTAATATATTTGTGTTAATTCTATGATCTCTTGGCAGTATATGAATTACCTAGTACTCGCCTATTTCCTATGTTTTGTTGGGGTCTAAATAAGATGGAGATATGATTTGTTATGGATTTAATTTCCTGGATAATTGTATTGGGAGAATTCCATTGCTTTTTCTATGTCGTTCATGGTATGATATCTGAATGTTAAGTTGATAATTGATAAATAAAAAGTAAAAGAACATAAGATATGCCATACTGGGTCAGACCAAGGTCCATCAAGCCCAGTATCCTGTTTCCCACAGTGGCCATCTAGGTCATACGTACCTAGCATTTTCCCCAATCATTAACTTTCATCTGCCATTTGAATGCCCAGTCTTCCAATATATCAAGGTACTCTTGCAATTTTTCACAACCCTCATAGGTTTTAACAACTTTGAAAAATTTGTGTCATCTGCAAATTTGGCTTCTTCATTCGTTATTTCCCATTTTCCAGGTCATTTACAAATAAGCAGCAGACCCAGCACAGATCCCTGGGGTGCTCCACTATTCACCTTTCTCTACTGGAAAAATTGGCCATTCAGCCCTACCTTCTGCTTTCTATCTTTTAACCAGTTCCTGTATCAACAATAGTACGTCTAGATCCGCAGATGCGGAATTAGGTTCAAACGGGCCCCATTTCAATTTAGATGTGTCTGCGGGCCGGCCGTGCATGTCATGGAATCTGTCTCCACATACATTGTATTTTGCACTTGCCCACATTAAATTTTCATCTGCCATTTGGATGCTCATCAGTCTCCCCGATTTCACAAGGTCTTATTGCAATTTTTAACAATCTTTTGTGATTTAACAACTTTGAAAAAACATAAGAACTGGCCATTACTAGTCATACCAACAAGCCCAGTGGCCAGTCACAGTCACAAGTAACCTGACATATCCTAAAATCAAACTCCCAATCCTACAACATAAGGAATCCATGTAACAGCAACCTACTCAACAAAGGTAACAACGATTGAGCTCATAAACGCCAGATCAGTATGCAACAAGATACACACTCCTTGTACGACCACATAGAGGAGCGACAGCCCGACATAATATGCGTCACAGAGACGTGGCTCAACCCTACCGACAATGTACTACTCACCCAACTCGTACCGGACAACTACTCAGCGTTCAACTGCCCACGAACCCACAAGCGTTTGGAGGAGGACGGAGTCCTAAATAATAGCAAAGACAAAACTAAAATTAAAGAAACATAGCTTCTCCAATACTCAGCAATGTAACACAATCAGCATCAAAAACAAAAACATTGCAATCTGCCTAACTACAGAGCACCCAGGAGCTCCACCCGACGAATTAGCCCTTCATACTCGAAGAAGCCTGTGCCATAACAACAAACAACAACAGCACTACTGATTGGAGACTTCAACCTCAAGTCCACCAATACCAAAGACGCAGAGGCCCTTCCGTCAAGCAATGACCTCACTTCAATTCACACAGATAATCAACGCTCCAACGCACAGAACATGGATCTTCTCCAGACCACTCGTTCTCGCATCCAATTACATAACTTCAAGAGACCTAATCTCTCTCATCCACCCACCATTACCCCAGTGGCCATGGTCTGACCATTACGTAATTGAGACAAAAGATACGATCTCAAGAGGACCAGACAAACGAACGAAGAACAAACAACTCACACACACAAAGACGATTCAAGAATTTCGACAGGGACGGAATTCATACAGAACACAACACAACACCTGAACATTCCTACAGATGACCTGGAGGAACAAGTTTCCAGATGGAACAGCATCTTAGCTAACGCCGCCAAACCATCCAGTGGAGGGCACGAGAACCACCAACACAACAGGAGGACAAAACACCCTTGGTACTCAGCAAAAATACGTCAGGAAAAGAGGGAGCTCAGGAAGATTGAACGGAGATGGAGAATAAACAAAACAGCATCCGACCAACATCTCTAACTAAAAAAACTAAAAATATACAATGATTGAATCAACCAATCTAAGAGGGAATTCAACACAAACTTGATAAATACTTCCATCAACATGCACAGAGAGCTCTTTGAAATAGTCAAGATCCTCACAAAAGAGCAAAAAACAACAGAAGAGGAAGTACAAGTGGACCTCCACCGGAATTCGCCCGACCACATCAAAGACAAATTCCACTCCACAGAGCGTACAACACCCAGTGGTGACCACCAGGACAGACATACACACCAAAACCTGGGGCACATTCTACTCACCCTCAACAGAGCAGATATCCCACATCATCTCTACAATCAACACAAGCACTGCGCCTACAGACCCATGCCCAGTATCAATGGGGTCAAAGCCACCAAATCAAACTTCATTCACACCATACACAAAATAGTACACCAACTCACTCACTCAAGGACTCATGCCAAAGCAACTAAAGCTTGCCTCAGTAAGACCAATAACAAAGAAAACAACACTCGACAAAGCGGATCCAGCAGCATACCGACCGATCTCCAGCATACCCTTCCTGGCAAAATCATCGAAAAAACGGTACAACTACAACTCCAGGAACACATCGACAAACATGAAACACTCGACAACCAACACGGCTTTCGTCCCAACCACGGAGTCGAAACGCTACTGATCTACCTCTTCGACAGCATCCTAAGAATAATTGACAACAACAGGAAGGGAATCATAATGGTCTTCATCGACATCTCCTCAGCCTTCGACACAGTGTACCACAACCACGCTCCCTGGAAAGGACTAAAGAACACTGGTATACACGGTATCACTTTGAAATGGTTCCACTCATACCTAACCGAAAGACAGCTACAGGTCAAGGTGGGACACAACACCTCCCGACCCATAAATGTCCGCCAAGGAGTACCTCAAGGATCCGCACTTTCAGCCCTCCTATTTAACATCTACATCCAACCGATATGCTACATCATGAAAGAGAACAACATTCAATCCACAATATATGCAAACGACATCATGATATACACCCCGATAGAAATCGACAACCCGGATTTCTCCACGATAACAGACTGCCTTACCCAAATGACAAGCTGGTGTCAAAACAACAACCTCGCAATACACTACAACAAGACTGAAGCTCTAATAATCACTCGGAAACCAAAGCTTCATACACCCGCCAAACATCAAGATACAAAACACTACTATTCCAATAAAATCAGAAGTGAGATACCTTGGAGTTACTCTGGACAACAAGCTAAACCTCAAGCCACACATAGACAACACAATACACAAAGTCTACTACAAGATGCGAATCATCAGGAGACTGAAACCACTCCTTGCCCCAGAACACTTTCGTACCGTCCTCCAAGCACTGATAACCCCAATACTGGACTTCTGCAATCCGATATACTTGGGACTACCGAAACAAGCCCTCAAACCACTCCAGCTAGCACAAAACACTGCAGCACGAATAATATCCGGTACTGCAAGACAGGACCACATCACACCCACCTTAAAAGACTTACACTGGCTCCCAATCGGTGCACGCATCAGATACAAAACTATCATAAACCTATTTAAGATAAATCAGCACACATCAGCCAACAGCCTACACACCCTCATTCAACCAGACAACAGCACTCGTCCTAGAAGAAAACAAACACGCAACCGAGTCAGCACCCCAGGTGAATTCAAACACACACGCAAGGACACAACAGACAGAGCTCTCTCCATGGCTGCTCCCACTCTATGGAACACACTACCCGACGACTTGAGGACAACTACAGACCTCAAAGACTTTAGAAAACAGCTAAAAACCATGCTGTTCATAGAACACTATGGACACCTCACATACCCTACGAGACTGTATAACAGCACATATTGCTGTCTGTACAGATTAATGTTTTACAGCACCACTGTATATAGCCCACACGGTACATAGCTCCACCATTCTAGCACGCAACACACCACACCTTGTACATAGCTCACCCCAATCTAGCACACGATACAACACACACTCAACTAATTGCACCCTCCCACTGCATGATTAACACACTCACTTTACTTCCCCGATTGTTTGCTGTGATACCACCTTGATTAATAAGATAAGGCGTTTTAAAAATACTGTTAAATAAATAAATAAATAAATAAAGTAAGTAGCCAGTTCTCTGCTACTTATTCCCCAGGGATAAGCAAATGGTTTTCTCTCTTGGACCATCATAATAGTTTATAGACTTTTCCTCCAGGATTTTGTCCAAATCTTTTTAGATCCAGCTACACTATCTGCTTTTACCCAAATCTGCCCTGCAAGGATTTTCCAAAGACTAATTACATATTGATAGAAAAATATATTCTCCTACATACTGCTATGTAGCTTCATGGCATGCCTCCTAGTTCTTGTATTTTTTTGAAAAAGTAAACATATCTAGTCTACCCGTTCCATTCCACGAAGGATTTTAGAGAGCTCCATTGTATCACTCCTCAGCTGTCTCTTCTCTATACTGAAGAGCTCTAATCTTTATCCTTTCCTCCTCATGGAAAAGTTATTCCATCCTCTATTCCGATTGCCTTCTCTATCTTTTTAGACAGAAACCAGAATTGTTCACAATACTCAAGGTGCAGTCACATCATGGAGTGATACAGAGGCATTATGTCATCCCTTGTGCTATTTTCTATTCCTTTCCTAATGATTCCTAACATTGTTTGATTTTTTTGGCAGCTGCCATACACTGGACAGAAGGATTGCAATGTACTGTCTACAATCACACCCAAATCCTGTTCTTGGGTGGCAACTCCTAACGTGGAAGCTAGCATTGTGAATCTATAGTTTGGTTTTTTTTGTTCCTTAAATGGCATCACTGGGGCATTTGTTACCACATTAAATTCATCTACCATTTGGATGACTAATCTCCCAATCTCACAAGGCCCCTCTCTGCAGTTTCTCTCACAATCCATAATGCAATTTTAGGAATTCTGAATTATTGGTATCATTTATAAATTTAATCACCTTTGCTTGTTCCCAATTCCAGATTCATTTATACATATGTTAAAAAGCACTGGTCTCAATACAGATTCCCTGCGGTACTCCATTATTTACCTTACTTCCATTGAGTTCAAAAGTGACTATTTACTCATTATTCTCGGTCTTCCATCTCTCCAACCAGTTTCCAAACCACAAGAACACTGACACACTGCCTCCTGTACCATGACTTTAATTTCCTCTGGGGTTGTTCTCTGACGTGGTGACTGTGGTCACACACTTTCTGAAATCCCTAATAGAGCTTCTAAATTCACCCCTATAGTGTGATTTTCCACATCTGCACTCAGCTACACACACATGGGAATAAAAAAAAAAAAATGTCCCAGAAACCAGGTTTTTGAATCTTCTGAAGTTGTGTGTGTCTGGCGCGATGCCCACATAGAAGCATGGTGGGCAGCATGTCCTTGGCGGTTCTTTAAAGATTACACGTGTAATGCACACTATTTAGAAAATGCCTGCACATCCTTGGCCTGTGCGGGCAGTGGCCCATCCATAACCTGTACCTGCTACCCAGCACAGGAATAAGCATCAGAAAAAATGCTCATTCCTGGCACCAAAACACCTGTGGGGAGTATAGATATTGAAGGGAGTTTTCCAAATGGTAAAGAAACATGCAGGTAAATGACAACACTCCTCTTGGTGGGTGACATTGCCGCTACATGTCTGTTGCAAAAAATGGCAAGGCTGGGTCCGTGCATGGACAGCATGGAATAAGAGGCCACCCACCCTAAAATGTTGTCGCAGGGATTGTCTCTATGTAGTTATAGCCACTGCATCCATATCGGGCATTTAACGTGTTTTAAAAAATCGGGGTCAAAACTTGCACATTGGCCAGCCTATTGCCCTCTGTTTTTAAGCGGTTATGTAAAAGTATAATCTTTTCAAGGATAGATATGGAGCGATTTTAGAAGGCACATACCACACGTCCTGCTCTTAAACCATTTGGGAAGTTACATCTTTGGACATTACCAGATCCTGTGTGGGACATGGTATGCCAACATAGTTAGCACTGCTTAAGCCCCACGGGCCAAGGAAATAGCAGGGAAGATAAAAGCACCTACCGCAGGTCAAACTCAAGAGTTCTGGCTCCCTATCCCTGGGGTTCTCTCCACTATTCACCCTTTCTCCATTGAGAAAATTGTCCATTTAGCCCCTACACTGTTTTCTATTTTTTTAACCAGTTCTTGATCCACAATAGTACCACTTGCCCTCCTATCCCATGAACTTTAATTTCACCAAGAGCCTCTCATGAGGGGACCTTGTGAAAGGCTTTTTGAAAATCCAGACACACATTGCAGGCAGAGACTTAAGAGTGCAATGAAAAAATCAGAACTAAATGTTCTCTTCCATGGAATGGGACAAACCCCAGGACTGTATCAAGTCCTGTCAGTTGTATCTTGAGCAAGTTTGCAACCCTAAGTGTTAAAGGTAAAACATTATAAAGCAGATAATGGCTTCTCTATATACAATATATGATAGAACAATAAAGAGGAAAAAACCAGAATGCAAGAAAAGAAAGAATGTAACAAAAGACAGAGTTACATGTGGGTGGTCAACATTATTGGCACCCTAGCAGTTCAACCCCTTGACTTTGGACTATATATGCACACATATTTGACACATAAAAGAATTCACATAAAACAAAACCAATTAAAAAGGGGCAACTAGCATAAAAAACTGGGACATTACCAGGATATGATTATTGGTACCTGTTATAAGCCATGCAAATTGGTTTGAACAATATGCAGTAAAATTAGACCCAACCCATGTTTTGGGGGATCAATCATCGTCAGTAACTCACAAAGACTTGAATCAACCAATGAATGATGGCTCCAATGTTTAAAAAGGCCACATTTACTCCCTGTTCCATTTTTCACAATGGTGAAGACAGGAGAACTGGCCTGAGGACCATCAGAAAAGCCATTATCACCAAACATCAAACTTCAAGGGGTTACAAGGCCATCTCCAAAGACCTTGGGATTCCTGTGTCTACAATTCGCAATGTTATTATGAAGTTTTCTGCTCATGGAACTGTCAAGAACCTCCCAGGAACATGGTGGGAAAATGTGAAAAAATAATCCAAGTAGTATGTGTGAAGGTTAGTGCAAACTGTTGGAAAAAACACCACAATAGAACATCCCAAAGAACTCAAGGCTGACCTGGAGCAATCTGGAGAGGTGGTTTCAACCCACACCATAACGCCGCCCACAATGAGTCCCCTGATCTCAGTTTCATATTTGAAAACCTTTGGAAAGAGCTGAAATCTGCCACTGGTAACAGGAATCCTGGAACCATTCATGAGCTGGAACAAATCACAGTTGAAGAGTGGGAGAAAGAAACTAACCAGCAGACAGATGTACGAAAAACTTACAGATAGCTACAAGAAAAGTTTGCAGGCTGTCAGCAATGCCAAAGGTTGTGCAACCCTTTATTGGTGAAGGATGCCATTAATCCTGTTCCAGGTCATATTTTTGGGTTTTTTTTCTTAGAAATTACTACATCTACGTTGCATAGAACATTCTTTTTGTGGTATACCTTTCGAAACATAACTATATAATATTATGACTGACATACAGTTGGAATATTTCCAATTATTTCTCAAGATATGGTACACACCAGTACCTAAAATGCAAGGGGTTGCCAATAATGTAATGACAACTACAGTTGTGGTTAACATCAAGAATATGACAGCATCAAAACCATTGACATGACACAAAGGACAAAATAATCAGGCACATGTACAAACAACCCAAATATAACACTGGAACTTGCAACACAAACATGCCAAACAACACATACCACATGTTGCAAGCAGACCATACTATTTAATGAAATGCAAAGGGAAATACTCCATAAGGATGGTCAAGTAGGCTCTACCTTAGCCCTGCAAACCCCTTCCCTAGAATGCATCTAAAGATGCCTAATGGCGAACCCAGGAGTTCTTTAAACTCTCCCAGTAGCCAAGGAGGAGGATGACCCTCTCAGGATAAGCACAGAGTGCTAACAGATCTAGGTTAATTTAAAAAACACCAAGAGAAAATATCATTTAGGTCATAGCACAGGACAAGTTCATGGCAAAGTAACAAAGTCCCTTATTTCTGCTCACTTTCACTCACAGGAGGATTACATGTTGGAGCTCTTAATTTTGAGAATTCTAAACTTCCGCAAATACACTAATAAGGAAAAACATATGGCTTTTCTGTACCAGGGCTGGGCAAGAAGACCTTTCCCAGGGGGTGCAATCTCAGTATTCATTTGGGTTGTAGAATCAACTGGAGGAAAGGACAGGGCTGGGTCCTAAGTTGATGGTGGAAGTCGTCACTACTGGCCATTCATCAACAGAGAAATTCTCAGTCAGACATTGAGCAGCAGCACATGATCCTTGCACTTTAATGCCGTGCAGGGCAATGCCAACTCTTTGCAAGACCAGCGCCAGCAAAGCTATTTAAAGAAAATTTACATCCCCACTTGTAAACACTTCGCACAGCTGAAAAATCTCGTGCTCATTTCTCACAATGAAACAGCCACCTCTTCTGTAAAAGAGGCAAAGTGAATGAACGTCAGTAGTAGCTATTGTGTCTCCAAATAATATCAAGTCCTGTCTATGTGGCTCTGGCTACCTTACAGAACAGAGTTTTCCTCTACTGGACAATCAGGTGTTAAGAGCTTTTGTCATGTAGATCAGGGTTTCTCAACTTGTGGTACAAAGATCACAGGAAGGAGGGTGTGCAATGGTTAGGCTGACCCTTCTTCCTGCCTCCTAAATTCTGAATGGTAGCAGCAGTATTCCTTTTTGTTACTGGTTAATATTTCCCTCCCCCTCTCGCTCTTCCAGCCGCAATGAACAGACAGCCTGAACAGGAGCATGGGTGCCTTCCTTGAAAGATGTTGTGCCAGGTGCATGCATGATTTTGAGGCTATTCTACATGCTTCTGCCAATGCTTTTCCCTCAAGCTCAGAGACTCCACAACCTCGTTTCTCCATACTATTATGCCACCATCTTCAGAGCCCACATTGCCACTACAGAGTCAGCCTGTTTGCCTGCCTGACAGAGGAGCTCTCACCACCATTTATGGTAGGCCTGGCTTGTCTACCTGCCTGACCACCCTCTGAACAAGGGGCCTGAATGGAGCGGGTCACCACCTGTATCTATAGGCACACAGTTTCAGAGGAGTTCATTTGCCCAGAAACTTACTGAACTCAGGGACAGGCCTCTGTGCTAACTCCCACCTCTACGGTCCCTGAAACAGGTCTTCCTTTCTGCTTGAGAGGCCCTTCAACCACCTCCCTAGCTACTGAAGTTTGTGATAATCTACTTGGAAATCCCTCCTCTCCTAATGTTGGCTGAAGTTACTTCCCCCAACCATGTTCGGGAGCCTCTACTATCTGAGGGGGCAACTGAGAACAGGCCATAGGTAGGAAACATTTTTTGCCTAGTCAAGAAAGTAGCAGTACTAAGGTTAAGCCTTCTGGGAAATGAGTGTGGAATGAAAGGTATGAGCTGATAGGAACACAGAGGGATGGGTTATAATCTGCTGTGCATTTGCTGGCATGGAAGAAGAGCAGGTCAAGCGGAGGGGACACTATTGCTGCTTGTAAGAGATGGGAAGCAACGATGACCAAAGTGGGCAGGGGGAATGGTATCAGTTGTGGTGGGGTATCCTGGGGTCTGATTGGTTAGGTGGAGGAAAGAGGAGTGGGGGCAGACAAACGGGGCGGGTGGGCGGGTTGAGATTAGGTGGCAAGTGGGAAGCAAAGAAAAATACAATGGTCCGGGGGGACAAGGAAGCTATGGATAGGAGCTGTTTCTATGTGGAGCAGGGGGGAAAGGATGTGTGGGGTCCTTTCAACCTCATGTTTGCTTTTGTCAGGGTGAGAAGTGTATTAGTAACCTGTTCCCCCCAACAAAAATAACACAGGGACTAATGGAGGGATGGGCTATATTGTTTGGATGGAACTATCAAGCCTTGTTTTTGTGAGGGCAGGAAGTATTTGTGTTGATACACACCCCAACACAAGACCACCACTACTACTACTAATGATGATGAATGTTTTAGTGGAGGGTGGGAAGTGTCCGTTTTGGTACCACTGTGCTATAAAGGACTAATAGCCCAGTGCCTTTAAATAAAGAGCAGACAGAGTTGACGATTTCAAATTAATCCCTGCCACCTGCTATAAAGTTTGTAAAATTCAAGCACCCTTTGCCCTTTAAAATGTCTCTAGAAATGCTAGAAGCCTAAAAACATAAGATGGGAAAATTTGGAATGTATAGCACTAAATGGAGATATAGCGTAGTGACTGCACCTGTAACAGGTGATCTCCGGGAACAGCAGGAATAAGTCTTCACGTATGGGTACCGTCGACAAGACAACCGACGGAGCCTGCACGGACAAAAACGAACGCTCCCCAGCGTCCAAAAAGGAAAGCTTTTGGGAGCATCCCACCATGCATGTGTGCTGCCTTCCCACCAAAATACCTCTCTCACTTCAGTTGAGTCATGAAAGCTGAGGACCAAAGGAGAGAAGTAGAAGAAAAATAGAAAGAGAGAGAAGGGCAACTCCTAGGGGAGGTGGGTGGGTTGTGACGACTTATTCCTGCTGTTCCCGGAGCTAACCCGTTACAGGTTGAGTAACTACGCTATCTCCAGGAACCACGAAGTAATGTAGTCTTTTCACATAATGGGGACTCCCCGGCTAAAATGCCTAGGGATGATCCCAGCATGGTTTGCGGATCTATGTAAGATGGGCCATGCTTCCTCCCATGGACCTCAGGCATCCAAGAGTGACGATGGTGGGAAGGAGTTGATCTAGGAATGGAAGAGGATGCTATAGAACAGCCTGAGCGAACAAGGCATCCCCACGGGAGTCCTTGTCTAAACAATAGTGGGCAGTGAAAGCATGTTACAGAGGCCCAAGTTGCTGCTTTGCAGATCTCATCACATAGCAACCTGAACGAAGATTAGTTGTTGAGGATGGCCATGGCTCTAACATTATGAGCCGTGGACATGGCCTTAACTAGGGATTCCTTTACTCCTGATAGGTAAACGGAAATACAGTTTGCAATCCACTTAGAGAGAGCTCTTCTTAGTGACTGGATGTTCCTAAATGACTAGAGTCAAAAAGCCAGAAAAAAGCTGAGAGACGGACTGTCTAAATGGCTTGAGTTCTGTGAAGATATAAAGCCAGAGTCCGTTTACAATCTAAGGTATTGAAGATTTCTTTCCGCGCTGGAGGCATGAGGCCTAGGAAACGAAGACTGGGAGATAAAACCGATTGTGTTTAAATGAAAAGGTGATACCAACCTTTGGCATAAAATGAGGATGAGTCCTCAAGACCTACTTTTGTCCATGATGAAAAACCTCGTATAAAAGGGGCCCGGGGTCCGTCCACTAAAGCCTGCAGTTCACTAATGCGGTTCTTGCAGAAGTGATAGCAATTAGGAAAATGACTTTCCATGAAAGAAAACTTTAGCTCCGAAGTAGCTAACGCGTTCAAAGGGTACGTTTGTTTCATGAGTTGACCCAGAACAAGATTAAGATCCCACTGCCACCGGAGGGTGGTTTGTATTTATTATATTCTCTTATATACCGTTGCTATTCTCATCAGTGCGGTTTACATGGAACAAACGGAAATTACATTGAAACAGGGCATTATAAAACCTTGGAGATAACTATTTTAACAGGGTAACTTGATGGGAGGTTTTGTTAAAAAGGAGACCCCTCATAAATCTTGCAAACAAGAGGAAGGAGAGGAAATTGGTTGTCCATCGAAGGGTTTATGAGATTGCAGCAATAGCACTAAGATGGACTCTAACAGAATTGGTCTTGAGACCATAAGCTGATAAGTTAAGGAGTTAGTTACCCCCCAAGAGGGACTCTACTGGTACCAATAGGGGATTGAAGTCCCCCTCTGGGAACACCAGGACTGAGAACCCTCTTCCACTTCAAAGCATAAGACACGCCTTGTGGAAGGTTT
The DNA here is from genome assembly GCA_033557465.1 of Ichthyophis bannanicus. NCBI lineage: Eukaryota > Metazoa > Chordata > Amphibia > Gymnophiona > Ichthyophiidae > Ichthyophis > Ichthyophis bannanicus. The sequence goes on from CM066037.1 coordinate 429,787,126, forward strand.
TCTGGAAGCTAGGAGAATATCCGTCACGTTGTTGGGAAAGGCCTAGATCTTGAAAATCTATGCCTTGAGTAAGCCAGGCCTTGAGATTGAAGGGACTGGGGATTGGGGTGCAGTAGGGATCCGCTTGTTCTGGGACAGAAGATCCGGAGCACTCCCCAACTCCAGAGGAAGTGCTCAAGAGAGGACCTAGAGAGAAGAGGATACCATGTTTGCCTTGGCCAAAACAAACAGGGAGCTATGAGTATCATGCGACCTCTGCCTCTCTGGAGTTTGAATAAGGTTTTGGGAATTAAGGGGAATTGGTGGGAAGGCATAGACGAAAATCCTGGCCCCAATGGAGCAGGAATGCATCCCTCACTGACCAATTTTGAGTCTGGAAAGTCCTGGAACAGTACCGGGGAAGTTTGGCATTCTGTGGACTTGCAAAGAGGTCTATGGCTGGTGTTCCACCAGACTTGAAATACTTCGAGAAAGTTGGATATGAGTGGAAATTTTGTTTATTGGACACAGGCAACAGAAAAACAGACAAAAAGCAAAAACAATCACCCCAACCAAGTCCCATACCCCCCAAAACCCCACCCCCCCGACATAGCACAACAACAAATATCATAACCCCCGTGACCCACCTCCCCAAACCCAGCAACCAACCCACGTGCCACTCCCCCAAACAACCCGCAAAAAACCCCCAAACAATGTCCCTGTCCCACGCTCCCCCCCCTCAGTCAAATGTCCATACCCAATCCAACCCCCCCCTGCAAAACACCCCAAAGTAGTCCAAACATTGTCCATCTTTCAATCCCTAAACCCCTCCCCCGCACAACAACCCCCACCAATCCAATTGTTCGTTCTGTCCGGTGGTGGGGACTGCCAGACTCCCCCCCCCCCAACCACCCAAAGACAGAGTCCCCTGTCCCCATCCCTTCCCCTGCAGAGGGAGCAGCAGCTCCCCCTCCCTCCACCCCGATCCCCGCCCCCTCCCCATCCACCCCACCAAAAACAAACACAGCAAAAGCAAAACCTCCCCGCCCCACCCCCCCAAACAAAAACATAAGGGCACCTTGAGCCCGTCCCCAACAGAATCCCACCAAAACAAAACATAACCAATTATACAAAGCAAAAAATGAAACAAAAAATAAACAAAAGATAAACATAACCCCGTGCTGCCCTGCAATCCAGACAGCGGAGCGGGATGCCCAGGACACGAAAAGAACAGACATAAACACAAAAACAATTGGGACAGCCACCCCTAAGGAGAAAGGGAGAGCGGACAAGTGGTCTAACCCCTGCAGCAGCACCAGCTCACCCCCCCCCCCCTCCTGGGAGAAAAACAACCCCAAAATCCTACCCAGTAGCAAACCCCAGGGAAGGGAACCCTCCCCCTCCTGTCACACCCCTCCCCCCAGGGAAACAAAACAACCCCAAAGTCCTACAGGGACGAGAACCCCAGGGAACCCCTCCCCCTCACGGGGGGCGGAGGGTGAGGTGACGCCACAGACGCTCCCAACGATGAGCCTCCACCACCCGCCTTTCGCGTTGCGCCATGCTGGACACTTCCTCCAGAATGTCCCGCACCACCTCGTCGAGGGGCAGGACCAACGCGCGGGTCGAGACATGACAGCGCGCTTGCCACAGGTGGTAGCGCACTACAGCCGTGACGAGGTAGAGGGTCCCGGAGTCCTGCCTTAGAGAAAAGGACCAGGCCCCGTACACCCACTCGCATACGTGAGGAGGGAAAGGTCGCGCAGGTGAAGAGCAGCGGACACCAACCGGCAGGCCTCCACGTTAAAGGGGCACTGCCGGAGGAAATGGTCCATGGTCTCCGTCTGCCCCTCACACCCAGCCCTCGGACAGACCCGCTCGGCCTGTGACCTGTACTTGAGGTTGTCCCTCACGTACAAACGCCCGTGGAAAGACAACCAGGCCACATCCCGAACCTTCTTCAGTAGCCAAGGGGAGTTCAACAGCCGAAGGCCCCGCTGCATCACATCCGCCGGACAGTCCCGCAGGGCCCACCGTGGTTGAAAGTGAGAGGCGAGTACCATCCGGTACAATCCTTTCCGCCCCAAGGACTGGGCGAGCGGGTCGGACACCCCCCACCGCCGAATGAGCCCCACCATCGCAAATACGTACGATGGGGCCTGTTCCCCGCTCCGACGCACACGTGGGACCGAGGACGCCCCCTCCCACTGCTCCCAGAAGCGGGAGAACCATTCCCGATAGGAGGCCACCCACCAAAACCCCACCCCCTGCCCGCATCCTACCTAAGTGAAACGCCATAGACAGGACTGACAGGAAAACAAGGGGGTGCAACATACCCAAACCGCCCTCTGCCCGATCCAGGCAAACGATGTTGCGCTGGACAGGGTTCAGGCGGTTACCCCACAGAAAACAGAAAAAGACGGCACTGACAGACCCCTGACGGGACGACGGAAGGACGAAGACCGTGGCCACGTGCAGAAAGAGAGGAAGCAGAAACGTCCCGAGGAGTTTGATCTTCTCCTCGTACGTACACCTCCACCCCCTCCACCGCAGCACCCGACACCGTGCAGTCTCAAGACAACGGTCCCAATTGGACTCCGCACAGTCCTCCGACCCGAAGACGAGGCCCAAAACGCGGACCTCCCCCACGGGAGGAGGAAAGGGGGTGCAGGAAGGCGGGGAGGCCTCCAAGGGGCCCAACCACAGCGTCTGGCACTTGCTGTGGTTGACAACAGAGTGGGCTACCTCCGAGTACTCCTCCACGGCCTCCCGCAGGGCCTCCACCCCTTCAGTGCCGTCCACATAAACTGAGATGTCGTCAGCGTAGGCAACAACGGACACCGGGGGCGCACCAGGCGCCTCCAGGCCCCGCAACCCACCTGAGGACAATCTCCGGAGGAAGGGGTCGAGGGAGAAGACATACAGCAGGGGGCTCAAAGGGCACCCCTGCCGCACCCCCGAGGCGACACCAAACGGCTGTCCGAGCCACCCGTTAATAAACGGGAAGCTCACCCCCCCTCGGTACAGCGCCTGCACGACGAAGAGGAAACCTGCGGGGAGGCCGAAGTGTGGAGCACCACCCACAGGTACCGGTGACTGACTCGATCGAAGGCTTTGGACTGATCCAAGGAGACCAACCAGTGGTCCCGTTGGAGCGACCGGCCTCTCTCACCACCTCCCGGGACTGTGGCGGACAGCGTCCAGAACCCCTCTCCCCCGAACGGAACAATACTGGGAAGGTGACAGCAAAGCGCCCAACACCTCCACCAGTCGGTTGGCCAAACACTTGGCCAGGATCTTCCGGTCCGCGTTCAGAAGAGAGAAGAGCGGCCGCCAAAAGTCCAAGGAGCTATCGTCCTTCCCCTTGGAGAGCAGCAGCAGGACAGACTCGCGAAATGACCGCGGGAGAAACCCCGTGTCCATGATCTCCTGAAACAGAGAGGTCAGGAAGGGGGCCAGCTGGGCGATGAACGTACGATAGAACTCCACAGGGAGCCCATCGCGCCCAGGCACCTTCCCCAACGGCATGGCACGAATCGCCCTCTCCACCTCCACCTGCTGAATTGGAGCAGCGAGTGCATCAACCTGTGCCTGAACCACAGCCGAATACACCGGGGGAAGGCCCAGGTACTCTCGGATATGGGTGAGGTCCACGGGGCGATCCCCAAACAGGTCCGAGAAGTATTCCCCCACCATACGCAAAAGGTCCTCCTGGGAGGTATGAATGGTACCGTCCTCGCCCCGCAGGGCCATGACCTCCCGACGCCGGACCCTCTCCTTGCAAGTCAGGAAAGGGTCTGGAGCGGCGACCCCACCGGCCGCCCCCTCGAAGCATAAGGAGGCATGGCGATCGTAAAGCAGGCCACGGAGCTGGACGCGCACCTCTTCCACCTCCTCCCGCGCTGCCCCTCGGGATACCAAACGATCCAGCGACCTCCGGAGGACAGTGTAAGTGAGGTAGCGGGATCGAGCCATGGAGGTACCCCGGGAACGGAAGAGTTGGCGGGCACACGTCTTCACCTCGTCCCACCAGGCACCACGGGAAGGAAAAACACCCAACAGGGTCTCCTGGTCTGCGAGAAAGGCCAAGAAATCCTGGACCACCTCTGATTTTGACAACAACTGCACATTCAGTCGCCACAGGCCAGGACCCCTGCTGAGCTCCTCGTGGTTAGCCAGGAAGGACACGGAGAGGACGCGGTGGTCCGAAAAGTCAACCGCCTGCAACTGCGGAGGGGAACACTCCACCCGGGCACTCACATATATCCAATCGATACGACTCCTGCAGGTCCCATGGTAGTAGGTGAACCCCGGCGACCTAGGAAAGGCCCGGTGGAAAACATCCACTAGGTCAGCCATCCGGGTCATCTCGGCCAAAAAGAGGCCCTCGTAACTGGGTGGGCAACGATCCCCCCCTCGGTCCTGCAAAAAGGTGGTGGTGTTGAAATCCCCGGTGAGGACCACCAAACGGGAGGTGTGTAAGTAGGGGCGGATGACCCGAAAAAGGGTCTTCCGCGCCAACTTAGACTGGGAGCCGTAGACCACCACGAAACGAAACCGATGGGGCCCGCAGTAGCCATCTAAGAGCAAACACCGGCCCTGCTCCAGTTCCCACACGTACTGCACCTGAAATCGGTTAGACGTGAACAAAACCGCCACTCCTGCGTACGGCTGGGCCGCAAGTGACCAGTACGAAGGACCCCACCTCCACTCCCGCTTCGCCCGATGAAGGCAGCGAGCGAGGTGAGCCTGGTCTCCTGCAAGAAGATGACATCCAGCCCACTCGTGGAAAGAAAATCATAGGCCGTAGCCCGCGCCTGGTCTGTAAAAATGCTGGCCACGTTGATAGTGGCGCATGAGAACGCAGGAGTGCACGCCATGCCTAGTTCGTGTGCAGTGACCCTTTCCTCCTCTTCTCACCATACCCGGGATCCCCGGAATCCCGCTTGCAGGACAAGCCCGCGAGCTGGAGCAACTCCTCACGGTCCACGTCGACCACCTCGAGGATCTCCTCCTCCTCCTGCTCGACCCTGTCACCCCAGGAGGTGCTGGTGTCCCTGAGACCACCAGGCAAAGCTGTCGCAGGGGCTAACCCAGTTCCCATGGGGCGAGGGGGCACGGACATGTCAGGGGTCGGAGGAATGATCTCCTCCGTGGGGTCCACCACCGGTGCCTCCCCCCCCTCCCCGGACAAAGACTGAGACAACGGACCAGTGCCCACCCCCGCGGGGGAGGCCGGGATGGCCGGGTCAGCAGGGGGCTCCTGCGAAGGCCCATCACCCAACCGCGGGGGCAAAGACCCGTCCTCCCTCACCCGTCGGGTGCCAGTATCCACCTTGATTGGAGGACCCTGACCGCGGCGCGCCTTCGACACTTTCGAAGGTCTCCGCTGAGGAAGAGGGGCCGCCCCCGCCGCTAACCGCTCCGAGCGCCGCACAGGAAGCCCTGCCTCCACAGGCATGCCCTCATCCGCCTCAGCCGCATCAGTAGCCAAAAAGACGAAACGGTTGATGTCCAACACGGGCTCTGCATCCGGCAACGGGGATGTCTCCCGTTTCTTCCTTTTGGACTTGCCACCCTTAGAAGGGACCGTGGTCCATTCCTGAGGTGGTACCACCCGCAACCCACTATCCTGTCGTGATACATCAACCTCCACCACATCAACCCTCTCCTCCCTCCTACCCAAATCCCCTCCCCCTGGTGGCTCCCTCGGTTCGATGGACTCCTCCACCCTAGGGCCCCCTGGCTCCTCCTGAGGGAGAGGGTCCTCCACAACCTCCTCCCGCACAGGAGCCCGAGGTGGGGCGACGGCATCCCCCCCCGGTCCATTGTGTGATGCGGAGGGGCAGCGAGCAAAGGGGTGGCCCAACTCCCCGCAAAGGTTACACCGGATAAGCAAACACCCGGCCGAGGCATGACCCTGTCCACCACAACGGGTGCAGACCTGCTCGGGACAGTTCATGCTCAGATGACGGAAGGAGCCACAACGGTGACACTCACGAGGTTGCCCGGGGTAGTAGCACAAGATGCGATCCCGACCGAGGAAACCGGCCGAGGGCACGTGCTGCACCACGTTTCCTACCTCACGCAGACGGATCTTACCTTTCCACGACCCGTCCCACACCCCTAGGTGCCCAGCGCCCTTAACCAGGGGTGCGAGGAGCACCGCATGGCGTGACAACCAAAACTGGATGTCCTGCCCTGGGAGCGACTCATTCCGGGATAGGATGGTCACAGGTACCGTCCCCTGGCAAGAGATAGGCACAACACGAAACTCAGCCCACCCTCCCTGCCCCCTCTGCTGCTGGTATCGGTCCCAGAAAATCTCCAGCCCCCGTCTCAGCATGAAACTAACATCATATTCAATGGTGTTGTTCATGTGGATAAAGGCATAGAGATCTCCTGGGAGAAACCCCAGCCCAAGGACCATCCTCAAGACCTGTTCCCTGGCTGGAGGGGGCCCCTCCCCAGCCTACCGGATCTGCGCCACGTTGCGCCGTCGGACCTCACCCCCTACCCCTCGGAACCCTCCCCCACCTCCTCCCCCTCCTGCAGGACCATTCCCGTTTGAAACCCCCCTCCCCCCAGCCCCACCTGACGTCCCCGGAGTGGTGCCGGACCCCCTCAGAGCCTCCGCAAAGGTACGGGGGGGGGAACTGACCCCCCAGCTCCCATCCCCTGCCCTCCTTGGTCTTCCCCTACATCCACCTGCGGGGGACCCTGCTGCTGGTCTGCAGGATCCGCAACCGCCTCACATGGGGCGACCTGGGGACTGGGCAAGGTCAGCTCCGCAAATACAGAATCAGGGATACTATCCCTTCCGGATCCCTGGGTGCCACCGAGAACCTCCGGAGCACCCCTTGCTGTCATATCTGGCTGCTGCCGAAAGGCAGCAAAGGCCCCGGGAGGGCCTGTCGGGGTCTCCAAAGCCAATTGAAGGGCGTCACGGACCTGGTTCTCGGTAACACCCAGGGGACCAGAAAGCCCCCCCAAACCTCCGTCCCGTGTTCCCGACCCAGCGCAAGGCTCCTGGGTCTCGGCCACCACTACCGGGGACGGACCCCGCTCCCCTCCATTCCCGGGATCCATGGGGTCCAACCCATCCCCATACCCCACTTTTAAAATTACCCTTCCCCGTTCATGTCCAACCACTAACTCCTTACCCTACTACTAGACCTGTCGTCCCGCTCCCCCTTTCCCTCCGCCAGACCCTCCACCGACCCACCGTCCGCTACCCCCTGTACGGCTACCGGCAATAAGGCAGGACCATCCCGGGACAGTAGGGCAGTTCCCCCCATAACTAAATCCCCCAAACCTCCACCCCCCTGCCCCCCGTCCCTCCCAGGTCCTACCTTATTGTCGGTGCCAGACGTGGCACAGGGGACCGGAACCTCGTGGCCGGCAGCCAGGGCTCCAGCAGCAAGGGCGGACGCCCCCCTGCGAGCCAGGCTTCCCTCGGCCACAGCAACAGACAAGACAGGCAGCTGCACAGCCCGCTCCGCGGTCCCAGACTGCAGAGACAGCAGGCCAACACTCTTCCCTCCCTGGCCCCCTCCCTGACCCCCTCCGGGGGCCGCAGAAAAGAAAGAGCAGCCCCCATCCTGCTCCTTCCCCCTTCCAGCACCCTTCCGGCCCCAGCCAGCCACCTCAGAACACACTGGGCGATTACCCTGTAGCTTTCTAGGGGCCGGAAGGGCAGCCACAACAGGAGAATCCTGCCCGCCAGCCACCCCCCTACCAAACGCCTGCCCAGGGACCTGGACAGGTACTGCAGGTGAAGGAGCAGGATGCACAGCAGAGATAGGGTGCTCAGACCCCCGGTGCTGTAGAACCGGAAGGTGAGTGGAGAAATCAGCCACCCGCAGAGCCTCCAGTGGCACAGCATACTCAAATGACTGGGGCCGACCAGTCTTCCGCCTCCGGGGATCCCGTAGAGAGAACGTAGAATTCCCTTCAGAGCCTGGCACAGCCAGAGGCTGTACATCACCGTCAATCTTCTGCGCTATGACAGGCAGCCGACGAGTTTCTGCAGCATCAGCAGACCCCCGACGCTGGAGAACAGCCGCCGAACACTTCTGCCCCTCTGCAGCATCCCCTCTGATAGAGGGGCACTGGAAAGAATCCCCTACTGCCCCCACAGATCACCGCCGAAACTCCCGCGGCAGGGCAGAAGATGGGGGAGGGTCTTCTTCACACTTCCGGGTTCTCCCGGAAGTGTCGGCACCCGATGCGCGGCGGCCATCTTGAAGCTGTAGTCGGGCTGGGGGAAGTCCCGCAGGCAGCTCCTGCAATGACATCTCCTTCTCAGCGACGCGAACAGATGGAAGGCAGACGTCACCACGGATTCCCCGGCGGCCATCTTGGGGGGTTCCCGCAGCGATGCAAGACTTCGGGTGAGCCGCTGAAACGGTGGGAAAGGCCCGCAGAGGGGACAGCTGAGCCCCACGGAACCCTCCCTTGGAGCCAGGATCGGTGCTAGAAGGAGCCAGCAGAGGTATCGCAGGTGCAGATGACGAACCGGATGCCACAGCCATCAAACCCAGGCGAGCAGAATCTTCATCCACGATTACCGGAGCACCCAGGGGACGTGCAGGAGCAATCAGGGCAGACAACATTTCAGGAGAATGAATCAGGTCATCTGCAGCATCAGAACCATCACCCCGCTGTAGGTAAGGAGCACTAAATCCAGTAAATGCTGTAGAGGAATAAGGCAGGGAACGTGTGGTATACTTCCCAGGAGCTGAAATGTGGAAGGGCAAACTGCTAGATGAGTACTGGCCCACCGGCCTACTCGCCCCCGGGGGCCTCCCCTGGACTGCAGGCACCTTCCAACGGTCGTAATTTCGGTAAACTTCAGCGAGGGACCCACAACCCTGGCTTTTACAATACTCGATCTCATAGTACTTGGCCTTCAAGGCCCGCTTCACCCCCTTCCTATAGGTGGTATAGGCCACCCATTCCTCGCCAGGAATGGTGGCCTGCAGGCTCTCCAGGTGGGAGAGCTGGGCTTGCAGCTGGGCCGCCTCCTCCTGGAGACCCCGGAGCCGCCGCACCGCCGCCACGATCTCGTCTGGGGCCCTAGCTGGCTGCTGGAAGGACGGCAGGCCCGACCCTCCGTCCTCATCCTCACTGGAGGAGGTAGAGGCCTCCTCCAGGACCCGAGGCGGAGGGGGGAACCCGCCTCCTCCAGTGCTATACTCCACGGTCCTCCAGGGTCTCCCCAGGGCCTCTCCCCGCTGCCACCCAGCCTCCACACCCTGCCTGGGAAGGAGGCAGGAGCCTCCTCCCTGGGGTAGCGGGCCCGAACTTCCATACCTGTGGGTCCCTCTTTCCTGGCCAGGTGCAGTCCTACCTGGGGAGTCCCCCTCCCGGGGCGCCAGCTGTTCCAGGCTGCCGGTTCCTCCATCCAGTGTCAGAGAAGGAGGCCCACCAGGCTTGGTAGGCCTCTGGGCCTGGGCCTCTCCTGCTGGAGGTGGCCCAGGACCCGATATCCAGGCTCAGGCAGTAGCTAAGCCCCGCCCCCTAGCAGGATCTCTCTGGGAGAGGTCTGCACTCTACCACAGCTGAACAGCAACTGAGTGGAGGGACCACTCGTGTGGCAACAGGACTCGGCTGAGCCTGTCCGCCCAAACGTTTTGAATGCCTGGAAGGTATACTGCCAACAAATGAATGTGATGCTCTCTGGCAAAGGCCAACAGTTGCAAAGCTTCATTGCATAATTGCAGAGAGCCTGTTCCGCCTTGTTTGTTTAGGTAAAACATGGCCACTTGATTGTCGGTTTGCACCAGAACTGTTTTGTTTACGAGATGGAAGCAAAAGACTCGAATAGTATTGGAAATGGCCCTTAGTTCTAGGAGGTTTATTTGAAGAGCAGCTTCCTGTGGGGTCCAGAGACCCTAGGTAGACAGATCGCCCAAATGGGTTCCCCAACCCAACTTGGATGCATCCGTTGTCAGGACAGCCTGAGGTAGGGGTTGCTGAAAAGGAGAGCCTACTGTAAGGTTTTCCAGAGATTGCCACCAATGCAGAGACACAGTCAGGCGTGTGGTAACTCTGATCTTGTCCGACAGGCATCCTGAGGCCCGGGACCATTGGGAAGCTAAGGTCCACTGGGCTGCTTGCATGTGAAGGCATGCATAAGGAATCAAATGGACTGTAGATACCATGTGTCCTAGAAATCGAAGCATCTGTCGGGCAGTGAGGAAGGTTTGTAGCACTGCTTGAGATGCTAGTTTGATGATGCGCAGGCAACGAGGCTGAGGCAGGAAAGCCTTTGACTGCTGTGTGTCCAAGCGAGCCCCTATAAACTTGAGGGATTGAGATGGGGTGAGCTGGGACTTTGGAAGGTTTATGATCCATCCCAAGTACTGTAGTATGTGCATTGCTCGGGAAAGAGCATGACTTGCCTCTAGAGCTGACGGTGCTCAGATGAGCCAATCGTCTAAGTAAGGGAAGACAAAAATTCCTAGAGTCCTCATAAATGCTGCTACTACTGCCATGCATTTTGTGAAGACCCTTGGAGCAGAGGCCAGTCCGAAAGGAAGGACCCTGTATTGAAAATGTCTTCCTTTGACTAGGAATCAAAGGAATTTTCTGTGATCTGCATGAATAAGGATATGCATGTAAGCATCCCTTAAATCTAGAGAACATAGCCAATCTTACTCGTGAAGGTATGGAAGAAGTGTGCCGAGGGAGATCATTTTGAACCTTTCTCTGACTAAATATTTGTTCAATTCTCTGAGGTCCAGGATTGGTCTTAGTCCCCCTGACTTCTTTGGAATGAGAAAATAGGGGGAATAGAATCCTGTGCCCTGCTGGGACATTGGAACCTCTTCTATAGCCCCTTGAGCCAGAAGAGTGGTGACCTCTTGCCACAACAGGTCTGAGACCAGTGGTTGAGATTTGAACTGCTTTATTAGCGTGGATGGGGCAAGCTGAGGAAATGAAGCTTGTATCCCAGAGTCACGATAGATAGAGTCCAGTCTTCTGATGTGATTTGTTGCCATCTTTTGGCAAAATGTCAAATACGGCCTGGAATATTTAAAGGTTCTGGGCTTAGACTAGGAAGAATGGCTAAGTTCTCTAGACAATAGTCAAAGACCCTGGGGAGGCTGGGTCTGCTGAGTCTGCTGAGCCTTCTGAGCTTGTGTCTTTCTTTGTCTAGTTTGTTGTTGCCCCTTCTGGGGAACATGTGTTTGCTGGGTGGAAGATGAATAGAATTTTTTCTTTTTAGAGAAAAAAGGTTTTTTTGAAAAACTTTTTCTTGGCTGGGTTAGCTGTAGATTTTGACAATCTGTCTAAAGTTGTATTATCAGTGTCAATTTCATTAGCTTTGAGCTGCCAATCCTTGCCAAAGAGATTTTCTCCTGTGCAAGGAATGTTTCCCAGCTCATCTTGCACCCATTCCTCCAAGTCTGAAGCTTGGAGCCAGGCAATACGACGTGCCCCTATGGATATAGCAGAAGTTCTGCTAATACATTCAAAACAGTCAAAAGTAGCACGTTTCATAAACTTAGAGACATTTTGAGCATGTTTGACTAAAGTCAAATGATCTGTCCATTTATCCTCTTGAAGAAAAGGGTTCAAAAGTTCCAAGTCTTTTGTAACCTGCTCAAGAAACATCCCATGTATAATATATAAGAACTGATTCTTGCTGATAGCATGGAGGACTGACAGCATCGACGACCAAAGACATCCAGTGTTCTAGACTCACGACCTGGTGGATTGGAAGAGTGTCTTTTAGCACTCTTAATCCGCCTCATGGCAGACTCTACCACCATAGAATGATGTGGTAACTGAATCTTCTGAAACCCCGGACAAGGTGGTACTTGATACATAGTGTCAAGACGTCTAGAGTGTGGAGATACTGTTAAAGGAGCTTCCCACATTCTTAACATTAGATCATGTACGATCTGGTGTATAGGAAGCATAGCTGCCTCCTTTGGAGCCAAAGGATATTGAAGAATTTGCAATTCTTCTGCCTTAGGCTCCTTTTCTGGTACTATTGTAATGGCAAGACCCTTTGCCATATCACGTACAAAATCATGAAAAGACATATCCTCAGGAGAGGACATTCTGCGTTGAGGAGAAGGAGTAAAAGTTCAACTCTGGTAATGGTGGAATCATCCAAGTCATCGGAATCGGAAGACTCAAAAGGAGGAAGCACCGGGTTCTCCCGAAGCAGATGGCATCGGTACTGCTCGATGTCAGTACCGAAACGAGTCGGTACCTGATCCCCCATGCTGGAGAGAGATTCCAAACTCGGCATCGGGGGAAGCATGCCTGTTGAAGCAGGTACCGAGGTCACTGGCACCGGTACCGGCATCGGTACCGGTGCCTGCAGATCCGTCTACAGCGACTTTAGCGGTATCGAAGTAGCTAAAAGAGTCGCTAGACTGCGTTTGATAGCGAGGAGTCTTTTGTCCACTGCCGATACCAGGGTGTCGGTACCGGTGGTAGCGGCCACAACCCCCGAGCATGGCACCAGTAGTTCCATCGAGGCCAAGGCCTCGGGAACATCCTGGAGCCCCGATAAAGCTTTGGAGCCCCAAGACTCCCGCCGGGGCTGTTTTGCCAGTGAAGTATCCCCGAGGGCAATGCCAGTGGCATCTCGATGTTTAGAGGGAGATCTACCCTTCGAGGACCGGCTAGTCTTAGAAGACTTGTGTTTAGTCACCTGAGATCCCTGGGAAGAAGTAGAAGCCTTGGAAGACATCAATGCTACAGACATCATGTCTGAAGCAAAAAAGGCACTGAGTTGATTCGCTCGATTCTGAAGACTTCTTTTAGTCAACTTCCTACAGGAGAGACACTCCGCAGGGCAATGGTCAGGACCTAAACATTTAAGACACCAGTTATGGGTGTCAGTAATAGAAATTGTACCGCCACATTTTGAACATTTCTTAAAACCAGTGGCTGTTTTTTCCATGGTAAGGGAAAAGAGGGCCTAATGCCCAAAATGGCACCAAGCACCAGAGCAGGGAAAAAATCCCTGAGAAAAGCACTAAAATTGAAATATTTTTAGAAGAAAAGAAAGAAAAGTACTGGTGGTACCGGTAGGCGTCGATGGAAGGCAGACACAACCACAAAAAATATAAGAAGATTTTCTGCGGTGACAGGGGACACATCCTGTTGACTCCACGGAAAACGAATAACAGAAATGAGAGGTAGTTGGGCGGGAAGGTAGCACGCATGCGTGGTGGGATACTCCAAAAAGCTTTCCTTTTGGACGATGGGGAGCGTTCCCGCGCAGGCTCTGTCGGTGTCGATGGTACCATATGTGAAGACTACATTCCTGCTTGTTCCTGGAGTTAATGCTGAACCTTAGAGGCCATTAAAACTTGATTATTCAATCAGCTCAAGTGTTCCATAAGCCACAATCTTATTACTCTTTTTGTACCCCCCTCAAAAACTTTCAGACAAAGACAAACTAGAGCATATATCACAGGGGAAGAGTCGCACAACATTTCTTGTTGGGCTGTAAGAGTACATTCCAGGTTAGGTACCATCCAATCTAACTCAGTGCAGGTCACTGGTCATGAGGCCATTGACAATGGTGTGCAAAAGGCCCATAATTCTTGGCATGCTGGGTGCTTAGCTGCAGGTTCCAGGTGTTCTGTAGAGCACTGGAAGCTACTGACAGAAGGCACAGAGTGAGAATCCTTAGCTGTTTTTGTGGTGCTGCTGAGAGGCTCTGCTTCTTTAATATAATGTTTAATCTTTGGTGTTTTCCCTTATGCTCCTCCTTCTCCTCCTGGCCATTGCAAGTTCAACTGAATGGTAAGGTTGACAATATCACAAAATGTTAAGGGAATGGAAGCTCTGGTTTCCGTTCTTACATTCTTAGGGGTATGTCTACTAAAGGGCATTAGCGGCTACTGCAGGACTACCGCAGATTTAACATCCTATGGTAGAAGCTATCCTGCAAAAAAAATCAGATATCGCAGGCACTTTTCTGCGACATCTGTTTTTTGCGCGGTGCAGGACTGCAGGACTGGAGAGCGAGGGTGGCAATGGTTGGAAGCCACCACGTGAAAATGTTTTCATGTGATGGCTGCCAAAATCTGGCCCGATCAAGCGTTATCCAATAACATGGCAGGGTGGCTACTACCAATCGGCAGCAGCTGTCTGCCCTGGAGACAGTCTGGCCTCCAAAAAAGTGATTGGGACTACTGCCCCTTCCACAATATTGCGGTGCCACAGTGTTGCGATCTGCTGCACCAACAATATAAATTTAAGAAGTGCTGGACCCCCTGCAGCACAGATCCCCCTGGACAGCTCCCAATCCCCACTGGGAACTACCCAGGGAAGGTTCAATGCACCTCCAGGCCAGCAAACATTTTAACTAGCCAGTCGGAACAAACCCTGACCCTCCCCACCCTCCCGATCCTCTATAATTTGTCCTGGCAAGCCAGTCGGCAGCCCTCCTCCCTTCCCTTCCTCCTCCATTGTAAAAATAAGATCCTGGCTAGCCAGCCGGCAAAGGGCGGGGGGGGGAGTTCCATGGTCCCCCACCCCCAAAGGCCTACCTTAGTTTATCCTGGCAGTCCAGTGGGTCTAGCCAGGGATCTTCTTTTTAAAATGGAGGAGGGAGGGGGCACTGCAATAGCTGCCAAACCCTGCCATGTTTGACATGCCCCTTAGAACTATTCCTAAAATTAGAGTTCTGCATAAGAAAGGACTGTGGTGCTTGAGAACAGTCCAGAAGGTCCACAGCTTTAATTGTCACTTCAAAAGCTGATATACCAATGTATTGGACCAATAATATAAGAACATAAGATATGCCATTCTGGTTCAGACCAAGGTCCATCAAGCCCAGTATCCTGTTTCCAACAGTGGCCAATCTAGGTCATAAGTACCTAACAGATTCCCCAAAAGACACAAGTTCCGCAATGCTTGTATTGGGTCAAGCAGTGATATCCTGGGTCCCTTTTAATAATGGTTTATGGACCTTTCCTTCAGGAACTTGTCCAAACCTTTTTAAAACCCAGCTACACTAACCACTTTACTACATCCTCCGGCAACAAATTCCAGTTTGATTACACGTTTCTTTTATTAGTCTTAAATAGTTTACCCTAGAGGCGGAGCCTAGCGTCGAGCAAGATGGCTGCATAGAGCGTTTGCTCCGGAGGGTTGGTGAAGAATCCTGCTTTGAACCCCCAAATCCGGTGGCACAAAAGAGAATCGTTGGTGACTGCGAGCCAGGGGAGAATGTCTGCTTCGAAGCCGACGCGGCTTGACTTCCCGAATGCGCAGAACAATAGCGCTAAGCGCTCGAAAGCGGAGCCCCCCTCACCACAAAAGATGGCGCCTGTGCGCGAACCCGAGGCCCTGCAGGAGCTCCTTTCGGAGTTACAAGCTATCAGGGAGATGGTGCGGGAGAATGGGGAGGCGCTGTCGGCAGTCCAGGATGATGTCGGGGCGCTGAGAGTTTCTTTGGAGGCCCTGACCCTGAGGCAAGATAAGACAGAAAATGTGCTGGGTGCGCATGATGAGCGGCTGCGCATCCTGGAGAGGCAGGTGAAGCAAATCAAGACATTGCAAAAGGAGTTGGAGGAAGGGAACAACAGAGCTAGAAGGAATAATGTGAGAATCGTTGGTATCCCTGAAGGGGCTGAAGGCAGGGATATGGTGGCTTTCCTGCAGAAACTGATTCCACAGGTGTTACGTCTTACTTTCACACTTCCTTTTGAGATAGAATGTGCGCACAGGGTTCCTTCCCAGACCCAACTCAACAGCAAGCGGGAGAGGCCTGTTATCCTTAAGGTGCTGCGGTTCCAACAAGTAATGCAGATTATGGAGGCCTCCCAGACGCGCGCCCCGGTGGAATATGAAGGGCACAGGCTTCTCTTTTTCCCAGACTTTGCCAAACATACTGTGGACAGACGGAGAGGCCTGTTAGCCATGCGGCCGCGCCTGCAGCAGCTTCAAGCCAAGTTCGGGTTGTTCTATCCGGCGCGGATGCGGGTGACCCTACATAATCAAACCAGGACTTTTGAGGACCCGGAGGCTCTGGCTGCGTTTTTGGAGGAAAAAGAACAACAGCAGATGCGCTGAGGCCCATTAAGGAGGGACCGGTGCTACGTGTCTGGTACCCCAGGAGGAGTAGCCTGCCTTGTAACTGGGGGGAGCTGCTGTTTGGGGGGTTGGTTGAGAGGCCCTGACTATGCCTGTGGGGGGATTCCCTCTGTTTGAAGAGGGTAAGGGCCTGGCATATGTTTTGTTTTGATCGATGTCGGGTCGAACGGGCACTTTTGCAAGGTGGTGGGGGGTTGGGGGAGGGAGTTGTGTTTAGACTCCTCTAGGCTTTAGTTTCTCTGTTAAAATACAGGCTTGCATCAGAGTTTGGGGTTAATTCTGCTGTTTTCCCTCTGTGCCCATCTTGTATCCCCTGGGCTTGCCTTTTCACTTGGGTAAAGGGGTACTCCACTCGGGGTCTGCAGGGATGTTGTGGTTCTGTGAAGTGTGGGGGGCATTGCAAATGGGTGTGGTTTGTCATTGCACTGGGATTCTAGAATGGGCTAACACTTCAAGGTGGGGCATGGCTGGTGATGTCAGGGGCAAGCTTGGAGAGGCCAGGGGCCCGCTCATAGCGGGATTTTGTTGTGATAACCATGCTGTATATTAGGGTACTTTCCCTAAATGTCAAGGGGATTAACAATCCTGTCAAACGTAAGAAAATAATTCTTTATGGGAGTCAGGAGCAGGTGGATGTTTTGTTTCTTCAAGAGACTCATCTGGACTCAAGAGAATCCCTGAAACTTAGCATGCATCCCTTTACGGTGGTTGCATATTCGGCCGCGATACACAAGCACAATGGTGTGGCTATCTTGGTGCGGAAGTCTCTGGTCCCTGGGGTGCTCCAAACATGCTCGGATACTGAAGGCAGGTGGGTTAGGGTCCTGATGAAAGTAGGGGGGGTAGAGATAGTTTTTTTCAATATCTATGCCCCCAATGTAGATAGCCCAGATTTTTTTAGAGGCCTTGCAGAAGAGCTTTTTGCAATTTCGCACATGCCGTTACTTTTGGGGGGTGACTTTAACCTGGTGTTAGATCCTCTTACAGATAGGGCTCCCGTGAAAATGGTGAAGCCCTCAAGGGCACACGCAATTCTTCAGCCCTACTGGAGGAGATTGGGCTGGTTGATATCTGGAGGCTCCAGCACCCGTCCGGTAGAGAGTTTACCTACTTTTCTCCCCCGCATAAGACCTCCTCGCGTATAGATGTGTTGTTGATTTCCAAGACACTCATTCCTACAATTAAAGAGTCTAAGATCCATGCGATGCACATTTCAGACCATGCTACCATATCCTTATTGCTAGAGGCGGGTGCCCTTGGTACTCCCCTAGGGAGATGGTCTTTTGATAGGAGCCTTTTAGATGTGAAGGAGTTTAGGATGACAATACGGTTGATGATTCGGGAATACTTCCAGTTCAATCGATTTCAGGATACGGCGGGCTGGGCCTGGTGGGAAGACTTTAAAGCATCCACCAGAGCAGCCATTGCAAGTTATAGTATTAGGCAACAAAAGCAGGCTAAGGCTCAGCTTCAAGATCTGGAGGCTCAAATAAAAGCGGGTGAGCGGGTCCTTTTTCGCCGCTCGGACCCATGTATTTTGTTGGAATTGCAGCGCTTGAGATATCAATATAACCAATTGTTATCTGATGAGGTGTCGCGTAGTATAAAGGCGCAGAACGGTACCTACTACTGGGAGAGTAATAAGGCAGGGAAATTGTTGGCCAACACCCTGAGAGCTCGCAGGGCGGTGGGTCAGATTGCCGCCATACGAGATCCTCACGACCAGAGTCTCCTGACTACGGATGTGGCAATTGCAGAGGCTTTTGAATCCTTTTACAGGGACCTCTATGCTTCTGAGGTAGATTTCACGAAGGAGGGGTTTGCGGAGCTAGTTGCCGAGCTGCAGAGACCTGTGCTAGACGGCGAGGACGTGGATAGGTTAGATGCTGCTTTTTCAGTAGGAGAGATTCACCAAGCGATTGCTTCCCTGTCAGGGGGGAAGGATGCCGTCCCAGACGGACTCCCTATTGAATTCTTTAAAATATTCGCTGCAGAATTAGCCCCGCAGCTCCAGTTGTATTTCCAAGCTTTAGCACAGGAGCCGGATCAACCCGGGGTTTCGCTGCAGCGAATGTTATTGTGCTGGGGAAACCCGGTAGGGACCCTCAGCTGGTAAGTAATTACCGCCCTATCTCGCTATTGAACTCTAATTATAAAATTTACGCGATGGTCCTGGCCCACCGGGTGGCCGAAGTAGCCCCTCGGCTGATTCACCCAGATCAATGTGGGTTCGTGGAGGGTAGGTCCACTGCCGATAATGCCAGACTGCTCTGTCATGCCCTTATAGGGGCTGAACAAGTGGATCACCCCGTTATTGGTTTGTTGCTCGACGCCGAAAAGGCGTTTGACCGTTTGGAATGGCCTTTTATGATGGCGGTGTTGGAATGGTTTGGCTTCAGTAGTGGATTTATCAACTTACTTCAAGTGTTATATGCTCGTCCCACCGCCTGCATTTGTGTGAATAGCACTCAATCGAAGGGAATGACGTTGGGTCGGGGCACTCGGCAAGGGTGTCCCTTATCCCCGCTGTTATTCAACTTTGCGCTGGAGCCTCTGGCCTTGCTGATCCGGCAGAACCAGCATATTCAGGGGATTAGAATGGCGGGCCTTGACGTCAAGTTATCGGCTTATGCTGATGATTTGCTTTTATTCTCCACTCCAGGTTCAATGTCGAAGATTTTCAACCTTATAGATCAATACTCCTCTCTGTCCGGCTATAAAGTAAATTGGTCAAAATCCACGGTGTTTCCGATGAATTCACATGCGAGGAAAAGTGACGTGGAGCACTTCTCCTTGGTATGGGAGCCAAAGATGGTCAAGTACCTGGGGGTTCAGTTCTGCTATCCGTTGGAGGAGACCATTCGATTTAACTCATGCTGGGTGGTGGATCTAGTACGGACCCTGTCCAGCAAGTGGTCTCCATTGGCTCTGTCGTGGTGGGGGCGGTTAGAGACAATTAAGATGGCGATTACCCCGAAGATTAATTATATCCTTGAGATGCTCCCTTGTTACCTCCCAAAGCAGGTCTACAACCAGATTGAGGGTCTGTTAAGTCGCTACTTGTGGAACAACAAGACGCCCAGAATCGCCTTGGCGAAATTGAAGGCTAGGAAGGAGGAGGGTGGGGTTAACTTCCCTGATTTTTTTGCTTATCACTCAGCCTTTTTACTTAAACAGGGATCCAGGTGGACGGAGCAGGTCACGGAACGGAGCCCTACCTGGCTGGTGCTGGAGCAGAAGCTCATTGCCCCTATTCCCAGCTATCTTCTATCTCAGATGGTCTGCCCACAAGAGGTTGCCCCAGTAATGATATGTGACTCGCAAAGAGCTTTCGTAACTCTGCGGCGTGCTTTGTTGCATGACAAAGAGGTTTTCGAATCTATGCCCCTGTGGTACAACCCTTTATTCAAAATACAACGCGAGGCTTTTGCTTGGCGCAAGTGGTACCAGCGGGGCATTTGGGAACTAGGACAGCTTGTGGCTGAGGGTAACTGGAAGCCTTTTGATAGGCTGCAGCGGGAGTTTCTCCTTCCTGGGTCCTTATACTTTCAGTGGTTGCAAATTAGACATTGTGTGGGGAAGGTTATAGGGGATATGCAACAGTTGGCCAAAGAGAGCAGTGTGGGGCTCATGATCCAACAGGTTGTACAGCAGACCGGGGTTGCGTCTCAGTTCTACAAGTTGTTAAGGCAGAATGACCCTTCCCGGATACGGGGGCTGAAGGGTGTTTGGAACCAGGAAGTTGATGTCGACCTTCCCACCCAGGGCTGGGCAAGGTTTTGGTCAAAGTCGGTCAGGGTGTAAAGATCGGCACTCTCTTCAGTTTGAGCAGTTAGAGAGAGAGAGAGACAAGCAGTTGGATCTGAGAGGAACGGATCAGAGGCAGACACAGCTGAATGAGAGACTGCCAAGAGAGAGGCAGCTGAACAAGAAGGGAAAGCAGCATGGCCCCGAACAGGAAGGATTGAAACAGCTGAGAAGCCCAGAGCCAAGGCAAGTGCGTGTTTCAAAGTCCCGTCGGGAAAGGAAGCTGGAAGAGTCAGTTCCCAGCGGGGGAAGGAACTCAGCTAGCCAGCTAAACTACAGAGGTAGGGAGAAAAGCCTTTCTGTGTTTCCTAGCCAAACTCCCTCTGAAGAGATAGTCAGAGAGCTAAAGAGAAGTGCTAGAAGCTTGCGTAGCCAGAATGCCTCAAAGCAAACTTCTATGAGAGATAGGACGTTTGTTAACAACTGCCATGACTCAGCAGCAGAGAGTTTTAATAGGGAGAGAGAAACGCCGTCTCTAACGTATGCTGAGATAGAGCAAAAGAAACATTTATTGTCAAACCTAAAAGAACTGTTACAGAGTGAGAATAAGAAGCTCTATGATCCTGTTCCCATTGAAGACAGTTGCAATGAATCCGTTGAGGAAATGGAGATAGGAGAGTGCAATGAACCGTATGAGAGTGAGTCTGAAGAGATGCAATGTTCATACTGCAGGGCTAATGAGCTTAATATGTGCTGACCCGAAGCACATGTGCAAGAATGATTATTTGAAGCAGGGCAAAGTTTATTTTATGACGCTGAGAGGAACAGCAAGAAAACTTACCAGAAGTTTTAAGAGCAAATGTGTTTGTTCCTGCAATGCTCTGAAGAAATTAAAACTTGCTGGAAGGTTTGGAACCTTTTGATCTTCATTGTACAGAAGATGTGAAAGAAACAGTCTTCTATGAGAAGTTAAGTTGCCTTGCTGGAATTAACAGCCTGAACTTTGTAAGATAGTTCTTTGAGCAAAAGTTAATTACTGATGTTGGAAGCAGAATTTCCTGACCATGTGAATGCAACCTGTTGGACTTTATTATTCTTTGCTTTGGAGATGTATCCCATTTGTGTTCGGTGCTAATGAATTTTGATGCAAAGGGGAAATCCCGAAAATAAATATTCTCTGTTTTTGCCTAATACCGTGTGGTCACACTATTTGCTCTGAGGAATAGCTGAACTACATTTCCTAGCAATCCTAGCTGGCAGCCATATTTGTGGATATTGTTCAAAGAGGGCAATAAGGCAAGGGCCTCTTGCTCACAGGCTACCGGCCCAGGCGGGAGGCCCGGCGACAAGCCGAACCCCTATTGGTTGAATTCCTGCCTGGGCCCCCCTCACTTCATTGAGCTTTCCTAAAACCCGAGGACGAGGGACTTGCAAAGCCTCTGCCCGCTCCCCAGAAACCTCTAAAACTCTGACCTCTAGAGGCAAACCTCCCTCTGAAACCCTCCCAAGTGGAAGATACGAAAACGCCGAAAATCCCAAGGCTGCCCACATAAGGCTAACTGAGCTTGCTCCGGCTTTGGCTTGTCCTCTGGCAAGCGACCTCCTTTCGACTCCCCCAAATCCTTGACTAGCTTGTCTAGATCATCCCCAAACAACAGCTTTCCTTTAAATGGGAGTTTGCTAAGGTGAGACTTGAAGGAACTGTCTGCCGTCCAATTTCTTAGCCAAAGATAACGGCAAGGGGCTACCAAGGAAGCCATGCAATTCGCTAAACTTCTAATAAGGTCATAGTGTACATCGGCTAAATAAGCCGACCCCGACTCTAGCCTTGTCACATCCGTTAACTGCTCCTGCATCTGCTGCGCCGGCTGTTGCAAATGCTGCGAACAGCAAAGGCATGCTCTCGCTACCCAAGCCCCACAAATAGAGGCTTGCAGACACAAACATTAACCTCAAAAGCTTGCTTCAAAAGGACGTCCACCTTCCGATCCTGAGCATCCTTCAAAGCCGCACTGCCTTCCACCAGAATGGTGACTGCCGAAACTGCTGCATCTATATGCAGAGAACGAAACATCTCCCATTCTTGATCAGCCAAGGGATAAAGCCGATTCATAGACCTCACACCACGCAAACCTGCCTCTGGCAAATCCCATTCATCCTGAATCATTTGCTTGACGACCCTGTGAACGGAAAAAACCTCTTGGGACTTTCGCACCGCCTGTATAAGAGGATCCTTTAACCCCTCATCCTCCACTGGTGCCTCCGAAAAGATTGAGTGCCTGAAGCGACTCAGTAACAAGCACTGTTAACTTCTCTCTCCGAAAGATCTGGATAATCTTGGCTTGGTCTTCAGGCTCCTGAATCTCACCTTCCTTCAACTCTTCTACTCCTGCTTCTGGCTCCATATCGAAGTACTAACCTTCAGGCCAATCCAACCCTCGAGGCTGATCTTCCACCAACCGAGGCCTCTTAACTGGTCTACCGTCACCACTTCCAGACCTGTCCGTGGTCACTTGGGCTCCTACAGCCCCATGAAGCGCCGCATCAGCGACCGTCCCATTGGCGTAAACAGTAGGCCTGATGAAGCAGCAGAGCAAAATCAGGGGTAAAACCTCCTAGCGCTGCTCCCGCCCCCAATGGCACAGCGGAAGCACCTGGCACCACCGGAATGGTCGGAACCGGAGTAGCCAGGGTCTCAAGCAGAGCTTCCCCTCCGAAGCACCTGTAGGACTCTGCGTTCCCAATGGAGCACTCCCGATAGCCTTATCCTGGAGCTCTTGCTCCATATTAAGAGCTTCTGCAGCACAGCCACGACATGTCCCAGTGTCTGAGACCACGCCTCGACGGGAACCACAAACTAGGCACTGAGGGGGCGTAGGCATTAGTGCTACAGGACCTCCAAAAGTATATCAAAACATGGCACCACACAGCTCACCAAAAAGGGCCAAGAAAATAAACATGTAAATATAAACTTTTTTTTTATTATGTGCTGTCCCCATTAAGAACACACACCCCGAAGGCAAAATTCAACTAGAGATAAAAGAATGAAAGAAATGAAAGGAATTACAAGAATTAGAAGTTTGCTGTGAGAGAAATTAGCACTGCAAGCAAAAAACGCGGGAAAAAACGGCCCGCGAATGTCTTCAGCCCTGCTTATTTTTATTTATTTATTTAAAGGGTATTTCTATCCCGCCTTATCCTTCAATCAAGGCGGTGTACACAGCAAACAATCAAAGTCAGTGGAGTTTATGTTGGATCAGTCTATGTACAGTGAAAGTGCGTGGGTGCAGGTGTGCTAATTAGTATGAGCTATTTACAATGAGGGCTCTTTACAGCTATATACAAGATTTGCTGGATCCACAGCATGCTGTGATTTGTCTTCATGGAGTCTGAGGTTGGCACAAGTTTGTGGAGTCTGATTATGTGCTTGTGCCGTAGTGCTCAGTGAAGAGTACTGTCTTTAGGAGTTTCCGGAAGTCCTTCTGATCTTCAGTTGATCGCAGGTCATCTGGGAGTTTGTTCCAAATTGTCAGAGCTGCCAGTAAAAGGGCTCTTTGAGTGGTGGAATTGCATGCTTTTGTGTAGTTGCTTGGTGTGCTGAGTGCGTCTGCTGTGGTTCTTCTTCTAGATCTAGTGCTGGGGTCAGGGAGTATGAGAGCTTGGAGGCTGAGTGCAGAGCTCTTGCGTTTGATTCTGAATATGTTTAGTATCATTTTATACTTGATGCGGTGGCTGATTGGGAGCCAGTGGAGGTCTTTTAGGATGGGGGTGATGTGTGCCTGTGTTGGAGAATCGGTGATTATTCTGGCTGCCGTGTTTTGAGCCATTTGCAGCGGCTTGAGAGATTGTTTTGGGATGCCGTTGTAAATCGAGTTGCAGAAGTCAAGTATGGGAGTGATAAGAGCTTGGCAGACTGTGTGGAAGTGGTTTTGTGTGAGTAGAGGTTTGAGGCGTCTGATTACTCTCATTTTGTAGTATGCATTTTTGGCTGTTTTTCTGATGTGGGACTGTAAGTTCAGCTCCCTGTTGAGTGTTATTCCGAGGTATTTCACTTCGTTCTTCAGTGGTATTGCTGTGTTAGCTGTGATGAAGGGTGGGGGGCTGAAGATGGTGTTCCGTGTGATGATGAAAGCCTCCGTCTTGCTGTAGTTTATGGATAGGTTGTTGTGCGTGAGCCAGGTTGTTGTGCTTGCCGTTAAAACACAGTTCCCACGTGGCAGCAGGCCCCGATTCTCCCTCTGATCTCAAAAACCACAATCAGATCACTCACCTTTGCCTCCGGGCCCCTTAAGACCGACTGATTACCTCTCTGACCCAAAATGGCAATCCTGCATGCAGCAGAGCTCCTGTCAGCCTGATCTCAAGCAGCTGAAGCAACAGCTCAAAATGTCCGATGACGATTTCAGCACAGCTCAAAGTGCTGAAATTGAGCCGGTCTGAGGAAGACACAACTGCTGAACAGCTCCCCTTCATGCAGACCAGAAGGGGAGAGCAGAAAGAAGGGCCAGAGATGACCGGGAGAGAGAGAGGTAGCCTTCCCAAAATTCTCTGTCTCCCCTTTTACCTGTCTCTTCCCTTTTTTTTTTTTTAAGAATTTTTAACAGCCCAAAACAAAGGAATCAAATTGAAGGAAAAAATAAATGCAGAAAATCCTATATAAACAGTCTAAGCTCCTTATCTGCTCCTCAAGTGAGCCCAGCACCTAGGCTCACTACCTCCAGCTGCATGGAGATTGGACACACTGGAAGCTGGTGGGAAGTGCCAGCAGGATATGTACAGTGGCGTCACAAGTCTGACATGCCCAGTCTCCATGCTGCAGGAAGAGGTGCACTACCAGAGGTGAGGGACCGGAGGGACGTTAAGGAAGTCCTGTTTCTGGTGGCGGTCACATTGGCACACTGTATGAGAGTTCCAAGCCTTAGTGGCTCACCCACGTATATCAGATTCCACCAGAATAGGGTGGTCTTACAAATGTACCCACGCTTTCTGCCAAAGATGGTCTCCGCATTCCACCTCAGTCAGTTAGTTCTACCAACATTCTTCCTGAGGCCACACACAAACACCCGTTGGACGGCAAGCAGGCCTCAGCATACAAAAGCTCACTGGAGGTTCACCCAGATGTTTGTCTCCTTTGACCCCAGTAAGCTGGGTGCTGCTTTTTCTTAACGCACACTATCCCTGTGGCTGACTGTATTTCTCTGGCATATTCCCAGGCAGGCCTGAGCCTTGACAGTTATGTCACAGCTCTTAATGTCTGAGCTATGGCTGTCAATCACTAACTTGCATTCAGTCTCAATGGAGATCTGTAAGGCTGCTACGCGGTCTTTGGTCGACACCCTCACAGCTCATTACCATCTGGATGAGGATTCCCAACAGGACAGCAACTTTGGCCAGGTCATGCTCCAGCATCTCTTTGGATCTTAGGTCCAACTCCTGCCCACCAGCCCCTCTGTTCATCCAGGCTACCAAAAAATGAGACCCCTCAGTGCTGATGTACACTGAGGATGCTGAATCTCTCGATTCCCTAGAGGGACTACCCATACTGTTTAACTCACCTTGAGAAAAAAGCTGGCAATGGAGTGTAATGAAATCTAAAATCCCAATCAATTAAAAAATAGTAGTAAACAAAAATTATTTTAACTGGCAATTGCAATAATTTTCACAACAAAAGAAATTTAATGGCACCACATACACTGCCAGTTGTGAATTACTGTTTAATTATCAAGATTTTATTTACTTATATGAATGAAGTCATTGGTCAGATTGATATACTAAAATATTTTACACTTGAGATAATAAGAATTAGTACATTTATTCATAATGCAATTATTTTTACATCAAGAAATTTAGATTCTGTAAGTCACTGCATTGATCTGTTAGAAATGTTTATTTAACAGATTTTTTTATACTGTTTTATCATTTTAGTCAAAGCAGTTTACATTGAGGCACATTCTGTACTGTGCATCCCTGCAGGATCAGAATTGTGTCTAGGGTCAGTACATGCAGGCCAGTCCCTATTCTGATTGGCCTGCATGTACTGAGCCAAGCCCAGCTAACTCAGCGAGGCTCCTGAATAGAGCCCCAGTGCCAAGGTATCCAGTTGCCATGGCACTGCAGTTCCATTCAGGAGCCTCAGTCCCTAGCCACAGACTACTTTTTCTTTTCCCTACAGTCCCATGGTCAGGGTCAGGCTGAAGGGAATCTCCTGCACACTATCCCCATTTGTTCCTGGCCAATCCTCCTGTTGTCCCCTGATGTTTAGGGGGACTTATTCCACCTCTCCAGCAGAATGTCCATCCTCTGCTGTTTGTGGGACAGAACAGACCCCACTGTAACTTAAACATGGTAATTTCCAGATCATACTGCTAGACCAGTCCAGACAAGCAGGTTATGCCCCCCCCCCCCCCTCCAGCAGATATTGGGAGACAGAGAAAACATTCCAGAGCTCTGATTGGCCAGGCTCTGGTTGATATAGGCATACCCCTAGGGGACTGATTCAGCATTTTTCTCTGTCTCCAGCAGATAGGGTTACTAGCTTTTTCTGTGATTTAAGTTTCTTTCTAATTGTTCTGCTTCTTCCTGGAGGTACTCAGGGTACACTCGAGGTGTCCCTCTGAGTTTTCCCAGGACCCCACAATTTTCTGTGCTGAAGAAATTGCCTACAGGTCAAAGTTTTGCTTGAGCTTCTGCCCTGTGGGATTAGTAGAGCTCCCTATTTGCTCCGGAGGTGCCCCAGCCGCGGGGGTCTCTGCTGCTGCGGGGTCTTTCTGACAACTGGGGGGTCTTCATGCAGGCTCCAGCCTTAATCTGAGGTATTTAAGTCTTTCCTGTATACCTCTGCCCTCCGTAGAGTCTCAGCCCCGCTGACACGGCAAACTGAGTACTCTCCCTTCGCAAACGGCTTTTAGCAGGGTTTGGAGGGGCTGCTGTCAGTACCTGTCTCCGTGGCTGTCCGCGGTCTCAGATCACCGTGGCCGCATGGTTTTTGAACCGCTCATTTTCTAGTCGGGGCTCAAAGAATTCTTCTGGCGGCCATTTTGAGAACCACGCTCCTGCTCCGTGTCACTAACGTTTGAGCGGGAAACGGGTTACAGAGCCTCTCACTGCCTTTTTTCTTCCGGTTACTGTCCCTTGATTGCTGGCTTTAGGAAAAGAAGAGTTTTCTCATCTTTATTACTGCTTGATGTCAATTTAGACAGGCAAAAAAAAGAGTGGATGTTAAAAGGTGGACAACAGCAAGTAGAGACATGCCTTCTGTTCAGAGATGTTTAGCATGTAATAACAAGCACAAGGATTTGCAAAATCACCTCTGCCCCTCCTGTGCGGTGCATCCAGGAGAGTCCTCTCACTCTCAGCTATCTCCCCTTCCGGTCTTAGACCTTGTGGTATCAGAACCTCAGGTTACTGACCTTCCTCGGAGTTCTGACCCCATGAAGGGGTCGCAGTCGGTGCCCATCAAAAGCTCTCAATTTTCTGGCACTGCTCCGCCACTGGCCAATGACAGTGCAGCTGATAGCCAGTTTTTGTCCCTGTTTCGTCAATCATGGGCTTTGTGGCGCTCCGAGTCATCTATGGCACCACTTCCAGCCTTGGCAGACCTCAATGCCAGCACTGCGACTCCTCCTTCCCGAAAAAGGGATCATGGGATACCGGAGTCAAAGGGAACACGACCACCCAAGATCGTCTCATGGTTGGCGGACCAGTCCACAGAGCCGGCGACTGGTAGATCCTCTGCAGAGGCCAGCTTAGCCTCCTCTGATCGTGAGGACGGGGAGTATTCTCCCTCAGAGTCTTCTCTTACAGCACAAGAGGATTCCCAAGATCTCCGCCTTTTTCGAAAGGAGGAATTGCCCACCTTGATAGCGCAGGTGGTGGAGGTGTTGCATCTTACCGATACACCAGAGCCACAAGCTTCTCAGCCTCAGCCAGACCCGATATTGCAAGGTATACGGAAGCCTTCTAAGGCATTTCCTTTCCCGGTTGAGCTTCAACAGATGGTATCCAAGGAATGGGATTTGCCAGATACGTCCCTGTGGTCGGCACGTCACCTAGGGAAGTTATATCTTTGGTCTCCGTCAGAGCTGGACCGTTGGCTTGCTTATCCAAAAGGTAGATGCTTTGGTAACCAGAGTCACTAAGCGTACTACCATTCCGGTTGAAGGCGGAGCTGCTTTACGGGATCAGCAAGACCGTAAGGTAGAAGGTCTCCTCAAGACAGCTTTCTCAGCTTCCGCTCTGTCGCTCCAGGCGACTGTCTGCAGAGGGTTAGCAGCCCGAGCTTCGCTGCGTTGGATCCAACGGCTGCCAGAAGATCCTGCAGTGGATCGCTTGGAATCCGTGGCGGCTTTCCTGGCAGATGCCTTCTATGACCTTTTGCGGCTCTCTGCTCGCTCTCTGGCAGCGGTTACCGTTGCACGAAGGTGGCTTTGATTGCGTCAATGGGCTGCGGATGTCGCCTCTAAAACGCGTCTTTCCAAATTACCCTTCCGGGGAAGGCTTCTTTTTGGGGAGGATTTGGATAAGCTGGTAAAGGACCTTGGGGAAGTCAATCCGCAACGTTTACCGGAAGATAAGCCGAGGTCCTCGACGCGCCGTACCTCTCGGTCGCAGTCCTTTCGATGATTCCCTAGATCCTGGGACTCTCGAAAATTCCGTTCCTTTCGACAGGCCTCCTCGACAGGGTCCAGTAATCGTTTTGGCCAAAAGACTCAGTCCTTTCGCGGGGCCCGTAAAGGTTCCGAGTCGTACTCAGGCTCGGGGAAATTCTTCGGAACTGGGCGTGCTTCCCGCTGACAGGACATGCGTCCCACGAGAGAAAATTCCGCCAGTGGGAGGCCGTCTGGCCCTTTTTTCTCGGCAGTGGGCGCGAATAACAGCCAATCGCTGGGTTCTAAACATTATTGTGCATGGTTATTCTCTCGAGTGTTGCAGGCCGATTTCCGACGCCTTCCTAAACTCTCCAGGGCGCTCGCCTCAGAAGAAGTTCGCCATACAGGCTACGATTCAGCGGCTGCTCACTCTACAAGCCATTTGCCCAGTGCCAGCCGCCGAAAGGCGTCAAGGTCACTATTCCATCTATTTCGTGGTGCCCAAAAAGGACGGTTCCGAGCACCCAGTCCTCGATCTCAAGGGGGTGAACAGTCTCCGCGTACCTCACTTCAGGATGGAAACTCTTCGTTCGGTTATTCAAGCAGTTCGCACGGGAGAGTTCCTAGTTTCTCTAGATTTAGCAGAGGCTTACTTGCACATTCCCATTCGAACCGAGCACCAGCGTTTCCTGCGCTTTGCTGTTCTCGGACAGCATTTTCAATTTCGGGCGATGCCATTCGGACTGGCTTCGGCTCCTCGCACGTTTTCCAAAGTGATGGTAGTAGTGGCAGCAGCCTTGCGCCAACAGGGCATTCGAGTCCATCCCTACTTAGATGACTGGCTGATTCGCGCAGATTCCTATCGAGAGGCCAGCAGCACCGTCTCCACAGTGGTTGCCTTCCTCGAGCGTCTGGGCTGGGTGATCAATTACTCCAAGAGTTTTCTTCAACCAACTCAACATCTGGAGTTTCTGGGAGCACTATTCGACACTCGTCTTGGGCGGGTCTTCCTCACTCAGGATCGCTTCCTCAAGCTCACGGCTCAAATTCGGCTCTTCCAGTCGTGGAGCGCTCCGCGAGACTGCGACTACCTCCAGATCCTGGGGTCTATGGCGGCCACTATCGAGGTTGTTCCTTGGGCCAGAGCACATATGCGCTGTTTTCAGAATTCCCTTCTTTCCCGATGGTCTCTGGTCTCAGAGGACACCAGCGTCGTCTCCCGCTTCCCCCGTGAGTCAAACTCAGCCTGCGGTGGTGGCTCTCTCCCTGCCATCTCCTCAAGGGAATTCCTCTCGAGAATCCCCGCTGGATCTTGCTGATGACCGATGCCAGTTTGTCCGGCTGGGGGGCTCACTGTCAATCGCAGACGGCTCAAGGAAGATGGTCTCTATGCGAGTCTCGGTGGATCATCAACCGTCTCGAAGCCAGGGCGGTCCATCTAGCGATGCTTCGCTTTTGGCACCTTCTTCAGGATCAGGCTGTTCAAGTGCTATCCGACAATGCAACGACAGTGGCTTACCTCAACCGTCAAGGAGGCACAAAGTGTCCGGGTGTGTCGATAGAAATGGGGGTTCTTTTCCCCTGGGCAGAAAAGCATTTACGAGCGATCTCGGCTCAATATATTGCAGGGACAAGCAATGTGCAAACCGACTTCCTCAGCCGCCACACCCTAGACCCCGGAGAGCGGACTCTGGCTCCCGAAGCGTTCCAGGTGATAATGCAAAGGTGGGGGCTACCCGAAATGGATCTAATGGCATCGGCACTCAACGCCAAGGTGCCTCTCTTCTTCAGTCGGTGGAGGGAGGCCGCGTCCCAAGGAATCGATGCTCTAGCACAACCGTGGCCAGAGCGTCTTCTGCTATATATTTTCCCTCCCTGGCTGCTAATCGGGAAGGTCCTCCATCGGATACGGGAACACGTAGGGCCGGTGATTCTGGTAGCTCCAAATTGGCCCAGGAGGCCCTGGTTTGCTGATCTGGTGCGGTTATCGCGGGGGCGCATCTTCCGCTGTCAGCTCCGTGGGGGTTGTTGAGACAGGGGCCAGTTTCCATGGCCGACCCCGCCCGCTTACGGCTTGGCTCTTGAATGGCGGAAGTTGATCCGAAAGGGATATTCTTCCAAGGTGGTCGCTATGCTTCTCAGCGCCCGGCAGTCCTCAATGTCCCTAGCTTATGCGCAGATGTGGCGCACTTTTGAGTCCTGGTGTGCGCGGCATCACTTTTCACCTTGGTGAGCCTCGGTCCCTGAGGTTCTTGCCTTCCTCCAAGATGGTCTAGATAAGGGCTTAGCACTTGGATCGCTTCGGGTGCACGTTTCAGCTTTAACCTGCTACCGAGGACCTGTCAACGGTAGATCCCTAACCTCACACGCAGATGTCTCCCGGTTTCTTAAGGGGGTTCGGCTCCTCCATCCCCCAATCAGGCCACTGATTCCTCCATGGAATCTCGGCTTAGTCCTTAAAGCGTTCATGAGCCGACCCTATGAGCCTCTTAAAGAGGCTTCTCTTTCAGATTTGACACTCAAAGCAGTGTTCTTGGTGGTGATCACTTCAGCCCACAGGATTTACGAACTGCAGGCGCTCTCGTGTAGAGACCCCTATCTCTCCTTCTCCGTGGAGGGTGTTTCGTTGCGAATGGTTCCTTCCTTCCTACCTAAGGTGGTAACGCCATTTCATGTGAATCAACCTTTGCTGTTACCCACTTTCTCGTAGGAACAATGTTCGGGTAAGCAGAAGGGTCTTTGGTCACTAGATGTTAAGAGAGTTCTCATGCGTTATTTGGAGATGACCAATTCCTTCCGGATGTCTGATCATCTGTTTGTCCTTTTTGCAGGACCGCAACGCGGTTGCGCGGCCTCCAAGGCCACCATTTCTCGATGGCTTCGGCAAGCCATTGAGGCGGCTTACATTGGCGCAGGCAAGTCGGTGCCGGTCGGCATCCGAGCCCATTCAACGCGAGCTCAGGCAGCCTCTTGGGCCAAACGGTCTCAGGTGGCCCCTCTCGAGATTTGCCGAACGGCAACGTGGTTTTCTCTGTCCACCTTTGTCAGGCATTACCGTCTGGATGTTCAGGTTTGAGAGGACAGTCGTTTTGGAGCTGGGGCGCTGTCAGCGGCTCTTGGCCCACCTTGAGGGTCGTTAGCTTGGATACTTCCCGCTTGTCTGGACTGGTCTAGCAGTATGATCTGGAAGGAGAAATTTCACTTACCGTTAATTTCCTTTCCTGGAGTACTGCTAGACCAGTCCAGAACCCACCCAGGTGTCGCTGTCAGTGGTGCAGATGCAGCGGAGCCGACATTCAGGGCTACAGCACTTCCTAAACTTAGAGCAATTTGATCAGTCAAGAAGCAAAGCCTTTTGTTCAGATTTCTGAACTGAGTAGACAATTGCTCCTGTTTCACTTGTACATAGTTGACCGGTTGGTAACACTGTGTTAGCTTTTCACAATATACTGAATAGGTCCCTGTAAGATTTAGTCAGGTTACTTTCCTGTAGGTCCTGGGTTCATTTCACTTCACAGAGGCAGTGGGGCTTGTAATAAAACAACCAAACAGGTGTGACTTGGAGAAAGGTTTTTTATGTAGAAATAGGCTTAATACATAGGTATTGAACAGAGGTATATAGTGATTGTTACAGAGCTGTTTCAGTGTGCATCAATGAATCTGTGTGTGCATGTGCATGTGTGAAGTGTGAGAGAGAGATAGGCCAGAACATGTGTTTAGAGCCTCATGGCAAGGGAGAGAGAGAGAGAGAGAGCGGGGGAGGGGTGAAGGGAATTGATTATCAGAGCCTCCTGTCCTTCATGTCCGATGAATGGTGGAAGAGAGAGAGAGAGAGAGGAAGTGTTTCTGTCTTTTATAGTGAATTGAATCCTCTCCAGCACTTCCCCTTGAGGTCTGCTAGCCACTCCCTTTAAGGTCTGCTATTCTTGATTTAGCAAGGAGGGGCTTCAGACAGGCCTTGGAGACTGAAATCACCAGGGGGTCAGAGTTAATCTCATCTTGTAAACTGTCCTATTACCTTTGGAGACTGAAGTCACCAGAGTCCACAGCTGCATGGAATCCAGGGTCTGGGGAAAAAGCCATGACTCCTATGTCATGTATGCTGACATCTCCCACACCTTTTTTATTTTTATTTATTATTTGTGCCTGGAAATGGTGGAAGCAAGCCTGTGGTACCTGTCCCAGCTGCCATTACCTGATAGTAGGCAGCTTGTCTAATACCTCCTGTATTAAAAACCTTGCTATGTCCAGCAAGTCCCCTGTCCTGCACAGTACTGTCTCTAGTACTGTCTCTAGTGTTCTAGAGATAAGCAAGTCTCCTTATGAGTCCAAACCTCGTGTCTTAGGTAGAGCAGCCACTACTGGGGGGGGGGGGGGGGGGGAACCCAATATGCTATCTCCGTGCCCGTCTTAGAGAGAGTGAACAGTGCATAAGGTCTGCAGGAATTTTTGAGGAGGCTAAAGCAAAAAGGTACCAGGATGCTATGAGTGAGGATAGGAATCAATACTAGACTGCAGCTGACTCTGGTATTCAGTGTAATAGGAAATGCCAAATTAGCCAAATTAGCCTGGATGTAGGGGTAGATGCTGGAGAAGTTCAGTGTAACTACCTTAAAATGTTTTGTTTCTGTATGACATGTGCTGCAAGGATATGTACATTTGTTTCATTTTACAACACAGGAAAATTATGATAATGCATAGAAATATTTGTAAAATAATAATAGGGTAAATAAAAACATTAAAGACATGATCAGCAGTAGGTGCGTAACCAAATAACAATTCCCACACAGACACATGAGCATCTTGTAGCAAGTGTCCAACAATTTGTTGAATGTGTCCATTCTCATAAGCGATGGTGTGATTCACTTCAGTGGATGTTGTTTTAAGGTGATCAATATAGGCATGGAGTTCTGTAAAGTTGAGCAGTTTATGTAGTGTCTCTTCTCCCATACCAAGTGGTAAGGGATGCACAGCATATGAGATAAAGTCTGGAATGTCCATAGAGTCATTGGTAACCAGCGGTGTGGAATAAGTTGTCCCATTAATGGTGAGGGAGACCAGTGGTGTATAACTGCACCAGGTATTGTTTGGTAAATAGTTTGAACTGTACAACAAAGTGTTCTTGGGAAGGTGAATGTCCTGCATTCTGGGAGCGATCGAAAAAGAAACATTCTGGGGAAAGAACAGATGAAAACAAAAGTGTCCAGCTCCAAGGTAATACAAACTGTGTGAGGTAGTCAGGGAATATGAGAGCTTAACAGTCAGAGAGCAAGAGGAGGAATTGTTCCAGCAGAAGGTGTCAGCCTCTTTAAACTGGTGAGGTTGACACTTGAACTGAAATGTAGTCTGCTCACACAAACTGGGGTCCATTGGCTTGAATGAAGTCCAGGTGTCGTCCAGTGGCTGCACCCATGTGAGATGGTCCACAGGAAACATAAGCATATTATCAAACTGCACCCCAATATTAACAATAGGATAAATAACTGTGTGTTGTCCTGACCATGGGATCAAAGTACAGATAGAGCAGCCTTGTGGTGAACAAATGGGAACACTAACTGTCCACCTATCAAGGTGAGCTATAGCAAATTCCGGTATTTTGGTACTAGCCATATGAATGAGAGATGGTGGCCAGTGTCCTAACTTAGCAGTGATCAGAATTTCCTTTAGTATAGTAATAAGCTCGATCTGTACTTGATCACAGGCAAGAGCCCAGGAAATATTCTTTCCCAATCTATATTCTGCATGTGCTAGGGTAACAATTTTCTGTTCTATAATGGGAGATATAAGAGCAAAGGTATCTACAACTACATTGGACAGTTTAGAGGAAGCTTCATTAATAATATGTTGTGAGGTAAAACCATCAGCAGCATGCTGAGCAGTGGATCCCATTTTATTACGGAGCACCTCTATATCAATTATATTAAGGGCACCCAGTGCAGTCCCTGTGCCACCTAAAATTGTATCAATTAATTCACGCTTGTGTCGAAATTGCTTGGCTCGGGGTGTTACTGACTGCATATCAAACCAAGTATTGAGCATTTGTATGTGGTTGACAACAAACTGAGAGCAATTTGGATATTTGTGAGTAACTAGAAACAATTTGGGAAATAGATGCCAAGTAAGAAAATGGTATTCCACATCATATAAAACATTGTGTGGTGCATCATATTTAATCTGAAAGGGATGTCCTTCCTGAAATGGGTGGATATCAGAAAGGTAGAGTACAGGAGGAGCAGAAGTGGTGGGAGGGGTTGGATGAGGGGTGGTAGGTAAACAAGATACATCCAAAAGGAATGTGTCATGGCGCAAGGCAGATTGAGCCGATGGAAGTAGAGGAAAACACTCAGGGCAGTTTTAAAATCAGCAGTGCAGAGCACATGGCTAGGGGTTGTCAGGGGCAACTAAGCAAAACAAGAGCACAGGCTGTAGAGAAACGCCCAGAGATACCATTGCGTCATAGCTCATCAGGGAAGCAGAGACAGCTGCAGAGAGTTGAGCTAACTCAAGTCTCAAGGAATGACGCAGATAAAAAAAGGTCAGTCTTGAGCAGAGCAGAGACACGTGCAGAGAAACGTACAGGGATACGAGCAGATTCACGTACAGGCACACGTGGAGAAGGAAGGAAACACAGAGACGCAAGCCAGGAGTCAGTCTCAGTCTCTGAGGCGGAGAGAGAAGGAGACATTGAGAGGACTCAAGGGAAAGGAAAGTACAGCGCTCAGAAAAACCAGGAGCCATACCTGGAAGGTTCAGACGTGGAATCATTCTGCACCTCAGAGGGGTTTATCCAAGAGGAGTTCACGAAGGTTAGTGCTGGGAAGTTAGGCTGCACTAAGTCAAGGTCCGGGTGGGGCCAGAGGGAGACTCCAGGATATAAACCACGAGGAGCAGGGAGAAGAGATAACCACAATAGCAGGAACCTGGGGAGCCAGAATACTTGTCCAAGAGATAATTCCCATGCTTTAGAAAGACGTCCTGTGAAAGGAAGAGAGGGGAAGAAAAGTTTCCACTTCCCGTTTACACACCAGCCAGGCAGAGCTCAGCCTGAAAGTCAAAGTACCTGGACTAGAGGAGCACTGAGTTTTACCCCCAGTGGTCAGGAAGTGTGTAGCCCACTAAGGAAAGATTCCATAGTGTGTGGTAAAGAACCTTTCTGCAGTGATAGGGGGGAGTGGTGCTCTGACCCAGCCGAGAGGAGAGAAACAAACACTAATCCACAATACAGCCCTGCAAGTTATAATTATCAAGAAGCACCTGAAGATATGGATTGTGACTTTGGTGATGATAATTCTGATATGTGCAAAATGGACTGTACGCTTGTTTTCTCTGATAGCATAACCTCTTTTTGTTAGGGGCCTAAGAAAGCCTGCTGGAGTGAAATCTGTGGGAGAGCACAGATTTCACAGTTAAAAGTGTGTGATTGAAAACCTGTTTTTCCCTCTTTTTGTTCAGTTAAAGCTGACAATAAGCATTTTTGTTCCCATTTGTAGTCCCTCACTTGTGTTATACCAGCTGTATGGTTTATTTGCTTTTTGATCTTTGTTGCAAGAATTCTCCCGGGACGGGAAATAAAACCTCTTTAAGCATAGCTACTCGACCACAACTACCTCCTCATTTCGATTAGCTATTGGGACCCAAAATCCCTGAGGGCAACATAAAGTCCTTGCTGTTAGAAGAGGAGCAACACCGAAGCCCCAGGCTCCCGCCTTGTGGGCCAGCAAGGTGTTTGACAAATGAAGTCTCAGTGATGTGCTGTTGATCACTCACAACCCATGTATAAGTTATTTTCCAGGTACCTTTGTCCTGACAGGAAATATTGTACAAAATCAAAGCAGGAGGACCTAGAAAGTAACGTTCTGGGCGTGCCCTCAATTCTTGTGTCCTTTCTAGAGAAGTGGAAACGGGTGGCTCCCACTGTACTTGAGTGATGTTTAATGAATAGAACACTGGCTTGTCCTGTACTGAACAGAAACTCAGGATGACCAGATCCTTTCCTTCCGGGAAAGGTGGGGGTATTTCTTGGTAGCGATACACTCCACTTGTGAAGTTAGCCCAGCCAATCGTGCATATTTGGATGATAGTTCCTGTAATGAGACTTGAGTAGAAGAGAGCAGATACAAGAACAACAGGAAACCGAGACATAATAAAAGCTAACTTGTTTCACTCTACTAGGGAGTAAACTAATGCTCCCCACTTATACTATGTAACAACAAAACAAAAAAAAATAATAATTTTTACTACTTATTTACATAACTATTAAACACATGTACAGCAGGAGTACCTAGTTACCGTCCTCAAGCGACTTTTGTTCAGAAAGCAGCTGTCCGTGCTGTCTTCATAAAGCAGCTGTCCATGCTGTCTTCAGGTGGTGTCTGAAAACAAAGACTGATAAAACATGTTTTACCCATATGGTTTTAACTGGGTGATGTGTTTCCAGTACTGCTGGTTGTCAGGCATTAGGATCTGGTATAGGCTTGGGCCTAAGGTATCAGTAACTAAGTACGGTCCCTCCCACTGTGCAGTTCCAAAGGGGAGGTTTGGTCTAGGTCTCATCTCTGCAAGACACTAGTGACAGGGCTTCCTTCATGTATTCATGAAATATTGATGGGGAATCCTTATATCCCTGTGGAAGCACAGTCCATGCATATTGTTTATTCAGCCACTGAAAGGCTGTTTTGTACTGGCATTCAAGGGCCAGGGGCAGACTCCAAAACCCATTGGATATGTCTAAAACAGAGAAAAATTTACATTTTGGATTCAGTTTAGAGATCATTTCAGGGTATGAGGCTACCACGGGCACTACAGATTTTGAAACTTGATTCAGGGCACGGAAGTCCATAGTGAGCCTGAAGGAACCCCCCGGTTTAACTATCGGCCAGGCTGGTGAATTACATGTGGAAGAAATAGGTCTAATCAGACCCCTCTCCTCCAGTATCTTCACAATTTTAGTCACTGGTTCTATAGCCTGATGAGGTACTGGGTATTGCTTCTGTGGTGGAGGATCCTCACCTTCTAACAGTATTTGTGTGTGCATTTTCTCACAATCTAACTTGTCTTGAGCCCAGACTGGAATATCAGCCACTTCTGAGGGAATTACACACAGATCATACTGCTGAGCTGCCTTGGTGCACTGAGTTGCTAACTGCATGGGAATGACTTCCTGCACTAAAGTATTATAAGCACTTGAAGTTCCTGAATACTGCCACAATTTAAGATTAGCCATATCCCCCACCCAATTTAACTGGTTGAGAACATCAATTCCAATTATTTCTTTTGGTGTGTTTACTATAGTGGAGGCAGTGGTTTCCAACATTTCCTTATTTTGTTCACTGTGCACAGGGATACCCCATTTAACTGGGATAGCCACACATTTGGAAGCTGTGTCATTAATTCCTTGAATTTCATAAATTTCCATATTTTTCTGATCTGCAGTGGGAGAAGCTCTGTTAGTAAAACTAATTCCAGCCCCTGTGTCAATCAAAGCTAATTTATCCTGACCCCCTATTCTACTGATAACATTGGGGCGTGCACAAGAGTCCAGTATCAAGGGTGTTACAAGCCTTAAATTGTGTCCTGGGCCTGTATCCATTTCATCATCCAGAGGCTCTGTAATTGAGTCCTCTGCTGAGATAAAGGAGGCAGGCTGGGCTATGAAGGCTTGAGACATTTTCATATCTGAGCTCAAGAGGTCAGGACATCCCTATGTACTAGCCTTGTGTTTGTCCTGACTGCTTGTAAATCCTGTTTTAATTTATCTAGTTCTATCTGCAGTATATGTTTGTCTTATTCCCATTTAGTTTTCTCCTTTTCTAGCCCATCTCTCTGTGCTTTGAGCTCCTGAAAAGGAATGTAACCTGAGGAGTTTCTAAAAGTACCTCTGCCATGTGCTCTCCAAGGTGTGTGTCCTCTGTCTGTGTTTCTTGTGTACTGAGAGGATCCCTCGGCTTGCCACTTAGGTGTGTGTCCTCTGTTTCTTATGTACTGAGAGGATTCTTCGGCTTGCCACTTCCGTGCTTCTGATACTGTAATGACCTGTGAGGGCTGGGTCTTCCAAACAGACCCAATTCTGAGCATCAAAGTATCAAAAGGGGTTGCTTCAGAGTCTTCAGAAAATAACAGAAGGTGTTTTGTAATCTCAGGGGATAGCAATTCTAATAAAAATTCCTTATGCATGCTCTCCCCATAATCTTCTGCCTTGGGCCAGGACTCCTGCTCATTAAGAACTGCTTTTAAAATCCAGGCTCTATATGCAAACTGTTCCAGTGTATCATTTTGTAGAAGTGAAATAATTTTAAATACTTGCATTGGGGAACAGTGAAATAGTTTCTCAGTACCCCTTTTAACCAACTGGTATGGGTGAGTGAGAGAGCCAACTCTATAATAGTGTGGCCCCAGAGCCAAATGCATAAGTCTATCAAAGTCTGATTGTTTTCTTCTGTATTTCCCTAGACCCCAGTGAATCAGAATATCAATCGCCCATTTAACCCACTGATTTACATTAAGAGGCATAGTGCCAATTTTCTCAACTATTTTTTCTATATCTCTATCTTGTAAATTTTCCTGCAACATTACTTTAACTGATGCTTTGAGTTCAGTACTGGGTGCCATGTCTAAGTCATCTGAATTATCCTCCTGACAGAGATCCTGATTATTGCTGGGTTCTGGCTGAGATAAACTATCATGAATTTCTTCATGTGATTCATCTGTATTCTTCCCATTCCTAAGTCCAACTATGCATACTTTAGTATTCTTTTGTTTGTCAGTAGCTTGTATGCATTGCTCATAAGGTGTGTCATAGGCATAAGGGGATGTGGGTGTTGGCTTTTGTCTTACAGAGGCCAATTGATCCTTAACGTGACTCAATTCAAGTTTAAGTGCTTCTAATTGCTCACTAACAGTTATAAAAGAATTTGTGGCTTGTATCACTTGAGTTCTTTGTATAGAGATGCAAATTTGTGCCTCCTCAAGGTCTTTGGTCAATTGGGTACACTGAGAAGTCAGTTCAGTATTGTCCTTTTTCATGCTAATGAGCCCCCTGCACATGCCTTGGATAAAAAGGCATTTTCTTTTATTTGTTTTCTTTTTGAATTCTTGATCATGGTTTAACATTTGTCTTTGAATATTATACCATGATGACTCAGGGAATTCACCTTCAAAGGGACCCCCTTACCTCTTACAGTATGAAATTAAAATTTCTTTAAGTTCTTTAAAATCAAAGGCTTCCATATTTGATACTGCAGAAAGGCTGTAGTTGGACTATCTCAAATGTGTAACCTTAGAAGGAGGAATGCTCACTTTTATGAAGAAGTGAGACTTAGAATTATAGTTGGAATGGTATACATTTTATGGGTGTTCAGTAAAGAGTACTGGCATAAAGACCACACCTTAAAATTATACCTGAATAAAAAGTGCTTATCACCTTTTTAACAGGGTGGAAGTTTAGGGTGAAGTTCTAGTAAGAAGGGTGTTAGGAGATTAACAGAATTGTTGTATCAATTGCAGCCAGCTTTAAGCCTGCTCTCAGAAATAAAAGTTAAAAGGGACAGGAGGTAATAGCTTTATCAGGAAATATGTATATTGTATTCAATGAGGGACTGTTTACCTGTGTACCACTTCCAAACTAAATCTGGACTATCTCTCTGTCTTCTCTTAGCAGCTCAAATATTATAGCAAGCCTATACATCAAAATAAGACAATTGCAAGCCACTCTGTGTGATGTCTTTAAAATTCTAGATGCTTACAGAGCCTTTTGACAATAAAAATCTCAACTTGTCTAACCCACAAAACAAATTTATCACTGGAACTGTTCACTAAATAATGTCTAAGGGGTATGTTTACTAAATCGCGTTAGTGCAGTTCGCGTTAGTATCCGCGTTAATAAGACAAACCCCCAAATAAGGAGATGGGCAGGACAGCAGAAGACCTAACGCGCGTTACAGAACTAACGAGCGATACGTGGCGCGTTAGAGGAGGCACCGCGCATTAAGCATAAGAAGCCACTCAGACATACCTGACCCATACAGAGCTGTAGCACAATGGTTACTGCAGTGACTGCTGATACGGGCAGCATGGGTTTGAGTCCCCAGGGTGCCAGATGCAGAAGGCTGGCTGATGCAGTATCCTGTACATGATACAGTGAGGGAGGGGGCATTTATTTGTATTCGTTTTGGAGGGGTGCAAGCAAACACACCCACACATTAGATAGTGAGTGAGGGGGCAGGTATATGTCAATTTTCCTTTTGGGGCACAAGCAAACACACCCACACGTTATCTAGTGAGTGAGGGGGCATGTATATGTCATGTATGTGTTGTACGGTTGCTAGCAAACACACACACGCATTATATAGTGAGTGAAGGGGGCATGTATATGTTCTGTCCTTTTGGGGTGCAAGCAAACACACCCACACATTATATAGTGAGTGAGGGGGCATGTATATGTTGCATCTGTGTTGTAGGGGTGCAAGCAAACACACCCACACATTATATAGTGAGTGAGGGGGCATGTATATGTTGCGTCTGTGTTGTAGGGGTGCAAGCAAACACACCCACACATTATCTAGTGAGTGAGGGGGCATGTCTATGTTCTCCTTCCTTTTGGGGTGCAAGTAAACACACCCACACATCATATAGTGAGTGTGGGGGCATGTATATGTCTTGTATGTGTTGTATGGTTGCTAGCATACATACCTGACCCATACAGAGCTGTAGCACAATGGTTACTGCAGTGACTGCTGATACAGGCATAATGGGTTCGATTCCCCAGGGTGCCAGATGCAGAAGGCAGGCTCATGCAGCATCCTGTACATGATACAGTGAGTGAGGGGGCATGTATATGTTGCTGATTTTCTGTAGGGGCGCTAGCAAACACACCCACACATCATATAGTGAGTGAGGGGCCATGTATATTGTTTTGTATGTGCTGTAAGGTTGCTAGCAAACACACCCACACAGTGGTGTACCCAAAGTTGCTGCAGAACGCACCCCATAACGCACAACATAGGCCACACTATAAAGTGGAGTGTCCACTGAGGCACATCAAAATGTCCCCCATAGAGCAGTCCATAAGGGAACATAAAGGGAGCCAGATAAGGTGACACATGGTGCACCCTATGACACTCAGTACGGTAATATCACGCTTGAGAGGCTGTTGCTGGTAGCAGTCCTGCGTATGTAAAACATATAATGCGGCAGACACCCCTATAAAAGGAGTCCATTGTGGGTCTGAACCCATGACTACTGGCTCCACAGGCAATGAGTGACCCACTGGCCTGCAGCCCCATAGCTGGTAACCACCCCCTGGCTGTCTACTGAAGGGCAGCAGGACACCACCCAACTGTCCGCTGTTGTGGCCTGGATCCGTACCAATGCAGGGATTCCCATGGTGCACTGCACATGCAGACCAGCAGTCCACAGATGAACACAAGAAGGGGTACGTACCCACATAGCTCCCTGGTATGGTACGGTGAAATGACTGTGTGCGTCACTGCACATAGTAGCAACAGACAGTATCCCAACAGGGTGCCCCAGAAGAAGCTAGAAAATGTGTCAGTGAAGGCAGACTGATCATTAGCACAATGGGTAAGAAACTGCCTGGTGGTGCAGGGTCTGTGAGTTCAATCCCCCCTGTGTGCCCAAAGACCAAGGCTGCCTGCAACAGTACCCTCCGCAAACAGTAGTCACACATATGTTGAACCAGTCAGCCCCCTGTCTAAACTATTGAGAACCCCATTTTTTTGTCGGACACAAAGAACATGAGAGGGAGGAAAATATGCCCACCACCCCTCGTTGGGAGTGTCCGTGTAATCCCGAGAGGTGCAGCACCCAAAGGTAGAAAACAGTGTGAATCTGCAGCCAGAACCGGGTGTGTGAAATGTACAAAGGTAAAGATATACACAAATCATGTAATAAAGGAAAGACCACGTCAAACTGTACCATAAACAATGCAGGGGACAACCCAATTGCCTTGCCATTGGAATTCAGCATCAAACAGCACCAGGACATGCTTTGTGTGCCACAACTATGGGCCCTGTACCAAGTGGATGTGTCCCTGCAAGGTTGGCGTATCTGTGGATGGGTGTGCATCATGACTCCTACACTAGATCAGTAATATCATAGGTAGTCTGGTTTGTATGTCCAACAAGTTGTGCTGGCAAACACCCACCCACAGGGATGTAACCTGAAGGTGTCACATAGGGTAACCCCATGAAAGCCACACCAGAGGACAAAGGCTAATATTCACTGTCTGCCACAGCACCCTATAGGGCTTTTCACAAAGCACCCCATAGGGCATGTTACAGGGCCCATGAGGAGTCACTGTGCGGAGTCTGCAGTGTGAGGGCGTTGCTGTTGTTAGCACCAATGTAAAGCAAGATAGGAATACGCCCCCCAAGGTGCTCACAATGACCCACTGTGTGTTAAAACCCATGACCTAGGGCCCCACCCCCAAGCATGGAAGCAACTCTATGCTTGTATTGCCAGTGCACATAACAAAGTCACAATAATGAGGTGGCCAGCCCCTGGAGCAAAACTGCCAGATGACCCAAGCACCCGAACCAAACTCACAGAAGTCGCAACATGTACATGCAAGGGATGCCTGACAAAGAAACAAAGCAAGGTCTCAGCAAACAAGGGCATATGGCAAACACAATGAAGACCAAGGTCATGATCATTACCAAATATAGAAGGCCCAATAACATCACAGACCGCTTTGCAACATGGAATGTCACTGGCAAAAGCAAAAGCAAGAACAAACATACTATGGTTATTGTGCGCAAGAAAATGAAGATGTCCGTAACACCTGAAACCAAACCCCCTGACTGTGCACCGAGGGGCACCATGTCATCACCCAAGGTGCCTGCCGGGGTGCTAAGGATATGGGAGTATGCAACAGTACCCATGGTGCACTGCAGATGCCCAGCAGCAGTCCAGAGATGACCATAGGAGGGGGTAGGCGCCCCCACAGCGCCTGGGCCGGAAGGGAGATAGGAATATGTGCGCCACTGCCATAGAGCACCAAACGACAGTAGGCCAACAGTGTGGCCAAGAACAAGCAGAAAAGGTGTACCAGTACAGTGTGAAGACAGGTTTCCAAAGTGAACCCAAATATGCGGTAAATCGGGATAGGAGAGTGCTGACAGAACTGTGGCCCATTGAACAATATGGCACGGTGCATCACAAATGGTATGTTTGCAGTGTGCCCTAGAGGCTACAAGGTGTGCCTGGAGGGCCTGCAGGACCTGTGTGGAACAGAGACAGATGTAGCACAAACACCACCTAGAGCCCACAGTAACGACAATGAACAGGTGACTGTTGGAGGGCAAGCAGGGAGTTAATGGACCCTCAAACATGACAGCATCACACGTGTATGGCGGCAGCGCAGACAAACATGCCGGGAGCAACAGCATCACAGCAAAGGGTCTTGGCACCCTGGTGTACCGGAAAAAAGGTGTGTGGCAGGTGAGGAGAATAGGTGCCCCCCAGTGGAGGGTGAGGTGGCCAGAGAGGTGAGCAGGACATGCAGAGCAGGCACAAGACCAACAAGCAAAAGGAGATGCTATGTAGACAACGGTAGCAGGGTAGGATACGGGGCAACAGTCCACAGCAGCATACATGACACCTCACCCCACCATGATGCAAATACATGGACCAAAGGATGGACAGCAAATGTGATCACGCTAAAATGACCAGACAGG
The DNA here is from genome assembly GCA_033557465.1 of Ichthyophis bannanicus. NCBI lineage: Eukaryota > Metazoa > Chordata > Amphibia > Gymnophiona > Ichthyophiidae > Ichthyophis > Ichthyophis bannanicus. The sequence continues at coordinate 429,831,209 of CM066037.1, forward strand.
TAGCAGAAGCCAGGAGACCAGTGTTACAGCGACAACAAGCATCAGCGCGGGAAAGGCAGAGGAAAAGAGGAACAGAAAGAGTGCAAAGCTATGACCACTCTGATGGAAAGCACTGGAGAAAAGAGATGACCTGAAAAAAACACTGAGGCACACAGAAATGGATGCAGACAGGACCACATCATGCCAACATCAAAGACCACAGCTGCGTGTCAGGAGATAGAACCACAGAGCGTAGGCAAAATGCAGTACACATGTGGAGGAGGGGTCTACAGCCCACAACACAGTCGACAGGTGGGATGGAAGACACAAATTAACAGGTCCACACACACACACACACACACACACACACACAGCAGGAGATATAATGTACTGTAAACAACATGCAATTGATCGGGGAAGTGACACATGAGGGGTGGAATTGGATAGCCCAATGGAGGCCCATTTGGATGGTCTGTGGAAAGGGCCACTGGACTAAAAGAGGAGCATGTCAATCACCAACCAGATCAACATTGTTGCCTGTGTCCTGTGTGAAAAGATGCAGATATCAGGTAAGGGACTGACATACACACCCACGACACCTGGAGGACAGAAAGGAGACACACACATTAAAACAGCCACACACAGAATGCATAGATAGCACCACATGACGTGGCCACAACACTGAGCACACTGCACATGGACCACAGAGGTAGATGACAGTGAAGACCACGGCACCAGCCCAATATGATCATGTACATGCACATGACACGCATACACCGCAGGGGCCAAGAGCATGTGCAGCAGCAGTGGCATACCTAGATAACAACTAACGACAGGCTGAGAGCAATAGGCAAAATGCAGAATAAGCAGGCGGTGTATGTCCCAGAGGATGGAAGGCGAGGGCCACCTGAAAGGTACACCAGTGGCCTGAATGGGAATGTTACTGTCAGCCAAAAGCACACAGAGCCCCAATAGCGGATCCAGACACCGATGGACGGCGGACATCACGACGTCTGCATGGGTAGCTGTGAGAGGAACATGTCCACGGTGCAGTGTGTCCTGCGGAAACACAATGTTGATGTACATTGCAACACCATCAAAACTGTGACCCATCTGAGGAACATATATGACACCTGTGCACAATGTACAGTCGCCCACCAGCGGAAGGTAACAAATGGATGAGGGAACATAATTGGAGAGGGCGCCAAACACATCCCTACAACACACATAGGCAGGGTGGCGCATAAGGAATGGCCATGTGGACAGGTCACTAATAATCAGGAACATACACAGTGAGATAAAGTACACATGCACGAAGCCCAGATGTTCTGCCCCCCAACACTGAACATCAAATGGAGACACACAGTACATCACATGCATGAGTGGCACATATCTGTCAAATGACCCATTGCCAGTGGCTGATCAACCTAGCAACCGATTATACACTGACCTGTGCAAGAGTACACACACAGCCGCACAAGATGTGTGCAAGATAGAACATGCAGACCCCCAAGATGTGAACAAGTAAAGGCCACCTCTGTGACCTATGGAAGCGAAGGGTGAAGGAGCAGTGGTCCAAATACATGTGCAGCACCATAGGAGCAGTGGAGAGAAAACAACAGATATGTGACCAGACGTGACGACTGCCATGCAATCCCCACTACCCTGCAACTCACCCGAGCCAACAAGAAGGCTGCATATATGAACACCCCCCCCCCCCACATGCAGCATTATAAGGCAATCCGGGTGGGCCTGGAACACAGAAGCTCATCCTGTGGAGCCAAGAACAGGACAGAGATATGGAGGCATCAGATGGCAGTGCTGCACAATCCTCACACCACCTAACACATGGCTAACCCAGAGACACGTTCCCAGCACACCCATAACTTACAGGTAAAGATCTCCTCGATTAGATGCTGCCTGGCTGCCATCCCCGCACGTGTGTCACCATGGCCAGGTGCAGGAGGGCACATAGGATCCGGGCCGAGATCCTCATTAATGTCGACTGGAACATTGTGCCTGAGAGCAATGTTGTGGAGGATGCAACAGGCTATGATGATCCTTGCCACAGTCAGCGGTTCGTACTGTAAGGCCCCGCCAGTCCTATCCAGACACCTGAAGCGACTTTTGAGGATGCCAAAGGTGCGCTCAATCACTGAGCGACTGGAGGCATGGGCCTCATTGTACCATAGCTCTGTACCTGTCCGGGGGAGATGCACAGGGGTGAGCAGCCAGGTGTGACACCCATATCCTGCATCACCTGCACAAAACAATGGTGCAAATTCACATGTGTGCTGAGCCAATAATGGAATGACAGACGTAGCAATTCAGAACTGGACAGCCGAGAGGCCGTGCACACACATATGAGGCAAATGAAGTGCACACAGTGGTAGCGCAGCAGAGGCTGTCGAGGCCAGTGGCAAATGACCATGACATGCTGATAGTGCCAGTGCACACCCATGTAACCGTGACACATGACATGTGCAAGAACTGTTTCACCAAAAGCATTTGCGGGAGCTGTGAGGCAAGGTGCTGGACATTGTCAAATTGCAACCGGGGGGTGCAGGGAGGCACAGGTGTGCAAGTAGGTGGCTGGCCCGATCTGTCGCATACACAGCACCAGCCACTGGGATACATTGCGTGGGCGGTGTGGGGGAAGCAAACGGCGGTGGTGACAGGGGACCCCGAAGACGGTGCCCAGACATGCAGCAGATACGTGTGATAGTTAAATGGGCACCAGCACATCTCCTGTCGAGCCCAAAGCATGGCCGGAAAGATTAGGCCGCACACACAGAATGAGCCCCATGAGGGTGGGTCTAGACCCCCCCCCCACCAGGCTGCCTCACTGACATCCATGCAAGCGATGGGCTAGCCAAGTGACTGACTCCACTGGGAGACATGGGTACAACTGCCAGTGCAGTATGCCCGTGGACGGATTTGGAGGCCATGGCCAGGATGCATGTGTAGCTCACAGGCATGGGGGGTACACAGCATATGCAGCCCGGTCGCACATGGACACAGTGCATCCGAAAAAAGAGGGCAAGGGCACGGAGAAACAGACACCACACTGGCCTGCTGGGACACACATGTGCGAGCAAACCAACACACATCTTAGACAGAGAGATGGTTGTGACGAAACATATGTCTATGACTAGGACACCAGTGACACGGCATGAGGTTGTGAGCCACACCCAACAGTGCATTCCCAGAAATAACGCTGCAATGTCAGTCAACCAGTGGAGAATGGTGACAATGCAGCAGATACACCCACCTACAGTGGGCGCATGTCAAATACACGGAATACCCACCCAGCAGGACGTAGTCACCAAACTGACCAGTCTCAAACTGGTCAAACACTGCCGAGTTCTGCAGGATATAGGAGTCATGGGCAGACCCTGGGAACCGCAGAACCACATTCAGGATACGCATACCTGCATCACAGACAACCTGCACATTGAGGGAATGGAAGTGTTTGCGGTTGCGGTACACAACCTCCCTGTCGCATGGCGGGACAAGGGCAACATGTGTGCAATCTATAGCGCCCATCATGTGTGGGATCCCAGCAATCCTATGGCATGCCTGTGCCAGGGCTGCCCACTGTTGCCTACCGTTGGGAATTGCTATGTAATTCCCAACCCGGCTGACCATGGCACACAGTACCTGGTGGAGACAGCGGGAGAAGGTGGGCCTACTCATCCCACCCACTGCTGCCACCGAGGATTGGAAACAGCCAGAGGCAAAGAAATGTAGGGCAGCCAGGAGCTTGGTCATACCCGGTATAGCATGTGACCGGGCAGTCAGGGGCTCAAGGTCAGGTCTGAGGTCCTGATAGAGCTCCCTAATGGCCCCTGTGTCCAGCCGGTAGAGGGAGAATACCTGGCCCTCTCGCAGGTCCTGGAGCAAGACCCTGGGCCTGTAGAGATGCCGCAGGCGTTGTTGTACCTCAGCACGCCTATGGCGCCGTTGGTCAACCACACCCTCCTGTGCAGGCCCCACAGCTGCAGGCCTGAGTTGCAGTGGCAGTGCACCTATGCCCAGGGCACCAGCCCCAGGAACAACATCTCCCTCCTCCTGGAAAAGCAGGTCTGCCAGCTCAACCAATGCAACCACTGCACCACCTGCATGCGCAGTTTGAGCCATGATAGACACAGTTAGGAGGGTAGCAGGGCTAGAAATAGTGGTGTGGGTGGGGATGGACACCACATGATTGCCACTCACCTGGGGAAACAGAATGTTCCAGATTCCAGTAATTAGACGATGTACCTGTATGAAAGTGCAGCGCGCGCTGCTCCGCGCGTCGTTCACATAATGCAGCCGAGGACAATCATCCACGTATCACATTTATGTAGGTGAGTCCAAGCGATGTCACAGGGTGTATATAAACTGCGTATCACACCTTAAGCCACACCCAGACGCCAATGCAGGGGTGACATAAAATGCATGTGCCCATGAACAGGCAATGGGAGACGCATTGCGACGCACGTAACACCGCGTGCAACGTCAGAGTGCGGTCGCGTACGTCTCACGTAGTGCTGCAGCAGCCTACGCTACCACTACGGCGCAGATAAACATAACCTTACCAAAGGAGGGTACATGTGCACCAGCATTACACAGAACGAAACTGCCGTAGAAGGGATGTGTAGGAGGGATCCGTGAATTCTCCAGTACTGCCTACACGCACACATATGATGTCACTTCCGGCGCATAGCATGGCGCGTAGAAATGCGCGACGGAACGCGCCTCACGGCACACGTGGCTCAGCGGGTACCCAACGCCCTGCGAACCACACCCCATGATAACCTATATATAGGCTTGGCACTGTATGGCTAACCCCCGTGCAGAAACATACTGAACAGTATGGATTATCCACAGACACAGGACCAGGAACATCCCCAGGACCAGCCCACACATCCAGCAGCACCAGCCACTTCTCCACAGGAGGTGGTTGCAGGACCATCTGGGATTCAGCAGGCTCCAGGTGGGCATAGAGGTGGCAGGCCACGCCAGGCCAGGGTCCCTGTCCCGGATGAAACACATCGCAGAGCCGTACGTTTCAGCCAGCAGGAGAATGACCTCCTGCTGGCCAACGTACTTGAGCGCTACGACCTCCTTTTTGGGCGGCAGAGTGCCACACTCACCATTGCCATGCGGACAAGGGCGTGGTCAGAGGTCCAGGCAGCGGTTGCAGCAGCTGGGGGACCACACCGCGATGTTGAAAGTCTACGGAAACGATACTGTGATATCAAAAGGCATATAAGGGCTGAGCTAGTACGTGAGCGACGTGGGGCCCAAGGCACTGGAGGGGGACCAGCATATGTACCAAACCTTAGCGAGCTGGAGAGATGCCTGGCTGATAGGCTCGGGACAATGTATGTCCACGGACTCCCTGCAGCATTGGACACGGCCCACCCACAAGCAGGTAAGGGGGGAATGCAGACCAAAGTGGGAATGTAGCACGGTCACATGGTGCGAGACTAGAAAGACGGGGGGCAGTAAGTGGCTGTCCTGGACGAGGGGGACAAATGAGACACAGTGTGACCACCCATTCAGGAGCCACGATGGGTGGTGGGGGCCTGTGTATGGGTGGCAGTGGGTGGCAATATGCAGTGAATGTGATACTGTGCATGGGTGTCCGCCCCACAATGACAGCAGAGGGTGACGACATGTTGCATGCCTCACATGGCTGGGCTGGCAGGACCACAAGGGCCACACGTGTAAGGGGATGGCCTACGCGACGACACACTGCACCCTCGTGGGACTTGCTGGGTGGGGTCAGGTTGAGAGTGATGATGGCCTTGGCTGGGGTGTGCGTCAGCACCCAGAGGTGTTTGGGGGGGCCTCAGGGGGCGGACCACAGGGGGCACTTGCATGGGGAGTGCACAAACATAGTGGGGTGCCACTATAGCCATGGCTCAGACACACGTGGATCAGTAACCCACGGATGCCTGAGGGGGTATGTGATGGGGTGGGCAGACAGCAAAGAGCACCCTCTGACGTATGTATACCTGTGGCACCCAGGTGATCCCCGCGCCATCGGCACGGAGGAGGAGCCACACGTGGGGGCAGATGTGGAACCACCAAGCCCCGTTGACACTGGTGCGGAGGCCGGCAATGTGTGTGTGGAGAGCCAGGATGCACCCCTTGGTGATGGGGAAATGGAGGTCCCAGACATATCGGATGTGGACGCACCAATCACCACAGAGGACACTGGGGACGTGCCTGTGGATGTGCGGGGGCAACAGCGGAATGAAGCACTGGCTGCTGTGGTTGAGGTGATTGCACAGATGCAGGCCCACTCTGACGCAGCCCACAGAGATGCTGAGGGTGAGTGTCCTATCCTGCTATGGTAGATATGTACCCGAGCAGGTGTCGCTGTTTCCCACATCTCACATTGTACTATGTCCTCTCCCCACAGGTATACGGCATGCCTTGCGCGCAGTGGCCCAGACACAACGGCGCCAACTGCGAATGCAGAGGCGCCTCCAGCGTACCATGTCGGGCCTCCTGGGACATGCGGACCACATTGCCGCGGCATGTGAAGGAATGGCTGCCGCACAGGCGCGTATGGCAGCAGGGAGGGGGGCAGGAAGCCCTCTTGTACAGCAGCCACAGGGGACACCACCACGTGCAGCAGCAACAGCAGCAGGGGGGCGGCAACCGCCAAGGGGTGGGCAGGGATGCCCAAGGGGTGGCAGGGGGAGGTCCAAATAAAGGGCCACACAGCTGGCCAATGATGGTGACATGTGCTTCCTGTCACACTTGTTGCAAGACAATCACAACCCCACCCCACCCCACCCCCAGCCCCGTGGGCAGGGTACGTCGCGAACCCCAAGATGTCATTCACCACTGTCCCCACCCCCTACAGCCATGTCCACAATGGGTATGCTGCCAATCACAGAGGCGGCAATGCTGGTCTATCAATGCCATGTCGTGGTGGCGTGCAATGTGCCGTGGGTGCCCAGGGACCCCATGGGCCAATACCCTGTTGAGCCCTCAGCCACCATTGGTCTCTGTGCTGGTGTGGGTGCACTGTCTGTCCTGCATGGGGAGCCACATTTGCCGCTCACAGCGTGCTCATCAAGCACAGTATGTACACTGTACATGTGATGTACTCAGGTTTACATGCTCCCGCAGACATCCAACCTGTCACAAACGTCACACATTACCACTGTGGCCCCCTGAGCACAGCCATGCATCTGTCACCACCCTAGGATCACCCCCCTGTAATGGCTACCCGTCCCCTGTGCACCAGTGGCCTCAATATACACCTACACCCCGTGGGCCCCCATCATGGCACATCCTACTAACACATTGTCCCCCAGGAGCTACATCCAGCAACTGTCATCGGTTGCACCATCCGCACTGCGCCCCTCACCAGCCACAGTCACGCAACACTGTGCCACCCTCCTGGGCATTATCCCACTAGGGCCCTGTCCCTACCCTCTACTGTGGCCATGCCCTGACCACTACACCCCTATGGGTGCTACCAACAATGAACCAATGCACTCCACTGACGATATGCTCGTGCACCCCCTGTGCCCAGCCAGTACACCCGTACCAACATACGGCAGTGTGGTCCTACGTCCCACAGCGGGTCATTGACACATCCTGTACCGTTCCCCGTTTCCACCCTGCATGCTGGTACACGTGCTTTCTGGACAGACGTTTGCCAGGCACTACAGTCACACCTCGCCATACCGCTCACCTCCCCCTCCCCCCTCAGGCGCCAGCTACAGGAACCCCTGTGGTGCACCCTCTGTGTTTCCCCCCTAACCCCACCGGTACGTATACACCTCAGCCGCCCTTCCCTTGCCACCACAGGCCACCAATATGGGACAAGGCTGGATAGGATACACAGGCTATCCACTACCCCCGCCATATGTCCCATTGTCACTCTGTGCTGTCTGCCCCGCACCTACCAACACACATGCTGTTGCACGTCAGTCATGCACGCCAGTCCCCGCCCCTCTTGGTGGGCCACCCACACAGCAACGTAGCTGTGACATGTCTGTGGGGGGTGCTCACGCCACATACCTTACCTGTTCGACATCCACCCTTGGCTCCAATAGTGACCACTGCCACACCCATCACTCGCACACCACTGTCACCAGGCAATGAGGGACATCTGACCACCAGGTACATATGATTAAATCAAACATTTATAACTTGTGTGTGTAAAACATATTTACATTATGTACAGTGGTACACACATGTGACATCCGGCTAACCTGGCCCATGCTGACAGTTGATGGCCGGCATGGCCAACCACGCCTGCCACTGCAAATTGCATTGTCCGCCCCCATCCCTGTGGCCAATGTGGTGGACATTCAATGGCACGGTCCATCACAGGGTGGGTGTGCCATGTGTCCCCACACATTACACACCCTGGGGAACCCTGTCGGATGGTGGCTGACCGGGTACGGCATGGGCAGGGCGGTCATCCCGCTCCCGCAGACGTTCAGCCACCATGGACAGGGTCGCCAGCACCTGCCCCTGGATCAGGGCGAACTGCCTCTGGGCCTGTGCCTGGGCACACACAGCCACAGCCAGGCGCAGACCGCACATGCAGCCGCACAGACACACATCCCCCCGTGTCTGTGTGGCTGCATGGACAGCAGACCTGCCTGCGGCCATGTGTGGCAGGCACACGCCCAGAGGGCCTGCCGCACCCTGCTCTAGGGGCAGGTGGCTGGTGCCCCCAGTGGCCTGTGGCGGAGCGTGCCATTGGGGACCTGCCCCCACCCCACCCCCTCTGCTGTTCATCCCCTCCCTCCCCCCTGCCTCCAACATCCTCCCCACAACCCCATCCCCCTCCCCCCCCGCCTCCCCCTCCCTCTCCCTGCCACCCACCTCCTCCCTTTCCCCTCCCCTTCCACTCACACCCCCCCTCCTTATCCTGCTCCCCAGGCTCCACAACATCAATCCCCATTTCCGTTGCATCCCCCACATCCACTCCCATCTGGCCCCCATCCTCATCCCCCTCCTCTCCCTCATCGGGGCGTGGGGATGCGAGCACATTCCCTTCATCGCCATCCTCTGCATCCCTCTCTGGTCCGCCGTCCTGATCGTCGCTGTGCTCGTGGTCTTCCTCCCGGCCTACAACGTCTGCCGGCTCCTCCGGACCCTCCTCCTCGATGGCCGCATGTGCGTCAGCTGTGGGAGAGATAACACATGTCATCCCCTGGGGGAACATCCTCTTCCCATGTCACTGTGGACCTGTGGTTCCACCACTCGTTCCCCTACAAGGCCATGTCCCGGTACTCACCATTCTGCTGGGCCATCCTCTCGCGCTGCACCCTGGCAACAAATCTGGGGTACCGGGCCCTCAGCTCTCTTGCCTTCTTTCGAAGGTCCTCCACCTGTAGGGGTGACACCGAACATTTCCCTTAGCTACCGTGGGGACACGTGGGGATTCCCTGCCTCTGCATCTAACACTCTCACTGCATACAACAAGCGCCTGCCCCTATTGGGTGAGGCACTCATGCCCCCTTGCGGTCACATGTGACAGCCTCATGTATGGGCCACACACACGCCACCCAGGTCGGTGCACCATGTGCCCTGTATGTGCGCCCCACATACATGACACATCACAGCTTTGGTTGCCACCTACACACATCTGCATGTGCCAATCAGACACTGTTAGGGTGGGAGGTTGTCACCTACAGTGCTCGCTGGAAACCCCTTAGCCTGTGGTTTGTCTTTTGTGATCCCATACAGGGCCTTTTTCCACAGGCACCGGGTTGGTGCAGGGGACCCCTTTTAGGGCCTGAATCCCAGGAGCTGAGGTTTGTCTTTTGTAATCACACAAGGCACCAGCAGACAGTGGGCAGGGTTGGGGAGAGATGCCCTCATTGGGGCCTACATCTGCTTGGAGCTGGGGTTTGTCTTTTGTAATCACACAAGGCACCAGCAGACAGTGGGCAGGGTTGGGGAGAGATGCCCTCATTGGAGCCTACATCTGCTTGGAGCTGGGGTTTGTCTTTTGTAATCACACAAGGCACCAGCAGACAGTGGGCAGGGTTGGGGAGAGATGCCCTCATTGGGGCCTACATCTGCTTGGAGCTGGGGTTTGTCTTTTGTAATCACACAAGGCACCAGCAGACAGTGGGCAGGGTTGGGGAGAGATGCCCTCATTGGGGCCTACATCTGCTTGGAGCTGGGGTTTGTCTTTTGTAATCACACAAGGCACCAGCAGACAGTGGGCAGGGTTGGGGAGAGATGCCCTCATTTGGGGCTTGCAGCATCGGCGGATGTATTTTGCAAATGTGTTGGTTAAAAGAGACATGGTGCAGACCCCCTTCCTTTCCTGTTGGCCTGAGAGGTGGGACTGGGGTGTCTTGTGGATGGGGGACATCCCTGGCCTGCAAAGGCACCCTATACCACACCTCTGTGATCTGTGGTGAACCTCTGCCATGGTTGCAGCTACCCCCTTGGGGCAGGGGTGTCTTTTTCTGGGGTGTGTGGCAGACTTTGCTAGCCGCAGGATGTGTCAGCACCTGCTATTCCCTGTCAGTGCATTGTGTATTTGTGCTGAGGTTACTGGGTGTGTTTTGTTTTGTCTCATCATTTGGGGGACTTGTCCCCATGCACTTACCTCACGTGGGTAATCTGAGCTCCGGTTAAACCTATGGGCCAGGCGCTCCCAGGCCCTCCTGACCCTTCCCAGGTTCTGCCTCCTGGATGAGCCCGGGAAGAGCCTCTGCTGACGGAGGCAGAAGAGCTCTGTGAGGAAGTAGATGTCCCTCTGACTGAAGGCAGGCTTCCTTGACATGGATGCCATTTCTTCAAACTGCCTTTGCTGCGCAGCCACATGCGTTGCTGGGGGCGTAGCCACGTGCGTTGCTGGGGGCGTGGCCATGTGCGTTGCTGCGGACGTAAATCGTAGGAAGATGTACAGACACAGAGCACTAACACAGAGCTGTAGCACAATGGTTACATTATTGACCGCTGTTACAGGCAGCATGGGTTCGAGTGCCTAGTGTGTGTAACGTAGACGGCTGTCCCAGGCATTAGCCTGTACATTACAGGGGGAATGAGGAGGCTTTTTTTCGGTACATTGCGTATGGGAGCCTAGTCGCGTACGTTGGTGCGTGCGTAGCGCCGTGCATAGCTGCGCGCGTAGCATCGTGCATGGGTACGTGTGGGTTTTACCAGTGTGGGCATTTCATATATTACAGACTCTGTAGGGTGTCTTGCACCTATGCATTATGCTACCAGATGTACGTGTGATGCGCCATAGTTTATCAGAGGCTGTGGGCTCGTGCTGCGGTTTCAGAGGGTTGGAATGTGACAGTCACCCCCATGATGCACTGCACATGCAAATCAGCTGTCCACACATACACACCATGTGGAATGCACCCCCACAGCAGCTGGGACTGGGAGGGGGAACTGACCATTTGCACCCCCACGGCACCTTGGCCTGATAGGAGGTACTTACCATGTGTTGTACTGGCACAGAGTAGCTGGACACCGTCACATTGTGCGGGTACTGTTTTCACCCTGAGGTTGCGGTGGGGCATCCAGCACTAGGTCCACAGCACTGTCCATGGCTGAAAAGGTCCATGGCGCGGGTCCAAAGCAGTGTTACTGTGTGAGATAGGAATTTTCTGCAGGACCATCTTGGACATCTCTGTCTGTTTCAGGCAGGTGTAGCCCCATGCACCACCACCCACCTCCCCCAGGGCGGCAAACAGGGTCACCTATCAAAAGATGCACATTCTACCTCCCTGCAAAGGTGGCAGTAGAGGGGAACATTAACTCTAGTCCTGCTGAGGAGCAGACACCCCACAGGGCAGTCAATGCAGCTCTGTACACATCCATAACACAATAGCAAACAGACATTAGGCCTGGATATAGTATGCTGCTCCCCACCACTAACTGATATTCCCCTGGTGCAAGACAACGCTCCCTACAAGCCACTCCATCACATCACCTACCAGCTGCAAACAGGCTGCTAGTGCCCAGTGGAGCTGCCTGCACCCAGAACTGGGATGCCAGCATACACAGCAAGCAGATACATCAGTGACTGGGCCCCAAAAGGAGACCCATATTTATCACATGAGAGAAATACTATATAGCACCATGGTAGTGCCTAGCCATGCTGTGCTCACTGCACAGTCAGGGTGAGAGTGAGCTTTCAGCAGGATATACTGAGGTCACCCTGTCTGGGTAGGTGGTGACCGGCCACTACAATTTGCCTGTCACTGCCCTATACCCTGTGCAGATGCACCCTGGCCAGGCCACCCTGTCCGGCCTATACCCATGGTACTTTGCTCCTCATTATGCACATGGGCAGCCCAATACCGGCAACATTGCTGGCAGCGTGGACTGTGGAAGGTGTTTGCAGCCACCACACACTGGATAGACAGACAGCCCCCCCCCCCCACACCTATTCCAGCATTGTGCTACTATAGAGGTGGGCATCAGCCATAGCCACCGCACCAGTGATGGGCATAGTACAGGCATGGATTTGGTACACAGGGCTGTTGGGGGTCACTCACAAGGGTGGTGAACACTGTCAGAGTCCAGACCTGCAGCAAATAACGCAGACATCGGAATGATTGTTATGGTGGGGCTCACTGAGCGAGCTGTGCTTAACGTAGGAATTGGTATATGCCAGTTGTCATAGGGAACGTTTGAGAACTCTGAACCATATACACAGGTGTAGGGTGGCATTGCTACGGTATGCAACTGCTAGTATTGGGGGATACAGGCAGGGCCCAATGTCTTGCCTCTCTAGGAGGCATTGGCCAATTGGGCCTATGGGTGGGTGTCTGGCCCTGTTGGCTGCTGCTTTACAGCAGAGTTCCACGACTCCAGTCCTGCTGTTCCAAACACTGTTCGGGTTTTCATGCTGTCCCTCATACATATGCATGAGCTACATCTGCATACCATGGGGGCGGTGCATAGATATGCAGCACAGGCATCTTTGTTAGGGGCAGCATGAGGCCGGTATGGTGTGGGTCCCTCCAGGACTGCATTTGCGGGACTCAGCTTTAGGTAATGTGCCTGTTTCTGGTGTCTGTGTTTGGTGTGGTAAAATATAGGCCATGTGTATGTTCTCTGCAAACAAGGGGTGTCTTTACTATCAATGTTTAGTGGTGGGTGAAACTATGGGGACTGGGTTGGCAGGAGCCCCAGCTGGGATTTGAACCTGTGACCCTCTGGTCTTACAGACACTGGCTGTGTCTGTTGCACCACACTGTGGCCATGGCAACAGTGCAGTCCCTTGAGTTAGTTAAACCTGCCTGACGAGTCTGCAACCCTGCTCTGCAACAGGTTTACTGTGGCCTCATTTACCTTGTATGCAGACAAAGGTGCACATATGCCTCTGAAACGAACTAATGAAAGGGGCACACACCCCTGACCAAGCTGGGCAAACATGATATCATTGGGCAACATTACACAACACTCCCAAGACAGCTCCATTACAATGAGATGGTCTTTGAAAGGGTGTGCGGAGCGTAGACACTTCCACACATCTTTCGTTTTTATTTGGTGCTTGCCATGGACTGTTGTTCCTTTTTGCCCATTGCTATCACTGTGGCACAGCTGCATTATGCTTTTTTACATGTTTCTTGTGGGCATTTGTAACGTTTTATGTGATATTCTGTTCTGTGCACATGTATCACACTGCTCACGTTTGGTGGGTTTCCCCGGTTTTCCTGTACATTGCTGACGGAAATGGTTTCTCTTGCCTTTAAATGGCTTTAACGGCAGGTTTTCATTCGCGTTGGAATTCAGCTCTGGAAATCAGTGCGTTAGCCTCTCCCCGCCCACTCTCCGCCCATTGACCCCTTCTCTCCGCCCACTCTCCACCTTCTGCGCTGTTTTAACGCGCCGCGGGGCTTTACGATCGTTAACCACAGTTAACGCGCGTAGTATGACGTTAACGGTCGTTCGCGCATGCTTACGTGCGGTATACTGCACTTACGACCGTTAATGTAGTACAACGCGCGCGTTATTCACGATTAACGCACTTTAGTAAACATACCCCTAAGTGTCATCCAGTCTGTCAATTGTAAATGGTCACAAGGACTTTTGATTCTGTCTGAAATCTACTTAATGTATTATACAAAATTATTACTTACCCAACTGGAGGTCTGCTGTGAAATCCCGGACGAGCCCCCATAAAGATGTAAGATTTAGGGGTATGTTTACTAAACCGTGGTAAATGTGATTAACGCGCATAATGTACGGTTAACGATCGTTCGCACGTCCGAACGCGCGTTCTAACGTGCAAACGACCGTTAACCGTACATTACGTGCGTGAACCGCAGTTAACGATCGTAAACCCCCACGGCGCGTTAAAACAGCGCGGAAGGTGGAGAGTGGGCGGAGAGAAGGGGTCAATGGGCGGAGAGTGGGCGGGGAGAGGCTTCCCCCACACCAATGCGCTGATTATCTGAGCAGAATCCCAACGCGAATGAAAACTTGCCGTTAAAGGCATATTAAAGGGAAGAGAAACCATTTCCGTCAGCAATGTACAGCAAACCCAGGGAAACCAAAAAAACGTGAGCAGTGTGATACATGTGCACAGAACAAAATAGCAAATAGAAATGTAAAAAGACCATAACAAAAGCAAAAAGAAAGTATAAACCAGCTGTGCAACAGAGATATTAATGGGCAACCATAAAAAACAAATCCTGGAAAGCCTCAAAAAACCAAAAATGATGTTTGGAAGGTTCTACAGAGCGTAGACCCGTCCACAAAACATTCCCTAGTCAGTATTACCCTGAGCTCACCTGGGAGTGTCTGCTATGGTTGCTCATTAATATCACCATTGGCCAGTTTGGTTAGGGTCTATCCCCTATTTCCGAGGTCAATTTCGGGGTTTATGTGCACGTTTGTCCCCATACAAGGTGAATGAGCCGACAGTAAAAATGTGCAGAGCAGGGTTTCTGACTCACTCTGCCAGGTTTTCTATCTCCAGGGACTGCACTGTCTCCGTGGCTACAGTGTGGTGAAGCGGACACAGTCAGTACCTTTAGGACCAGAGGGTCACAGGTTCAAATCCCAGCTGGGGCACCCACCAACCAAGTTACCATATTTTACCCACCACTAAACAGAGATAGTAAAGACACCCCTTTATCGCAGAGAACATGGAACAAACACCTATATTTTACCCTACCCCCCCCCCTAACAATGGGCAGTACCCACAGCCGAGTCCCACAAATGCAATCCTGGAGTGCCACACCTTAATCAGCTCATAGGCATTTGCCAAGATAAGGACATGTCAGCATGTTGGCGGAAGGGTACAGGTGGTGGAGGGGGCAGTGGCCTTTAGCCACAGCAGACAGTGGCCCAGCCATGTGCAGGCTGGCACATCCACCGCAACAGACAGGCCCTGTCGGATGTACAGACATGGACCCCCTAGGCAATGCAGCCAATCTGTGGCAACACAGTGGTGCAGTGCACACAGACAGTGTGTGCCAGAACAGAAGGTCAAAGGTTCCAAGCCCAGCTGTGGCTACTGGCAATACAATCCACATATTTTTCCCACAACTAAACTGTGATTTTACTGTCAAAACGTCATTGCTGAGAACATATGCTGGGTTAATACGCCTATATATCACCCCACCAAGCACACACACCATAAACAGGCGCATAACCTAGAGCAGAGTCTCCAAAATGCAGTCCTGGAGGGCCACACAACGGTCAGGTTAAATGCTGCCCCAAATAAAGATGCCTGTGCCGCATATCCATGCGCACCCCCATGGCATGCAGATGTAGCTCATGCATATTAATGAGCAACAGCATGCAAATCCTAACAGTGTCTGGCACATCAGGACTGGTTATGGCAACCTCTGCCGTAAAGCAGCAGCCAACAGGGGGCAGACACACCACCACCCACCCACCCAGGCCCCATTGGGAAATGGCTCCTGGAGAGGCAGGACATTGGGCCCTGTGTGCATCTCCCAATACTAGCATGTGCATGCCTTAGCAATGCCACCCCACACCTGGGTATGCAGTACACACCTATCAAACGTGTCCCATGATAACTGGCAGATAGCAAGTCCTACGTTAAGCACAGTTTGCCCATTGGGCCCCATCATAACAATATGTCTGATGTCTGCATTGTGTGCCACAGGTCTGGTCTCTGACAGTGTTTACCACCCTGGGGGGTCACCCCCCCAACAGTATCGCGTACCATATCCATGCCTTAACTGTGCCCTGGACTGGTGTGGTGGGCAGGGCTGCTGAACCCCTCTATGGTTGCTTAATTCTTGCACAGGTGTTGGAGTGTGTGTCTGTCTATACAGTGTGCGGAGGCTGCAAACACCTTCAACAGCCCACACTGCCAGCACCGTTGCCAGTATGGGCCTGCCAATGTGCATAATGAGGAGCAAGGTACCATGGGTATAGCCCAGACAGGGCAGCCTGGCCAGGCTGCATCTGCACAGCGCATAGGGCACTGACTATGACATATTAGTGCCTGGCCACCACCTACACAGACAGGGCAACTGCTGTATGTCCTCCAGGGAGATCATTCTCACCCTGACTGTGCAGTGACCACGGCATGGCTAGGCATCCCCATAGTGCCATATAGGACCTCTGTTATGTGATATGTATGTGTCTCCTTTTGGGGGCCAGTCACTGACTGAGCTGCTTGTGGTGTTTGCTGCCATCCCAGGTCTGGGTGCATGCATGTCCAACAGGAATATGCATTAATGGACCAACTAGCAGACTGTTTGTAGCTGGTATGTGTCTCGATGGAGCGCATAGCAGGGTGCAGCGGCTGAAGGCCTGCTGCAGGAAAATATCAGATAGTGTCTGGGTGCAGCCTAGCATATACAGGCCTACTCTTTGTCTGCCTGTGTGCTATGGATATGTAGAGCGCTACAGTGACTGTCCTGTAGGGTGTGATATCCACAGCAGAACTGAGGTTGGTGGTCCCCCCTACTGCCCCCATTGCAGGGAGGTAGAATGTGGATCTGTTGATGGGAGACCCGGTTTACCACCATAATCCCTCTAGGGGGCCGTAGGGACTACCCCTGACAGAGACAGGCAAATATCTCCAAGGTGTTTGTGCAGAAATTACCTATCTCACACATTACCACTTCTGTGGACCTCCACCATGGCCTATGTCTGCCATGGATGGTTCTGTGGACCTGGTGCTGGGCACCTCACTGCACCCTCAGGGTGAGCACAGTAACCACACAATGTGACGGCGTGTAGCCACTGTGTGCCAGTAAAACAGATGGTCAGTACCCCCTACCAGGCCGAGGTGCTGTGGGGGTGCACATGGTCAGTTCCCCCCACCAGGCCGAGGTGCTGTAGGGTTGCATTCCCCATCTCGTGTCAATCAGTGGACAGGTGATTTGCATGTGTAGTGCATCATGGTAGTGACTGCTCCAATCAAACCCTGTGAACCACAGCAGATGGACTGTGTGGTGAACTGAAGTCGCTCTGTAGCCAGCTAGGCATGTAGAAGGAGCTACAGAGGCTTACTCCACTGGCAAATGCAGTGACTGTGCAGACAGAACCTATGGGTATGAGGCCACTGTGGTGATACATGGCAGGGCTGCCAGGTGCAGCTGCATCAGGAGTAGTGGTGTCTGTAACCCAATAATAACAGAGGTAAAGTACAGACTGCAAGCCGATGTTTGTCTTCAAAGAGCAAGAGAGGACCGAGAGAAAGGGTGTAGGAGCACGCATGACAAGGCTACAACTAATGCTATAGATATCAAAAGAGACAGATACACAGAAGCTGTACATTGTTCCGGATGCCACCTCCACAGTATGCCATTCAGGGACACTCTCTGTGCCCTGGTCTCCAGCCACCCCCCTAGATCCATGTAAACAAAAGGGACATAACAAATGTAAGAGACATCTCCACATCATGGACAGTCCTCGACAAAGCAATGTGAAATATCCCTAATGTGAGATGTCAGAAGCAGAAGGTGTTAGAACACATGCTGCAGACCCTGCAATATCTAGCAGTAGGACAAAAATGTGGGGGTTTAAAATCCAGCTCATGCCCACAGTCTAGGATAAGCCATAGGCCATCACATGTATAGATGGTAGCGTTAATGTGAGTTGCAGTACACCATGAGGATCTGCCATCAAACATGCCAAAGCACATGCCAACGCACATGCCAACGCACGAGCCAACGCCCTTCCGCCGACAGCAACGCATATAAGCACGCGCCGTGTCATGGCCCCAAACCGATGTCTTTGTGCGCGTGGCCACGCCCCGCCAACGCGCGTAGCTACGCCCCCATGAACGCACATGGCTACGCCCTCATGAACGCACGTGGCTACGCCCTTATAAACGCACGTGGCTACGCAGCTAAGATACACTCAGAGCAGATGGCAGCCATGTCACGAAAGCCTGCCTTCACTCACAGAGATCTGTACCTGCTGATAGAGCTCTTCTGTCTCCGCCAGCAACGCCTCTTCCCTGGCTCGTCCAGGAGGCAGAACCTGACAAGGGTGAGGAGGGCCTGGGACCGCCTCACCAATAGATATAACAGGAGCTCTGATTACCCACGTGAGGTAAGTGTCTGGGGACAGGCACCCCACATGAGGATGTGGTGAAGAACAGCCTGTAACCAAAGCACCATTAATATCTGCACTGCTGGAGAATGTCTGGTGTAGCTGCGGCCAGCATGTAGCTAGGTCATCCACACACACAATGTCAGAACCCCCAAGCCCACAGGGGGTAGCTGCAACCATGGCAGAGGTGAACTAATGACCACAGTCGTATGCTACGGGGTGCAGTTGCATCCTCAGGGATGTGCCCAATCAACAGAAAACCACAGGCCCAACACCAAGGTCAAGGGACACACAGGGGTCTGTCACATGCCCCTGTCAGCTAGCACCAAGCACAAAGACATTCCAGGATGGTGCAGGACCGTAAAGGGGGTCCACCCCCTGTCCTGGTGCTATGGATACAGGCCTTGTTTGTGCTCACAAGAATCTGCCCATAGCCCCAGGATGAAGAGGATCCCAAATGAGGAGCCCATCCCCTGTCCTGGTGCTATGGATACAGGCCTTGGTTGTGCTCACAAGAATCTGCCCATAGCCCCAGGATGAAGAGGATCCCAAATGAGGAGCCCATCCCCTATCCTGGTGCTATGGATACAGGCCTTGTTTGTGCTCACAAGAATCTGCCCTTAGCCCCAGGATGAAGAGGATCCCAAATGAGGAGCCCATCCCCTGTCCTGGTGCTATGGATACAGGCCTTGGTTGTGCTCACAAGAATCTGCCCATAGCCCCAGGATGAAGAGGATCCCAAATGAGGAGCCCATCCCCTGTCCTGGTGCTATGGATACAGGCCTTGTTTGTGCTCACAAGAATCTGCCCTTAGCCCCAGGATGAAGAGGATCCCAAATGAGGAGCCCATCCCCTGTCCTGGTGCTATGGATAGAGGCCTTGGTTGTGCTCACAAGGATCTGCCCATAGCCCCAGGATGCTGAGGGTCCCAAATGAGGAGCCCATCCCCTGTCCCTGTACCATGGTAGCTGGGCCTGTTTTTGACCACAGTAACAACACACATCCGCAGGATGCAGTAGGCCTCACCTCAGAGCCCTACCCCTCATCCTGGTGGTGTGGGGAATGCCCCAGTCAGTGAACAAAAGGGCAAACCAGATCCCCAGGATGCAGTAGGCCTCACCTCAGAGCCCTACCCCTCATCCTGGTGGTGTGGGGAATGCCCCAGGCAGTGAACACAAGGGCAAACCAGATCGCCAGGATGCAGTAGGCCTCACTACAGGTCCCCATACCTGATCCTGGTGCTGTGGGGAATGGCCCTGTCAGTGAACACTGGGGCAAACCAGATCCCCAGGATACAGTAGGCCTCACCTCAGAGCCCTACCCCTTATCCTGGTGGTGTGGGGATTGCCCCAGTCAGTGAACAAAAGGGCAAACCAGATCCCCAGGATGCAGTAGGCCTCACCTCAGAGCCCTACCCCTCATCCTGGTGGTGTGGGGAATGCCCCAGTCAGTGAAAAAAAGGGCAAACCAGATCCCCAGGATGCAGTAGGCCTTACCTCAGAGCCCTACCCCTCATCCTGGTGGTGTGGGGAATGCCCCAGTCAGTGAACACAAGGGCAAACCAGATCGCCAGGATGCAGTAGGCCTCACTACAGGTCCCCATACCTGATCCTGGTGCTGTGGGGAATGGCCCTGTCAGTGAACACTGGGGCAAACCAGATCCCCAGGATGCAGTAGGCCTCACCTCAGAGCCCTACACCTCATCCTGGTGGTGTGGGGAATTGCCCCAGTCAGTGAACAAAAGGGCAAACCAGATCCCCAGGATGCAGTAGGCCTCACCTCAGAGCCCTACCCCTCATCCTGGTGGTGTAGGGAATGCCCCAGTCAGTGAACACAAGGGCAAACCAGATCGCCAGGATGCAGTAGGCCTCACTACAGGTCCCCATACCTGATCCTGGTGCTGTGGGGAATGGCCCTGTCAGTGAACACTGGGGCAAACCAGATCCCCAGGATGCAGTAGGCCTCACCTCAGAGCCCTACCCCTCATCCTGGTGGTGTGGGGATTGCCCCAGTCAGTGAACAAAAGGGCAAACCAGATCCCCAGGATGCAGTAGGCCTCACCTCAGAGCCCTACCCCTCATCCTGGTGGTGTGGGGATTGCCCCAGTCAGTGAACAAAAGGGCAAACCAGATCCCCAGGATGCAGTAGGCCTCACCTCAGAGCCCTACCCCTCATCCTGGTGGTGTGGGGAATGCCCCAGTCAGTGAACACAAGGGCAAACCAGATCCCCAGGATGCAGTAGGCCTCACCTCAGAGCCCTACCCCTCATCCTGGTGGTGTGGGGAATGCCCCAGTCAGTAAACACAAGGGCAAACCAGATCGCCAGGATGCAGTAGGCCTCACTACAGGTCCCCATACCTGATCCTGGTGCTGTGGGAAATGGCCCTGTCAGTGAACACTGGGGCAAACCAGATCCCCAGGAAGCAGTAGGCCTCACCTCAGAGCCCTACCCCTCATCCTGGTGGTGTGGGGATTGCCCCAGTCAGTGAACAAAAGGGCAAACCAGATCCCCAGGATGCAGTAGGCCTCACCTCAGAGCCCTACCCCTCATCCTGGTGGTGTGGGGAATGCCCCAGTCAGTGAAAAAAAGGGCAAACCAGATCCCCAGGATGCAGTAGGCCTTACCTCAGAGCCCTACCCCTCATCCTGGTGGTGTGGGGAATGCCCCAGTCAGTGAACACAAGGGCAAACCAGATCGCCAGGATGCAGTAGGCCTCACTACAGGTCCCCATACCTGATCCTGGTGCTGTGGGGAATGGCCCTGTCAGTGAACACTGGGGCAAACCAGATCCCCAGGATGCAGTAGGCCTCACCTCAGAGCCCTACACCTCATCCTGGTGGTGTGGGGATTGCCCCAGTCAGTGAACAAAAGGGCAAACCAGATCCCCAGGATGCAGTAGGCCTCACCTCAGAGCCCTACCCCTCATCCTGGTGGTGTAGGGAATGCCCCAGTCAGTGAACACAAGGGCAAACCAGATCGCCAGGATGCAGTAGGCCTCACTACAGGTCCCCATACCTGATCCTGGTGCTGTGGGGAATGGCCCTGTCAGTGAACACTGGGGCAAACCAGATCCCCAGGATGCAGTAGGCCTCACCTCAGAGCCCTACCCCTCATCCTGGTGGTGTGGGGATTGCCCCAGTCAGTGAACAAAAGGGCAAACCAGATCCCCAGGATGCAGTAGGCCTCACCTCAGAGCCCTACCCCTCATCCTGGTGGTGTGGGGATTGCCCCAGTCAGTGAACAAAAGGGCAAACCAGATCCCCAGGATGCAGTAGGCCTCACCTCAGAGCCCTACCCCTCATCCTGGTGGTGTGGGGAATGCCCCAGTCAGTGAACACAAGGGCAAACCAGATCCCCAGGATGCAGTAGGCCTCACCTCAGAGCCCTACCCCTCATCCTGGTGGTGTGGGGAATGCCCCAGTCAGTAAACACAAGGGCAAACCAGATCGCCAGGATGCAGTAGGCCTCACTACAGGTCCCCATACCTGATCCTGGTGCTGTGGGAAATGGCCCTGTCAGTGAACACTGGGGCAAACCAGATCCCCAGGAAGCAGTAGGCCTCACCTCAGAGCCCTACCCCTCATCCTGGTGGTGTGGGGATTGCCCCAGTCAGTGAACAAAAGGGCAAACCAGATCCCCAGGATGCAGTAGGCCTCACCTCAGAGCCCTACCCCTCATCCTGGTGGTGTGGGGATTGCCCCAGTCAGTGAACAAAAGGGCAAACCAGATCCCCAGGATGCAGTAGGCCTCACCTCAGAGCCCTACCCCTCATCCTGGTGGTGTGGGGAATGCCCCAGTCAGTAAACACAAGGGCAAACCAGATCGCCAGGATGCAGTAGGCCTCACTACAGGTCCCCATACCTGATCCTGGTGCTGTGGGGAATGGCCCTTTCAGTGAACACTGGGGCAAACCAGATCCCCAGGATGCAGTAGGCCTCACCTCAGAGCCCTACCCCTCATCCTGGTGGTGTGGGGATTGCCCCAGTCAGTGAACAAAAGGGCAAACCAGATCCCCAGGATGCAGTAGGCCTCACCTCAGAGCCCTGCCCCTCATCCTGGTGGTGTGGGGATTGCCCCAGTCAGTGAACAAAAGGGCAAACCAGATCCCCAGGATGCAGTAGGCCTCACCTCAGAGCCCTATCCCTCATCCTGGTGGTGTGGGGAATGCCCCAGTCAGTGAACACAAGGGCAAACCAGATCCCCAGAATGCAGTAGGCCTCACCTCAGAGCCCTACCCCTCATCCTGGTGCTGTGGGGAATGGCCCAGTTTGTGACTCGTTGGGCCAAACCATATTGCACACTGATAAATATATCTGTGTTGCGGCACAGGCCACCAAAGGGTGTCTGTCCCCTAATGTCAATATGTGTTGTCACTCCAATAGGTCGAGGATCTCCGCAAAAAGGCGCGGGAGCTGAGGGCACGGTATCTCCGTTTTGTGCGGCGAGTGCAGAGGGAGCGGCTGGGCCAACAGGACGGTGAGTAATGTGACATGGCCCTGTGGGGCAATGGCTGTCATGACCACAGGATGTATGTTACTGCTGTGGCAGATGTGTGAACATAGGGATGACACGTGTTCCCCTCTCCCACAGTGGATGCACGTGCTGCGGAGGAACCCGTGGTGCAGGATGAGGGGCCCGAAGAGCCACCAAGAGATGATGGCATGGAGGTGGTGCACGAACCAGTCGACATGGTGGTGGAGCGCAATACACCACCTCACGGGGCCGAAGACCCATCTGACACTGAGGGGATGGAGGAGGAGGATGTGGGGGAGGAGGGGGAGGGGGAGAGGGCAGAGGTGCTGGGAGGGCAGGGTGAGGAGGGGCAGGTGCAGGTGGCTAGGGAGGGTAGGGGCCCTGCTGTGGTGGGCCTGGGGCCGGAGGGAGGTGACCTGCCCAACTTGGTGATGGAGGGGGATGGGGTGGGTGGGGGGGTTGGGGGGGCATGTGTGCCGGGTGCCCATCGTCATGAGCTGTCACAGGGCTATGGGGGGCACCAGCAAACGGCACCATGGTGATGGCGATGCACCCCCCCTGGACGTGGGCATGCCACACATAGCCGAGGACATGCGCACCGTGGATGCAGCCACACAGACACGGGGAGACCTGTGTCTGTGTGGCTGCATGTGCGGGCTGCGTGTGGCCGCGGCTGTGCGTGCACATGCACATGCCCAGAGGCAGCACGCCCTCATCATGGGGCAGGTCCTGGCGACCCTGACCATGGTGGCTGACCGGCTACGCTTGCTGGAGGAGCGCATAGCTGGGGGTGCGCCGGATCAGCCACCATGTGACAGGGGTCCCCGGGGTGTGTAGCGCGTGGATACGCATTGCACACCCGCCCTGTGACAGCCCATGCAATGGCCTACCCCACACATGGAGGGCAGCAGGGCTGAATGACAGAGATGTTGCCATGATGGCCAATGCCACATCCACCCCACAATGTTTCTTTGTAAATAAAGTTGTACATTCTTACCATTTAACTGTGCTGTCCAGATATCCCTCTTTGCTATGGGTCAGTGTTGTGTGAGCGACACATGAGGGCACACACATGTGTGTCAGTGTAAGATACAAAGGGTGTGTGCAGGGTACTGTACACATGTCATGCGTCTAGCGATATTACGGCCATTACATGGGCTAGTGCCACACATGTCCCAAAGCACACACATGTAACAGTGCCCAGGGGTCAGCAGTGGTGGAACATGCAAGGCTATGTGCAGTATCTGTGATGGGCGCAGACCAGGGTGGAGGATGGCATGGACACAGCAAGTGGGCTAATGGACACTGAGCCTGGAAGTGCACAGGGCTATGGGTGGACAGAGTGGACATGGCCGCAAGGGGACATGGGCTGGGCCACAATTTGGGTCCATTCCTCGTGTATGTCATGGTGTCGTGGGGCTTTTTACAAGTGATGCACATGGGGGTTCCACTGCATAAAGGGTGACTGTTGTCATTCGTCTATATATGATACAAAGGATGGAACAGAACACAGGACAGCAGCTCGGACATTGACCCTTGCAACCACATGGACTGTCCCTCCACACATGTGCCTGTGGGGCATCTCCGGAGGGTCTGGATAGTATGCAAAGTGCAAGAAGTTAGTGGCACGGGAGGAGACGGACATGTAGTTGGTATGTGGGGAAAGCTAACCGTGTGCTGTTATGTGTGCTACACTGAGGGCTGACCAGAAGCCACAGGGACAGGTATTGGACACAGTACGATACGTAACAGAGAGGACTGGCAGTCAGACTGTCATTCCAAATGTGCCTATGCTACAGTCTATGGTCATCGGAGGACAGCTTGTAGACTCAGTAGTGCCTGTCTATGACTGAGGGTATACAGTACCTTCCCTAAAGCTGTGCTCGCAGTCTGGGTAAGTGTATCTGCTGTGCTCTGATCCCTTTGGTGTTTCCCGTGACCTGGATATGTGGAGTCCTATCCTGTTCACATAGGAGATGGCAAGGCATAGTGAGTGGGGCATAGACACCCCATCTATGTACTGGTGCCCTCAGCAGCTCATGTCCTCCTCTGAGGACCCTTTGATGCCAGACATATTCATTTTGTGGAAGCAAACTGGGCACATGCCATAACCTAGCTCCACCAGCCCAGCCACCAAGATATCTGTCTAACACCTCCCCCCATGAGCCCATGTAACGGCCCTGCACCATCATGGGTGCACTGTATGTCAAACACCACCACCACTCATCTCCAATCAGAGCCAATGCAAACCGCCCAGATTCGGTGGCAGCCCCATCAGGACATTTCCAGGAAGCCACGAATAGGCCATTGGCAGACCTTTCCCCCCACCAATCATCCCACTGCACATTTCCAGTCCAACCCCCCCCCCTATCACCCACAGCCCACATAATGTCATGCCCTTTCCCCCTCCATGGCCCATGAGCGGTTGTTCCCACCCCCCCCCCAGCTCATGGGGAAAGGATGTGGAGAACAGATGTTGGCTGCAGCTGCTGGGTAGTGTGTGCCTGCTGGTGTGCGCCCAAGAGCAGGTGGAGCATCCCATGCTGCCCACAGCAGTGTCGGTGGCTACACCATATGGCAGAATATATTGCATCGGCCAGGCCCCAGGGTCATGCACGGGTGGGCTGTGCGTAATACTGACCCCCACAAGCAACACAGGAGACATGACATGTGCTACAGCCGCATGTTCTGCTTTTTATTTTCCCCTCCCCCTGCCCCTGCCACGCCTTGCGCGGCCCCTCCCACCCTGCGATGATGGTGGCTCTGCTGCCGCCATTGCTGCCGTTGCTGCTGCTCCCACTGGTGTTGGTGGAGGTGGTGGTGGTGGTGGCATCACCCCCATTTGTGCTGCTATGCCTTGCAGGCTCACAGCCATGCTTTCTGCAGCTGTGGCAAACCTCGGGACCCCCATCAGGACCCTGGACATCATACGCTGGTGTCTGCATAGTGCATGCCTTTGCCGGCGCTGCTCCCTCAGACACGCATGCAGTAAATGCCGTATACCTGTGAAGACAGCAGGTAGTGCATTGTCGTCATGGAAACAAAAGACTATCTATGCAGACGCATTCTGAACAGAACACAGTTGGGGACTCACCCTCTGCATCCCTGTGTGCCTCTGCGGTGTGCGCCTGCATCTGTTGGATCACATCGGCCACCGCGGACATTGCCGCATCCCTGTTTCGGAGTCCTGCCTCAGCAAACACGTCCCCGGTGGCGCCACTTGTGTTTGTCCCCCCCTCCACAGGCAGGCTGAGTGATGGTGCCACTGTCCTCACCGGGGGGGGGGGTTGGGGGAGCTCCTGCATCCACCTGCAACACCTCCAGCACTGGGTCCATGGGGGTGCATGCGCAGGGCTGGCTGTCCCCTTGCGCCTCCTCGGCTGCATCTATGGCAGCTATGTCACCTGTGGGACAGAGTATCATATAGGTCAGATGCGGCATGACTGCCTGTCTGCACCCATCCCACTCCCCTAAGAGCACATGTGTGTGGGTGAGCCACATGGGTCCTGGTGGGGGCCCTTCCCACCTCCCCCCTCACCCATTCCCCAATGCCAAGAGGGGCCGTTGCCCTGCAACTTCCAGTGACCACTTCCCCCTTGCATGCTACCACACCCCCCATGCAGCCCCATTACTGCTATCAGCCCTGCAAACACAGTCCGTGTTAGACACAGGTACATTGTGCTGTCCTGTCGGCCATGTTGACACCTGTGTGGCCGTGCTGCCTCCACCAGCCCTGCACCCTCTCCACTGCAACACATTGACAGCCTCTGCTGGTACTGTGGGACCTTTCTCCTTGCCAACGCACCCATCCACTGTGCTATGCCACTCCCTGACCACCATGGACATGCCTCCCCCAATGGGTCATGGCCCAGAGGCTGGTTGCATGCCTGTGCTGCCCCCTGGGTCCTCATTTTGCACAATCATGGCACCTGCACCACAGTCCACCCTTGGCCACCCCCACACATGTGCGCTTGCAGGCTCCCACTGGTACAGATCACTCACACACTTACCAGCACCTGGGTGCGCTGTGTCCAGCTCTGGGGGAAGGCCATGTATGTAAATAGGGCTGAGTCGCTCTGCCAATCGCCGCTCGAGTGCACTCAGGTTTGCGACCTGTGCTGGGCCGCCTCCTGTGCTCTGGGCCCCTCTCCTCTCTCTTGTAAGCTCATTCCTGATGTTGCGTTTAATGTCGCAGTACCTTTTACGTAAGCTTTCCACATCTCTGTGTGGCCCATCGGCGGTTGCCACCTCCGCCTGTACCTCGGCCCATGCCTTGGCATGTGTGGCACCAGATGTTGTTGCGCTCTGCTGACCAAATAGTATGTCATATCGGTCAAGGATGGCTGACAGGAGGAGGTCATTCTCCTCCTGGCTGAACCTTACGGCTCTTTTGTGGAATTCCTCTGGGAGGGTGGGCCTGCGACGCTTCTGACCCTGTGCACATGGGGTTTCCTGTATGCCTGATGGGCCTGGCCTCTCACCATCAGTAGTGTGGGTGTCCATTGCTGGAACCTGCTGTGCTCCGGCACTATCAGACATCTGGGTTGTCTTCTCCATTCCGAATGTGTGCTGAGGTGTGTGCCATTTTGTCCTCCCCAGCTTTATATAGGTCTCGTGTGGGTGTGGCTCTGAGCGCGTTGCATACGCGCGTTCCGTACGCGCTCTCCTCCTGCGCACGCATGGACGTGCGTTGCGTGTACGCGAGTGACTGCGGTTTGCGTCTGTGAGATCTTGGCATCTTCCATATTTGGAAAGGTGTATACCTCGCAGTACCTTTAAAGTATGCTGCGTCACACGGGGACACGGAGTTTGTTATTATCGGAATGGCTTTAGTCGGGAGCAATGCGGGGGTACGCGCGGTCCTCCACGCGCTACGTTAAGGACTATAGGACCTTGCTGACTACAGGGTGTTGGCTGTGATGGATGTTCCTGGTTGACCAGGTGTGTATTGTTTGTGTGATTTCTGTTCCCGCCCTGTACCCTATTTCCCAGCCACCTGTCCCACATCCTGTGTCTATCATGGCTCAGACTGTGAATGCAGGTGGTGCAGTCATTGCATTGCTGGAGCTAGCTGGGCTGCGCTTTCCGGCAAAGGGAGATAATGGTCCTGGGGCTGAGGCCCTGGGCATGGGTCCTAACCCGATGCAACACAGGTCTGCAGCTGTGGAGGGTCCACATGCGGGTGTGGTGGAACAATGGCGCCGTAGGCGTCCTGAGGGGCGGCCACGCCTGCAACGCCTCTACAGGCCCAGGGCCATGCTACAGAACATCAGGGAGGACCAGATGATCTCCCTCTACCGGCTGGACACAGGGGCTATTAGGGAGCTCTATGAGGATCTACGACCTGACCTCGAGCCCCTGACTGCCCGGTCACATGCCATACCGGGACTGGCCAAGCTCCTTGCTGCCCTACATTTCTTTGCCTCTGGCTGTTTCCAATCCTCAGTGGCCGCAGTGGGTGGGATGAGTCGGCCAACGTTCTCTCGCTGCCTCCACCAGGTACTGCGGGCCATGGTCAGCCGGGTTGGGAATTACATTGCCATTCCCAACAGTAGGCAACATTGGGTGGCCCTGGGACATGCATTCCAGCAGATTGCAGGGATACCACACGTGATGGGCACAATAGATTGCACACATGTTGCCCTCATCCCGCCACGCGACAGGGAGGTTGTGTACCGCAACCGCAAACACTTCCATTCCCTCAATGTGCAGGTTGCCTGTGATGCAGGTATGCGTATCCTGAATGTGGTCCCGCGGTTCCCGGGGTCAGCCCATGACTCCTATATCCTGCAGAACTCAGCACTGTTTGGCCTGTTTGAGGCCGGGCAATATGAGGACTATGTCCTGCTGGGTAGGTATTCCCCACATCCTGTGTGTAACTACCATATGTGTTTCACGGAGGCAGCATTGTCACCTGTGTCCTCTGCATGCATGACATGGTGCTGTTGTGTCCTTGTGCTGCCTATTCTGGAGCTGTGACTACAGCACACCCTGTCACCTGGATTGTGGTCACGTACCTCTGTGCGGCACCACACATCCCCCTGCCTACCATGTGCCTGTTCGTGCTCATCTGGGTTACCCCGTACCCATGTGGTGTCGGCTCTACCCTGCCTTAGCTGTTCACTTCGCAATCATCCTTGTTCAGGGGCATTCCGGGAATGCATGGTGTTGAGGTTTCACATATGTCTGCCTGTGTGTTGTGCCCATCTCACGCCCAATGTGCCACGGGATTGTGCATGTGCCATCCGGGGGGGGGGCATTGGAGAATTCAGGGAACAGGACCATAGACCTGCTGTACAATGCGTATGTGGCCTACTCATCCACCATGTAGGGGGTGGCACGTGTCAGTGGCTATGTGCGAACTTGCTATCACACATGTCTGATGCACGACTGTTTGCTTTGGCCTGTCTGCGCTGACACTCCCACCTGGCACCCCCAGGTTGTGGTCCACTGACATATCCCCTGTGTGCCATATATCATGATGTCCCTTCGACTTGCCAAACTGACCATCTTTATCCCGGCCAGTGTGATTTTGATCTCGCACATGCAGACTGTGGTGCACCCGAATTGTGTGCAATGCTGTGCCGTCAGATGTGTGTGACCATGCTTCCCTGCTGTCCATTTGTGCATTGCTACATCATGGGTTCCATAGGTTCATCTCACGTGTGCCTTACTGCCATTTCTGTTTGCAGGTGATGCAGGATATGGTTATCGTGCCTGGCTGCTGACCCCTGTGCGTCTCCCTCGGACAGGTGCAGAGATGCGGTACAATGAGGCCCATGCCTCCAGCCGCTCAGTCATCGAGCACACCTTTGGCGTTCTCAAAAGTCGCTTCAGTTGTCTGGATAGGACTGGCGGGGCCTTACAGTACGGGCCCTTGACTGTGGCAAAGATCATACTAGCCTGTTGCATCCTCCACAGCATTGCTCTCAGGCACAATGTTCCAGTCGATATTAATGAGGATCTTGGGGTTGATCCTGTGTGCCCTCCTGCACCTGGCCATGTTGACACACGTGCTGGGATGGCGGCCAGGCAACATCTGATCGAGGAGCTCTTCTCCTGTAAGTTCTGCTTGTGCTGGTGACGTTTATCTGTGTTGACCATGTGTGGGCAGGTGTATGGATTGTGCAGCAGTACCGTGTCATGTCTCAATATGTCTGATGTTTTTCTGCCTCCCCAGGATGAGCTTCTGCTTTCTGGGCCCCCAGGGATTGGCTGACCATACTGCCCGATGCTGTGCTACGTGTGGGGAGTGTGTGTACATCAATGCAACAGGCAGATGACTCAGGTGAGTTGCAATACAGTGCGGTTTTTATTGCTGTCGCCATTGTCTGACACATATATGTTGCTT
Source organism: Ichthyophis bannanicus (assembly GCA_033557465.1). Taxonomy (NCBI): domain Eukaryota; kingdom Metazoa; phylum Chordata; class Amphibia; order Gymnophiona; family Ichthyophiidae; genus Ichthyophis; species Ichthyophis bannanicus. Next base: position 429,861,511 of record CM066037.1, read on the forward strand.
TCTCTCCGCTGCTCCTATGGTGCTGCACTGGTTTATGGGCCACTACCCCATAACCCTTAGCTTCCGTTTGTCACACATGTGGCCATTACCTGTGCACATCCTGGGGGTGTTGATGGTATTTCTGATGCACATAATGACACGCTGTGTGCGTCCACAGAGACAGGGCATCGTATAGTTTGGGAGCATGTGCATCACTCACTGCCATTGTGGCATTAACAGGATGCAGGGCACTCATGCATGTACTGTGATGGGGGTCTCCACATCTCGATTATTTTCAGGGGTCCTGCCATCTGCACCCTCGGGCATGCATACCTTGCATCACAGTGTATGTCTCTGTGTCTGTTTGGCCTGTCTACATGACCGATCATTCGGCGCCTCGCTGACTCTGTGTGTTGCAGGGATGTGTATGGCCACCGCTCCAGTGATGTTCCCTCATCCCTCCTTTCAATTCTGCGTGTGGGCTACTGTACATTGTGGGCATTTGTTATCTATTCATTTGTGACGTGTATCACGTTTGATGGTGGACCGATGTACGTTACCATTTTGGTTCCACACAACACAGCCCACTTTGGAAATGCTACACACACAGCTACCCATGCACACATGCTCATTTCCGCAATACATTGGTGTCTGCAGCCTCTATTGGGGCTCTTTGCGCTCTTGCGTAACATGGACATTCCCAGTCAGGTCTCAGCTCTACCTTTCAGGTAGGCCTCAGCTTCCAGACTCTAGGGCATACACCACGTGCTGGCGCTGCATTTGGCCTGCTACTATTATCATGGCATTGGCTGTTTTTGGTGTGCGACACCACTGCTGGACATGCTCTGGACCCCAGTGGTGCCTGTGTGTCATGTGCATTTACATGAACATATTGGGATGGTGTTCTGGTCTTCGGAGACATCTCCTGCAGTTGCCCATGTGCACTGTGCCCAGTGTTGTGGCCATGTCATGTGGTGGTATGTATGCATTCTGGGGAGACCTCATTCTATCTGCCTGTCTCTTTTCAGACCTACAGGGGCCGTGGGTTGGTGTGACATTCCATTTCCTGATGTCAACATATCTTCACACAGGACACAGACAACATACATGACACATCTGCTAACCTGCATCTGGCGATCTCGTCATCCATATGTGTGCGGACACAGCACCCCCTGTGGGACTGTCCCTGGTTGCTGTTGCCACAGGGATGAGGGCCTCTGAAATTTTGACACAGGCCTTCTCCTCGGACTCATTGATGGCCTATTTTGAATGTCACTAGGGGGACTGCGCCCCCGTTGCTGCCATGGACTGTCTGTGTATCTCATTTCTTGCAGTACAGGGGGGGGGGTTGAGCTGTGCATGCATATGTTGCCTTGATACATAACTGTCTACATGGCATGTTGCCTTGTCACTCTGCATGCTTTTCCCATGTTGGTTTGGTGGCTGGGGATGGTGACTGGTGTGCATACGGTGGGTGCGGACACTGTGGGGACATGGCATTTTGGAGCCCTTCACATTTCATATTACTGTATGTTAGCGACTGCTGATGAGATGCGGCATAGGGGTTGGGTTTGCAACAGTAGGGGGTGCTCAGGGTGTGTATGCTCCACAGGCAGCAACGGTTGGGTCGACTCGCACAATGGATTGGGTGTGTGCTGGCAACGGGGGCAGCGACACCCAACCCATGTCTTTGTCCAGGTCATGTGGTGCGCCAGGATGCAGGACACATTGGCTGCTTCGGTCTGGTGACTGCCTTGTGGGGACTACTGTTTGCACTTTTTATGTGTTGTATAATTGTGGTGTTGGTGACCCAGTTTCATTGCCACTCGGTGGTTGTTAGTTTGGGAATAAACTGGCATTGATCGTTTCCTTCCTTGTAAAATGCTTATTTGGCCATATGCTGTGTGCAGCCCCATCACATCTGCGCCCACCCTCCCTGGTTGAGCTGTGCATGTCAGTGTGGCCTTTTTGCGGCCTGTGTGCCACATTGTCTGGACTCTTCCTAGATTCCCTCCTGTGGTGGGGCATGTGACTGGCCTGCCTGTTTACTGGGCCCGCTGCTGCTGGTTGGTCCGGGCGCCATCACTGAACTGGTTGGTCATGCACATGCTCCTCTTACGGTCGCTTGTCCCTGACCACAACCCATCCACATGGCTTTCCATTGGCCTGGACCCTTCCAGTCATTTGTCACTCCCCTGATATATTGCATTTGGTGTACCCTGCATGATATTTCCTGGGTCGTGTGTGGCCCGGTTCATATGTGCCTCCCATCCCACCTGTGGACTGTGATGTTGGCTGTGGACCCTGCTCAGAATGTGTAGTGCATCTTGGTTAGTCTTTGGGGTGCCCTCACCTGGCACACAGCTGTGGTTTTGTATGTTGACATGCTGTGGTCCTGTATGCATCCATTTCTGTATGCCTACTGGTGTTACGGTAGTTATTCTTTTCCTGCAGCGCTTTCCATCCTAGTGTTCATGGCTGTTCACTCTCTCTGTTCCCCTGTTTTTATGTCTTTCCTTCACTGATACCTGTGGTCGCTGTAACAGTCATCTCTTGACTTTTAGGTCCTGTCCGCTCTTATCATCCTCATCACATTTGGGAATCATCCTTTGGTCCATCTATCTGCATCAGTGTGATGTGACATGTCCTGTATGTTGATGTGCACTGTCACCCCGTATCCTACACTGCTACCTTTGTCTGCTTTGCATCTCTGTGTTCTTGGCGGGCCTGTGCCTGTTCTGCGTGGCAGGCCCACTCCTCTGGCCTCCTCCGCCTCCACAGGGTGACACATTTTCTCCTCACCTGCCACACACTTTTGTTCTAGTACTTTAGGTTGCCAACAACCTTTGGTGTGTTGCTTTTGCCATCAACATGTTTGTCTGCGCTGCTTCCAGACATATGGGATGTCCCCTGGGGTGTGGGTCCAGTGACTCCCTACTGTCCCTCCGTCAATCACCTATCCATTGTCTTTACCGTGGGTTCTGTGTGGTGTTGGCACTACATCTGTCTCTGTTGCACACGGGTCCTGCAGGTCCTGCAGACACCACTTGCAGTCCCTAGGGCACACTGACCTTGGCCCACATACCCTTTTTGGGGCACCGTGCCACATGTTTCTATGGGCCAGGGTTCCATCTGCACTCTCTTATCCCTGTGTACTGTCACAACGCCCCCCTGGTGGCACTGGGATGTCACAGCAGGGAGGGTGGACACAAAAATATTTTATGGTGGAGTTTAGCTCAAAGACAGGGCCCAGGTTTTTATAGTCCTGGTAGCCTTCTGGGTAACCAAAGCTCCAAAGAATATAACAGTCCGAGTGTAGGGAGAATAAAGGCTTTTATTTCCCGTATTGCAAATAGGTTCAATAGCTCAGAATTTACATCAACACAAAAATGTCCTTGCTTCAGGTTGAAAGAAAAAGAAACATGAACTGAGTTAGACCTGTTAACTTCACAGCAGTACTATAAGAAACACAGATTCAAACCTTCCCCCAGACCACAGCTCTACTCCTCGGCTAAGGGCTCAAAGCTTTCTGCCAGGCAATAGCTGCAATCCATCTCGGGGTCCGAAAGGTCATCCGGGAATTTCACCTGCATTGGTTCACAGTCAAGAATATCTAGTGGCTCGCATTCAGGCTTTTTATACAATGTTTGTACGATGTCCCAATGCGCTGCATCCAAAGGTAAGCCTTGGTTTTGTACACCTCTAGAGTGAGGACAGTTTCTCTTGCCTACTGCTCTTATACTAGAGAGTTTCTTGTTTGGCACCAGTTTGTATTTTGTAGCACAAATAGTTCTAGAAGGACAGCATTCCTCTGGGCCCTGCTCCTCCTGCGTCACAGCATTCATAAAATCACAATCAGTAAAATAGTGATTACCTTTCCTTTTGGGTTTATCACGGCCAAGTGAGGGTTGATGCTTGTTCCTGCTGTGGTTTGGCTTCTCTGACACCAAGATAGGCCTCCAGTTCTCCGGCCGGCCTTCTGCTGGGGTTAAGCCACACTTGCACCACAGCTTCTTTCTCTCTGGGCCAGGAATGTTACCTTTCAAAGTAACTCTTTCACCTCCTTCATGGTTACTCCTCGTTGTGTCTTTCAAAGGTTGCTGGCCTCTGCCAGACTCAGGTCCAGGACTCTCTGGCACAGTCCTTCTCCTTCCAGGGTTAGCTTCTTCTTTGTATCTTTCCCACTTGGAAAGTGTATCCTCTCCCCTCTTGGGATATTTGAAGCGGATTCCTTCACCTGGTTCTGTTGAGTCTGCTGGGCCGGTTCCTTCTGTTAGGACTCCTATTCCCTGGTCCTTCTCTCCTTCCAGGAAAGCTCTCCTTTCTCCTTCCAGGGTTAGCTTCCTTTCTGTGTCCCTTCCTGTGTCTGGGCTTTTAAAAGGAATTCTTCCCTTTCTGGATTGGGTGCAGGCCGGTATTGCATCATTGGCTCTGGGATGTGGCTCCTTAGTCCTCCAGAGGTCCCTCTTGCTCCCCCTATATGGCTCCCCGTGATGCTGCAGCCGGTGTCTGCCTCTTTTTTCTAAGTTAAAAGCATTTTCTTCTGTCTGCAGAGGGTCTGCAGTACCACAGTACCTCATATTGCACTTAGCATGGGGCACCCTTCTCGGGACCATAATGGTCATCTTTCTCATACATCGTCTTGGCCACACTGTTGGGCTACTGTCTTTTCCTGTTCTATTGCAGTGACTCACAAATTCATTTCTCCATTCATGGGATGGCGCTGTGGGGGTGTCTACCCCCTCCTATGTTCATCTCGGAACTGCTGATGTGCATGTGCAGTGCACCATGTGTGTTGTTGCTTACACCCATATCCTTACCCCCCAGCTGGCACTTTGGGTGGTGACATGGCACTCTTTCTTTGCCCAGTCAGGGGGTTGTCGGTTCTGGTGGTACAGCCATCTGCATATTCTTTCTCCACATATTCATAGTATGTTCGTGTTTGCTTTTGATTTTGTCAGTGGCTTTTGGCTAATGAAACAGGTCTGTGATGTTAATGGGCCTTTTATATTTGGTAATGATCTTGACCTTGGTTTTGATTGTGTTTGCCATATGCCCTTTGTTTGCTGAGACCTTGGTTTGTTTCATTGACAGGCATTCTTTGTATGTGCATGGGGCAATTGCTGTGGATCTGGTGTGGTGATTTGTAGCATTTCACAGTTCTGCTCCATGGGCTGGCCACCTCATTATTGGGACTGTGTAATTTTCACTGACTAAATTGGCGACTAGCTATTTCATTACCTGTGGGGGCCCCTATGTCATGGATTTCAGCCCACAAATGGATTGTTTGGTGGCCCTTTGGGGGGCATCTTGTGGTTTTACTTTACATTGGTGCTGACAGCAGCACCACCCTCACAGTGCAGGATCCTCACGGTACCTCATCGGGAACCCTATGGCATGACCTATGGGGCTCTCTAACACGCCCCATAGGGTGCACAGACAGACAGTGCACATTTACCTTTACCCTCTGGTGTGACTTGTAGGGTGCCCTATACAGCACCCTCAGGGTATAGCCCTGTGAGTGTGTTTACCACCAGAGCCTGTTAAACATACAAAACAAGCTGCTTCTGCCATCACTATATTGGTGTGAGGGTAATGTCGCTGATGCCTCCACAGATACATCCGCCTGTCAGGTACACATTCACATGATACAGGGCACAGAGTTGGGCCGACCAATGCATGGCGTGGTGGGGTTTCCTGCAGGGGTACGGTGGCATGACAATTCGGTTCTTACCTGCCTTGTTTCCAGCACGGTTTGAGGTTTGATTTCCTTACTTACATGATTTGTGGAGATATTTGACTTTGTACATGCAAATTCACACTATTTTCTTCTTTTGAGGGCTGAGGCTCTCTTGATTATACGGGCCCTAAATATGGGGGGGGGGGGGGGTGAGCATTTTCTCCCACCTCTCAGGTTGTTTATTGGCAACAAAAAATGGGGGTTAACTATGGTTTAAACAGCATGCTGACTGGTTATCCATGTCACTGACTATGGTTTGCAGAGGGTAATGTTGCAGGCAGCTTTTGTCCTTGGGGCCATGGGGGATTTGAACTCACAGACCTTGCACCATCTGCCAGTGTCTTAACCATTGTGCTACAGATCAGGCTACCTTAGGGGACACCTTTTCTATATTCTTATAGGGCGCCCTGTTGGGCTACTGTCTGTTGCTACTATGTGACAGTGACACACACACTCATTTCGCCGTACCGTCCCAGGGGGCTGTGTTGGTACATAACCCTTGTTGTGTTCATCTCTGGACCGCTGATTTGCATGTGCGTTGCACCATGGGTATGTTTGCTTTAGGACAGATCCGAGCCATCACAGCGGGCCATTTGGGTGGTGCCCTGCTGCCCTTCAGTTGACAGCCAGGGGGTTGTTGGCAGCTATGGGGCTGCAGCCCGGTGGTTCCTTCACAGCCTGTGGGGCCAGTGGTCATGGCCTCAGACCCACAGTGGGTTTCTTTTATCGGACTGACTGCAGCATTGTATATTTTTAAGGCACATTGGTATTGCCAGCGAAACCCCCTCAGCATAATGTAACCTTACAGTGCCTCATAGGGCGCCCCATGCGGCACCTTCTCTGGTGCCTTTTACGTTGCCTAATATGGTCTTCTCTAGGGGACATTTTGGTGTGCCTCTGTGGACAGTGCACTTTATAATGTGGCCTGTGTGGTGCATTATGGGGTGCCATCTGGGACACCTTTGATTGCACCACTGTGATGGTGTGTTTGCTGGCAACACTACTGGAAATAAAAAAGGAAACCCTTGCCTCCTCATTTCCTACGTTATATACAGGGTGATAGCTGGGCCAGCCTTCTGCATTGTGCACACTGGGGAACCCAGGGGATTCAAACCCATGCTGCCTGTGACAGCGGTCAGTGAGGTAACCATTGTGCTACAGCTCTGTTTCTGTGATTTGTATCTGTACGCCTTCTTGGGGTTGACGCGTGGTAACGCGCGGGGACGCACCACAGCGCCCTGTCACGATCGTTAGTTTTTGGAACGCGCGTTGTAACGATGTACTGCCCATGTCCTTATTTGGGGTTTCTGTCTCTACCGCGGCTCCTAACGCGAGTCGCACTAACGTACTTTAGTAAACATACCCCTTAGTCAGGTTACTTTCCTGTAGGGCCTGGGTTCATTTCACTTCACAGAGGCAGTGGGGCTTGTAATAAAACAACCAAACAGGTGTGGCTTGGAGAAAGGTTTTTTATGTAGAAATAGGCTTAATACATAGGTATTGAACAGAGGTATATAGTGATTGTTACAGAGCTGTTTCAATGTGCATCAATGAATCTGTGTGTGCATGTGCATGTGTGAAGTGTGAGAGAGAGATAGGCCAGAACATGTGTTTAGAGCCTCATGGCAAGGGAGAGAGAGAAAGAGAGCGGGGGAGGGGTGAAGGGAATTGATTATCAGAGCCTCCTGTCCTTCATGTCCGATGAATGGTGGAAGAGAGAGAGAGAGAGGAAGTGTTTCTGTCCTTTATAGTGAATTGAATCCCCTCCAGCACTTCCCCTTGAGGTCTGCTAGCCACTCCCTTTAAGGTCTGCTATTCTTGATTTAGCAAGGAGGGGCTTCAGACAGGCCTTGGAGACTGAAATCACCAGGGGGTCAGAGTTAATTTCATCTTGTAAACTGTCCTATTACCTTTGGAGACTGAAGTCACCAGAGCCCACAGCTGCATGGAATCCAGGGTCTGGGGAAAAAGCCATGACTCCTATGTCATGTATGCTGACAGTCCCCTAGGGGCATGCCTATATCAACCAGAGCCTGGGCAATCAGAGTTCTGGAATGTTTTCTCTGTCTCCCAATATCTGCTGGAGGGAGGGGGGGGGGGCGGCATAACCCGCTTGTCTGGACTGGTCTAGCAGTATTCCAGGAAAGGAAATTAACGGTAAGTGAAATTTCTCCATATATTAAACAGGGACATCGATAACTTGGATTCTTCTGAGGCAATGGAGGATTAAGTGACTTGCCCAAGGCCACAAAGAGTATTAGTGGGAATCAAACCCTGGTCTCTTTTTACCTGAGCCAGTGCTCTAACCATTAGGCTACTCCTCCATTGAGTATAAGACTACTAGGAAACACATTCTTTTAATCCTCATTCCTGTTTTTCCATCCTCATCATTCTGCAGAAATACTCCAACCACGGGCTATTGTTTCTCCTTTCTCTCTTCACTCACACACACACACTCCATATTATATATATATGACATCAGCTGGACAACTAAGGGGTATTTACTAAACCATCTTAACGTGCCCTCTCCCACGTTATCGCGCGCTAAGGCGCAAACGAGCGCTGAAGGCGGAGAAAGGCTCCCGGAGGGCAGAGGAAGGCTCCCCAGGGGCGGAGAGAGAGGGTCAGTGGGCGGAGAGTGGGAGGGGAGAGGCTCCCTGCACACTAACGCTGTGAAATTCGAGGCTGAAAACTAACGCCAGTGAAACCCTGGCGTTAGAGCTGATTTAAAGGGAAAAGAAACCATTTCCGTCAGCAATGTACAGCAAAACCAGGGAAACCTACAAAAAGTGATGTGTGATACATGTGCACGGAACAAAAGGGCAAAGAAACAGTGAAAATGACCAGAAGAAAATGTAAAAAAACCATAACCAAGCTGGGCAATAGTGATATCAATGGGAAACATCAAAAAACACCCCCAATAAAGCTCCAAAAAAAAGATATGAATTTTGGAAGGGTCTATGCTCTGTCCCCATACAAGGTGAATGAGCCCACAGTGAAATTGCGCTGATCAGGGTTTTCCTCTCCATTGGACAGGTTTCCTATGGTGTGCACATGTTCCACAACAGCAGGGCAGACATGTCGGAATGGGCAACTGGACAGATGCTGGAAAAGGGGACACAGAGGGCTGCAGGCGGCACATGCTGTGGTGCAGCTGTGGCACAGTGCGGACTAGGGTAATGCCTAGCTGGCCCATAGGAATGCTGAAACAGTAGAGCAGCCAGACAGCAACTGCTGAGGGCCCAACATGGGCAAGAGTGTGCTTCCCACGGTGTCACAGGGAATAGTACCCAGCAGGTACCCCCAATGGCATGGAACATTGGCAGGCAGTGCTGGGGGAAAGCGTGGACAGCTATGCAGGCACCCGTACCCCAGAACCCGCACCATAGGCAGCCACCTACCTGCACACTGGATGGCCTGAGACTGCGCAGCACCAGCACCACCAGCAGAAGGGCATGTCAGCATGGTGGCAGAGGGGTACTGGTGGTGGAGGGGGCAGTGGCAACTGCCCAGAGCAGACCATGGCCTAGCCCTGTTTAGGTGGGTGCCGTGCACTGCAACAGACAGGCTCTGTCTGACAAACAGTCATGGAATCTCCAGGGAATGCACTATCTCTGTGGCAACACAGTGGTGCAGTGAACACAGCCAGTGTGTTCAGGAACAGAAGGTCACAGGTTCAAGTCACAGCTGTGGTTCCTGCCAACCCAGTCCCCATATTTTACCCACTACTAAAACGTGCTAATACAGACAGAACCTTTATTGCAGATAACAGAAACATGCCCAATAAACCTACATTTTACCCTACAGAGCACAGACACCATAAACATGCACATTACCTAGAGCAGAGTCTCCCAAATGCAGTCCTGGAGGGCCAAACACCATTCAGGTTCCATGCTGCCTCTAATAAACACGGCTGTGCTGCATGTCTATGCACCGCCCCCATGGTATGCAAATGTATCTCATGCATATTCATTAGGGACAGCATGAAAACCCGAACAGTGTTCGGCCCACCAGGACTGGAGTTGGGAACCTCTGCCCTAGAGCAGCAGCCAACAGGGGCAGACACACCCTCACCCACAGGCTCCATTATCCAAAGCCTCCTGGAGAGGCAGGATGTTGGGCCCTGCGTGCATCTCCCAATACTAGCACTTGCATACCTTAGCAATGCCACCCTAAACCTGGGAATATTGTACACACCTATCAAACGGTTGCTATGATTACTGGCAGATAGCAATTCCTAAGTTAAGCACAATTTGCTGATTGAGCTGCATCATAGCAACCTTTCTGCTGTCTGTGGAGTGTGCTTCAGGTCTGATGTCTGACAGTGTTTACCACCCTGGGGAGTGACCCCAACAGTATTGCGTTCCATAGTCATGCCTGCACTGTGCTCAGGACTGGTGCGGTGGCCAGGGCTGCCAAGAGCCTCTATATTTGCACAATGCTGGCATAGGTGTGGGAGCGTGTTTGTCTATCCAGTGTGTGGTGTCTGCCAACACCTTCCTCAGCACACACTGTTGCCAGTGTAAGCCTGCCAATGTGCATAATGAGGAGCAAGGTACCATGGGTATAGCCCGGACAGGGTGGCCTGGCCAGGATGCATCTGCACAGGGCAATGGCTCAGACATTGTAGTGCCTGACAACCACCTGCACGGACAGGGTGGCCACAGCATGTCCTGCTGGGAGGTCACTCTCACCCTGACGGAGCAGTGACCACCATAGTGCTATAGAGTCTTTCTTTCATGTGATGTTTATGGTTCCCTTTTGGGGCCCAATCACTGACTTATCTGCTTGGTGTGTATGCTGACATCCCAGTTCTGGGTACATGCGTTTCCTCCAGAAACATGCACTATGGACTAGCTAGCAGACTGTCTGCAGCTAGTATGTGTCTGGATGGAACATCTTGCAGGGTGCAGCAGCTGGAGGCTTGCTGCTGGAGAATGTCAGATAGTGGTGGGGGGCAGCTGAGCATTTCCAGGCCTTCTGTCTGCCTTGCCTTATGGATGTGTACAGATCTGCATTGCCTGCCCTGTATGGTGTCTGTTCCCCAGCAGGACTGGGGTTGATGGTCCTCTCTACTGCCACCATTGCAGGGAGATAGAGTGTGGCTCTGTTGGTGGGAGATCCTGTTTCCCACGCTGAGCCACAGAGAGTGGGTTGGATGGTGGTATATAATCCACCTATGGGTCCAAATACCCCCCCCCTTCACCTACATCATGTGACCATGGTACCAACACAGGATATGCACTATTTTGGGTGCATAAGGGCTAGACATGACTGAGAAATACAGATGTGTCTGCAGGAACTACCTATCACACACACTAGCACTGATGGGGACCTGCAGCATAGCCTATTTCAGCCATGAAAGGTGCTGTGGACCTGGTGCTGGGTGCCCCACCTCACCCTTAGGGTGAGCATAGTACCCACACAATGTGACGGTCTGTAGCTACTCTGTGCCAGTAACATACACGGTCAGTACCCCCTACCAGGCTGAGGTGCTGTGGGGGTGCATACCCCATCGTGTGATCATCTGTAGTCTGCTGATTTGCATGTGCAGTGCATCATGGGTACAGGTGGGTTAACCCTATCCTGGTAACCACAGCAGACTGTTTGTGTGGTGACATGCAGTCCTTCTGTAGCCAGCCAGGGACTTAATAGCTGTAGCCCACTGGTTACTTCACTGCCTGTGGAGCCAGAGGTCATGGGTTCAAACCCACAGTGGGGTTATTTGTTAGGGCTATCCGGTGCATTGTCAATTTTTAATGTACATTAGTGCTGCCAGCAAAAACACCCTCAGAGTACTGTAACCATAAGGTGCCTCAGAAGGCACTTTATAGGGTGCCCTATAGAGCGCCTTCTGAGGCACCTTATGGTTACAGTCCATATAAGGTGCCTTATAAGTTGTCCTATGGAGCGCCTTATAGGGTGCCCTATAGCTGACATTATAGGGTGCCGTGGCAGTGCACTTTATAATGTGCCTTATAGGGTGCCTTATGTGGCACCTTAGGTTATGGCCTGTGAGGGTGTGTTTGCTGGCAGCAATTATTAAAATACAAATAAAATGCCTCAAGAAACAATACTTACATGTCAAAGCTGATGCCTCAGCCAGCCTTATGCATTAGGCACACTGGGGGATCAAACTCATGACCCCTGTATCATCAGTCAGTGTATTAACCATTGTACTACACCTCTGTTTCTGTGTTTGCATGTCTGGGCGCCTACTTAAGATTACCACGCGTTAACGCGCTTAGCAGTGCTTAGCCCGTTAATGTGCGCAGCAGCGCGCGATAATCCCGTTTTGCTACTTTAAGACTGAAACGCCCACTCCTTTTATGGCAGCCTGCACACTATCGCCGGGCGCACATTAAGACGGTTTAGTAAACATACCCCTAAGAGTCTTGTCCATGAAAAAACTATTCAGCATTAATACCATGATTAAATACTGCTAACAATGCAATAATGGATCATTAAGGAAGATTTCTGCCTGATTTAAATAAAAATGAAAAATCCAGCCAAATTTTAACAGATTTCAAAAAAGCCCCAAACTGAATATTTTGGATTTTTTTCCAGAAGGCTCTATCAAACTGATTTGACAAACTTTTCAAAACTTACCAGGTTTGTTAAGTCATTTGGCAAACTCATTTGCACACCTCTAACCATGATAACCAGTGTTTCTTACCACTGAAATCACCAGCTGCCTGTGTACTGTTGTGGCAGTCTGCTACCATAGCCTTTGTTGAACTTGTTTACCTTTATTTTAGAGGTCAGTATTTGGCCCTTTAAAGCCATCAATAAACAAGATTCCTTCCTGCTATATTTTCTGATGGTAATCAAAAAGCTCTTGTAAAAAGCTAATTTACTTAGCTTTAAGTATCTTAAAAAAAAAGAGCAGCAGCTTCCTGTAACAATTTTTGGACTGTATCATAAAAAGAATAGAGTATATCAATTTTCTTGCAACGTGTTTGATCAAATCAATTTTAATATATATATGTATAAGAACAGCATTTATCACTCAAATAAGAAGATAAGCCATTTTCTTTCCATTTACTACTTTGGTCTTGAGTCCTAAGGTTTGTGGTGCTTCTCTCCCTGGTTGTCCATAAAGAATGCTATGAAACATTTCTGGTTCACTTTTTGATGGTATTCTGTTTGTTAAAACGGAACAAATCTTTTGCAGCTTATTAATTAAAAAAACAATCACCTCAGCTTCATCTGATGGTTCTTCATATACAGGCTGTTTCATCTCATCATAAGCTGATATAATTACTGCTTGAAATAAATTTATCACAACACAGATCATCACACACATAAAAGAAGAAAGATACACGCCGCCAAGAAGTTTGTTATGTGAAAACACAGTGTCTCTGAAAGCAGAAACACAATAGGATAATACAGTCTGTGCTGAGTGAATTAAACTATTATGACTCCATTCGTGTTGGCCAAACACCAAATAGCCAAATGACATGTATGCAATGAAGTACACGGTCACCACCAATGCCATGGAGCAAATGCCAGGAAGAGCTGCCAAGACTGACTTCTGTGCCAGTCGTACATTATAGAAAAATCGAGCATATCTGAGAGTCTTTGAAACAGCAAAGAAGGCCAAAAACCCAATGGTTATCTTTAATATTTCATCCACATGAGAAACAATATGAAAAGGAGTGAATGCCCTAGGATGCCTTGAGTAAAAATGGAGTAAATCAATAGCCAACTTAAATTTGACAATATGAAAAAAAACCGCTATGAAAAATGCTAATTTCAGTCCAAAGTTAATTACATTGGAAACATTTTTAATATAATATCTCTTCTGTTCACGTATAATGTAAATCTCATCAACAGTATATATTATGAGAAAAGCCACAAATGTTAAATAAACAAAAATGTGAATTTTATCTTGATGTTCTAAAATTGGCAATGTAAAAGAATGTACTGATAAACGTTTGCTTGTCAATCCCAAATTAGTTACTTCAAATACAACTGACACAGTACAAAATAAATGAACATCTGCATTAAATGTAGTTAATTCTATTATCACTGCCCATGTCTCTTCATTAAGCCACTGGCTTGCCTGAAGTTCACGTAACCTTTCCACTGATTTTGCTAATGTTTTATCAGGAAAGAAATAGAATGTATAGCCACCTGAGCTATAAATGTCTAACTCCCCATATGAATAGTAGATCCATGGAATGATACTATGCTCGTAAGTAAATCCTTCATTTGTTGTGCCATCAGCTACAGTTGTATTGGCAGGTTTCCAGAAGGCAGTATAGTTATGTCTGTCTTGAGGGTCAACCCCATACTTATGAAGACAATGGCTTTTACCAATAATCAACTTGTAAGCATAGCTATTACTACTAAAGCAAGCTTTCTTACCATGTTTGGATCTCACTTGTCTTACCCTTGGTAAACCAATAATTTTTGACCAGCCATCAGAAAGAAAGGTTGGCTGGTTTCTATTGTGAATCAAAGGCAAAAACACATCATGTATCCACAAATAAATCTGGTCTAGTTTTTTAACATTTGATATATTTAAGAAGAACTGATGATGAATAGCTTGATTGTAGTGAAAGACATTGTTGTTATCAGTAGAATAGACAAGGTTTAACACAAGTGCTAAAAAGATAAAATGGCTGGTGATCCTTTTAAAGAAAACCAAAGCCTTGCCATTAATTTCATTTCTTTTCTTCATAATTGTAATTTCATCCAATTTTAATGGCTGGTACTGTTTGCTGTTTCTGAGCCTAACAAGCTCATAATGCAACTCCCTTTTTTCATCTGCATCACTAATGACCTCACTCAGCTTAATTTCAAGAAAATTATATTTGCTTTTCCAAGGAATATCTTTACAGTATTTCATAAAAACCGACTTTACTGCTGATATGACAGAATTTTTAACTATCTGAATAACAAAAACACTCTGAAAAAATGAAGTAACAGATGCCAAGAGCCACTCCATTGAAGTCTGATATCCGTAAGATAAGCCATATAAAATAATTAAAAATGCTGAAAGTCCTGATATTACTGCAATTGAACTCCAAGCTACATAAACACACCACCAAGAAAAAAATGTCTCTTTTTCTCTAAGAAAGCGGATGAAAGAAAGTGGATTCTCTCTCTTTTTAGTAGGTGCACTCTCTTTTGGCCCATGATCTTTAATTGATGAGGTTGGTGAAGGGATTTGTTTTTTAGGAGTACTTGCTTCTTGGTCATCAGCAATATCTATCGCATTAGCAACATCCGCAGAAATAATACAATTATTGGGCTTTTTTTTCCGTCTACTATATTTTTTATAAACAATGGGAACATTAGTTGAAAACTGCTGTGAGCCTGAGGTTAATAAAATTATTTCTTGAGAATCGCTTTCTACAGTTTCTGCAACAGTTTCCTCAATGTACCATTTTTGCAAACGATCCTTCCAGTCTCTAGGTTCTGCATATGTCAACCACAAGGGCAAGTTCTTTTCTTTTATTTTAGAGTCTGATGGGATGTTTTCATGTGTTGGTTCCTTCTGTGAATACTTGAACAAGGAACATACAAGCAACTGCACAGGAACTGTAACTAAAGCTGCTTCTAGTCCTCTCATTATCGACCTCGCATATCTCAGCTCTACAAACTCTTCGTCGTCTTTTTCTTTATCAACATTATACAATACAATGTTAGTGAGCAGGCTGCTCATCAGCATTGATAAACAGCATGACAATCGTTGAAGTCTATTAAAAGAACCTGCTACAACGGGAGCAAACACTGAAAACCACAAATGACTGTCTTCCAGGTTTCTGGCAGTAGCTATTTGGAAAAAGTCAATTTTTAATAAAGGTACATCTGTGTTTGAAACAGAAAATGCTCTATGTATTAAGCCATCAATAGCAAACCATTTTCTGCACATGAAGTACCATATTTTTTTAGAATACATGTGTTCAACTTTTACTCTACTTAAGAACCAACCAGGAGATTGTCCGCCATTATTATGCCAGATGCTGAGTAAACGGATATCCCCTAACGGAGCCTTTGTAGTTAACAAAAATGTATCAATTGCTCCACGAAGGAAGACTTGATGGCCTGGAGACTTCATCAGATGCACTTGACTTTCACCAGTTGTACCTATCAATTTTAAAAAAATGTCTGCAGTTGTTCCTGCTCCAATACGGCTTCCTGTATAAAAAGTAACTAAGTAGCATATTTTATCAAAAGGATCATTATCTGATAATATTATAACTTGATCCTTGCTTATTCTGTCAATCTGGTCCTTTTTCCATGCCCAGACTGCCAACAAGGTATATATTGCAAATATAGTAAGAACAGTTGCAAGAGTCACTGCATTATGCTGTAATGCCGCTATCTGCGTCTTCTTAAAATCTATTGGATTAGGAACCACAAAAACTCTTGCAGCAAAGAATTTCTGAGCTCTTACTTGAAAAAGTACAGTGACTCCTGATTTTTCAGTTAATGCTCGCTGTTTATTACATATGCAATGAATTTTTGTTCTGTCTATAAGCGGACCAACTCGACAACTAACTTCATTCCATTTCTCTGAAAGTCCTTCAAAATCTATGCAAGCAGCATTAAAAATTGAAATTCTAACTAATTTATTAGTGGCTCTGCCTAGAGAATAATTGGCTTCCAAAGCAATTGTAATATTCCATATAGATCCTTGTTGTAACAATGATTTGAATGGCAGATTAATAATGTAGGGATCCCAACTTGCATTCTGAGCGTTTTGCGCATGTGTTATGTTGTTAGGGATACGATAATGAGCTAGAGGAGACTTGTTGGTTATATTAAATCCTCGGTAAACAAAAACATTGAAGGCAATTTTTAATTTAGTAAAAAACTGTATAAACCATTCTGTTGATTTTTGCATATCCACTTGCAAGCCCAATTCCCCTTTAGCAATTCTAGCACGTTTTTTGTCAGGGGCCAGAGTAATACGAAAATCCGGAGCTATATTCTTTCTGACAATAACCATTTCGGATACTTCTGGAGTAAGACTTGTTAAGTTTCCATCGGCGTTGGTAGCTGTCATTTGGAATCCAGCAACTACAGTTGCAATATCTTCACCTCTTTCTAACCAAGGCAAAGGGTTCTCCATAAATGCATAAACAACAGTAGACACGACAGCATCTATTGGTAAAGGATCTGTATTCTTTACCAGTGTTGGATAGAAACAGTTATTGCAGTCATGCTTGGTTAAGAATGAATCAACCACATCCCATTTTTCATCTTTCATCAAACCAGTGCTCCAGTTTAGAGTTTCCATTTCCGTCTCATTTTCTCCTGGAACTTTCCCATAGGAGACCATTTCAGCAACTATTTCCATTACTGACAAGGTTTCTTTAAGCACATTAACAATTTCCAATGCCTCTGCCCTGTTCACCTTGTTGATATTTGAAAGAGAAACATTCATAATATTAGACAGAGCTGTCAGTATAGCAGTATTCAAACGCTCAGTTTCTTCTGAACCTATCATTTCTTTTCGATATGAATTTAAAGCGCTACCTGCTTCTTTTACTTTTTCAACTGCTAATTTTAAAGCCTGTGTATTTATTTCGTTGACATCCTTTGTGATTTCAGAAATGCATGTGACAATCTGATTAAGCCCCATAATGCTATTGGCATTTATGCTCATGGTTGTATTGAGAAGACTTTCTCGAAAATTAATTCTTCTCATGCGATGCAGATGTTCAGATACATTCACAATATCATTATTTAAAACTGAAGCTATCATATAGATTGTTTGCCCTAGTTTTAAAAAATCTCCTGTTTCAAAGTAAGTTTTCATTGGGTTATCAGAGCTATTTGCTAAGGCAATCAATTCATTCAGCACAATATCCTGTGATTCATGACTTGCTAAATCTTTCACTGTTACAGCCAAAGTTATTTGAGTAAAAGACCCAAGAGAATCATATACTTGAACATAAACATTCAGGTTATAATTTTTAGATGCTGTTCCTGTAGGGAGAAGAATAGGATGAGTCTTAGCCAGATATCCAAAATAAACTATTATACCTAATGTGGTCTCCTGCAAAGAACTTATGGTACTTGACTGATCTGCACCTGCTTGAACTTTATATGAAAGAGGTGCATTTCGATCAGTGAATCCACTACAGCTCACTATAAATGGGGTTACTAATGCAAAACCATAAGCAGGCCTGATGTTGCATAGACCAGCCCTTGGAGGAGCATTTACATAAAATGAATACTTAAGTATTGATGGAGCTCCAGTCCAAGTTGTAACTTTAAGTATAAGAATATATGATCTCTCTACAGTATGTAAGAAAGTCAAAGCATGAATAGACATATATGCAAGGGATCGCCCAGTTGACGTTTGAGAGGTCCAGTCAAAATCTAGTTCCTCTTCCTGCCCAATAAATATAGACCATTCATATTCTGGTCGACTTGTTTTACTGCAATCTATACATTTGCCAGACAAAGTAAATCGCTCTGTTGGAATCAAAATTCGCGCACAATTTTCTATGCAAGTAACACTTATTGCAGGTGGAGATCCAGGTATCACACTCACGGTTTGGTCAGCATAAGCCATTTTCATTCCCTTCTTTATAACCAAGCGAAAATAATAAGTTCTGTTACCTTGAAGCGTTTCAGGCATTACTGTTTGAACAGGGCCATCAAAGCTTAACCATTTCAAGTCGACCTGATCCGGGTGACATGTTTTATTTACCAACAATGTCATATTTGTATAAGCTGACATATTTTTTGTACAATACCAAGTATATGACAATCCATCTGATGGATTAGGTGAATCTGGATCTGCAGAAAATTCTCCACTGAGATTCCATGTGGCACTGAAACCAACTGTCCTAAAGGAGCCTCCTGAAATGACTGCAGAAAGGTCACTCTCTTGAACTTCCACAATGACTGAATCCGATCTGTAAAGAAAACTTTCTTCATCATCAGATGTCACAATACCAACTGAAACATTGAACATATAGAATCCATAATTTAAAGCAAACTTCGGAACATTTAAAATACATTCCTTTGTTGTTGAGATTTCTGGTACATTCATAGGTATGTTCCAGTCTGGAGTAGTTAACTTGTCAGAAATATTAAAGATTTGCCACAGTAATGTAACATTTTCTGCAGATGAGCAATTAAGGATCAATGATGCATGCACATTTAGATGTACTCCTTTTTTAGTTGTTATAATGGACATAGGGAGATTTGGTTTTTGTATTCGTAGATATTGTATTACACATAGCATTTTATAAGAATATACAGAGGTTTCTATGATCTTAGAAGCATACGTACTGACATTCACTTTTAAAATAACAGGTTTAAGTCCACTTTTAGTAAAGTTAACACGGGAAACAAATCCTGCATAAAGTTTAGGATCAAAAGATAGCTCAGCTCCAGGAATGAAAGTTGCTGCATTGTGAACCCGATCACTATAGGTAAACGTTTTGTTTTTAAAAAGATATACTTTATTTGCGCCATATACCTCCAGTACAAAAGTCCATTCACACTGTAACATGGGATGCTGTAATGGAACAAACCATACCATATATATCTCTGTAAATAAAAAAGCAGGACCACTGTTATAGAAATGAACTTCTACATCCATATCTGTTAGTGATCTGTAGAGAGCTCCTCTCTGATTCAAATATAGATGTGTATTAAAATTATAGAGATCTGTGGTCTCAAAATCTATCTGAAACAAATAAGACAGACTTTGCTGTTGATAAAATATATAATGTGCACTGGCGCCCTTTTTTTCGTTTGTGGAGTAATAGAGTCCATTTTTACTGCTAAAATAGTAAGTGCTACTCTGTGCTGTTTTAAGATTAAGTGTAATAGTTTGTAGCTTTCTATCCAGAGAAAGCCCCAAAACCCCTCGGGAAAAGGATAGGTCTCCGCCCAGTTTTCCAAACTCACTGATATTGACCAAAAAGTGCATCTTCGTTATCATGTTTCCGTCTGCTTTTAAAGCCGAGGTGCAGAAATCCGCTTTTACCGCATACTTGTTGACCACGACGGTCCACCGGCCCAAGTTCTTCGTATCAACCAGCTCATAGGCTACGGTTTTCCCAGTCAGCCGCTGGGCACTCCAGGACAGGTTGAGAGCCTGGGCCAGGCTCAGGCGGTCAGAGGTGGCGCTGAAAACGTGCAAAAGGGCCGGTTCCACCTCTAGGGACACGCTAAGGTCCACCAGCGGCCCCTTGTCTATGGTGAGTGAGGCGAGGTAGGCGCCGGCCTTCGTATAGGTCACGTTGATCTGATAGTTGTAGTAGGATGCGCAGGTGGCCCGCAGGCCCGTCGTCGGATAGGCGGCCTCCGCGATCTCCGTGTGATAGTTGCTGGGAATGATGATGTCTGGCGTGCCCGGCTCCCTAGAGAAGTAGTATCTCCAACCCGAACTCTTCATGTGGGCGCACCAGCCGAACTGCACCACCTGGAACTCGTAGAGCGGCGGCTGCGGCGCCACGACGAAGAGCCGCACGTCCTGCTCGGCCACCAGCACAGTGAAAGCTTGGTGCACGCAGGCAGGGATGGGACAGCTGCGTGAAAAGCACTGAACGGTGACCAGGCTGCGGCCCTTGGGAGGCGTGATCAGCTCGTTGCCGGCCCAAAGCGATGTGTTGAGGAACCAGGTCTCGTCCCGCGACCAGACACAAATGGGCGGGTCGGCGGCGCCCTCCTCCGGCGTCAGCAGCGGCGACGGGTTGTACCACAGCTCGACGGGAATGTCCCACAGGCAGGAGGACCAGACGCCGCTGTCCCGCCGCGTGTACACCCGGTCCTGCGGGGCCGAGCAGGTGATCACCAGCGGCGGCGGCTTCACCACCTGCGCCAGACTCAGCAGGCTGCTGGCCACCAGGAGCGGGAAGCAGAAGCCGAAGGTGGCGGCACACATGGCGAATGAGGCTCGGACTCCTTCAGTCGTCTCCTAGGCTGCCTGCACGTGCAGATGCGGACTCAAAATTCCACGGCGTGCTCCTGCCCAATCTCCTGGCGCGTCGTGAGTTGTAACGGGCATCGCGTGCTGCGCACGTGGGCTTTCGGCGCCATGGCTGCTCGCCTGCTCCGCACATGCGCAGGAGCTCCGAGCTTGGTGCATTATTATTTTGCTCATCCAGTAAGCAGGTTAAGAGTGCGGCGATCTTACTCAATTGCGAATCCCTCATACTTCCTGCTTTTCCAAGAGCCAGCGCAAGAGTATTGGACGCCCATGAGGAACATTTAGCGATGCTCCCCCCAGTAAGTATACACAACTTTCTCATCTTTCTTTCCACCCCCTTCTGTCTCCCCTCGCCCCAGTTCTACACGCATTCCCCATCCTAGCACAAGGTACATTCTTCTTCCCACAGCCTGTATTGGAATACTGTTATAGTGAGGCAGCCATGAGGTTTAGCTGTAGGCAACCCTTCCCCCAAGCCATGAGGTTTAGCTGTGGATAACCCTTCCCCCAAGCCATGAGGCAAGCCATGAGGTTTTACATAATAATCAGCTTGCTAAGGGAAGACATAGAAGTTTCAGTAGGCACCTCCCCCCTCCGGGCCTGAGCACAATAACCCCTTGCCCAGAAATCAGCAGACCAGAGCATACCGGTTTGGACAGGTCACCCAGGCACCTTCCCCAGGGGCTGCTGATTGGTGGACAGGAAATACTTGAGACAAATGGGATTGTAGAATTGTAGCAGCAGAGCGCAGACAAACCAATAATACCAGGAGTCTGTTCAGAAAGTCCAAATCATTTATTTGTGCACAAGTCTCAAGCAAAGACAATTTCAAAATGGCTGAGCGATGTTCTCTGGCAATACAACAACTTTTATAGATTTTTACTCCATTCTAGGTATAGAAAAGCATTTCATTGGTCCCGGTAACCTCCCGTACCCCTTCTATTGGTTCCGGTACTGATATGATTATCCAATTATGTTCTTTGAGTGGGCTCAGCACCTGCTCACCCCCCTTCTAGTCCCAATTACAATGGCCAGTTCACCAACGTGGCCAATCTATATGTTACCGACTTTGAAGAGAAATTCCTCAAAATCCATCCTTTCAAAAAACAGGTCGTTTTATGGAAAAGGTATATTGACGATATTTTAATAATTTGGGATGGTTCTGAAATTCTGTTGCAAGAATTTTTTCAATGGATCAACAGTTTGGACCCTAATTTACAGTTTGAGGGTAACTATAGCATGGACAATATTGCATATTTGGATTTAAATATTAAGAAGGGAAGTGATGGTTTTATTACAGAGCTATATCGAAAATCCACAGACCGCAACACCTTGCTACGATATGACAGTTACCACAACACTACACTAAAGAACAATCTTCCTATTAGTCAGTTTTTAAGGGTAAGAAGATTATGTACTAAAGAACTTGATTTTGAGAAACATGCAGCAGATTTACGTCAGAGATTCTTAAAACGTGGGTATCCAAAAAGATGCATTAAAAAAGCATTTTTTAGGGCTTGCGCTGTAGCAGCAGATAAGCATGCAATAAATAAATCCAGGAGTCTTTTCAAGGATCCAAGCCAGTTTAATGTGCACATGGCTCAAGCAATAAGCAATTTCAAAATGGCTGAGCAATGGCTTCTAGTAAAACAACAACTTTTATAGCTTTCTTGTCCATTCTAAGCATAGGCAAACTTTTCATTGGTCCCAGTACCCCTCTCACCCATCTATTGGTCCTGGTACTGATATGGCTACCCAATCGGGACTCTGGTCTGGGCCCAGCACCTGGTTGCCCCCCTTCTAGTCCCAATTACAATGGTCAGTGTCTCCAACTTGTTACTTCTCTCCTCCAAGGTCGCTGAGCTTGTTAAAACATATGGGAAGCAGAGGCACTGTGACCTTGCTCTCTGCAGAGTTAATTAATTCCATAGAAGCATAGCACACCTTATCAGTACCAATTAAACTTGTTTTTCTTTATTTTCTAAGTTTCGTTTCTGCTTAGCTATGTTCAGTTAAACTGAGTTAAGTTTCAATTCTATGGTGTCATCATTCAGGGGGGTTTTCATTCCTCTGGGCCTAACTACAGGCTTCAGTTACAGGTCAAGCTGCTCAGGCCTGTCTGCTTAGTTCAATTAGCATGGATCATAGGCCGTCGCCTACCACATTCCCCCCTTTGATTATTCTCACCCGCATGTTAATAAGGTGTGAGAATCAAATCACATAATACTAGGTAAAGGTATCACTCTGTGGTATAGGGTAGTAAGTTCACATAGCTAATATCTTTGTAGCCGCCTTATGCTCTACAGTGTTATTAATAACTGAAGTTATCATTCGCAAGCAAAGTAGCAAGAAACAAGGGAGCAACAAGCAGATAGTCAAAGTCCATAGTTTGGCAAGAGTGGGAAAAAGAACTAAAGGATTAGAAGGTTCGGTTGCATCTTTGTTGTGCTGTCGTAAAGCTTCTGATTTAGACAGACCAGCTGTCCATCCTTCGTAGTAGATTGTGGTCCAGTCCGAACAAAACACAAACTGTCAACAATGGGGTGGGCCAATACCCACTCACTAGTAGTATTATGTAAATCAGTCTGATTGTATAGGATAGAATAGTTCAGTTCTTGCGTCTCCCAGGGCCACTGATCTCCCATCTTAGTTCCTCCACAATAGAAACAGTCAGAAGTGTGGAGACTAGATGCTATTGCTCCAGCAAGTTCAAGAAACAAGTTCTGGTGGTGGTATGAGGAATTGCAACGGTGGCTTGCATAGCCTTGTAGAAAGTCAAGATCTAGAACAACTTTTGGATTGGAGAGTATACCAATGCAAGTATAGGGAGAATGATAAATCAAGGTCTGAGTGACCTTCGGTCCAGTTCATGTTGTACTTATACAGGCTGCCCAGGGAGATAAGGCAAAAGTCATTTCAAAGCACTCCAAGGCTGCTGCCAAAATAAAGCAATAATAATAATTCATAATGGGCATAGTCTCTGGAAAATTGGTGGAACTGTCGACTTCCACAACAGATAACAAATGTAGGGTTGATTGTAGATCCTCAAGCTTCTGCCGTACGTAGACCTACCAGCTTTTTGGCAGGAGTAGGGCTGTAGATTCCAAAGTATCACTGTCCTCTGGGATGTCTCAATTTCTTAAAATATCATAGCATAGTCTCTTAGGCTATTATTGCTTCCTTAGAGCAGTTCACTCTTTAGGAGATCAAAACAGTCTTTTCAGAGTATTTAAACATAGTCTCTTAGAAGATTCAATTTCTTGACACAACACAGTCTCTTTCTGATGATTGCAGTTTTTTTCAGATGCGAGGCTTACCTTCAGATAAACAAACAGTCTTGAAATAGTGCAGTTTCTGAGGGACCAATAAGTCTTAGGTCCGTGGTTGTTGTTGTAGGGTGAGGTGCAATGGAGTCTCAGGATGCTATACAGTAGTCCAGTGATCAGGTTCAAGAGCAGCTGCTGGCTTCACTTGATTATGATGGGTCCAAGGTTCAAATTCTGCGACTTTTACTGCAGTTGGAGTTGTTGACAGGATGACGACATAGGGTCCTCTCCAATGCAGGGCTAACAGTATCTTTCTCCACTCTTTGATCCACACCGAGACTCCAGGCTTGAAAGGATGCAGGGGTGCAGGCAAATTGATGAGTAATCGATTTTGTACTCAGGTATGAAGACTCCTGCAAAACAGAACTTAAAACCAATAGTTCATGTCTAATAATTTCAGATCCTATCTGTCTCATATCTCCTTTTATTTCCTATACAATAGGCAGGGGTTGCCCATACAGAATCTCAAAAGGGGAAACTCCTAAAGACTTAGCAGGGGCTAAGTATATCCTAAGAAGGGCTATGGGAAGAACCTGGGGCCACTTCAGGTAAACCTCTTGGCAAAGTTTAGACAACTGAGATTTCAGGGTTCTATTCACACATTCTACTTTTCCTAAATTCTGAGATCTATAGGCAGTATGTATCTATTAATATCAATATCTTGGGGCTATACTTAATGGACTTGCTTCCTAAGGTTATCCACCCTCATTCTTTGTACAGGGCCCCATATGCATGCAAGGTTGTAAGGGTATACTTGAAATCTGGGTACACATTTAGACAGGGCTCTTTTCCTATTGTTAGTGCTCTAGTGAGGACTATCAGTTCAGCTTTCTGTGGTGAAGTTTCTGGGGCCAGGGCTGAGGACTCAACTACCAAATCAGGGGTCATCACTGCATATCTAGCACAACAATGTCCATTGATGATGAAACTGCCTTCAGCCACAAAGAAAGTCTGTTCAGGGTTCTCCAGAGGGACATCAGTCAAATCCAGGTGGCTTGAGAATACAGTGTCCATAATTTCTAAACAGTCATGATCAGGGGATCAAGACTAACTGATAACATAGCAGGATTGAAAGCTTGACTGACCCTTCAGTTGTATCTGGGGTTTTCACACAACATACTCTAATACTTCAACATTCATAGATTTGTTAGCTAGTAATTTCCTTTGTATTTCATATTGGTTAGAACAGAGTGTGGTACAGTAACTTGAAGATCCTGTCTCAAAGGGATTTTTCTTTTAGTTTTTGCTTACTAGGAAGGCTGTAGCTGTAACAGCTTCTCAAATAAGGTCCAAGAGATTGAGTCAACACTCCTAGAACATTTCCTTGCGACTCATGAACATAGAGACTGTAAGGTTTTCTGGACATCTGGTAGACCCAGAATTGGTGACAACATCAGAGTGTTTTTTTCAAAGATCAAAAGACTGCATTCCTATTCAAGTCCCCATTCCAATGGAGACTTTTTCATTCCTTTGGTAGCTTGATACAATGTGATACAATGGTTTGCTAGCAGCGCAAAATTGGGGATCCATATACAACAGTACCCTGTGGCACCCAAGAAGGCTCTCACTTGCCTCCTGGTGGTTGGAGTAGGAATACTGCATACAGCTGCTTTGCGTTCTGGTAAGGGTTCCAGGCGTCGAATTCCGCTGGACAACTGGAATCCTAGGTATTTAACTTGTTTGACATAATTATGCTTTGGCTCTTGAGACTTTGTATCCAGCCTCATTAAAAAGGTGCAAGAGTTCACTGGTGGCTGGTGGACATTCACTTTCTGAGTTGGTGGTTATGAGCAAGTTGTCCACATATTGAAGTAGAATTTTTTTCTTTTTCTTCTTGAGTTTCTGGATAACTTGTCAAATCTTTTGCTGAGTGAGGCGAGTTCTTGAATTCTTGAGGTAATCTTGTCCAGATGAGTTGGCCCCGCCTCCTTGTAGTGGGGTCTTGGGCTAAGCGTATACAGAAAAAGGCATCTTTTTAAGTCCAGAATGATGAAATGTATAGCTTCAGCAGAGATCAGTTCCAAGAGAATATAAGGATTTTGGTACCACTGGTTGTATAGTTTCAGCTGCATCATTCATTCTTTCTTAGATCCTGCACTGGGCGGTAATCACCTGTCCCAGGCTTCTTGACTGGCTTGAGGGTGACAATGGCAGGGGCTATGTTCTTCGCTAGGCCAGGTGGATTATCTTCTGCCCATCCTCCAGGTGGGGCTATGAGGTTGGTAAGTGTACAGCTTGTTGCTTTGGATGCAGGTGAATAGAACCACCATTCTTCTTCTTGGGGACAGTTAACACCATCAGGCCAGCAGATTTTGAGTTTCATTTTTTTCCCCTTCAACAAAGGATATCTGTGCTTGAAGCTTTGCAAGCAGGTCTCGGCCCAAAAATGGAATAGGGCATTCAGGCATATACAGGAACTGGTACATTATTATTATTTTTTTCTAGTTCACACATGTGGTTCTGCAGAAAAGGCTTTGCGAGAAAAACACAGGGGCTACTGGCTTTAGTATTCTGCTCCTGTATCCCCCATAAAAGTCCATATATTGGTCCCCTATTTTTCAGACTGACTCCTGGGGACCCAGGGAAACTGGAGAGTCCGGTCTGGCCTAGTCTTCATCCATGCTGTAGCCCTCTTCGGCTGCCACTCACGCTATAGCTGCTTCACTCTCGTGCTGAAACACTGTGCTTGGTTTTATTCTGTCTATGATTCTACAATCAAGTACTCCCTCCTGGGGTGGAGTCAAGATAAGGGCATTCACTTCTCTAATGTCCTTCTTTTTCTATAATGGGCGTACTCACACCCAGTTTTTCACTTCCTCTGTTCCTTCGATTAAGATAACCTCCTCACATCATTCAACTAAAATATCATTCACTTTCTCTGTTACATTTATTTTCACAATTCACCCACCCTCTGATTAACTTTCATTTAACCATTATGCCCGCAAATTCATCCAGTTCTTTGCAATTTCCGTTCATTAGTTCAATCAAGTCCTAAAACTTCTCAGTGTATAATGCATTTTTTTTCAGTTCTAAACAAGTCTGGTCAGCTGACTTTCACTTCTAGTCCGGAGGGGGTGGACATTCCCCTGTTGCAGAGGTGGCTAGCAAACTACTTGGGAATCTGTAGTCCCCCCCCCCCCCTCTCCTGGATTCTGTTTCTCCTAGCAATGCTCTATCCAGGAGGTTGATTTTTTTTTTTTAAGGATCCACTTCTCTGCTGTGGGCAATTTAGTTCACGCCCACGGGGGGGGGGGGGTTGGGGTTGACATCATCGGTGGACTGGGCTCCATCCCCCCCTTAAGCACTCTGAACTGAACTACTTACAGAGAGAGAGAGAGAGACGAGACAGGATATCTAGAAATTCTGGGGCAAAATCCTGATTAGGACAGAGACATTTCATAATCTTCAGTAAATCCCTTACTGAAATTCTTGATCATACTTGAAAAGATACTTATTATTTCTGTAAACATAGGGCAGGCAGGAAACACTTAGATTGAGCACATACATCCATTATGCTTCTTATAGAGAGAACTATAGCTATCTGTCAGCATGTCTCTGCAAAAGAAATTATTTTTTTAGTTCAGGAAGCAAATATTTAAAAGACATTCCGGATATTTTTCATAAAATACAGTACACCTTTCCCTTTTTTTTTTAAATACAGAAAAGCTAACTGATTTGTTCATTAGTAACCAGCACAGAGGGGAAGCATGCATTCAAATGACTTATACTCATTCATAAAAAGATAAACTTTGTTTTTAAAACTTTTGGTTAAACAGAGCTAGTGAAACCAGAGAAAAAACTAATTATAAATTCATCACGCTTCGATTAAATGAAGAGACTTTTCAAATCGGGAGTCCCTTTTCATTCCTAGGAGAAATCTCCTGCAGTCTCCAGCTGTCTCTCCAGAACCTTTTTTTTTTTTCTCTGCAGGCTATGTGGAAGCCACACCCCTCTGCTCGCGGGGAAACAATTGAACTGTGCTCATAAAAAGAGACTTCTCATTCACATGGACAGAGATGCCAGAAAAAAACAATTTAAATCAATGTTAAGTCGTGATCTAATTACTTTGTAGATCAAAGGAAAAACAAAAACAGTTCTTTATCATTTCCTATTTGAATCATAAAACACAGGGCAAAGCTAAGCCCACAAATATATTATACCTATCTGACCGGAATAACTAATCTTACCCTACACACTATAACTGAACTAAACCCGTCACCTCCTGGATAGTTCTGCAAAGTAACAGCAATATAACAGGCTCAATTGACTTAGAAATGCAGACAGAGCAGAGAATATAACTAAAAACTGTTTGCGGAGCTCTGATGATTAATACAACCTTCAAAACTAAAATTCTGACTAAATATTCTTATTGAATGGTACACAATACATGACCACAGCAGGAGGAACATTACTATCAGAACAAAGTGAATAAAAACAGGTAGAAACAGGTATAATTGTCCTGATTAGTCCAGCAGCAGATCGTTGAAAAACATGCCTGCATAGGGTTAAACAGCACCAAACATTCTCCTGCACAGACACGCCCCCTGTCAGCTTTTTCACTGTGCTAAAACCAACTGGGTGAGACCAGCTTTTTGATTTCTAAAAATGACCGTAGGTGTTTTGGGTCTTCATTCTGCTCTATTAATACAATTTCTTAACCAGTGAACTGTCACAAAGTACTCAACATAATAATCTCACATTTATAACAGAAGGGAAACTCGTGGTTTCAACAGATAACAAAAATCAAATACACAGGACGGACAATACACCAAACGCTTCATCCGTTTCGCGACCTAGACGCAGTCACCCGACTAGGAACTGCGCTAGTCCAGAGTCCACTCTCGCTTGGTCCGTGCTGCCAGACCTCTCATTCACACTTCATTCACACAATCATGCTAGCAACGTATCTCAGAATGCATTCCTTTCTATCTATTCTGACTAGTCTTTTTCCCAATTACAAAAAGGATGAGGGTTTCACCCGGCGAATTCCCATGCGGGGTTACTCGGCCCTTCCTTGAGAGCTCTCTTACCAATTCCCAATATCTCGAGATTACAAATTCCAAGTTCCACTGGCAGTACTGCTCTTTCTATTTCTGTCTAGACATACCAAAAACCCAGTCCTGTCTGCTCTGACCAGGCTGAATCATGATTCTCTAAGTTTTCAAACTGCAGTTCTAACTCATCTGTCTAGACAGGTTTTCAAAACTATACTTACCAGATCTGGTTCCCAAGCTTCTGAGTTGGATCCTGGACTCCCCCGGGTCGGAAGTGTTGGCCAGCTGGACTCAGTGCCTGCCGAGGCCAGGCAGAACTCCCTCCGATACAAGAGGATCGGTGGGCCCAGGGAAATTCCCCTGCGTCGGATTGGCATGGTTCCAACTGGACCAAACCTCAAGGCGAATTACGTGGATTTATTCACTTGAACACTATCCACCACTCGCACTTCCCGGCCAATGCACCAAGAATGTAGCAGCAGATAAGCATGCAATAAATAAATCCAGGAGTCTTTTCAAGGATCCAAGCCAGTTTAATGTGCACATGGCTCAAGCAATAAGCAATTTCAAAATGGCTGAGCAATGGCTTCTAGTAAAACAACAACTTTTATAGCTTTCTTGTCCATTCTAAGCATAGGCAAACTTTTCATTGGTCCCAGTACCCCTCTCACCCATCTATTGGTCCTGGTACTGATATGGCTACCCAATCGGGACTCTGGTCTGGGCCCAGCACCTGGTTGCCCCCCTTCTAGTCCCAATTACAATGGTCAGTGTCTCCAACTTGTTACTTCTCTCCTCCAAGGTCGCTGAGCTTGTTAAAACATATGGGAAGCAGAGGCACTGTGACCTTGCTCTCTGCAGAGTTAATTAATTCCATAGAAGCATAGCACACCTTATCAGTACCAATTAAACTTGTTTTTCTTTATTTTCTAAGTTTCGTTTCTGCTTAGCTATGTTCAGTTAAACTGAGTTAAGTTTCAGTTCTATGGTGTCATCATTCAGGGGGGTTTTCATTCCTCTGGGCCTAACTACAGGCTTCAGTTACAGGTCAAGCTGCTCAGGCCTGTCTGCTTAGTTCAATTAGCATGGATCATAGGCCGTCGCCTACCACAGCGCGACTGATCGTAAAAGCCTTTTGAATAAGAAACCACGTCAGAAGAATGACAAAATTGTTTGCTCTCTCACCTTTTCTCAATATTCAAAAGAGATTTCTGCGATACTGAGACAGGAATGGTATCTTTTAGCCGGAGTCTCTAGTTTATCTTCTAAGAACATCATGGTGGCTTACAAACGTAATTCCAATTTAGCTAATACATTGGTTCCATCGGCTCTGGCATTTTATAAACCATCACCCCGTACCAAAGGACATTACCCCTGTGGTAATTGTTCTGTTTGTATTCATGCACTCACAGTTAAACAAGTTTATATTCATCCGGTTATACAACGTAAATTTTATATTAATCATTTTTCTAACTGTAAAACAGATAAGGCTATTTATTTGATCCTGTGCCCATGTAATTTAATCTATATAGGCAAAACTAAACGTCAGATTCGTACTCGAATCATAGAACATAGGAGTTGTATACAGAGAAAAGTTGAAGATAGTCCATTAGTAACACATTGGTTGGAAAAACAACACTCAATTCAAGACTTGAAATTTTTCGTTATCAAAACAGTGGTTCCCAGTTGGAGGGGAGGAGATTTTGATAAAGTACTTTTGAGATTGGAACAAAGATTCATTTATGAATTTAACAGCATGACACCCAATGGTCTAAACCAGGAAGTTGACTTGTCAGTGTTTTTATGATAATTTTTTATAATATTTATTGTTTGTTTTATCAGGACACACAATATTACACATGTAGTATACGTTTCTTGGTTTGTCCCTTCATTTCAATTGATATTACTATTTTGATACCTTCTTTTTTACACTATTTATTTATTTATATATTTATCATAATATACTGATATGGCTACTATTTATTACCAATTTTGGTCATTTTATTGTTAATTCATTGTAATTTCCTTTGCATTTTCATACGGTGTTTCATCAACATTATGGAATTCACATGGGTTTATGATCATTTTTTATTTTTATTTTTACATTTATTTTTACATTTCTATTTTTATTTTTGTTTTTATTTTTATTCTTTTAAATTGTATGTTTTCTTAAGCCTGAAATTATTACGCTCTTAGGGTGCCATCCCTATATACCCACAATTTTTAGCATTTATTTTTATAGATTTTTTGAGTACAACCTGTTTTATACATTATCCTTTTCAACATAATGTAGTGTTTAAGTCTTTTAAATACACCTTTCTATCAACTTGGCTTGATACAATTTGCCTTTCAAGTTTTTATACAATACAATATAACATTTCTTCAGTTACATAGTACTTTGCAGTGGCTACCTCATGACGATTCTACGTTTGTTCAAAGTATAACATGTAGGTTGCACTCCACGGTTCTTGTGGCACAAGTGTATGCTTGACACCCTAACCTTATGCAAATACGTCATAGGAGTAACTACGCCCTCTTACGCTTAGTATTTAAAGCCCCAAGTTAGCTCGTCACTTCCTTAGAAGCTTTGACCTTATTTTTCCTGGATTTGCGGTTTCGCTACGATTGAGGTAAGCCTTTGCAGCGATGTATCAGTTGACTCACTGGATTGATCACATATTTTTTGTTTGACTTTTACCGCAAAGTTTGTACCGTGCTTGCCAGATTTGGGTTTTTCGCTCAGACAGTATGTTTGGATGTGGAGGTTCTAATGCGAGTTCTTAAAAGCTGGTTTATATCTTGCATCTTCAGTAGGTGCGCGCTGGTTAACACTTGACCGTTGTAGAGCCACATTATTATTATATATATATCAGTGAGTTTTATTTTTTGTTTTTATTATAATTATAATATACATCCTGGATTGTTTTTCCACTATTTGAAATATGCAAATATTTTGGCGCGCATTCTTAGCGTTTTTTCAAATGTCTTCCCCTAATAATTTTTTTTGCAATATCTCATTCCCATGTATTCACGGTTCTACTGGCATCCTGTCCCGATCTCATGTACAATCCTCTTTTCCTTATTTTATGTAAATGTATCAACATTTTAGTACAATTAGTTCACACTAAATTTTAAACGTATATTTCTGCACGTATTCTTTACACAAATAAGCTTTGGGTGAACGACATTTTTTAGGAGGATTTCTGCTACTGGATTCAGGAACACTTTAGAAACGTATGGACAATTTTTACTATTACTACTATCTACAATAAGATCAGTATGTTTTATTCATCTTATAGTCTGTCACTACATTTTTAAAATAAAACATCAATGTTCTGCAAACAGTCTGGCTACTCTCATTCAATCAGACGATACTATAAGACCTAGAAGATTAGGATCTACCAACAGAGTCAGCACATCTCTTGACTTTAGAAAAGCACGTAAAGATACAACAGATAGAGCATTCTCGTTTGCGGCACCAAATATATGGAACTCCCTCCCAAATGATTTAAGAGCTGCTCAGGACCTTAAAGACTTTAGAAAGCAATTAAAAACTGTCCTGTTTATTGAGCATTATGGTTCTACTGAATAAGCAATTCAGTTTGTAAGAGAGAAAGCAATCATAATTAGCTGTATTATAGCTCACATTGTATTATAGTACACAATGTTTATAGCGCACTATATCCATGTAAAACACACAAATTTATTTAACTATGTATTTTGTCATTAATGTCTGTTCATATTTTCACTGCGTTTGTATTTCTTGTTAAACCGCTTTGATTGTTTGATAAGGCGGTATATAAATACTATTAAATAAATAAATTAACAAAAGTTTGTTTTTAATACACAGCGTTGATTCATCACAATTGATCAAGTGCAGGTATTATTTTTAAATACTACATGGTTTTTAAATAATATATAGTTTATAACTTTGGTGTCTTAGACATAAGTTCATTATTACAAAATTTTTTCAGATTTCCTTTATTTCATCCTCAAAGGTTGTTCTTTGTTTTCGTGTACAATATTCATTACTATTATTTTCATTTTTATCATTACATTTTATTATCATTATCATTATTATTATTGTCATTATTATTTTTCCTCAATTTTACATCTGTGTTTATCCATTGTTTTTAATGTCAGTATTACAATAGGTATCAGTTCATAGGCCAAATTGAACCCTCTCTCCAGCAGTGCCTTGTGAGTACTTCTCATACACTATCTTCATTAGTTTTTTTTAAATAGTGTCCATTATCTGCCCTGTGTTTTTAGTTTTTTAGTTTGTGGTTTAATGATCCATGGTGATTTTATGATTTTATTTAATTTATTCATCATTATTTATATTGTTTTACATTTTTATATTTATATTATGTAATTATTTGTTGTTTTTATTTCTTTTTTAAGGTTTAATCCTATTAGTATAATTATTTTATCTATATTTTATGTTCATAATATGGTATTTATATTGATGTTTAATATATGTTACATGCCTGGTTTGCCTTATTTTTATTTTAATGTGTTTATCTACGTTTATTGTTATTTTTACATATATTGTTTGTTTTTTAAGTGTATCCCCCTGAGGAAGGCTTCGGCCGTAACGCGTAGGGGACCACCAATAAAGGCACCTGTGTTCATCCAATCTCTTGCCTCACTGTTTCCTGGGAAGGCTTCTACCCACCCAGAGAAAGTACAAACTAATACTAGCAGGTAGTGATATCCATTGGCTTTTGGCATTTCAGTGAAGTCAATTTGTAGGTGGTACATGGGGGTTACACCTCCTGACTGAACTCGGGGTGCCGGTGTGGGACCTTGTTTGGCATTATTTTTGGCACAGATTAAACATTGGCGTGCTATTGAAGCTGATAGGGTTGCTAACATAGTGATGCAGAAGTGTGGTCTGAGTGCTTTTTCCATAGCACTTTTTCCATAGTGTGTGGCTTCATGGAAGGCTTTAACAAAAGCTGGGCACAACAATTCAGGGATTACTATACGCCCTGGGGGCTGACTGCCTTCTGCTGGTGGCAGCTCAATCCACCCATCTTTCAGTACTCCATCTTCCTTGTTACAATAGTAATCTAATTCTTTGGTGGTATATCGTGGTGTCCATGAGTTCAAGGGTACTGGAAACAATGCTGCCTGCAATGGCATAGCTTGTGGTGAAATTTGTCCTGTCATGGCTGCTTGTCGTGCTGAGGCATCTGCAAACCTATTTCCTTGAGCAACTTCTCCTTTTCCTGCTTGATGTCCTCTGCAATGCATAACAGCTACACGAGTTGGGGCCCATACTGCATCAAGTAACATTAATATCTCTGGGCCATACTTGACTGATTTTCCTCCGGATGTGATGAGCCCTCGTTCTTTATAGAGAGCTCCATGGGCATGTAGGGTAGTGAAGGCATACTTTGAGTCTGTATATACATTTAACACAAGTTTTGCACCTAACAGCAGTGCTCGAGTAAGTGCTATCAATTCTGCTTTCTGGGCTGATGTACCTGAGGCTAGAGCTGATGACTCAACGACTTCATGTTGAGTGACTACTGCATATCCGGCGCAGCGTCGTCCATTGATGATGAGACTGCTTCCATCTACGTAATAAATTTGGTCAGGATTATCTATGGGCACATCTGTTAGGTCAGGTCGACTTGAGAAGACAGTGTCCATGACTTCTATACAGTCATGTTCTGGGGGTTCTTCACTGATAGGTATCAATGTGGCTGGGTTTAAGGCATGGCTCACTTCTAGTTGTATCTGTGGATTTTCACATAACATGCTTTGGTATTTCAACATTCGGGAATTGGTGAGCCAATGATTTGCTTTTTGTTCCATAAGGGCAAGGACTGCGTGTGGCACGGTGACTCGTAAATTCTGTCCTAGTGTGAGCTTGTCTGCTTCACTCACTAACAATGCTGTGGCTGCAACTGCTCTCAGGCAAGGTGGCCAACCTTTGGCCACAGTGTCCAATTGTTTTGATAGGTATGCTACAGGTCGCTCCCAGTTTCCCAATTTCTGAGTTAACATGCCTAAGGCATTTCCTGTGCTTCATGTACAAACAAGTGAAAAGGCTTATGAACATCTGGTAATCCAAGAGCTGGTGATGACATCAATTCTTCCTTTAACGTCTTGAAGGCTGTATCCTGCTCAGGTCCCCACTCCAATGGCGATTTTTCTTCTCCTTTTGTGGCTTCATACAATGGTTTGGCGATTTGAGCAAAGTTGGGAATCCAGATTCGGCAATATCCTGCCACTCCCAGAAAGGCTCTGACTTGCTTTCTGGTAGTTGGGGTTGGAATTCTGCATACTGCTTCTTTTCTTTCTCTGCCTAACTTTCGGCTTCCTTGGGTTATACGAAAGCCCAAAGTATTTTACTTCTTTTTGGCATAGTTGTGCTTTTGCTCTGGAAACTTTATATCCAGCTTCATCTAGTAACTGCAGGAGGTCTTTAGTGGCTTGTATACATTCACTTTCTGATACAGCAGCTATCAGCAGATCGTCCACGTATTGGAGAAGCACTCTCTTCCCCGGGGCCACTGGATAGCTTGAAAGGTCTTGATTTAGTGCAGCACTAAAGATGGTAGGCAAATTCTTGAATCCTTGGGGTAATCGTGTCCAGGTAAGTTGGCCCCCTCTTCCAGAGATGGGGTCCTGCCACTCGAATGCAAATAATATCTGACTTACAGGGGCTAATCTTATGCAAAAGAATGCATCTTTTAAATCTAGAACAGTGAAGTGGGTAGCTTCAGCAGGAATCAGTCCTAGAAGGGTGTAAGGATTTGGCACGACAGGATGCATAGTCTCAACTGCTTCATTCACTCTTCTTAGATCTTGCACTGGGCGATAGTCATCTGTTCCAGGCTTTTTCACTGGCAGGAGTGGAGTGTTCCATGGGGATTGGCATATTTTTAGTAGGCCATGTTCTAGTAATCTTTGCAGGTGGCGGTGGATGCCTTCAATTGCAGCTCTTGGGAGAGGGTATTGCTTAACATGTACTGGTGTAGCACTAGGCTTAAGGGTTACAATTACTGGAGCTGTATGTTTGGCTAGGCCTGGAGGACTTCCTTCTGCCCATACTCCAGGTGGGGCATCAATACTTTTCAAAGTTTGTTCAAAATAGGTGTCTTGGACAGAATCATCACTGTAATATCTCCATTCTTCTTCTCGGGGAACTGTAAGTAGCATCATTCCTGCTGGTTTGGTTTGAGAATTTACTGTCATTTGCATTTCTCCTCTTTCAGTAAAGGATATTTGGGCTTGTAGCTTGGCTAACATATCTCGTCCCAGTAGTGGTACTGGACATTCAGGCATGTAAAGGAATTGATGAGTTATTTGTTGTCCTCCTAGACTGCATATGCGATTCTGAAGAAAAGATTTTGTAGCTTTGGCACCAGTTGCTCCTACAATAGTGACTGTTTTTGTAGAAAATGGGGCTATCTTCTTGTCTACTACTGAATGTTCTGCTCCAGTATCAACCATAAAGTTCATAACTTGGTCTCCTATTTGTATTCCGACCATAGGCTCCTGGAGACCTAAAGCAAATTCGGAGCCCGGTCTGTCCTAATCCACGTCATCGTCATCATGGGCTGTCGTAGCCAATGCTTGTACGGCTTCTCCTCTTTCTCGCTGGTATTGCTCTCGATTGGCTCCTCCGCGATTTAGGGGACGGCCTCGTCTTTCTTCTCTCCATTGATGATTGTCTTCGTCATCTTGATGGGCGTCTTCGAGTTGCGGGCATGCATCTCTCCAATGTCCCTCCTCCTTGCAGTAGGCACATTGGTTCCTGCCTAGCTGGGGCCGGCCTCCACCTCAGCCCCACCCCCTTCCTCTGCTCCGTCGATTAGGGGTACCTCCCCTTTTCTGTTCAACTATGGCCGCAGCCAAAAAATCTGCTTTCTTCTTCATCTTTCGATCACATTCTCTCTGCTTTTCATTATCACGATTCACATATACTTTATGAGCGACTTCCAGTAACTGAGTTGTATTCATGCCCGCAAACCCATCTAATTTTTGTAATTTACGTCTGATATCTGGTTGAGATTGATTTACAAAAGCAGAATTCACCATGCATAAGCTTCCTGGTGCATCAGGATCATAGGGAGTATACATTCTATATGCTTCAGTTAATCTTTCATGAAATTCTGCTGGGCTCTCATCTATACCTTGGATAACTCCTGCAACTTTAGAAAGGTTCATAGCTTTCTGGCCCCCCCTTTTCAGGCCTTGTATAAAGCCTTGGCGAAAACGGGCTAGGGCTCTGGATCCTCTTTCTGTATTTGGATCCCATCGGGGGTCTTCATTTGGGAATTCTCTCTGGGCTGCTTCCCGATTATCTATTCTTTCCTCCCCTGCTTCTGGAGCTACAGGGTTATCCGCCAGCCAATCTATAGCTGCTTTTCTAATTCGTGTCCGCTCCTCTGTGGTAAATAAGGTAGACAGGAGCTGGCGACAGTCTGCCCATGTTGGTTGGTGAGTTTCCATAATAGTATTCACTAACTCTGTAAGCTCTTGGGGTTTATTGGTATAGGAGGCATAATGTGTCCTCCAATTTAACAAATCAGTGGTAGAGAAGGGGACATACACATAATTTAGGGGTCCCGCCACCACCTCATTATCTTCATTTCTTATGGGTATTCCCGGGACTTGCCGTAAAGGCATCATTTTGGCAGTAGATGTCTTTTGGGATCTGAGAGATATTTTCGTAACTTTCCTGTCAGGGGTTATTTTCTTCTTTTCTTCGTGCTTTACTTTAGATTTACTTTTCACTGGCGAGCTAACACTGGCAGCCACTTTTACACTGTCAGTATCACTGGGGGAATTCTCAGTTTCTTCCTTCTCTGTTTCTGTATCTGATTCTCCTTTTTCTGTCTCGGTAGAATCATCTTTTTCAATTAAAGGGAGCTCATCTACCTGCTCTTTAGGTAATGGCTCAGGGGTTGGGTCCCGTTCCTGCCGTCTCCGGGGCTCTGGGGCAGGACGTGGGGCTACTCTCACTGGGCGCTGGGTTTGGGGCTGTCGGGTGATCACTTCTGGGGAATCAGGATCTACCAGGATGGGTTTCTTCCTGGACTTTTCACCTTTCCCTTTCTTTCTAGGCTGTTTATTTTCTGACTATAGTCTGTCTTTGCTAACATTATTCTGCACTGTTCTTCATAACAGCGCTTCGCCCAAGGGGGCGGATCTTCACAGATACTTAACCAGGAATCTATATAGGGGTACTGATCGGGGTGCGCTATTCGCACTCTACGGTGCACTAACTGAATAATTCCTACATTAAAGGTTCCCTCTCGGGGCCAGGTAGGGTCTAGATCGGGCCACTCCCTAGTACACAAAATCTGTAAACGGGCTGCAGTCATTTTAATACCATAGTCTCCGGAATATCCTTCTTTAAAATGTGCGATCATACATTCTAATGGAGTGTTCCTAGTAGACCCCGCCCCTCCCATTTCGATGTGTGCGCGCAACAACAGACAGAAGGGAAAAGGAGGGCGGACCGTGGGTAAGGGGTCCTCACGGTCCTAGAAACGTATAAGGAAAACAAATAACAAGGCAAGACGACAATCGCTTCCCCCTTTTTGCGACCTGAACGCGGTCGCCCGGTCAGGAAATGCGCTACTCAGGGGTCCGCCTTCGCTTGGTCCGTGCTGCCAGACCTCTCATTCACACTTCATTCACTCAATCATGCTAGCAACGTATCCCAGAATGCATTCATTTCTATCTAGTCTGACTAGTCTCAAGCAAGTTTCAAATACTAGAAAGACGAGGGTTTCGCCCTGCTTCTCTTACGCAGGGGTATTCGGCCCGTCTTTGAGAGGTGATCAAGCTCTCTTACCAAGTTCCAAGTTCAAGCAAGATTCAAATGGCCATACAAGATTCAAGTGGCAGTACTGCTCTTTCTTATCTGTCTAGACGTACAAAACCAAAACTCTACTCACCGGATCCGGTCCTCAAACTTCCCAAGCAGGTGCATGAGTTGGACCTCTGACTCCCCTCACTCGGGTTCGAGGTGTTGGCTCCAGCCGGGTCCGGCACCCGCCGAGGTCTGACCAGCTCCCTCCAATACAAGGGACCGGCGGCGCCAGGGAGCAGCCCCCGTCGGAAAGGCGCGATCCCGGCAGGACCAAACCTATAGAGGCGGAAAGTCGTGGTATATTGCCCTATATACACTCTGATTCCACAACTTCCCGGCCAACGCACCAAGAATATGTAGCAGCAGAGCGCAGACAAACCAATAATACCAGGAGTCTGTTCAGAAGGTCCAAATCATTTATTTGTGCACAAGTCTCAAGCAAAGACAATTTCAAAATGGCTGAGCGATGTTCTCTGGCAATACAACAACTTTTATAGATTTTTACTCCATTCTAGGTATAGAAAAGCATTTCATTGGTCCCGGTAACCTCCCGTACCTCCCATACCCCTTCTATTGGTTCCGGTACTGATATGATTATCCAATTATGTTCTTTGAGTGGGCTCAGCACCTGCTCACCCCCCTTCTAGTCCCAATTACAATGGCCAGTTCACCAACTTGTTACTTTCCTACTTCCAAGGCCATTCAGCTAGTTTAGTACGTGTAGGGAAGCAGGGCTCTGTAACCTTTCTGTCAGCAGTTTTAATTAAATCCCTTACAGCTGTACTTTTCTTATCAGTGACTTTTAAACATATTTTTCTGTATTTTTCCAGGTTTCAATTCTACTTGTCTAAGCTAATTCAATACTTTTACTGAGTTCTAATTCTATAATAGCAGCATATTGGGGGATGTGCACTTCCTATGGGCCTCTCCACATGCTTCATTTACAGGTCAAGCTAGTTAGGCCTGCTTGCTTATGTCAGACACTGTGGATCACAGGCCTTCACCTGCCACAGAATGAGTTTGAAAATGTACATTATATAAGACTGTGTGGGACGTCCCTCAGGGCTCAGACTTTTTTGTGGAGGGTACCGACTCTCTCTCTGGGCCTGTGCGCATATTAAAAGATCCTGTTTGCATTCCAGCCTGTCTGTGTGTTTCCTTCTGTGGGTGAGAGAGAGAATGAGAGCTTTTTCACAGCATTTGCTGCAACATTTTGGCACCCCCAGGTGGGACTGTAT
Source organism: Ichthyophis bannanicus (assembly GCA_033557465.1). Classification (NCBI taxonomy): domain Eukaryota; kingdom Metazoa; phylum Chordata; class Amphibia; order Gymnophiona; family Ichthyophiidae; genus Ichthyophis; species Ichthyophis bannanicus. The sequence continues at coordinate 429,901,540 of CM066037.1, forward strand.
TAAATTAAAGAAAAAAAGCCTCTCTCATCACAGCCACGGTGGGAAGACTACTGCTTTTGCATCGGGCCTCCACCAGTCAGGGACCAGCTCCTCCAGGTGATTAACGGTCCTTGGCGCCCTGGGCCACTTTGTGCTCCGGAAGGACACCTTCACTTGTGTGATCGGTCGGTCCCTGCGGCTGACCCCCCTATTGAAAACCGGCTGGATAGACTGGCATACAAACTCTCTCTGATCAGAGGTCTGGTAAGTACTACTGCCTTACTGTTTTACTGTTTGGGTAGTTCTGTATCTGGAAATTCTGGTAAATCTGGTAAATTCTGTAAACCTGTAGCGGCCTGATCACCCGCAACGGGCGGTCCGAGTAACAACCATAGTCTGATTGTAGCAGCAGATAAGCATGCAATAAATAAATCCAGGAGTCTTTTCAAGGATCCAAGCCAGTTTAATGTGCACATGGCTCAAGCAATAAGCAATTTCAAAATGGCTGAGCAATGGTTTCTAGCAAAACAACAGCTTTTATAGCGTTCTTCTCCATTCTAGGTATAGAGAAACTTTTCATTGGTCCCAGTACCCCTCTCACCCATCTATTGGTCCCGGTACTGATATGGCTACCCAACAGGGACTCTGGTCTGGGCCCAGCACCTGGTTGCCCCCCTTCTAGTCCCAATTACAATGGTCAGTGTCTCCAACTTGTTACTTCTCTCCTCCAAGGTCGCTGAGCTTGTTAAAACATATGGGAAGCAGAGGCACTGTGACCTTGCTCTCTGCAGAGTTAATTAATTCCATAGAAGCATAGCACACCTTATCAGTACCAATTAAACTTGTTTTTCTTCTATTTTCCAAGTTTCGTTTCTGCTTAGCTATGTTCAGTTAAACTGAGTTAAGTTTCGATTCTTATAGCTACAGTATTCACAAGTGGGGGTTGGGACTCAGGCCTCACTTATAGGCCTTTCACAATAGTAAACCATACTAGGCCATAGCCTACCATATTCCTAGGCCATAGCCTACCACATTCCCCCCTTTGATTATTCTCACCCGCAAGTGAGAAAGGGTGAGAATCAAATGACATAATACTAGGTAAAGGTATCACTCTGTGGTATAGGGTGGTAAGTTCACATAGCTAGCATCTTTGTAGCTGTCTTACGCTCTACAGTGTTATTAATAACTGAAGTGATCATTTGCAAGCAAAATGGCAAGAAACAAGGGAGCAACAAGCAGATAGTCAAAGTCCATAGTTTGGCAAGAGTGGGAAAAAGAACTAAAGGATTAGAAGGTTCAGTTGCATCTTTGTTGTGCTGTCGTAAAGCTTCTGATTTAGACAGACCAGCTGTCCATCCTTCGTAGTAGATTGTGGTCCAGTCTGAACAAAACACAAACTGTCAACAATGGGGTGGGCCAATACCCACTCACTAGTAGTATTATGTAAATCAGTCTGATTGTATAGGATAGAATAGTTCAGTTCTTGCGTCTCCCAGGGCAATCTGTTGATAATTCTTGACCACGAAGTCTTCTTCTTCTTTACTGTACGTTGACCTGTTTTGCTCTCAGTAGCATGCAACAGGTGTAGCGTTGATTGTAGATCCTCAAGCTTCCGCTGTACATGACCTTACCAATTTCATTGGTAGGAGTGTAGAGCTGTAGATTCCAGCGTATTTCAATAAACACAGTCCTTTTAGTTTGCACTGTCCTTGATCAAAATGGCACAAAGATTTTCAAATAATATAGTTCATAATACAGTCTCTTTCTGTTGATGATAATCTCTTCAGAATAAACAAATAGTCTCTTGAGATTCAGGAGTTCTATATTAGCACAGTCTCTCTTTTTGTTTTTAAAACTTCCTGAATTTTTTCAATTTGCTTGTCTTTGCAAAGTTAGCTGCAATGGAACTTCTGGATCTGTTCTGATGTTCACTGGTCTGGCTCTGGAGCTGCTGCTGATTTCACTCATAAGAACATAAGAACATAAGAACATAAGAAATGCCATACTGGGTCAGACCGAGGTCCATCAAGCCCAGTATCCTGTTTCCAACAGTGGCCAATCTAGGTCATACGTACCTAGCAGTTTCCCCAAAAGACACAGGTTCTGCAGTGCTTGTACTAGGCCAAGCATTGATATCCTGGGTCCCTTTTTAATAGTGGTTTATGGACCTTTCCTCCAGGAACTTGTCCAAACCTTTTTTAAACCCAGCTATACTAACAGCCCTTACTACATCCTCCGGTAACAGATTCCAGAGTTTGATTACACGTTGAGAGAAGAAATATTTTCTCCTATTTGTCTTAAATAGTTTACCCTGTAGCTTCATTACATGCCCCCTAGTCCTTCTATATTCTGATAGCGTAAACAATTTATCCACGTTTATCCGTTCCACTCCATTCATTAATTTATACACCTCTATCATATCTCCCCTCAGCCGCCTCTTTTCTAGGTTAAAGAGCCCTAACCTTTTTAGCCTCTCTTCATAGGAGTAGCCTTCCATCCCCTTCACCAATTTGGTGGCTCTTCTCTGTACTTTTTCTAATAACTCTATGTCCTTTTTAAGATACGGTGACCAGAATTGCACACAATATTCAAGGTGCGGTCGTACCATGGAGCGATACAGAGGCATTATAATATCCTTTGTTTTATTCTCCATCCCTTTCCTTATGATACCTAGCATTCTATTTGCTTTCTTGGCCGCCGCTGCACACTGGGCGGAGGGTTTTAACATGTTATCCACGATGACTCCTAAATCTTTTTCCTGGGTGGTGGTTTCTAATGTGGAGCCTTGCATCTTGTAACTATAGTGTGGGTTGTTCTTTCCTAGGTGCATAACTTTGCACTTGTCCACATTAAATTTCATCTGCCATTTGGATGCCCAGTCTTCCAATTTATCCAGATCCTCCTGCAGTTTTCCACAATCCTCTTGGGTTTTAACAACTTTAAACAGTTTTGTGTCATCTGCAAATTTGATTACCTCACTAGTTATTCCCTTTTCCAGGTCATTTATGAATATGTCAAAAAGTAGCGGACCCAGTACAGATCCCTGGGGTACTCCACTATTCACCTTTTTCCATTGGGAATATTGGCCATTTAGCCCTACCCTCTGCTTTCTATCTTTTAACCAGTTCCCGATCCACAATAGTACACTGCCTCCTATCCCATGACTTTTTAGCTTCGCCAAAAGTCTCTGATGGGGGACCTTGTCAAAAGCTTTCTGAAAGTCCAGATACACTATATCAACCGACTCACCTTTGTCTACCTGTTTATGCACACCTTCAAAAAAACAGATCAGATTAGTAAGACAAGATCTTCCTTGTCTAAAGCCATGTTGGCTGTCTCCCATTAGGCCATGACTATCTACATGCTGTGTAATTTTGTTCTTTATGATGGCTTCTACCATTTTCCCTGGTACTGACGTCAGGCTCACCGGTCTGTAATTTCCCGGGTCACCCCTGGAACCCTTTTTAAAAATTGGTGTTACGTTGGCGACCCTCCAATCTTCAGGTATTACAGATGATTTTAATGAAAGTTCACAGATTACCAATAACAGGTCTGCAATCTCATATTTCAGTTCTTTCAACACTCTGGGATGTATACCATCCGGTCCAGGTGATTTGCTACTATTCAGTTTATCAAATAGTTGTAATATATCTTCCCGGTGTAGCGATATTTCTCTCAATTCCTCTGCAGTATCACCTTTAAATACCACTTCAGTCTTGGGTAACACCCCTACATCTTCCTCAGTAAAGACCGAAGCAAAGAATTCATTCAGTCTCTCTGCTATAGCCTTGTCTCCTCTTATTGCACCTTTTACCCCTCTATCATCTAATGGTCCAATTGACTCTCTCACAGGCCTTTTGCTACGAATGTACTTGAAAAAGTCCTTATTTCGTGTTTTTGCTTCCGTAGCAAGTTTCTTCTCAAATTCCCGCTTTGCCTGCCTTATCAATGCTTTGCATTTAACTTGCCAGTGCTTGTGCTGTTTCCAGTTTTCATCATTTGGCTCTTTTTTCCATTTTCTGAAGGTTGCTCTTTTGGCAGCAACAGCCTCTCTGACCTCACCTTTAAACCATGCTGGCAGTTTTTTGGACTTTCTTCCACTTTTCTTAATGCGTGGAATACAGCTGGTCTGGGCTTCGAGGATAGTATTTTTAAATAACACCCAAGCTTGCTGTAAGTCTTTAACCTTTGGAACCACTCTGCTGTGATGAATCCAGGGTTCGAGTTCTGCAATTTTCACTGCTGTAGGGTTAACAAGATAACAACATAAGGTCCCTTCTAATGCGGTGTCAACGGTGTCTTTCTCCACTCTTTGATTCACACCGAGACTCCAGGCTTGAAAGGGTGCAGGCAAATTGATGGGTAATCGATTTTGTACCCAGGTATGAAGACTCTGCAAAACAGAACTTAAAACCAATAGTTTATGTCTAATAATTTCAGATCCTATCTGTCTCATATCTCCTTTTATTTCCTATACAATAGGCAGGGGTTGCGCATACAGAATTTCAAAAGGGAAAACTCCTAAAGACTTAGCAGGGGCTAAGTATATCCTAAGAAGGGCTATAGGAAGAACCTAGGGCCACTTCAGGTAAACCTCTTGGCAAAGTTTAGACAACTGAGATTTCAGGGTTCTATTCATACATTCTACTTTTCCTAAATTCTGAGATCTATAGGCAGTATGTATCTGTTAATATCAATATCTTGGGGCTATACTTAATGGACTTGCTTCCTAAGGTTATCCATCCTCATTCTTTGTACAGGGGCCCATATGCATGCAAGGTTGTAAGGGCATACTTGAAATCTGGGTACACATTTAGACAGGGCTCTTTTCCTATTGTTAGTGCTCTAGTGAGGACTATCAGTTCAGCTTTCTGTGGTGAAGTTTCTGGGGCCAGGGCTGAGGACTCAACTACCAAATCAGGGGTCACCACTGCATATCTAGCACAACAATGTCCATTGATGATGAAACTGCCTTCAGCCACAAAGAAAGTCTGTTCAGGGTTCTCCAGAGGGACATCAGTCAAATCCAGGTGGCTTGAGAATACAGTGTCCATAATTTCTAAACAGTCATGATCAGGGGATCAAGACCAACTGATAACAACATAGCAGGATTGAAAGCTTAACTGACCCTTCAGTTGTATCTGGGGTTTTCACACAACATACTCTAATACTTCAACATTCATAGATTTGTTAGCTAGTAGTTTCCTTTGTATTTCATATTGGTTAGAACAGAGTGTGGTACAGTAACTTGAAGATTCTGTCTCAAAGGGATTTTTCTTTTAGTTTTTGCTCACTAGGAAGGCTGTAGCTGTACAGGAATTATCTGGCTTGATTGGAGATGTGCTATAGAACCGCCACTCCTCTTCTCCGGGAACAGTCAGCACCATCAATCCAGCAGGCTCTGGGTTCACAGTCATTTGCATTTCTCTCTCAGGCATATACAGGAACTGGTACATTATTATTTTCTTTTTTTCTAGTTCACACATGCGGTTCTGCAGAAAAGGCATTGTGGCCTTAGCCCCAGTAGCTCTGATAATGGTGGTGCATCTAGAAAAACACAGGGGCTACTGGCTTTAGTATTCTGCTCCTGTATCCCCCATAAAGTTCATATATTGGTCCCCTATTTTCAGACTGACTCCTGGGATACGGGCATTCACTTTTCTAATGTCCTTCTCCTCTGTACTGGACGCGCACTGACACGCTCCCAGTTTTATTTTTCCCACTTCCTCTGTTCCTTCGATCAGGTAAAACTCCTTTACATCATTCAACTATAATATCAGCAAAAAGATCTATTCTCTTTTCCCATCTCACATTTTCACTTTCTCTGTCACTCTACAACGTTTCATTTAACTATCAGGCCCGCAGTTTTTCAGTTCTAAACAAGTCTGGTCAGCTGACTTTCACTTCTGGTCCGGAGGGGGTGGACATTCCCCTGTTGCGGAGGTAGCTAGCAAACTACTTGGGAATCTGTAGGGAGAAGTCATCCCCCCTCCGCCCCCCCTTGTTCCAGGCTCTGCCCGGGATGATGGCAGAGCTGAGGGAAATAAACAGGCAGGATTTTTTTTTTTTTTTTTTTAAACATTTAACCAAGAATCCTATGTAGGGGAACTATTCTCTGTACAATCTGATAAACACGGGAAACTACGGGGCCATGAAGTAACTCTGGAATCTGCATGGACTCTGACCCCCCTTCCTCCCCCCATGGTGACGTAGTTAACAACAGACAGAAGGCGGTCTGTCAGGCTGCATTTTCCTGTGACTAGGCATAATAATCTCATTCTAAATAAGTACAATTTAGATAAATTCCTTCAAATATAAAACTATTTTTTTGCAACATGTTATAAACAACAATCCCAACAGAGAGAACTATTACGTATGGCTGGAAGAAACTAGCTGCCAGCCGTAATCTGCACTTAAGGTGAATAACGTCTCTGCAAAAGATTACAGTTTAGGAAGGAGATATTCAAAAGACATTCCGGATACTTTTTTCAATAAAGCGGGTGGACATCTAGAACACAAATACACATTTTCCTTCCTAGTTCATTTTATTAACAATAAACATGTCTTCTATGAGGCGCTTGCTGTATCAGGAACGAAAAACTCATACACGATTAACCCCTCATTCACTCAGGATTCAAAGCACTTTTTAAGTTGCGATCTGCAAAGTCCTGTCAGTGTTCTTAACCACGGCTTTGTAGGGCAAAGGGAAAATACAAACATCCTTTCCTATTGAAACCGGAGACCTACATGATTTCTGCTCGCTTGATCTGTACAGGAATTCGAGCAGGAATTTAACCCTTTCCCGGCTAAGTACAATTTAAAGCAATCACTAGAAAACTAATTATAAATTCATCTCCTATCACACTTTGAATGAATCCTTTATTTTAAACAAGCAAGAAACTTTTCAATCGGGAACTGCGGTTTCATTTTTTTTTTTTCTTTTTTTTTTTCTGTCCTCTTGCTGTGTGGCTCGTTGGAAACAGCTTAGCTGTTCACACACACACACACACACACACACACACAGAGACAGAGACATGCCGGCATTCCAGGCTAAGCCCCAAAACTATCGGGACCCACAATCCTGACTAAACATTCTTATTAAATGATATATAAATGATATATATTACATAACCACAGCAGAAGGAACATTATTATTAAACTAACAGCATTGAGATTTAAACCTGAACAGAGTTAGAAAGACACTGCACATTCTTTCCTTCAGACACGCCCCCTGTCAGTTTTTCACACTGTGCAGTAGGAAGGCAAACTGGGTCAGACCAGCTTTTGGATTTTTAAAATAACTCTAGATGTTTGCGTCTTCTTTCTGCTTTACTAATACAATTTCTTAATCAGTGAACTGTCACAAATTACTCAACAGAATACTCTCACATTTATAACAGAAGGGAAACTCGTGGTTTCAACAGAGAACAAAAAACATACAGGCAGACAATACACAAACGCTTCACAATCATGCTAGCAACGTATCTTAGAATGCATTCCTTTCTATCTATTCTGACTAGTCATATCCAATTTCCCAATTACAAAGAGACGGGAGTTTCACCCTGCTTTACTTACGCAGGGGTAGTCGGCCCGTCTTGGAGAGCTCTCTTACCAAATGCAAATTCAAATTCCAAATTCCAAAAAGGCAGTGGGTTCACCTCGCGCATACTTATGCAAGGTTAATTGGACCGCCTTTGAGAGGTGATCATGCTCTCTTACCAATTACCAATTTATCTCGAGATTACCAATTCCAAGTTCCAATGGCAGCGCTGCTCTTTCTATCTCTGTCTAGACATACCAAAAAAACCCAGTCCTGTCTGCTCTGACTAGGCTGAATCATGATTCTCTATAACAGCTGTACCTTGCGAATACTCATGCAAGGATTTTCAAACAAAGACTTAAGTCTTACCAAACACTGCAGTTCTAACTCATCTGTCTAGACAGGTTTTCAACACTATACTTACGGATCCGGTCCCTGATACCTCACCAGCTTCTGAGTTGGATCCTGGACTCCCCCGGGATCGGAAGTGTTGTTCCAGCTGGAACCAGTGCCTGCCGAGGCCAGGCAGAACTCCCTCCGATTCAAGAGGATCGGTGGGCCCAGGGAAATTCCCCTGCGTCGGATTGGCATGGTTCCAGCCGGTCCAAACCTCAAGGCGAATTACGTGGATTTATTCACTTGAACACTATCCACCACTCGCACTTCCCGGCCAATGCACCAAGAATGTAGCAGCAGATAAGCATGCAATAAATAAATCCAGGAGTCTTTTCAAGGATCCAAGCCAGTTTAATGTGCACATGGCTCAAGCAATAAGCAATTTCAAAATGGCTGAGCAATGGTTTCTAGCAAAACAACAGCTTTTATAGCGTTCTTCTCCATTCTAGGTATAGAGAAACTTTTCATTGGTCCCAGTACCCCTCTCACCCATCTATTGGTCCCGGTACTGATATGGCTACCCAATAGGGACTCTGGTCTGGGCCCAGCACCTGGTTGCCCCCCTTCTAGTCCCAATTACAATGGTCAGTGTCTCCAACTTGTTACTTCTCTCCTCCAAGGTCGCTGAGCTTGTTAAAACATATGGGAAGCAGAGGCACTGTGACCTTGCTCTCTGCAGAGTTAATTAATTCCATAGAAGCATAGCACACCTTATCAGTACCAATTAAACTTGTTTTTCTTCTATTTTCCAAGTTTCGTTTCTGCTTAGCTATGTTCAGTTAAACTGAGTTAAGTTTCGATTCTTATAGCTACAGTATTCACAAGTGGGGGTTGGGACTCAGGCCTCACTTATAGGCCTTTCACAATAGTAAACCATACTAGGCCATAGCCTACCATATTCCTAGGCCATAGCCTACCACATGATATTGGGTTGTGAAACCACCGCCTGTCCTGGTGTCTGGATTCGGGAAACGGGAATCTGGGAGAGTATATCTGGTAATTCTGGTAAATATATATGTGTAATGTGTTGCTATACGTATATGTGTAATGTGTTTCTATCCTCTAGAGAAGGAAAGGGTATCTGTGTATCTGTTGTGGTGTAGAAGAGCCCTCAGAGCCTTTAAAGAGTGATAAAATGCAGGATTCAGCTTCAGTTAAGGGAAGTAAACAAGTGCACATGGTTCCTGGTTTCCAGGGAAACCACAAACAAAGCAGATTAGTGGAGAGGAAATCACGCCCCTGCTGCAGTTCAGCTCAGCAATCACAAGCTAAGGCTGGACACCTGTTGGAAGGAGTGGTCAGGTTAAACCCAGAAAATCAAAGATTTAAGAGAAGCTCGTTAGGAAGGGAGCAGACACACTTGCAGAAGTACTTGGAGAAGCACTTAGAAGCAGATCAGCAAGCATTGCTGAGAGCACAGCCACGAGGACAGCAGTCACGAGAAATAGAGGATTTGCTTGAGAGTGAAGACACAGAGGAATTCATGGTAACAGAGGATTCTCTAACCTTTAACTCAGAAGGGGAAGTCAGCACAGGAGACGAGCAGAGAGTCCGTGCAAAGGAGCAAGGTACAAACAGCCCAGGTTTGTTGCCATGGATAAAAGGCAGTCATAAGGGGAATGTACCAAGAAGGCAGACTTGTGTGCACGTAGAGTCTCCAAGGCTTACAGCTGTAGCTTATCCTGAAAAGCAGAAGGAATCTCTCATAAGGAAGCCAAGAGGTAGGCTGAGTGACTGGTATAAAAGTAAAGATGTTTTTAAGAAGTGCTCTGATATTAACACAGAAGGGTGGGGCTTCCCATGTGGTGAACAGTGTGGCGATTACAGGCAGTGCGTAGCAGAAGGCTACGGGGAAAAGTCTAATGCTGAAGGAATAGGTGTATGCCTGGAAACACCTTGTAAGCAGTTACAGACATTTCCAACTGAGAGTCAGTTTGAACCGATGGAAACGGAGTCATCTGTAGAATACTTGCCTAGTGAGTCAATGGACTGCTCAATGTCTGTGTCTGAGAAGATAAAACCTGTATAATAAGTTTAAGCTGTGCAGAGAGAGAGCTGCCGGTAGCAGTTAAAGGAAACAGCACTAAAGGTTTTGGAACAGAAGTGTCTTTATGTTGGACTATTGTGGCGAGGGGGCCGGGCGGGGTGCGCGCGCGCGTGTGCCAGCACCCCCTGGTGGCAGCGTAGTAGTTCCACCGAAGGGTGGGTTCCACGGGGCGCCGCCGCTCGCGGGTCCGCTGTCACCAAGAATGTTGGATTGGGGTTGGCCAGGTGCGAGGGTCAAGGGTACCAGCCTCGTTACCAAACTCCCAAAGAGAAAACTTATACTCTTGCACAAAGTGGAGGAAAAATGAAAAAGGCTTTTATTCCCCTTTTTGCACTAAGGGTTCAAATCATACGCACAACACACTGGTAAACGTAACAGAAAAAGTCTTTGCAACGGATTTTCCAAACAGGGTATGAATTAACCAAAAAGGGCTGTTAACTTCACAGTATAAAAATTGTTCAAACAGTAATGCTTCATTCACTGCCAGATCTATGGAATGATTCAATCTCATCCACAACACAGTAGGTACATTCCATGGGGCTATCCAAGTCCTCGGATATAGATTCCACTTGCATGGCCTCCTCCTCTGACTGCTCTGGGGAAACCGAATAAGTGTCCTTCCCTGGAGTATGTTCTGGTGTTTCCCAGGGCTTAGCCAAATGTTTGGGCCTAGGCTTCTGCAAGGTGGAATATCACAGTGGCAGCTCTTTTTCTAAATGTTTAAAAATATTTTCTTGGTAATGTTTTCCTCTGCCAGTTCTTTGCTTATAACAGCTGTCTTTTAACTTATACTTCTGTCCTTGTTTATGATAAGGAGAGTCACCTTCCCAGGATTCTTCTCTAGGCAAACTATAACAAATTTTAAAAGCTTTACCTCTTGCTTTTCTCCTGGTTCTTTGGGATAAAGCTGGAGGCCTACCTTGGCTACTGCCCTCCGTGTCAGTGCTCTCTGGTGTGTTCCTTCGGCTCTCCCACTCTTTTCTCCTTTGGCTTTTATGGCTGGTTTTCTTTCCGGCTTCGGCCTTCTCGGCCTATCCTCTGGGCTATAGGACTGGTTCTCCTTCCCCAGCTTGTCTTTCTCCTCAGGCTTGGCTTGGGCCTAGACCTTGGCTTTGGTCTCTCCTCTGCATAGCCTGTTCTTGGTCCTTCTCTGGAGCTGCTTCTAACTTGTTCTCTTCCAGGTGGCACACTTCCTGGTGAACCTTCTGAGCTCCCTTGCGAGACTGCTGACTCTTGCCTGCCTCTCCTTAAATGTGTGCAGTTGGAGTATGACTCCTGCCCCCTGAGGCGTGGTTCTGGAGTCTCTGTCCTGCCTCTCCTGCTCCCCCTAGATGGATCCTTTGGAAATTGCAGGTCATTTCTTTTTTTCTCAGAATTTAAAACTTTTTTTCTCTCTAGAAGAGGGTCCGCTGCGTCACACATCCCCCTTCTTAAAATATTACGGGCTGGGGAAAACCCTTCTCCGCAGCACGTAATCCCAGATTCTGCACTGTTCTGTAGCTGTTCAGGACGTTGGGTGTCTGGGCAACTGTTCAGTCGTATTTTACCGGGTTGGGACACAGCCTTTGTGGACGTTAATAGCGCCGCGCGCTCATGCCAAGGTCGAAGAAGGTTGGCGTGATACACCTGTTCTCGACCACCTGTGTGGCCCCTACCGGGTGGACGACCGTATGGGGACCCCTCCACCGGGACTCAAATTTAGGTGTGGCTCCGGGGACTAAAACCATCACCCTGTCTCCGATTTTTAAACATCTAGGTTTTACCCGTCTGTCGTAGTACTGTTTTTGTCTTCTCTGGCTCTTCTTAAGTTCTTCAGTGGCAAACCTGGAAGTTCGTTCGAGACGTATTCTCAACTTCCGAAGGAATAAGGGTATCCCTATTTCTTCTTCTTTTGGCTCAGCCCACTGTTCCCTTAGTATATCGAGGATGCCTCTAGGTGTCCGGCCATACATCAGTTCATATGGGGACGTGCCTAACGAGCTCTGCTTTCTTTCTCTGCAGGCGTAGAGGATAAAAGGTAACATAGTGTCCCATTCAGCCGTCTCTCCATCGAGAGCGCGTCGGAGCATCTGTTTTATGGTCTGATTTAGTCGCTCTACCAGGCCATTGCATCCCAAACTTGGTTAAGGTACTTCGACAGAAAATTACTTCCTTGATCTGTCAAGACCTCTTGCGGGAATCCTACTTCACAAAATAGTTTTATCAATTCGATTGCGATTGACTTGGCGGAAATATTCCTCAAGGGAACTGCCCAGGGGAACCTAGTGGCTTGATCAACAACCACCAGTATATACTGAAATCCCCGTGGCGTTCTGATGAGGGGTCCTACTAGGTCCATAGCAAGTCTTCGGATGGGATCCGTAATTATGGGCATCGGTACCAGTGGCACACCCGTTGGTTTATGTGGCGTAACCCTTTGGCAGGCCGCACAGGACTCACAAAAGCGTGTTGTCTCTCGAAACACCCCTGGCCAGTAGAATCTAGCCAGGATCTGATCGAGGGTGCCTTGCGCACCTTTATGCCCCCCAACGGGGTGGTCATGGGCCAGACGTAGCACCGAAGCTTTGAAGTTACTTGGGACCACCAGTTGTTTCCGTACCAGACCAGTCCGCAGGTCCTTACTCTCCCGATAGAGTATCTCCTCCTCTAGGAGGAATCTTGGGTACGTTTCCCTCTCTTCTTTAGTCTGCTCAAAGGCACGAGTGAGGGCTGGGTCCGCCCTTTGCTCCATTTTGAACGAGGGGAACTTTTCCATTACCTCGGCTGGAATCCATGGCATAGGTTTTCCCTCTTCCAGCTCCGCTCTTGCCTTAGAACGGCATTGTCTTTCTTTCCTTCGATCCGCCTTTGGTTTTCTTTCCCTCCTCGGGGGGTCCCCTATTAAACCATCGTGCGACGGGAGCTCTCCGAGGGAAGTGTCTTTGGAACAAGAGGGTTGTTCTCCATCTTGGGTGTGTGCCCTTGTAGACACTAGAGCTTTCACCTGGGCAACATCTTTGCCTGTCTGACTCTGTTGGCGCATGGAACTTATATTAGCTTTTGGCTGCATGCAAGTGGAGTCTGATTTCCCTACCAGCGATAAACCTCTTTTTAAGGTCTTCCTAAACTGTGGCCAATCACGGCCTAGGACCAATTCTTGTGGTAACCTAGGTACCACAGCGATCAGCATGTCCCTCATAATGCCTAAGCCCTTTACCCACAACTTGTATACTGGATATCGGGTAGCTGTACCATGCACGCACTTAATTTTCACTTGACCTACTGGAGCTTCTGGAACCGATAGGCCCTGAGCCTGAATTATTGACCATAACCGCTTAGAGACCATGGTCTGATCGGCTCCAGAATCCAATAATGCTTTTACCGCTATGCCTTGTATTTTCACATCAAGGACAAAACCTTCCCGTACTGCACTAGGGGATTCTCCCACTAGGGCGGTGCGAGAATAACACTCGTACTGGAGGTGTCCTCTTTTGCCACATGCAAAACACTTCTTTGTATTCTCCTTTACCATAGGTCTAACATTTTTCCCTTTGGTAAACGGAGGATGTGAAAAACTCTCTATCTTTTGTGCTTCAGCGCCTATTGCTATCTTGGGACTTATCCTAGGTTGGGCAACCTCTTCAGCTTCCAAGTATCTCTCCGTGAGATTTATTGCTTCAGCGGTAGTGCAGCAATTTTGTAGCACTAAGAAGTTCTGCACTTTACTGGGAAGAGCATTCATATATTGTTCTAGGATGATAACATCCATGAGGGTGTCTATCGTTCTTTTTTCAGGCTTTAGCCATTTATGAGCCAGGCTACGTACACGATGGCCTAGTGCCTTAGGTGTTTCGCCGGCCTTTAAACAGGTAGCCCTAAACATTTTTTTATATGTGAAAGGTGTGAGGCCTAAGCGATCCCTAATCGCTAGCACTACTTCCTCATAGGAATCTGCTAAGATTGGGGGCATTGACCTATAGGCCGCTAGTGCCTCGCCCGTGAGCGATGCCGCTAGTCTCATTGCCCACTGCTCATTTGGCCATTTAGCCGAAGTAGCTATTCTGGTAAATGTGTCTAGAAAATCATCTATGTCATCATCTGTGCATAGTTTCCCTACCACCAAGTCATTACAGTGCCATTGTCCATGGTCGGGATTCGCAGATCCAGCGCGTAACTGGGCCTCTGTCTTGCTCTTCGCTAGTTCCTCTTGCTGCTGGGCAAGCCATGTATTCATTGTCTGGATGACTGGTAGTTACTGCTCTTGCATTGCTTTCAGCGCCTGTGTTTGGCTTAATTGTGCCATCTCAGCCTGCTTATTGAACTGTTGCGCCATCCAAGCGCAAAGTTCCTTGGGCTCCATGATCCTGAAATGATAATAAACAGAAAAAAAGGAAACCCAAGTGCGGCACTTTCAAAGAAAAAAAAACTCTCTCGTTTTTTTTTTTTTTTCCCACTTAACCTCGCTTAACCTCCGTTAAGCTCCCTTCCCCCAATATCCAACACTAAACAGGTTTTATTACTTGTTACCTTGTTCAAGTGTTGCGTCAGCCTTAGAGGAAGGTATGCTGCTATCCACGGCTTCGTCGTGCTTCTTGGACTGCCTCAGGATTGTCAGCTTACAGGCTCTTCTTTTCGGATCCGGTCCAGATTTCGGGAACTCCGTTCCAGGTTTTGGAACTCCAATCCAGTCGAGTTGTCTGTTCCGTTCCGGGTTTTTCCTTCCGGTCCAGTTTTTTTTTTTTGTGGGAGAGTTCGGGTTTTACTTTTTTTTTTTTTTCCAAAAAAAAAAAATTCTTGTCTTTTCAACTTTTACCGTTGCAGGCTTTTGTACGTCCTTGGGGTTGGCGTCTATCCTGCCAACTACGCCACTTGTGACGCGGGGGCCGGGCGGAGTGTGCGCGCGCGTGTGCCAGCACCCCCTGGTGGCGGCGTAGTAGTTCCACCGAAGGGTGGGTTCCACGGGGCACCGCTGCTCGCTGGTCCGCTGTCACCAAGAAGGTTAGATTGGGGTTGGCCAGGTGCGAGGGTCAAGGGTACCAGCCTTGTGCCGGCCTCGTTACCAAACTCCCAAAGAGAAAAAAATTATACTCTTGCACAAAGTGGAGGAAAAATGAAAAAGGCTTTTATTCCCCTTTTTGCACTAAGGGTTCAAATCATACGCACAACACACTGGTAAACGTAACAGAAAAAGTCTTTGCAACGGATTTTCCAAACAGGGTATGAATTAACCAAAAAGGGCTGTTAACTTCACAGTATAAAAATTGTTCAAACAGTAATGCTTCATTCACTGCCAGATCTATGGAATGATTCAATCTCATCCACAACACAGTAGGTACATTCCATGGGGCTATCCAAGTCCTCGGATATAGATTCCACTTGCATGGCCTCCTCCTCTGACTGCTCTGGGGAAACCGAATAAGTGTCCTTCCCTGGAGTATGTTCTGGTGTTTCCCAGGGCTTAGCCAAATGTTTGGGCCTAGGCTTCTGCAAGGTGGAATACCACAGTGGCAGCTCTTTTTCTAAATGTTTAAAAAATATTTTCTTGGTAATGTTTTCCTCTGCCAGTTCTTTGCTTATAACAGCTGTCTTTTAACTTATACTTCTGTCCTTGTTTATGATAAGGAGAGTCACCTTCCCAGGATTCTTTTCTAGGCAAACTATAACAAATTTTAAAAGCTTTACCTCTTGCTTTTCTCCTGGTTCTTTGGGATAAAGCTGGAGGCCTACCTTGGCTACTGCCCTCCGTGTCAGTGCTCTCTGGTGTGTTCCTTCGGCTCTCCCACTCTTTTCTCCTTTGGCTTTTATGGCTGGTTTTCTTTCCGGCTTCAGAGCCTAATCTAGTCAGGCTTCGGCCTTCTCGGCCTATCCTCTGGGCTATAGGACTGGTTCTCCTTCCCCAGCTTGTCTTTCTCCTCAGGCTTGGCTTGGGCCTAGACCTTGGCTTTGGTCTCTCCTCTGCATAGCCTGTTCTTGGTCCTTCTCTGGAGCTGCTTCTAACTTGTTCTCTTCCAGGTGGCACACTTCCTGGTGAACCTTCTGAGCTCCCTTGCGAGACTGCTGACTCTTGCCTGCCTCTCCTTAAATGTGTGCAGTTGGAGTATGACTCCTGCCCCCTGAGGCGTGGTTCTGGAGTCTCTGTCCTGCCTCTCCTGCTCCCCCTAGATGGATCCTTTGGAAATTGCAGGTCATTTCTTTTTTTCTCAGAATTTAAAACTTTTTTTCTCTCTAGAAGAGGGTCCGCTGCGTCACACTATTAGTGATGCTGATATAAGAAGCTGTTTGAGTTACATTCTTATATTATTTCATGCCAGAAGTTGTATGGCTTTGTTCTTTATTTTTCCATTTGTAAAACCGTTTGGGATGGGGAATTAAAATCCTGTTATTTGCCTGAACCCTCGAGCTTCACAACTCGCCTTATTTCAAATAGTGAAAGAACTTCAACTCCCAGAAGGCAGTGCTTTCCCCAAGCACCATTTTACTAACTGAATAAGGAATCAGGCTGCTTATATCCATAAGCTCAGGCTGTGGAGTAATAGCAACATTACAATGTGTAATGTGTTTCTGTTCTCTGTGAGATTTTCTCTCAATGTCCTGTTCGGTGCTCAGTGTGTCTGTCTGTCGGATTAACCCTGTGTGAGCTGGAAATATTGTCAGTGTTACTGCATTGTGAATTGTGAAGTTGGAACGCAGTGGTGAAACGCATAGGATCCACGTTTAAAATTCTACACTGAGGTACTAAACAGAAGAAACAGCACTTAAAGTGATCCTGGAGCTCCATCTAGTGGACATTAGAAAAATAGCTAGCTATATTTCTCATATTACCCTTCTTATGTGCTTCTAGTGCTGGGGGCTTCATTTGTGTTTGCCATGTGCTTCTAGTGCTGGGGGCTTCTTTTGTGTTTGCCATGTGCTTCTAGTGCTGGGGGGCTTCTTTTGTGTTTGCCATGTGCTTCTAGTGCTGGGGGCTTCTTTTGTGTTTTGCCATGTGCTTCTAGTGCTGGGGGCTCCATTTGTGTTTTGCCATGTGCTTCTAGTGCTGGGGGGCTTCATTTGTGTTTGCCATGTGCTTCTAGTGCTGGAGGGCTTCATTTGTGTTTACCACGTGCTTCTAGTGCTGGGGGCTTCTTTTGTGTTTTGCCATGTGCTTCTAGTGCTGGGGTGCTTCTTTTGTGTTTTGCCATGTGCTTCTAGTGCTGGGTGGCTTCTTTTGTGTTCGCATTGTGCTTCCAAGTGTTGGGGGCTTCTTTTGTGCTAGTGATCCATCCTCATGGTAAAAGTTAAATCCTATGCTACCGCTAGAGAGAGTGTGTGTATTGCATATTTGTAATGGCTGCTGCTGAGGAAAGAGAGTGAATGAGTATTCGTTGCTGAGACGTCTCTGTTTCTCTTTTTTTTTTTTTTTTTTTTCCCTTTGTGGTCCTGTGTGTTTTATGCAATCAAACTCTGCCTGTTACCTGGATTTACATTGTGCAGTGCATGCTCTGTAATTTTAAGTCTGGGTTGGGGAGGATTATGCCTCTCGGTTGTCTGTTTTATGTGAGCGGGAGTGGCCAGCCTTACTGAAGCAATGGCCTCCCGAAGTGTTTTTAGTTCATCAGATTGTAGTGGAGGGGCATCCGGACCAGCTTCCCTATATAGACTCATGGCTGGTCCATATAGTTAATGTGCTGTTATGTAGAAGAGTGTCTCTATAAATGTTAGTGTGTCTCTGTATTTAGTTGTGACATTAGGGAAAGATTAGGAAAATGTTTAGAAAAGAAATCCAGGAGGGGGATAGATAGTGAAGGGGGACTGAGTCCGGCCCCAACCCCGTGGCTTCTCCTCTGGCCTCTGTGGGTGAAGAGGAAGGGGACTGTTCCCTGTGAATAGAAGGGGAATGGGAGGACTCTCCTGTGGATTGAAGGGGGAGCAGGGTTTGCTGTATGTGGACTGTTGTGTGGCAGTGAAGGAAGACAATTGCTTTGTTTGATGCATATCCAGTTTCATTGCTGTTTCATGCATAATCAATAGTCAAAGAACCTAATTTTGATCATAGCTCTCAGCAGTGAGATAGGGGTAGTTGAAACCGCTGAGACAGTTTGCATAACTACAGAAAGATACTAGGAATGAAACCATTGATCAGGGAGGAGTTTCTTCTTCTAGCAGATGAATGGAGGCCCATTAGAGAGGACAGAAGGACAATTCACCTAGGAGTCTTTCTCCTAGCAAACAAATGGAAACCCATTAAAGGGGACAATGAAACTGGGAGTGAAACTGTTTGCATGGCTACAGAAAGATACCAGGAGATCAGGGAGGAGTTTCTTCTTCTAGCAGATGAATGGAGGCCCATTAAAGAGGACAAAAAACCCCCAATTCACCTAGCCTCCAAAACAATCCTCTTGTCATCAATTTTAATTGTAGAGTTTTTGAGCTTCTAAAGCCATGGGGGGTGTCTCCCTTGAGCATCCTCAGAGGTCTGGCCAGCATCTTGATTGTGTACTATTAGCAAAGATGTATGGGGGTGGAGAATATCTGTAGGGCAAACCTCATGTGTTTTTATCAAGAAAACCTCCTTATTCCAATCAGATAGGCTGCTAGCTGCTATATTTAAAAGACTAATAGTCTTGTGTTTAAATGTTTTAATCTACAGTGAATATTGTTTTTTTCTTTCATTGCTGGCTGTTCATTGCTGTCTGCCCCTGGATGCTAGATCAAACCAACAAGGCATGAAACTAAGGAAACTGTTTCTGTTTTCCTTTGACTTTCAAAGTAGAGGTTAAGAGCTCTGAATAAAAAAAAAAGGTAATCCAGGTTGAATTTATATCTCTGGTACATATATTTGGTTTTGACTGCACATACAAAATTAAACAAGTAATACTTCTCTGCATGATATGCCATCTTTGACAGTAAATGCTGTTTTGATGATTGCATTCTTTCCTGCTAGGTAAATTAAACTGCCTTGATCAGCTGTATTCACTTTTCTGATACTACAATGATACCTCAAAATGATTTTAGTAAGACCTGTCTGTTCCATATTGCTGTATTACTTTAAACATAAAAAAGAGGTGTTTGCATTCCAGGTATCCACCAACTTTTTATGACAAAGTATCAGTTTCATGCTTGTTTGGAACTGTAAGATTCAAGGTAATTACTTTGCCTTGTTAAGCTCTGTGCTGATGAATGATGAACAGGACAGTAACATCATAGACTATCGGATTTTAGAATATTCACCTCTTTTTCTGTATTTGAATTTTACGTGTTGGTGTCCAGAGTTCAGGAGTACAGTATATTATAGCACTGTGAGATACAAATCTTTTTAGTTTATACATTTGCACTTTGTTACCAAATATACTGGTAGCAGTACATTATGTAGAGATCCAGTATACACAGCAATAATAAGATGAGTAAATATTATTTTTTTTTTTTGCCAAAATTTTGGAAAGAGGCTGATCTGAAATTGCTTTGTTCCCAAGTATATAGAGCACATTTAGTGGAAAGATGGAACTGAGTTCCCAGAAAATATGAGACTATTTGTAAAGTTAGTTACAAATAAAAACAATAAAATTAACTTGAATTGATTGGAGAAAAAACAAATCTTGCTTGTCAGCAATGATCCAGGAGAGGTTTCAGAAAAAGAATGAGAGAAAAGAAACAATACTAAGTTTTTTAACAATTGTTTGATGTTCCTAGCAGCCTTGCCAAATAAGGATACATTAGTATGGTATAAAAAAAACATGAAAAGGACTTAGGTATTGTAATGAGGAAGATCCATTCTCTGCCTTAAAAGCACAAGATTCTGTGAATTCCAGGTTGGAAGCTAACAGGCAGGCTAGCCATGTGAGCAGTAGTTGTCAGGGGCAACATAAACAAACCCAGCCACGAGGTTTGCAAACACGCCCAGCTGACAAACAATCCCCAGTTCCTAATAGCTTGCACCTGAATAGAGGAAGGGCTAAAAACTACTATAAGAGTCACTCAGGAAATACAGAGTTAGACCGAGAGGAAGGAGGACAGGAACTAGTCCAAGAACAGGAACCAGGAAGAGTTCAACCCACAAGATACCCAGAACACCTCGGGAGAAGGCAGCTAGGAGCAGTGGAGTCAGAGAACAGCTGTGAGTGTTCATCTGATGTGACGCAGTTTGAAACTCAGAGGCAACGTTCCACCCAGAATGAATGGAAGCCTGAGAGAGTGAAACAGTATGTACCAGATAGCTGTAACCCTGAGAGTGATTCTGATATAGAGCTAAGAAAGTTTACTGGCAGTAGAAATACCTGGAGGATTAATGCTCAAAAGCCTCGTGAGAGAAATCCAAGGTGGGAGCAGTGCTGTAAAAGCCAGCCGAAGGATTATCTGGAAAGCTAATGAGAGAGCAGTTACAAGTCCCTGAAAGAGAGAGGTATTCTATTGAAGACATTTGCATGCCAAAAGAGGAAGTGTTTGAAACTCCTAAGCCTCAGAGAAAGACACACAGAGTTAAACCCTGTGCTGACAAGGGAGAAGAATTCTTTTACTCTATGCCAAAGCCTGAAGGTAGAATCAGCAGATATCCTAGAGCTAGAAACTCTTATAAGAAGTTGGATTGTAGAAATCCTGAATGGTGGCTACCTTCTCTCTCAGACTCAGAGAAATACGGTAACAGCCATTCCAGCCCTAGAGGGAGCTGGTCAGATAGGCTCTGTGACGAGACATTGCAAGGCAACTTACAAACATTCTGTAGCAAGGAGAACACTGTTCCTTCTGAAAGCCTGCATGAACCCATGGTCATTGATTGTCCCAGTGAATGCTCATTTGATGACCCGATGGGCTGTACACTAACGATCTCAGACAGAATTACCTCTTTACGTTAGACAGAGACTGTATAGTAATTTGAAGCTAGCAGCAAAGGTCAAGAGTGCCTGTTTGTCTACAGAGGAATTGTATGCTGAGTATTATCATTTATTGTTTGATTAAGAAGCAAGAAGAAGCTATTCTGTTTTCCTTTATAACATGCCAGAAAGTATGGCTTATTTGTCCTAAGTTTCCTGTGTTGTGCATTTGGAGAATCCGACCCCGGGAGGGGAAATAAATCCTAATTTACCTTAACCATTCGTGTCTACAACTACTTTATTCTTCACAACCACCATCAGACACAGACCTGCTACCCTAGGCGGCAGCCTGCCCACCTGGTGGTGACAGTATGTAGTTGGTGGAATGATGCAAGTGATAAAAAGTGTTGGATATTAAGAGGAAGGACTCTGATGGAAATTAAATTGATGAAGGTAATTTAAAGTGATGTATCTGCTTAATGAATATCAACTATGCCGTCTCCAGAATTTTCAATTTAGAAGTTCATCTAAGCCCCAACACATACTCAGTAATTAGAAATAGACACCTGGAGACAGGCTAGGTGCACCTTGCACCCTGATGAGCTTTGGAAAACCCGCACTGGCCATGTGGTACTTCCAGATGCTTTTTGCCTCTGTATGTCCTGGCCAGGCATGCATGGGCAAAAGAGGGATGATTTGATGACAAATTCTCACAAAAATTGGTATAATTCTAAAAAAAAAACCTTGCCAGAAATCGCAGAATACGTATGTGCAACTTTTCTGATCTATAAACATGTAAAGATCAGTCAAGGGCATAATGGAATATTTCTTACCTGTAAAGGAATCTCCAGTGGTAGAGAGACAAGGAGTTTATCAAACTGAGAGACATAGTTGACACCATACGAGATATTTATGATCTTAAGTAAACATGGATGAAATTAAGTTTATCTCATTGTGAAATCTAATCTAGCATATTTAGTTTTTTCATTCAGTATTGGTGCTGCTTTTCTGGGTGAGGCCTGGAGCCATGTCACCGATTGCAGTCCAGAGAGTCCAGCGGAGGAAATTGGCCAGAGTCCAGATGGAACAGACCATTCCAAAAAACTCAGAACTACGCACCACTGGGATGTGTGACGGAGTCCCTATCTGGATCGGTGTGTCGCATTGAAGAGGGGCCAGGATGTCTGCCTGTGAGAATGAGAGGTTCAAATTTTGAGAGAAACAGAACTTAAACTTCAGAGAAAGGTGAAGCACACTGAGAGGTCCTGGGGAACTGCTGAGAGACAGGACCACATTGTCTGAGAATGGGAAGAGGACTATTGGACTGATTGGGGGCTTTTGGGGACTTTTGTGAATAATTGTATTATTATCCTTTTATTATTGTTTTCTTAGAAAGTAACTGAAATCTACAAGCCATTTGGGCTTCAGAAATCGCAATACCCACACCAGCTCAAGTTTTGCTGTACTGTTCTCAGAGCTTTCTTTATCACATTATTAAGCACTGCTGCTTTTGACATGCTTTCATGATAAGTGCTTTCAATATCATTGAGTTGCTGCAAGAAAATGATGTTACAATGTATGTTGTCTCTAGGGAACAGTACCAGAAGCTGCTTTTCTGATGACCCCTATCTGTCTCAAATGGTTGTTCATTGCCGTTACTGGGATTACTTTTCCTCCATTCACAAGAAAAAAAAAAGAAAAATTGGAGAATGAAGGGAAATTGGCTGATAGGTATGTCTAGTATGGCTGCATCCTTGCCTGAGGCTGTAATACATTATGATGGCACGAAAAAAACATGTGGGCTAAGAAAATGAGTACCCAGCACAACAAGAGTAAAGTCAGGGGGAACCATACTCTGAGCAGAAGTGCACAGAGAATGGACCCAGCTAAGAAACAGGACAGGCCTGAAAGTGCACAGAAAATGGACCCAGCTAAGAAAAGACATGCCAGGCCTGAACAGATTGAACAGGCCTGAGCAAGTTGGGCAAGCCTGAACAAGTCAAACAGGCCAAACAAAGCTGGTGATACAAAGTGCTCATAAACCCTGAAGACTACAGTGCCAGTGATTAATGAAACAAAGGGAATGGCAGGGTGTAGCCAGAATGACTCAACACTAGCAAGAATAAAAGCCATTAATATGCTAATAAGGGTGGATCCCAGGGAAAGAGCCTTTGCCCCAAAGGAAAGAGGCCTCTGCAGACTTTTTGCACACGGCCCTCCTTTGTCCCAAAGGAAAGAAGCCTCTGCAGGCCCTGCAACCTTTTACAGACAGTACAGCAACTTTTGCACACGGAACAAAACTTTTGTGCAGGAGTTGCTACAAAGGGTATAGGGTATGTGTTGTTTTAAACTCACTGACACAAGTATTTCCATTGAACACTATCCAAGACCTACGTGATCTAGTTAATCATATTACTGACCCGTCCATGGGTCCTGGGTGGTTTATGAAGTGGTTCAGTTGGCTAGGGGGACTAAAAATCCTAGTGGTAGGGGTTCTTTTTATTTTACTGCTATGTGCCATTCTGCCATGTTGTATCCCCATTCTTTACCGCTTCATTACCACCACCCTTGATACCCTGGTAGAACGCAAGGCGGCTACCACTGCCATGGCCCTGACCCAGTACACCCCTCTGCGGCTTGCCTCCAGTAATACTGCCCTCTACTGCCCCTAGCGGTTGAGGTCTCACTTAAAAAGGGGGGAGTGAGGCAGCCATGAGGTTTAGCTGTAGGTAACCCTTCCCCCAAGCCATGAGGTTTAGCTATAGGGAACCCTTCCCCCAAGCCATGAGGTTTAGTTGTGGATAACCCTTCCCCCAAGCCATGAGGCAAGCCATGAGGTTTTACATAATAGCTTGCTAAGGGAAGACATAGAAGTTTCAGTAGGCACCTCCCCCCCTCCGGGCCTGAGCACAATAACCCCTTGCCCAGAAATCAGCAGACCAGAGCATACCGGTTTGGACAGGTCACCCAGGCACATTCCCCAGGGGCTGCTGATTGGTGGACAGGAAATACCTGAGACAAATGGGATTGTAGAATGAGTTTGAAAATGTACATTATATAAGACTGTGTGGGACGTCCCTCAGGGCTCAGACTTTTTTGTGGAGGGTACCGACTCTGTCTGGGCCTGTGCGCACATTAAAAGATCCTGTTTGCATTCCAGCCTGTCTGTGTGTTTCCTTCTGTGGGTGAGAGAGAGAATGAGAGCTTTTTCACAGCATTTGCTGCAACAATATTAGAGGGAATAAATAATTATCCAGCTACACCCAGTGCGACATGTACAAGATATTTATCGGGAAGATTATCTATAAACCCTTGTAAGTGCTGCTGTGCCCCCCCCCCCCCCGCCCAAATCCCTATCCTACAGTACAGTTAGCTACCTTAAGGGTGGATTGCAGAGAAATACAGCCTTGGCAGCGCCTGCAACCTACAGATCGGCACCTCTCCTCCCTCATTACTATAAATGGTGTGCTGTACACCCACCCCCTTTCACAAAATTCCTATTCACATGATGCTAGTAGTGCTCCTTCAAATCAAATATTGTAACAAGAAAATTGCAGTGAAGGGGAAATTGCAATGAAGGGGCAAATGCATTGCTGGAATAAAATTAAGTATGTGACGCAGTGCCAAGCACCGAAGCCATGGAGACAGATAGTGACCCCCTGGTAGAGTCCGGTACTGCAGGCAAAAGAAGAGATTCACACTCTCAGCATAGCCTGCAGGCAGCCAATCAGTTCACCTCAGAGGAGGAGAGAAGTGAACCCATGGATTGGGCACGCCCTAGGAGGAGGCGGGTTTCCCAGAGCAAGGGTCCCTTCTTAAACAAAGAGAGGGAGCACAGTGAGAGGGAGAGAGAGAGTGGAAGAAGAAGGAGAAACACTAGAACGAATGCAGAAACAGGACCATTTGAGAGCGTATGGAAAAGGAATGAAGGAGTGAATGCTGCAAGTGGTTGGAGAAAGGAAGTTCCTTTTTACCCACGAGAGAGTAAGCAGAAGCTACTGGGAAGGCAGGAAGTTCCTCTGACTGCAGAACCCTGTGACCTGACTTCACAACCTCTGCCCAGCTGCACCAGGAAGGAAGCTAATTCCTCAGCAGGAGAAAAGCTCACGTTTCTGAGAAGCAATTTCCTTCCATGGAGAGAAAGATATGCTGGCAAGATAATTCCTGACCACTCTCAACACAAGGTATCTGCTGTTCTTAATCCTTATGCAAACTTTTATAAACCAAAAAGAGAGAATCCTGTGTGCAGAGGACAGGACAGTTTCAGGGAATATAAAGGGAGTTTATTTTACCCTGAAAGCTCTCCCTGTAAACCAACTTTTACTCAGCCTGTAATTCCTGTGCTTAATAGAGAAGCTGAGGAGATAAACACAGCAAAAGGGTTTACAGATAGATTAAACTATCCAGGTTTAGGAGGACCTACTTTTGAAGCTGTGCTAAGAGCTAGGACTGCTACCAACAGATGTGAGATTCCTCCACTCGATAGCAGAGAGCAGTGGGGGCAGGGAATCTCCACCTCGGGACCAGAATGTTTAATAAGGGAAAGCCCTGCTGCCTCATTACAGCCTGTTAATCAGCTGTTTAAACAACAGCAAGCTTTGCCCCTAACCCCTGCTAGCAGCCAAACAGAATACCTCCTAACTGAGCTGAGAAAACTATTGAATAAAAGAGACATTTTATTACCAGCCAATATTCAAGCAGGGAACAATCCTGAAAGGATTTTACCCCACGTCCCTTTGCCGATGAGAGAAATCAGTCAGCCGATGGACTGCTCGATAGGACTGATTGATAAGCCTAAGGAAACCAAAGCTTGAATGATTATTCCTGAATTTAATTCTGTTTATTGCTGAGCCAGAATTGCTGAAATTTACCCACCAGGACTGTGATTGGGTAATTGCAAGAAAAGGCTATTGTGCATAAACTGTATGCTGGACTGTGAGTTAACTGTTCAAGGGAACCATTATACTTTATATCCACTCACCTGTATATGACCAGGAGAAAGACACATGAAGCAATGTGTTTTCTACTGAAGAAGTTTTGTTAAAGCAATTTATTGGAAAACCCTCTGTTTGCAGAATCCTGAGTTAATGACTTTTCTGTTTCTGTGTGCCTCACGGAGCGGGGAAAATAAACATCCTTTTGAAAAATAAATTTCTTGTCACCCATATTATTCATTCGGGCCCCCACAACTACACAAGCCCTTTCCCTCCTTAACCCACAAGGTTGGGGAGTGAGTGAAGGTGTTGACAAGTACCAAGGATTAAATATTTAACACTGTATGAACAGAATTAGAAAAGGGGCTCTTCGACTTCGAAAAAAGACAGCTGAGGGGAAATATGATAGAGGTCTATAAAATAATGAATGGAAGGGTAAATGGCGTAAATTCTGCCCAAGTAGCCCCCGCAATGCAGGGGGGCCCCGAGCATAAAGGGGGCCATATAGCAGTGGTAGTAAACTTACTATATAATCGTTGTCACGCTGCCTCCACTCTTTCTAAGTTTTCCTTGTGCTCGGCAACTGTTCCCCGCCGGGCCGAAGTCTCATGATAACAGCCACATCGTGAGACTTCAGCCCAGCTGGAAACCACCCGTGGGCATAAAGAGCAGAAGCAGGGCAGCAACGATAACAGTAAGTTTTCCACCGCATGTCGAAGGGGCTGCTGCTATGGGTGTAGTTTGAGGGAGGGGGCATTGCCCTCAAAACAAGTTGCCCCGACAATCAAGACATTTGTCTGCCTGCAGGGATCCAATCGCCAATGGGCAGAAGAAAAGGGGCTGGCTGTGATCGCAGCAAAGTCCTCTTCTGTTTGCCCGTTGGAGATCGCATCCCCCGCGGGCAGAAGAGAAGGAATTGCAGCAAAGTTCCCTTTAATCTGCCCACTGGAGATCGGATCCCCTGCGGGAAGAGAAATGGTTGCAGAGGCAAGCTGGCTGCCCATGGGGATCCAATTCCTGTGAATATCTTAGGTGCCAGCTGATCCCCCGCCTGTGTGATATACTAGCTTCCTATCCATCTAGTATTTTTTTTTAAGATAACCATAATGAATATGCATATTAATATGCAAATCTGCAAATATATCACCCCACCCTTTGGCCTCCAAATGAAGTAGTTAAATTACACCCATGGCCATGGGGAACCCACACAGGGAAAGGGCTGCCGCATGAGGGGAACCCATATGGGGGGTACCGCCACCATGACAACAAGGTACCCCTCAGCAAAATTTTGCTTGGGGGCCTCTCATTGGAACTTAAGCCACTGTGTAGATCAGTAGTTTACTCCATCAAAGAGTAAGACTAGAGGACAAGCAATGAAGCTAAGAAGAAAATATTTTTTCACTCAACCCGAAATCAGAATCTGGAATTCGTTAACAGAGGATGTAGTAAAGCTGTTAGTATAGCTGGTTTTAAAAAAGGTTTGGACAAATTCTTGGAGAAAAAGTCCATAAGCCTCTGTTTACCCCTGAGATAAGCAGCATGGAATCTGTATACCTTTTGGGAACCTGACAGGTATTTGTGACCTGGGTTGGCCAATGTTGGAAACAGGATACTGGGCATGGTCTGACCCAGTATGGCATAGCTTATGTTCTTAGTTATGAGGAAATATTATTTTAGCAACAGCGGCGGTAAAACAACTGAAGATAAGTACATTTAGGGGTATGTTTATTAAAGTACACTAAGTTAGGGTGTGTTAGACCCCTAAAAATTTGCAGAGGCCCACGCTGTTGTGGGTGTGCCTGGATGTTACCCCGTTGGAGCTGAGCCTCACTGCGCTAACCGGCAAGCACATTTAATGCAGACGTATTTATGACCATCTCTTGAGAAGGCAGGAAGTGCACCTTCGCTGACAAACATTCGTGATTAGCACGCACCAATGTTGCCTGTGCTACGTGCAATATGCCATCAACACCTATGTTCTGCCCCATTCCACCTAGTCCCCATCCCATTGCATGGTAATCAATTAGTGAGGGATTTTTATCGCACTGCCTCATGTTGGCAGTGCGGCAAGCTTGGCACATGGTAAACCCCACGCTAACCATTAGGTTGGTTTGGTAAACATGCCCTTTATATAACAGTGTTGGAGAGTTTTGCATTGGAACACTTTGGGGTATGTTTACTAAACCGTCTTAACGTCACAGCGGTGGTATTATCGCGTGATAATGCAGCGGTGGCGTTAAGGCACACTAACGCTGTGAAATCCGGGTCTGAAGGGTGGAGTAAGGCTTCCCAGAGGGCGGAGAGAAGGGGTCAATAGGCGGAGAGTGGGAGGGGAGAGGCTCCAGGCACACTAACGCTGTGAAATCTGGGTCTGAACACTAACGCCAGTGAAACCCTCGCATTAAGGCACATTTGCAGGAAAGAGAAACCATTTCTGTCAGCAATGTGCAGCAAAGGCAGCAAAACCCAGAAAAGTGATAGTTGGGATACATGTGCAGGGAACAAAGAAGCAAATAAACATATAAAAAGACCAGAACCACATCTAAAAGCCCAATAACCAAGCTGGCCAAAAGTGATATTAATGATAAACATAAAGCAACACCACTGACAAAGCTAAAAAAAAATAAGATATCATGTTTGGAAGGGTCTATTCTCTGTCCCCCTACAAAGTGAATGATCCCACATTGAAATAGTGCTGATCAGGGTTTTTTCACGTCTATATTGGGCAGGTTTGTTATGGCGTGCACATGTGCAGTAACAGCAGAGTGGGTACGTAGGAAAGGGCAACTGTGCTGATGCTGTAAATGGGATATAGAGAGCTGCAGGTGGCACATGCTGTGGTCCAGCTGGGGCACAGTGCGTGTTAGGCAGATGCCTAGGTGGCACATAGGAATGCCAAAACTGTAAACCAGCAAGACATCAACTGACGAGGGTCCAACATGGGCACGAGTGTGTGTCCCACAGTGTCACAGGGGAGATTTCCCAGCAGGTACCACCAAGGGCACATAACATTGGCAGGTGGTGTGGGGGAGGGAAGCGCACATGTCCATGTAGGCACCCCTACCCGAGAACCCACACCATAGGCAGCTGCCTACCGGCATACTGGATGGCCTGGGACTGTGCACCACCAGCACCACCGGCATAATGGCATGGCAGCATGGTGGCAGAGGGGTGCTGGTGGCGGAGGGGGCAGTGGCATCTGCCCACAGCAGACCATGGCCTAGCCTCGTTTAGGTGGGTGCCGTGCACTGCAACAGACAGGGTCTGTCTGACGAACAGTCATGGTATCCCCAGGGAATGAACTGTCCCTGTGGCAACAGTGTGGTGCAGTACACACAGCTAGTGTGTTCATGAGCAGAAGGTCACAAGTTCAGGTCACAGCTGTGGCTCCTGCCAACCCAGTCCCCAATATTTTACCCAGTACTAAACCGTGGTAATAAAGACGGAACCTTTATTGCAGATAACATAAACATGCCTGAAACACCTATATTTTACCCTACAGAGCACAGACACCATAAACATGTGCAATACCAAGAGCAGAGTTTCCCAACTGCAGTCCTGGAGGGCCAAACACCATTCAGGTGTCATGCTGTCCCTAATAAATATGCCTGTGCTGCATTTGTATGCGCCACCCCCATGGTATGCAAATGTATCTCATGCATATTCATTAGGGACAGCATGAAAACCCGAACAGTGTTTGGCCCACCAGGACCGGCGTTGGGAACCTCTGCCCTAGAGCAGTGGCCAACAGGGGCATAAACACCCACACCCACAGGCTCCACTAGCCAAAGCCTCATGGAGAGTCAGGCTGTTGGGCCTTGCGTGTAGCAGCAGCTCCCAATACTAGCATTTGCATACCTTAGCAGTGCCGCCCTAAACCTGGGGATACGTTACACATATATCAAAAGGTTGCTATGATTAATGTCAGATAACAATTCCTAAGTTAATCACAATTTCCTGATAGAGCTGCATCATAGCAACCTTTCTGATAACTGTGGAGTGTGTTTCAGATTTGGTTTCTGACAGTGTTTACCACCCCGGGGAGTGACCCCAACAGTATTGCGTACCATAGCCATGCCTGCACTGTGCCCAGGACTGGTGTGGTTGCCAGGGCTGCTAAAAGCCTCTATATTTGCACAATGCTGGCATAGGTGTGGGAGTATGTGTCTGTCTATCCAGTGTGTTGTGGCTGCTTACACCTTTCTGAGCCCACACTGCTTGCACTGTCTCCAGTGTAAGCCTGCCAATGTGCATAATGAGGAGCAAGGCACTGTGGGTATGGGCCGGACAGGGCGTCCTGGGCAGGATGCATCTGCACAGGGTATAGGGCAATGGCTGGGACATTGTAGTGCCCGACCACCACCTGCACGGACAGGGTGGCCACAGCGTGTCATGCTGGAAGGTCACTCTTACCCTGACTGAGCAGTGACCACGGCATGGCTAGGTTCCCCCATAGTACCATATAGCATTTTTCTCAAGTGATATTTATGGGTTTCTTTTTTTGGGGCCCAATCACTGACATAGCTCCGTGGTGTGTGTGCCAGATCCCACACCAGGGTGCACAGTGTTCCTTCTGGAATATTGTGGCGGCGCCCACTCGTCTAGGCGGCTGCCTAGTGGGGTGCGCCGGTCATCACTCTTTTTGTGTAGTTGTGGCCTGCTTTGTAAGCAGTACGAGTGGATGAGGACACAGGACAATTTGTAAAAATAAACTGCTTTTTATTGTTTTCTTCGTGGAATCAGTTTTTGACAAATGACCATGATAAGGCAAACCAAAAATATAACCAAAAATAGGATACTTTCTCCAATAACTTTCTTAGCAAAAACTCTCCAAGTAGTTTTCTCCACTCTTGTTAACTTTGCTTTCTTCCATTTAACAAAACCAGCAAAATACTGTTAAGTGCACAGTTCAACAAAACTTCAATAAGACAGTTTTGAATTCACATTCTCAGCTGCTGCAGATTAGGATATCAGTCATGTGCTGCCTCTTAGTTTAAAACCAATAGCCTTCTTAACTGGGCTTTAGCAGTAGAAAAACTGGCTGCTTTTAAACACGAGGTTTCTATCTTCTTGTCTGCCCTTCTCCTAGGCATTCATTGATACCAGCACATATGTTATCTTCTTAACCTGCATCATACAGCCTTCCATAAAAGCATTAAACATTGCTCACACAAAGTCCACACTCCATTGACTCTGCTGAAGACACTGGACTGTCTGGATAAAACTCCACTTCCATTTCTTCCGGTGAATTATAAAGCTCAGGGCTTGGGGCAACTTCTGGCACACTCTGCTGCACTTCTTTTAAAAGTTTAAAAAGCTTTCCCCATTTTAGCTTCTGGCTCCCCCTTTTAACTGGGTCAGAACCTCTTGCCCTTCTCTCCTTTAACAACTCCACCTCAGGGAATATATGAGTTGTTTGGCTGGCAGAAACCCTCCTTTTATCAGACTTTCTGTACTGTCTGTTCAAGGGCCCAGGACTTGAGCTGCTGCCTTCAGAATCAGACGTATAGTCCTGACTTCTTCCCCAGCTCCTTTCTTGCCCACAACCTTGACACTTGCCTTGGGAGTTGTGGCTGGACCCCTTTGAACCACCAGATCTCACAGCCCTGTAATGCTGCCTCTTCCCCTGGTCTCTCTGGACTCTCTGCCTCTCCTCCTGGCTTCTGGCCTGCAGTCTTTCCTGCCCTCTGGCAGTCTCTCTCTGCAGTCCTTCCTGTGTCTGAGCACGTCCTGCTTGCTCTGCTGATTCAACTGGTTCTCTTCCTTGTTCTCCTGAGAAACCCTGTTCTGCCTCACTTCCTGTGTGACGCAGCTTAAATGTTCTGTGGCTTGTTTCCTTCCCTGGCCCCACCCTCTCTCTGCCTGCAACTGTTCTAGAGGCTGGGTGTGGCTTCAGGCTAGCCCTGCTAGTGTGTGCTTTAGTTTCTCTTTCTGTTTGGGAGCTATGCTTTGAGCCCATCCCCCGTTTATGAAAAAAAACCTCTTTTTTTTCAGTTTTAAAGGGCTCTGCTGCATGTGCATCACCACAATATGCACTATGTATGTGGCAGCAGACTGTCTGTAGCTAGCATGTATATGGCTGCAACACCCTTCAGGATGCATCAGGTGCACACTGACTGCCCTCTGCTGTTGAATGTCAGAATGTAGTGGGGGCAGCTTAGCTGACCAGTTGCACTGCCAGTGGTCTGTTCCTTAGTTGGCTGGGGGTTGCTGAACCCACAGTCTGTCATCATTTAGCTCAACTGGCCCTATTGGAAACAATGATAGTGTGTGTTTGTTTTTCCAGATCATGTACCCTACCCTGACCCACAGAGGGTGGACTTGCTCCGTATATCGTCCTCATGTGAGTCCAGACACACCCCTGCTCCAAAAACAGGTGTCCATGGCAACCTCACTCACTATGCATTATGTTGCGAGCATCCTGGCCCACATGGGCTACGCATCAATGGCATATAGAAATGTACATAGAAAACTTCCAAGGCTGTCTGCAAAGAATACCCCATACACTAGCAGTGATGGTGAACTGCAGCAAAACCTACTGCAAACATCCCGGGTACTGTGGACCTGGTGCTGTCCCCACGACTTTACTCTCAGGGTGATCACAGAACACGCACAATGGCATGGTCAGTAGGCACACTGTAACAGTGAGATGCATGCTTGGTCCCTCTACCCAGTTGATGTGCTGCAGAGTTGCAAACCCCTATCCAGTGAGCAGATGTAGACTGCTGATCTGCATGTGCATTGCATCATGGGTACCCTTGGTGCTAACTTATCCTGGTAGCCACACCAGACAGTGTGTCTGGTGACCTGCACTGGTTGAGTAGCTAGCCATAGTTTAATTACCGTTGCAGGACAATGGTGAATATACTGACCTCAGTGGGAGAGGTCATGGGTTCAATATCCCAGTGGGCTTGTATATTGATGTATCAGGATGTATAGGATATAGTGTATTATCATCATATCAGAGCATGTTACCACATGACAATACGTCCAAAATTGTGGCCAGCTGCATGCAGTGGGTATGTTGGAAGAGTAGCGTGGGCTGCAGGTTGCTAGATTAGCTGGTGAGCTGTATACAAAGTGCGTCCATCAATATAACTGTCAGAGGATACGGCCATCTATGCATGTAGTAGTCTGACATAGATCTGAAATCCATGTGCACATCCCAAAACACCTGCAGCTCAGTTGGCCAAACCAAGGTGCCCTAGCTGTGTCCGTACACTAGCCTGGTAAGCAGAGTAGAAAGTGTATGTAGATGACCTGGTGTAACTGTGTAGCCAGCCATTGCTATGTGAAAAGGCATAGCACACTAGTTAATACAATGCCCTCACAGCCAGTGGCGATGGGTTCAAGACCCCAGTGTGCCAACACCAAGATAAGTGCATAATAAACAAATTGTGTTAAGAAACATCAGACACATCACTGCAATGTGTGTCTGCAGCATAAATCTTTATATATATTGATGGCGCCACCGTTCGCTGTGTACCAGCTGTGGCACAGGCACGGGCACGTTGCTAGCGCGCCTTAATGATGTGCGGCGGCACACATGCGTGCATATGCGATGTGCGTGCATGCATGCATGAGCAAGGCATTGCTGAAAATGGCGACTCGTTCTAGAAAGCCTGATTTTACCCACAGGGAGCTGCGCCACCTTGCAGGGCTGATCTGCACTAGGCAGAAGAAACTATTCCCTGGCTTCTCCAAGCGGCAGGACCTCGGGTGCGTAAGGAGGGCCTGGAACCACGTCACCAGGCGTTATAATCGTCTTGCTGACTACCCACGTGAGGTAAGTGTATGGGGACAGGTCAGTTTTTCCATATCCATATCCAGTGTTGATTGTAGCTGTTTATGCTGTTGTGTGTAGGCATTCTATCTCATTTATGTTTTTTAGTTAAACTCACGTGATATACCGCCTATTTATCACATCAAAGCGGTTTGCCCTGTCCCCAGGAGGCTAAGGACCTGATCACAGAGGTCCAGTTATCAGCCTGGTGTTATGGCAGCTGCTGCTGTTGATGTGTTAAAATACACCCTAACACAAGGAGCCCCTAGATCTGCCTAAACAGGTCTGGTAAACAGCATGCTGATATGGTAGGTTCTGCAGTTGCAGGGTCACACATCTGCCCTATCCCTAGGGGTCCTGAGACCTGTTCAAAATGGTCTGTCAATCACCCTGGTAATATGGTTGTGTGTGCATTTGCAGGTTAAAACATCTGCCCTACCCCCAGGAGGCCTGAGACCCCATCAAAGTGGTCTGTCAGTCACCCTGGTGATATGGTTGTGTGTTCATTTGCAGGTTTAAACATCTGCCCTACCCCCAGGAGTCCTGAGACCTGCTCAAAGTGGTCTGTCAGTCACCCTGGTGATATGGTTTATGTTGCTGATGAAGTGTGCTAAGACACCCTACCCCCAGGAGTCCTGAAACCTGATTGCAAAGGTGGGTATGGCATCTAGATATTGTGGTAGATTATGCAGGGTTAGGTCACACATTTGCCGTATTCCCCGGAGACCCAGACCTCATTACACATGTCTGTTATGGATCCTGATGGTATGGTAGGTGCAGCTGTGAATGTGCTCTAAACCACCTCACCCCCAGGAGCCCTGATACCTGATTATGAAGGTCTGTAACAATCCAGATATCATTGAAGTGTACGCAGTTTCAGGTCACACATCTGCCCACTCCCCAGGAGTCCCGTACCTGATCGCAGAGGAACATTATAGATGTTGGTGTAAGGGTACATGCACCTGTTGGGGTTTCACAGCTCTGCCATGACCTCAGACAGGAGCACAGATGTTAATAGGCCAGCTAGGTGTGGTGGGCCATGCTCCTGTTGTAGTCAGCCACAACTGCCCTAATCACAGGAGGCCCTAATCATGACCATAGAGGTATAGTAGAAAGCCAAGTGTCATAGTATTGGTGCCTGGCAAGGTGCACAGGGTCACCCACCTTCTGCTCTATGTCAGAACACATCACCCATGCGTGGTAGGATATCGTGCCATGGCGGGTGTGTCGGATGATGTATGTAGGTCAGGCAAACACATGTGTTTGCCAGACCACACAGGGAGTTAGGGAAGACCTCTCCTGGACACCAGCATGGCCAAACCACACCTGGCATGGTGCTGACATGTCATGCAAGGAGAATGTAGGAACAGGGTATGGGGTGTCCAGGGTGTTACGCACAGTACACATAGGTGGCACTGCACACATGGCCAGACCCACAGCCACACATGCAGGTGGCACTGGCAACAGTTAGTAGAGGACACACTGGCCAGAGGAGCAGGAGCAGCACGATGCTGCTCACAGAGATGTGTGATATATGTTGGGCACCCACCAGAGATATATGGTCATTAATGCTCCCATTCATTGCTTTCCCTCCCA
Source organism: Ichthyophis bannanicus (assembly GCA_033557465.1). Taxonomy (NCBI): domain Eukaryota; kingdom Metazoa; phylum Chordata; class Amphibia; order Gymnophiona; family Ichthyophiidae; genus Ichthyophis; species Ichthyophis bannanicus. The sequence continues at coordinate 429,936,581 of CM066037.1, forward strand.
GGTAGAGGACCTACTGAAAAAGGTTTGGGAGTTGCAGCTGCACTGCCCGGAGGTCCTTGCCCGCCTCCAGAGGGGGGCGATGGCACGAAGTGGAGGTGAGTGTTGTGGCCTCTGCAGCTCAGTACAGAATGTCACAGTGGCCCACCAGCCTGTGCGTGGCCAAACTATGTACATGTGTTATGTGACTCACATGATAGTGTGCTAATTTATTTTTATTTATTTAAAGGATATTTCTATCCCGCCTTATCCTTCAATCAAGGCGGTAACACATCAAACAATCATTGGCAATGGTGTGTATGTTAGGTGAGATTATGTACAGTGAGGGTGCATGGGTGCGGGTGTGCTGATTAGTGTGAGCTATTTACAGTGTGTGCTTTTTACAGTTATATACATGGGTTCGCTGGGTCTGTCGCTGGTTGTGATTGAATTTTAATCGAGTCTAAGGTTGGTCCAAGTCTGTAGATTTAGGCTAAGCGCTTGGGCCGTAGTGCTCAGTGAAGAGTACAATTTTTAGGTGTTTCCGGAAGTCCTTCAGATCTTCAGCTAATGACTGTCATCTCCCACAGAGGATACTCCTGCTGGTGAGGGCCCCTCAACATCAGGGCACACAAGAACACGCCCCACAGCGCAACACCGGACAGAGGAGGAGGAGGAGGAGGTGGGCCCAGCGGACGAGGAAGAAGAGGACACCATGGAAGGGGGTGGAGTGTGGGGCGGTGCTGGAGGGAGGGGAGAGGGAGCCTTATGTGGCAGGGGGTGAGGATGGCGAGGGGGAGATTGAGGAGGGGGAGGAGAGCATGGAGAGTGGCGAAAGAGGGTGGGTGGGAGGGGTCAGGGGTGGAAGGGGGAGGGCGTCTCAGTGGGTGCCACGGGACACAGGACAGTACAGGGCACTGTGGGTCCCTGCCAGCTGTCACATGTCTGTGGTGATGGTGTCCGCCTGGGTGTTGTGTCCCCACCCATTGCCACAGACAGGCCCCACACTCATGCCACCACCCAAACACCGGCCACCTGGCGTGGATGTGGTGGCACGTGTGTGCGGGACCTGTATGTGGCAGTGGGTGGCCTGCTGCAACAGCAGCAGACCCAGGACCACACCATTTGGTGGCTGGCAGGCGCCATTCAGTGCTTGGCTGCTGAGATGCACATGCAGCGTGCAGCTGCTGTGCATGGTGCATCACGGCAGCCATCCCCTGATGGGCGTCCCTGGAACGCTAAGGGGCACAGGGGCGCCCACACACGTGCCCTGTGCTGTCCTGTCTACTGGCACAGAACATGGGTTGTTTGAAAGGTCTGTTTAATACAGTTAAAGATGTGTATGGCACCTTCTCCTCCAATCAAGGAGGTAACTTCACATTGGATTTGGAGAATATCATTTTAAAATAGGGTACATGTAAATATTTATACAGTACAATCACTGGTTAACAAATCTTTACAAAGGTCATGTTACTGAAATAAATATAGTCATTTCTTATCAATGTTCATATGCTGAACACGAATATGACAGTGAAATTGCAAAGTTAGCTGTAGTGTTTTTGTAATCCACAAGAACTATTGTTTACATCACGAAATGCATGTCAATAGTAAATATGATAGGCCGTCGGTTAATACCTGAAAAAAAAAACAAGTCATACACTACTTCTTAGATTTTCACGCCTGTCTCTTGTACAGCTGTTCTGGAGCTTCTCTGGGGAGTGTCCCAGCAGTAGTCAGCCAGCATTGTAGCGGACCAATTTCCCTGGTATTTGTGCTCCATCATTGCGATATCCTTGTGAAAACGTTTGCCCTGTTCATCACTAACCATACCACAGTTGTCAGGAAAGAAGTTGAGATGGGAATCAAGGAAATGGACCTTTAGAGACATATTGCAGCCAAGTTTCTGATACTGCATCAGCATGTCGTCTACTAGTCCCTTGTAGTTTTCTGCCCTGACATTCCCGAGAAAGTTTGTTGACACTAGGCGAAAAGCATGTCCTGCTTGTTTCGCATCACCCTGCAGCAAGTTGTTGAACTGGTCGTCTTTGAAGAGCTCTCAAATCTGAGGACCCACAAAACCCCCTCTTTAATCTTTGCTGTGCTGAGTCGAGGTAACCTTTCATGCAAGTATTGGAAAGTTGGCGAAGTGCAGTCCATGGCCTTCACAAGGTTTTTCATAAAACCTAGGTTGATGTGAAGGGGTGGTAGCAGGATTTTGTGAACCTCAACCAGAGCAGGGTGCTGGATATTCTTCTCTCCAACTGTTACATTATCTCTGCGATTCCATTCCTTCCACAAGTAGTGCCAATCCCTTGCTCGGCTATCCCACGCACATATGAAACACATGTATTTTATATATCCCTGCTGCAGTCTCATTAAAAGGGCAACAACCTTCAAGTCACCATAGAGGTGCCAGCTGAACGTGTTATAGTTAATGGAAGTCAGTAGATGCTTTAAGTTATCGTATGTCTCTTTCATGTGGACTAATCTTACAAGAACTGTAATGGGTCTTCACAGAGCCAAAATAACTAATAATTAAATGGTATAGCTCCAAACAAACAACATTCAAATGGACTATAGTGATATTGTTTTAAAAAACAGGCAAAGTGTAGAACATCCAATGTTAATTGTAATTCAAGGTGTCCAGAAAGTCTCAGAATTCATAGCGCAGTGTACGGACAGGATTACTGCCTGTTGTTTTTTATGCGCTGAAATTACATCAATGACTTATCTGGAGTATTTTTCTATCACCCGTTCTCCACCACCTCCGTGATCGGGTCCAATAAATAAACAAAACAAATCTTATCTCAATTTTTTCCTCAACGCCTCTTTGTAGCGCCTCATTTGCGTTTCACCCCGACAAGGGGTTTCTTCAGGAGGAACTAAAACAATAAATAAAATCACAAAATGACCTCATATAAACAATGTCCATGTTGAAAAACATATGGTTATGCATCATTAATAAAGTTTCACTTTGCTCAAATATAATAAAATATAGTGAACAAATTAACAACATTTCCTACTGTGCTGATGCTGCCCACATTCTTCTTTCAGTGCTTGTCAGTTGTCTTCAAAAATCGAAAGAACGCCGCGCATATATACATCTGGTAAGCAAGAAGGGTGCTATTGCAAAACACAAGCTGGTTTCATAGCCCCCCGTGTTTTAGGTATGGTTCAGGGTCATCACTAATTGCAATTTATTTATTTTAGTATATCTTAAATGGCTTATTAGTTTTATGAAGATATATGACTAAATGAGTGATCAAGAATCATGGCAGTGTTTATTATATCAATTTAAGTATTATGTAGAAGACAGTAGATTTGTAATGGTCCTGAGTTAAATGGTTTTAAGTATAGATATAATTGGATATAGGGATGATTGGTGAATACTCTCATTAATTAAAATTAAAATACTTTTGGGTGATTCAAAATGCATAATTGAAGAATATTTGCGGTGGATTAAAAATGATATTATTATTAAATGCAACCTATAATACAATAAGATAACAGCATAATTATAAATAGGTGATTTAATTAAAATATAAAGGTTTATACAATAATTTTTATTCATGTATCACTATTTTTTGTTAATATGTTTATTAATTATTAATATTCATTGACCTGTTGCGCTTTCCTGGGTGTAGTGTTCCCTCCAATGATGTAGCCTTTTGTTTAACTCTATTATTTATTTTTAACTACTTATTATTATTTTTATAATTTTAAGTGTAGTTTTTTTAAAGAAAAGGTTAACATTGATTCTTGCATCATTGAAGATTTTTGATTGGATTGGTTCCTCTATTTGCTTCCCCCGTTTTCCTCAGTCATTGCAGTGTGGCAAGAAAATCATATAGGTAAGAATGCCATAAAGGAATTTTAGTATATTATATTGTGGGTTATGTTGTTTCTTGGTCAAAAATCGGTTTTAAAGTTTTAGTTATTTGAGTTTTATAAGTGTATGATTTTACATGTATGATCTGTGTAATTTATATATATGTCACTTATTATCAGGTAAATTTATTTAGTTTTTTAGTCAATAGATATCTCATTGTATGTCACTAATTTATTAAGTTATTAAGTATTTATTAGTGTGACCATATGTTTATCAGTTTTTATAAGTGTTATTATACATGTATTATGCATATACGATTATATAGTCCATTGCTTATTCTTTTATTTGTTCCTTGGTTTACAGACTTTTGCTGTATTTTAGTAATTAGTATCTATTCATTTATTTATTTATTTATGAATTTTTAATGTTTTGAGTGCCTTATATATGTATATTTATGATGAATTTATATGTTTTTAAATAAAATAAGTTTTTATGTGTTGTTATAGCCAAAGCCCCTGATGAAGGCATAAACGAAACACGGCCTGTGTCGGGCCTGGCTTTATGAAATAAAAGGTGATATATACAGTTCCTTCCTTGCCTCCACGGTTTTTACTGGGATTCTGTTGGTACGTGGTTTGTGCTTTTCTGTTGGACAATGTGATGCAATATTACATCATTCACGGCATATTTGGAATGTTGTTGATGCCCTACTGGATAAATGTGCACGGTGAAACATCACAAATGAGCTACATGCAATATCTTCAGAACGACAGCCAATACATTTGCTTTAATGTTATATTCGTGTTCAGATCACCAAGCTACTACAGATTAGGGCCTTTTAAAGTCAGTAACGATTTCAATATTGACCAGTGTTAGACTGCTCCTATGTTACTACAATTAACAATGTCCTGAGGTTTCTGAGGATGCGTGTGAGGTCATCCAACACCCTCAATCTGGGTGGTGCATCTCTATATATGTACAAATGTATATATGTAAATAAAAAAGTTTGCATGTACGGCACAATGGTCACGTGTCTCCCTCACAGACTGAGTGTGAACGTGAGCATGGGACATGTGTGTAGATCCCTATGTGTATGCGTGGTAGACATAAGTAACATACATGGACCATCTCCACACACAGGTGTGGGGGCTGCCCATGTGCATAAGCGTCTGTGTCTCATGGTGTCCCTGTGATGTGCCAATGTGGAGGGTGTCCCAAAAGCTATGGTCACATGCATGCGGTGTGCGATGTGTGGGCACCATATCTGTTGCACCATGCTTGCGGGGCAATAGGGGAACAGGCTAACAGCAGGTATGTGCCATGGAGGGTAAGATGGAATGCTGTACCCAGGAGCTGCACAGGTCAATGCATGTCACGAGGATGAGCAGTGGAGGACTACAAGCACTAGTGAACAGTGAGCAGCTGACTGAAGCAAGCCACCTTTGTCTGCCTGTGCCGCATGCAAGCCTATGTGGGAAGACAGCCACGTAGGCCTTGGTGTGGGCAGGGAGAATGGCCACACATGTGTCCTATGATGGAGAGTATTTGGGGTGGGAGAGGGTGACAGATCCCTACAACAGACATGTACTACTGTGAACATCTTCCTGGGCAACGGGAAAGGTTGGGTATACCCCCACACATAGGTAGGGGGTGACCACTTACCACAGTCCATGGCACACAGGGCATGGTATGACCTATGCGCGATGATAGGTGGCAGTACAGACAGCCCATCCCTGAGGGGCATGGGTAGGCATATGTGGGAAGGGAGACAACATTAGGTGCAGGGTACATAGGGGATCACAGTGCCACACATTGGAAACAAACACATAGATTGTAATAGTTTGTAATGGTTTTATTTGTAATGCTCACATCCTCCATGGCCGGCCACGGTGACCACGGCCCATCCCACCCCTCTGTTGCGGGACTGCCGGTGCAGCCATTGATGCCAGTGCTGGCTGCTCTATACGGGCTGCTATGGCCTCCTGGGCATCCGCAATATGGAGGAGCGCCCCTGCTATTGTGTCTGCTGTGGACCGCAGCTGGTGGATCTCTTGGTGAATGGCCAACAGAGCCTGACAAGTGCCTGTGGGTGAGACACAAGGTGATATGTGAGATACCTGTTTCAAACCCCACCGTGACACATGCACATGTCAGGCATATCCCAGCAGATCAGTCTGCAGAACAATCATGCATGCAACAACTAGCAACGCATGACCATGTTTAGATCTGTGTGTCCCATGAGCCATGCTCATGGCTGGAAGGGGTCTTGATGAGGGGTTATGTGAATCACAGATCTCACACATGGCACAGTGTCGCAGTTCAATTTGTCAATGCTTGATCTGCACACTGGTCATCTGAGATAGGTCAGATGACGTGAGGGGTCATGGCACACACATACATATATCTGGGGGGCCCTCTTTTCTATAATGCTGGCGCACAGTACAGATTATGCTGACAAACTATGCTGCATAACAATACCCCTGGTGTCTGGGTGACCTGGGATAGGTGTTTTCCGCTGTGCGCTTCCTTGGGGTATATGGCCGGGAACAGTGTGCATGTGTCTGAGCCCCTCACACATGCTGACACCTGACAAGCCATGCTCCCGGAGGGTGGAACACACATGGCACAGAACACCCCCCCCACACACACACACACATACATAAGAAATGATCGGCTATGTTGCCAACATATTATGGTGCACATGCAATCTCCTTGTGGATGTTACATCAACCCCCATGGGGATTGTTGTGTATGCTGTTACCCACCTTCGGCATCGTGCCGTGCTGAGGCACTGTGGGCCCGCAGCTCCACCAAGATTGTAGCCATGCTTGTGGGAGGGGTGGCTGATGTCCCTGGGGCCTGCATGGGGTGGTGGTTCCCCTCAATCTCAGCACCCTCTAGAGCCTGTGAGTGGCTGCCAGTGGCCCCCACTGTAGAGGTGACATCTGGGGGCGTATCCTCTGCCTCGGCCAGCACATTGGTTCCTGGTGTGCCTTCACCATTGCTGGCGGTATCCCCGGACATTGTGGCCTCTGGCCCCTCCCCATCCTGAGGCCCTGCCACATCCTCCTCCTCATGTGCCTCCATGGTCCTGTAGTCACCTGGGTTGTGGAAAAGGATACACAGCACAGATAAGTTTTCACAGTGCACCTATGTACACTTGTGTAGTACATCCACCCCACAATCAATGTGTTGTCCGCCTGTGCCTGCTGTTGTTGCGCCTACAATAGGGACAGCACAGGTGCCTATAGTGTGCTGTGCCTGGCAGGGGGTGAGGGGGTAGCAGGCTCATTCCCTGGTGTAGCTGTGACACATGGGATGTGGTGTTTGGGGGATGGTATGTTGAGTGCCATGCCCCCTATCTGCACTATCAGATATGGACTATCCACCTGACCTTGTCTGTGGCCTCTTCAGTACATGTGGCCGTGGTACATGTGGGAGTCCTGAGTGGGATTGTGTGCCATCATTGTGTGTGCGAGCGATGTGCTTGCATTGCCCTGAGTGGCATGCACGTAAGGAATTGCAGGATGTGTCCATGTCAACCAAACGTGTGTGGGGGCCCTCCGCTTTGCTGTGTGGTGTGGGTGGATAGCTATCACATACTCCACGGGTGTGGTGGGGTGTCTGGGGGGATGGGTGTAGCCCTGCTGGGTATGGGGTTGCACAGTGTGCGGGGGTATGGGAATGCATGTGTGGCACTGCGGGATGTGTATATGGGCTGATCCCAGGTTTTGTGGGGGTTGTGCTATGTGCATTTTGTATGGGTGTGGCGATGTACCATCCAAGGTCTGGTGAGGGTGGGTGGGGTACCCCCACTTTATGTGGGCCCCGACAGAATGCTAGTTGTGTGACATGTGTTATGTTTCTGCTGCCGTTTCTTTGCATCTACATCATCAACCCCATGTGTTAGGCCCTTCCCTGTCAGTGATCTGGGATATGTCCCTGGATAAGTAGGTGCATACAGACGTCATGTGTGTTTTGGTGGGGTGTGTGGGTACCCACAGGCCACTGTGTTCTGGGCTACTTGTATGGCCCTCTTGTATGTCTCCCCTTGTCTCAATGTGTTCGGGGACTGGCTGCAGATGTATGATGACTGGCTGTGACCTATATGCCAGGTACTATATTATCAAGTAGACCTCAGGGGGACAGACAACGCAGGCAGGTACTGAAGTACACATCCCAAATGGAGTGGGCACAGAAATTAATTAACTGTAAGCCCTCATACCCCATATGTGAGGATGGAACGCTAGACCATTCTGGGTATGGTTACTCCAGTGGTAGAGGCATCTGACCTCAGTTAGTCCCATAACCACCCATCCTTAGGAGGAGGGGTACTTAGAAGGACTGACCATCCCTGTAATTGCATGAACTCTGCATACATCAGTGGTCAAACTTACCTATATGAAAGGTCCCAAGGATCCAACAGCACAGCCAGACTTCACAGCACTAGAGAACAACAATGTAGAGGTGATATCAGGAGGTTATCTGCATACTGTCAAATGATATCCCTATGTGGCTTGTTACTGTTCCAGTGCTGCTCAGGTATGCTGTGCTTCTCGTTGATTACAGTGGGATATCATTAGCCACTCCTCAGATAGGTCCTTTACATCACTGTTACATTGATGATCTGTGGTGCTGTAAATTGTTGCTATGCAGCTTAACCCTCTGGGCTTTGTTTGTTGTCTGGACCATGGATGTATGCAGTGTTGAATCAGATATGGGTCTCATCTGCCACGCCCCCTGCTTCACCATTGCTTTGCGCACCTCGAATACGCTCAGGACTGTGCCTGTCATGCACACAGGTCCAGGTACCTGTCACATACACCCCGTACCTACCCTGCCATGTGCTGCTGTGTCATCACCCCACAGTTACTTGTGTTAGGGCATGCATGCCCTCAGGACATGGTCCCCCACCATTCCCCTACATGTGACACATGTGCTTGGGTGTGCCCTGTACGTGTGCTGCATATCTACTACTACTGCTACTACTACTAAACATTTTATTGGGCACTACCAAGCGCATGCATCACTGTGAAAGGGAACACACAAAAAAACAATCCCTGCTCAGTGGAGCTCATAATCTGAATAGACACAACACTAACAGGTGTGGCAAGAGGTTCGGAGCAGGAGCAAAGAGTCAGGGACGGGAGACAGGACAAAGGATGCTGGTAGGAACACCTGTGAGAGGCAGACAGAAACGTGCAATTGAAAAGGGGTGGAATGGGGAACAGCACACTCATGAGCCAAAGGCAGAGGCAAATATATGAGCTATGAACCCAAGTGTGAGGAGGGGCAAGGCAGATGCCTGACACCTAGACAAAGGGCATTTCTTCCAAATGTAAGGAGCAGCAAGGTGTAAGGTGCATACCTACCTGCCTATGGATGGGCAGTGTCCAGCGCTTCTAGCAGTCCACAGAGGTAGATGGGCCCAAGACGGTCTGCTAGCTCCTGCTCCAGGGGTGTGAGAGTTGGTGCAAAGGGGGCACCCCCAACAGTGCCCATGGCATGCTGCCTATCAGCCACCATGTGTGCACGCACACCATGCTTAATGTCATTAAATCTCTTTCTCAGGCTCTCGAGGTCCCTGGTTGGTCCCCCTTCCTGGGCTAAGGCCTCCTGCACCTCCTCCCACATGTGTGTACATGTTACCACAGTGGTGCTGTTGCTCAGCCGGCCATAGAGCATCTCATACCGCTCCAACACACTGGCCAGCAGGATGTGGTTTTCTTGCTGACTGAATCTCACAGCCCTCCTCCGTTCCTCAGCTGGCACCAGTATACGCTGTCGTTTGGCACTGGGTGGCCCCTGTATGGGCAGGGACACACCTGATGGGCCTGCAGCCACCGCCAAATGCCCAACACTCCTTGCCATCTCTGGGTCCTGCTGAACAGGTGCCCCCTCCCTTCCTGCCATGTCCTGCTGCTCCTTCCCCCTGTGCCCTCTCCCTCCCTGTCACAAATCCCTGCTCCTCAGCTCCTCTGCTACACCTCACACCTGTTCCTCGCCCCACCTCCTCTCCCTGCTGCCTGCTCCTCAACTGTGCTGCTGTCTCTCTAGACTGCTCTTCGCCTCCCCTCCTCACTCTCGCCTGCTTTGCCACACACCTCTCCGCAACAAACTTGCCTCTGACACTCTCCACCACCACTCACGACCCAACCACTCTCCACGATACACCTGCCTCCGACACTCTTCTCGCTTCACCAACAATGCACACCTTCTCTGCCTCGCCTACACAAACCCCTCAACGTGAACTAGGTGTGCAGGTATATTTCTAGGTTATTTGACGTAGCATGCGTTGCACATGTGCCGCAGCGTGAGTGCATCTGCTGCGCCCATTGCGCATGTGCCGCAGTGCGAGCGCATCTGCACGCGTTGCACATGCGCCGAAGCACAAGCGCATCTCTGTGTGTTGTGCATGCGCCGCAGAGACACGGCGGTTGCGCGCCCAGAACCCCATGTTACACATGCGCTGTGCGTGAGCGCGCGGCTTGGTGCATGCGCCTAACATCATGCAGCATATGCGCATGTGTAACAGTGTCCCCTGCACGTACCTTCCGCATATCTGCGGCGCATGCGCAACGTGTGCAGCAGATGCGCTTGCGCTGCAGCGCATGTGCAACGCGCGCTACATCAAATAACCTATAAATACACCTGTACACCTGGTTCACGTTGAGGGGTTTGTGTAGGTGAGGGAGAGAAGGCATGCGTTGTTGGTGAAGCGAGGAGAGTGTCGGAGGCAGGTGTATTGTGGAGAGTGGCTGGGTTTGTGAGTGGTGTGGGGTAGTGTGGCTGGGTTGGTGTGTGGTGAGGGAGGTGTGTGGCTAGGTTGGTGGGCTGAGTGTCTGTGTTAGAGTGAGTTAGAGGAGTTGGAGGGGCGGAGTTTATGGTGGCCTTTGTGGTTGCTGCATGTGCAGTGGGAGCTGAGCAGGGGCTACGGTTGCCTGATGGGGGAGATGGTGTCCAAGGGGCTGAGGCACAGGGCATGGGTTTAGTCCCGCTGCAACACAGACCTGCAGCTGTGGGGGCAGGCCAGGTAGGGGCTGTGCCGGCACAGCACAGAAGGTGTGCAGAGTTGTAGGCTTACCAGCCTCGCCTCTACAGGCCCAGGGCCCAGCTCCAGGGCATGCGTGAGGACCAGGTCATCTCCCTCTACTGCCTGAGCATGGGAGCTACTGGGGAGCTCTATGAGGATCTAAGACCTGACCTCGAGCCCCTGACTGGTTGATCACATGCCATACCGGGTTTGGTCAAGCTCCTTGGTGCCCTACATTTCTTTGCCTCTGGCTGTTTCCAGTCATCTGTGGCCGCAGTGGGTGGCATGAGCCGCCCAATCTTCTCACGCTGTCTCCACCAGGTACTGCTCCATGATCATCTGGGTAGGGAATTACATTGCAATTCCCAACACTAGGCAATAGTGGGGGACCCTTAACCAGGCCTTTGAGGCGTTTGCCGGGATACCACACGTGATGGGAGCTATTGATTGCACACATGTTGCCCTGGTCCCGCCCAGAGACAGAGAGGTAGTGTTCCGCAACCGCAAATACTACCATTCCCTGAATGTTCAGGTTGTATGTGATGCAAATATGCATATTCTGAATGTGGTCCCTAGGTTTGCAGGGTCCACCCATGACTCCTATATCCTGCATCACTCGGCACTATTCATTCAATTTGAGGCAGGACAGTATGAGGACTGTATACTGCTGGATGTGTATTTCTCATCTCTGACATGCACATGGTGATCCTGTGACTAACCATATATGCAAATGTCTGTATTTGAGGTGTATCCCTAGTTGTGTCTGTGTCTCATCTGTCTAGGTATGATCTAACATTGGGGGGTGGGGGGGTGGTGCCCTCCAGCTGTACCTTGCTACGGTGCTGTGTGATGATGGTAGCATGAACGCTAGCATTTGTGTCGTGTTTACAGATTATGTTGATTGCAATCTGTACACCTACCCCTTGTTTTGTGTGTCATAACTTCACACGCTGATGCATATTTGTGGTGCTCCATCATGTGCTGTCAGATGTTTCTGTCAGGGTGTTTTGTGTATTTGGTTTGCACGGACATACTTGTGTCCATTTGGGTGGACATCAGCTCCTGCTTTAACGTTCCACATTTCTTTCTGCAGGTGATGCAGGATATGGGTGTCGCCCCTGGTTGCTAACCCCTGTGCGTCAACCAAGGACACGTGCAGAGAGGAGGTACAGTGAGGCCCATGCCTCCAGCTGCTCCGTCATAGAGCATTTTAAAAAGTCGCTTTTGCATTTGGCATTTTAAAAAGTCGCTTCAGGTGTCTGGATAGGACAGGCAGGGCCTTACAATACAGACCACAGACTGTGGCAGAGATAATTATAGCCTGTTGCATCCTGCATAACATTGCTCTCAGGCACCATATCACTGTCCAAATTAATGAGGATCTGGAGAATGATCCGACGTGCCCTCCTGTATGTGCCCGTGGTGACACATGTGAGGGCACAGCAGTCAGGCGGCAGATGATTGAGGTGCTCTTCTCATGTAAGTACTGCATATGTTACCACATACATTTGTTTAGATATGTGTGTACTACTACTGCTAGTGAACATTTGTATCCCAATGGCAGTAAGATGCAACACTGCACTGCATGTAACAGACACTGCCTGGCCAGCCCAGCTTACAATCTAGTCATGACTGAAACGCAGAAGATGTGAGCAGGGCACAACAGCGGGTGGTGGTGGATTATGTGTGTCAGAAGTAGTAGGCTTGTGGGAGGTGGTAAGCTGTCATACATGATTTGTGGCTGATTGGGATAGGGGCTGCTGTACAGCCACAGGTAGTTAATTTGAGGCTTTGGGTGCAGCAAGGTGAAAGGCGTGTAGTATGGGGTAAACAGTAGGAGAGCAGACCATAGATGGGACCAGTTGCCTAGATGTGCGTGTTTCACAGTTTTTAATTTTAGCTGATTGATTTGTTGGTATGCTCTGATGAGCAGGGACTGTGTGTTATTTGTTTCTGTATAGCGCTACATATGATACGTAGCATTATATACATAATGAGTAGTAGTTTGATTACTGGTATTTGAGATCAGTAGGGGAGGTTACTACAACACCACAGTGTGCCTGTATGTATAGGTCAGCACATAGCCTTAACATGGATGCGGAAACGGATAGGGAACCTGTGAGGTGTCCTGGCAGGGGGAGTATTAGTGCCATTATGTGTGTGGCTGTAGAAAAGCCATGCAGTGCAATGTTGCATATTTGCAGGCAAACAGAGAAGATTCAAGGCCATATCAGCAAGGTGTAGGTTACAGTAGGCAAGCCAGGAGCTGATTAGGGGGGGGGGAGGGATTTGGGTTTTAGTTGTGTTTTCAGGGAGGACTGGGGAGATATAGCTGATGACAACTAGACATAAACCACAAACCTCAACTACAAGCTGGGTATGTGTGTAGAGGAGGAGAGTGCAGTCCAAAACAACACCTACATTGTGGACCCTAGAGAGAGGAAGTTTTGGCCACACACACAAAGACGCTCTGATGGGAGGGGATGGTTTAGGTGCACATATAGGATATCCATGCTTTGCAATTAACACTTACACACAGTGGGATGACATGCAGCCATCAATGTCAGGTGGCAACTGAACATCGGGGTGTGGTTTGGCAGACATAACTCAGGCGTGGAGAGAGATATTTGCAACACATCAGCACACAGCTGTTAATGTAAATCAAGATATGAGATATACACACCAAGAAAATGTATATGGACAGAGGATAAGGATGGAGCCCCTCCATATTTCCCTGTGTTACAGGAACTGACAGCGGTGTAGCAGACGACATTGAGACACCAGATCACACACTGAAGGGGCATTGGGAGCAATATGGAGGACACAGGGTAGTACTGCGGGCTTAGAGCCAAGCAGGGCCAGGTAGCGAGGAGATAATTCTGTTCCACATTTTTTACAGCAAAAGAGAGGTGAGGAAGGGGACAGACAGAATACGGACCCTTGTTGTTTGCCACTGTCGTCAGCTGCCCCTGGTGGCCAGTGGCTGTAAGGGCATGCTGAGCATTTTATTATTTTTAAGGAGCGAGGGCTCTTTAAGGCCAAGTGCAGTTTGGTCTTTTGAGGTTTAGTGCCTTGTGAGAACAAATTATATAAGCCAAGAATGGAGGGTAATAAGGCTTTATTTCCCCTTTAACGCAAGGGTTCACTAAGACATAAGAAAATAAAGATAGTCCTTCTTTATAAAGGGTTCCACCAAATAAGCAGGCAAACAACTGTTATAAGCTTCACAATTGATTGCAGGGTTTAACTGAGGATTCCTTCATTCCAAAGCAAATTAAACAAGCAGGCAAACAAACTGTTATAAGCTTCACAATTGATTGCAGGGATTCTTTTATATTTACAGTTCTACTAAGGATTCAAGACTAGTAGCAACACAAAAGGTACAATCCATAGATTCATCTTGAGGGATGGGAATAGTATTCTCAAACTCTATTTCCATGGACTCTGCGTCACTGGCTTCTCCCTCTGAATAAGTGCTTTCCCTTGCGGCTACAACTTTACAGGGTCTGTCTCTGTTTCTTTGCTTCCAGTAAGACTGTTCTGTTAAGCCCTTAGGTACTGTTTTGAAAAGCTCTGCTTTGTTCCCTCTTCTCATATACTGAGCTTCTGCTTTATCAGAGCTTCTAAGGGCAAGGCTTTCTTTTAAAAGTAAAGAGCCACCATACCTTGGCTTCCTGCAGCTGCTACACCTGGAGCTTTCTCTCTGAAGTACTTCTCTCTGGAGACAGGTTTTCTTGTGCAGTGCTTTGCCCTCCTGAAGCCCAGGAAAACCTGGTGAGGAATCCCAACCTCCGTGCTTCTGTGTAAAGGTAGCTTTGCTATAAGAACCTCTCCTTCTTGTACCTTGTAATCCTGATCCAGCGAACTCCGGTGAATGTAGGCTTCTCTCAAAGCATGGCTCCTTGGCTTTCTGTGCTCCTCTTTCAGCTGTTACTGTTCTTGTCGTGCTGCTTGAGCCAGCTACGTTACTTGGGCTGGGAGTGTCACTACTTCCAGCCAAACTGCTTCTCCTAACAGTCTCTCTCTGGACTCCGTCTCTGTATGCTCTGCCCCTCTGGACTCTGTCGCTCTGGATACTCTCCTTCTGGATTCTGTCCCTCTGGGCTCGCTGCGTGTGGACTCTCTCCTTCTCCACACTCCTTCTCCTTCCTTCTGGCTGAATTGCTGCCGGCTGAACTCCTCTCAGCTGAACCATTCCCGGCTGAACTCCTCCCAGCTGAACCATTCCCAGCTGAGCTCCTCCCAGCTGAACCGTTCCCGGCTGAACTGTCTCTTTCTGGGCTGCCTTTCCTTTATAAAGGCATTTTACCTTTGAAACTCCCGGGCTTGCCTCCAGGTGCAGCTGGTTAACTCTCATATAATCAGTGGCTAGGCATGTTGACTCAGCCTCTGTAGGATTACTGCTGCCCCCTCTAGCTGTGCTGCGAGGTAATTGCATCTTCTGCACATCCATAGCTCTATGAAAGACAAGGTTTTTTTCTAAACCTGCACCTTCAGTGGCTCCAGCCTCATGATACCACACACACTTCAGTGATAACTTTAACATAAAACAAATCTGTACAGTGTGATGTGGAACAATCAGGCTGTTAAGGATCTTGGGGGGTCTGGGAACTGAGGACGTGAAGGTGCAGTGTGTGTTGCAGAGCTCCAACATGACATATGTATGTTTCTCTTGTGTTTCTCAATCAACAGGACATACTTGGTGACCCTCCTGGTGCTGTGGTGCATTGGCAGGTGACTGTACGTCATCCAACATGCAGTAGTCTGGGGTAGGTGGACCTACAGCTACTTTGTCTGTGACGACAGTCAGGGGGAGCACATGTCTGCAGTGATCTGTCATAATGAATATATGTTGTTGTTCACCTCTTTTCCCTGCACCCCCATACCCCATATGTTGCTGTTGGCACACATATCCACATGTGTTCCTGGCCAGTTTGTCTTCTCCAACACTGTCTCTGGGACACGTCCAACAGAGCTGCATGTGTGTGCAGGCCCTAGGTGTTTGGGTGGTGGAATGCATGTACACCCTTCCCTAACATTGTAGGATCAGCCAACAGCAGGGTATCATTGCATTTAACAGGCCTTTATCACCACTAATCTCCAATTGTGCACATACAGGCCATATACTACTGCTGGCACGCTCACCTTAGCATACTGTGTGGATGTGTGTTTTTGGGTTGGCTGTGTGATGATACAGCATGCAGGCATTTTGCATTAGCATGTGGTGTGAGGGGTCTGTACACCTAGGGAGTGGTGGGGACTGTGCTATCTCTACCTTAATGCTTTTTACCTTGTGGACATTGTGGACATGTGTTGTGTGTTGTGAGCTGACCTATCTCTTGTGTACTGACAGACCACTGTGCAACAGCATTCGTGTATCACAGATATCGCCATAATGTGGACATGCATCAACAGTGGCTGGACATGGGGACATGGTGACTCTAAACATTTCAGTGACATCTTCTCCCTTCACTGTGACGTGTTATGGCCTTTGAGTGCCTCAGGGATCCCAAACATACACTTGCTGCAAACACACTGTAGGTTGCACCTTTGGTCTTTTGTGAATGACATCAGCCTTTACATGTTAATGATTTCCTCTTTGTCTCATAGACATTTCCTGTTGGGTCTCTGTACACGAACGCTGATGCACATGGGATGGAGCTGTGAAACGCCTGTGTAACATGGGCATGGACATGACCATATCCATGTGACACCCTCATCTGCGGTTCCAATTCAAAATGTCCTCAACATGCAGTGTGTTCTGTGTTGTGATCATGTTATGTTTGCCTGTGTGACGTTTCCATACGTACTGTGACGCAGTGGCAAATGCAGAAGCCATGGAAACTGATACTGACCCTCTGGTTAGTTCAGGTACTGCAAGAAAAGACAGAGTTTTCCACTCTCAGCATAACTTACAGGCAACCAATCAGCTCACCTCAGGGGAGGAGAGAAGCAGAGCTGTGGATTGGGCACGCCCTAGTAGGAGGCGGGCTTCCCAGAACAGGGACCCCTTGTTAAGTAGAGAGAGTGAAGACACAGATAGATGGAGAATCGGAACAGGAAGAGGAAAGGGAATGAGAAGGAATGGAGAAGTGAGCACTACAAACGGATTGAGAAGGAAAGGTGGTTTGAATCCACAATAGAGAAGGCAAAAGGCATTGGGAAGGCAAGAAGCTCTTTTGATTGCAGAACCCTTTGACCCTGCTACAGAAACACTGCCCAGCTGCAACAGAAGGGAAACTGATTTTGAACCAGGAGTAAAGCCTACGTTGTGGGGAAACAGTTTTTACCCTTGGAGAGAAAGGCACGCTGGCAAGGCATTTTCTGACCGGTCTCATTCTAAGGTACCTGCTGCTCTTAATTCCTTTCATAAGTTTTACCAGTCAGAAAGAGAGAATCCTGATTTTAGAGTACAGGATAGTTCCAGGCAATGTGAAAGACGTTGGTTACAGCCTGAAAGCTCTCTAAATAAGCCAAGCTTTTCTCAGCCAGTAATTCCTGCTTTTAACAAGCAAGCTGAAGAAAGAAACCCAGCCAAATTGTTTACAAAGAGATTAGGCTATATTGATACTGAAGGTCCTACCTTTGAAGCTTTTCTTAAAAGCAGAGCTTGTGCAAAGGAACCTGTGATTACACCACTCACTAACGGAGATAAGTGGGGGAGGGGTAACTCCACCACGGGCACGGACTGCCTAAAGAGGGAGAGCAGTGTTTGCTTACCAGGAGCAGATAATTACCTGCCCAAGCCAGGAGAAGATTTACCCAATAGTCCTGCTAGGAGACAGGCAGAGCAACTCCTGAGTGAATTTAGACAATTCTTGAATAAAAGAGCTGTTTCAGAAGAAGCTAGCATTCAAGCAGGGAGTAATCCAGGAATAGGAATTCCCACATCGGCTCCACGGCCCATGCTTGAAATTAACCAGCCGATGGACTGCTCAATTGGGCTAATTGAGAAAACTGATAAATGCAAAGCTTGAATGTTTATACCTGACAGTTGATTCTGGTTATGCTAACCCAGAATATGTGAAAAGCATATGAAAAGAAATTCTGTTCTGAGCAATTGAAAGGGAAGCTTATTGAAGTTTGAAATAAGCTGGACTGTATCCTAATTGCAAGAGAAACAATATTATTTCTTACCAAAGCATTTTGTGAAAACAGCACAGAGAAGACACATGAGGTAATGTGTTTCCTCAGAGAAGCATAAGTTGAAGCACAGCATTGAAAGCCTTTGTTTTGTATAATTCCTGATTGCTTAACCTTCTCACCTGTTCCTGACCACCAAGGAGCGGGGAAAATAAAATCCTTGTGAATATAAATTTTCTTGTTCCCGACTTTAATTGGCCCCCACAACTACACAAGGCCCATCCCTCCTTAACCCTCAAGGTTAGGGAGTGCGTGTAAGGGTGACAAGTGGCGTAGCACTGAGGATTTCAGCGCAGGCGCAGAAGGAGCTGCATCAGGAGCTGCAGAGAACCTCTTCTTTGAAGTGGACCCCAGCTGAAGAGCTGACGAAGCCCAGCAGAGGAGGAGGGATCGCAGAGGGCTGCAGGAGCCATTTCCTGAAGTGCTTGATACACACCTGAGCCAGGTAACGGGTACACACCCTGGGGTTGTGTGGATACCGAGGCAGAGGGTGACCCCTAGTGATAGCTAGGGAGAGAAAAAAAAAAAAAGGGTTTATTTCTGGAGGAATATCAGAAATAGTGTCAAAGATACCGCACTTGGGTTCCTGTTTGTTTTTGTTTACATTTCAGTGAATTCCAAGGATGGCGATGGATCCAAAAGACATCATCCAGTGGATGGCGACCCAATTTGAGCGCCAAGCCGAGCTAGCGTTGGAGGCGCAGCAGAGGGCCAACGCGTCTTTAAAGGAGCAGCAACAACCGCTTCTTGCTCTGTAGGAGGAGTACGTGAAAGGACAGAAGCAGGACACTGTTCCAGCGTCGGAAACAGGTTCCTTAGTTGCCAACATGACACCAGCTGTTAACATGCCAACAGGGACTTTGTTCAACTTTGGACCTTTAACTAGTCAGGATGACATAGATGACTACTTAGAGAGTTTTGAGAGGGTGGCACGCCTGAGCTTATGGCCAAGGGAGCATTGGGCCTTAAGGCTAGCTGCATCCCTTACTGGGGAAGCGAGAGCAGCATACAGAGCCATGCCTCCAGACTTAGCTGGAAACTTTGAGGAGTTGAAAAAGGCCATTCGGGAGAGGTTGGGTCTCACTCCACTCGTATATCACACTCGTCTAAGGAATGTGAGACTCGGGCAGAGTGAAACTCCCAAGTCCCTATACCACCGAATAAGGGCAATATTGTACAAATGGTTGACTCCCGAAGGGAGATCTGTAGAATCTATATTAGATGATTTAATATTGGAGCAATATATGGAAGCACTGCCGCAGGAAATTCGCACCTTCCTGATCCTGCAGAACTGCAAGAACCCCCAGGAAGCGGTTGCTCTCTCAGAGAGATATATGGAGGCAGAGTTAATGGCCCAGAGAGCTAGCACCCCATTCTCTGAATATGGCAGCAGCGGATCAGAAAGGCGGCGAAGGGTCCCAGAGGATCCAGTAAAAATGTCCATGCCTGGTAGAAAAAGTTCTATAGGTAAAATGAGATGTTTTAAGTGTGGGCAAGTAGGCCATATGCAAAAGCATTGCTTGATAAAGAATGCCTTAGTAGCTGATACCTATGTAGAGGACAGGCCAGGTTTTCTATTAGCCGTTTGCGTGCAAGGTATAACCACTCAAGCTTTGCTGGACTCGGGTGCTGAGTTAAGCATGATATTCGAGGAACTCTGGAAGGCCATAGAAGCTAAAGAAGCCCCAGAGATAATACACCCCATAGATGAGGTAAAGATAAGGTGCGTTCACGGGGGAACATCTCCTTACCCCATCTATAATTTACACATAGCAGGCTTAGGGGCACAGAAAACTGTCCCGCTAGCCGTTGTCCCACACCTCCCACACTCAATGATCTTAGGCAAAGATTGGCCCCAATTTCATCAGGGTTTAGTACAAGGAATAAGGGAAAGAGAGAGTTCCCATATAGAAGAAGGCCCTGAGGAAGTGCAGGCCCTGGCCACGCAAAAAGTAAATTCAATACTCCGACCCTTAGTGCCCCAGGTCAAGAAAAACAAAGGGGGAGAAACTCCGAAAGATAGCACCACCGAGAAGCCCCGGTTTGTGTTAAAATATTGTAAGATGACCCCTAGTGCTCAAGCCCCCAAGAGAGCCACACCTAATGCCGCAGGGTTGGACCTCAGCAGTGCAGAGGATATAGTTGTTCCTGCGTGCGGAAAGGCGCTAGTAGATACGGCCCTGCAGATAGAGCTGCCTGTGGGGTGTTATGGCCGGCTAGCTCCCCGGTCAGGCTTAGCACTGAAACACTTCATAGATATAGGGCAGGTGTAATTGACCCGGACTACCGAGGTTCCCTGAAAGTGCTTCTTTTCAATTTTGGAAAAACTAACTTCCAAGTAAAAACCGGAGACCGCATAGCCCAACTCATTTGTGAGCGCATTGGGATTCCCCCATTGGAAGAGGTGCCTGCTCTGTCCACGACCATGCGTGGGACGCAAGGCTTTGGGTCAACAGGAACTAATAGCCTGCAAGGATTGGCGGCTTCAGTGGAGAGGGAGGACCTGGAAGAGGAGGACCTCGGACCCCAGCTGACCGACTGCCAGGAAAATCCGGAACCCCGCTTAGATGAAGGACTTTCGTGGGCCCAAAAGCAGGAGTTGAGGCAAGTCTTGTCTAGGTATGAAGATGTCCTCACCTCGCTGCCAGGCGAAACTGAATTAATTGCCCATGAGATAGTGACAAACCCCGGTGAAGTGGTTAGGCAGCGGCCTTACAGGCTTCCAGAGGCCAAGAAAGAAGAAGTGGTCCGACAAGTAAAGGAAATGCTCGCCATGGGGGTTATTGAAGAGTCCCGGAGCCCTTGGAATAGCCCAATTGTAATGGTTCCTAAACCGGATGGGTCGATCCGTTTTTGTATAGATTTTAGAAAAGTAAATATGATATCTCGCTTCGACTCCTATCCGATGCCAAGAATTGAGGAGCTGCTCGACCGCCTAGGGCAAGCCAAGTACCTTACCACCCTTGACATGTCTAAGGGGTATTGGCAGGTTCCCCTCACGAGAGAGGCTAGGCCGAAGACCGCCTTCAGCACACCTATAGGCCTCTACCAATTTCGAAGGATGCCCTTTGGCCTGCATGGCGCCGCAGCTACGTGCCAGCGCCTCATGGATATGGTCCTACGGCCTCATCACACATATGCTGTGGCTTACATGGACTGTGGTGATCCACAGCGAGACCTGGACCCAGCATGTCCAAAGAATTGAAGCAGTACTTATGTCAATTCGGAAAGCGGGCCTTACATTGAACCCAGCGAAGTGCCTCTTTGGGGGACAAGAGGTGAAATACCTGGGTCACGTGGTCGGCCGAGGGATGGTAAAACCTCTCCTTAGTAAAATCGCCAGTGTGCAGGCGTTCCCAGAACCTGCTAACAAAAAGCAGTTACGCAGCTTTTTGGGGCTAGTGGGCTACTATAGGAGATTCATCCCGCATTTTTCGGAGAAAACAGCCCCACTGACAGAGATGTTAAAGAAAAATGCCCCCAACAAGTTAAAATGGAGTACAGAAGCGGAAGGAGTGTTCAACCTTCTGAAGAAACAGCTGTGTGAAGCACCAGTGTTAAAAGGAGTGGACTTCTCTAAGATGTTCATTGTACAAACAGACGCTTCCGATACGGGTCTCGGAGCAGTATTATCACAGCGTCACGAAGGGGTAGAACACCCGGTCTTGTTCCTGAGTAGGAAGCTGACACCGCCGGAACGAAATTACTCTACAATAGAACGCGAGTGTTTGGCCATCAAGTGGGCTATTGATGCGCTGCGTTTCTATCTTCTGGGGAGAAAATTCACCTTAATTACAGACCACGCACCCCTGAAGTGGTTGAACCAAATGCACAACCATAATTCACGGCTTACACGGTGGTTCATGGCACTACAAGCTTTCCAGTTCCAGGTAGAACACCGTGAAGGAAAACTCCACCAGAACGCGGATGCCCTGAGTCGTATCACGTGCTGTCCGGATTCTCCTAAAACAGCCCGTGATATCTTAAGGGGGGGGATCTGTGACGCAATGGCAAATGCAGAAGCCATGGAAACTGATACTGACCCTCTGGTTAGTTCAGGTACTGCAAGAAAAGACAGAGTTTTCCACTCTCAGCATAACTTACAGGCAACCAATCAGCTCACCTCAGGGGAGGAGAGAAGCAGAGCTGTGGATTGGGCACGCCCTAGTAGGAGGCGGGCTTCCCAGAACAGGGACCCCTTGTTAAGTAGAGAGAGTGAAGACACAGATAGATGGAGAATCGGAACAGGAAGAGGAAAGGGAATGAGAAGGAATGGAGAAGTGAGCACTACAAACGGATTGAGAAGGAAAGGTGGTTTGAATCCACAAGAGAGAAGGCAAAAGGCATTGGGAAGGCAAGAAGCTCTTTTGATTGCAGAACCCTTTGACCCTGCTACAGAAACACTGCCCAGCTGCAACAGAAGGGAAACTGATTTTGAACCAGGAGTAAAGCCTACGTTGTGGGGAAACAGTTTTTACCCTTGGAGAGAAAGGCACGCTGGCAAGGCATTTTCTGACCGGTCTCATTCTAAGGTACCTGCTGCTCTTAATTCCTTTCATAAGTTTTACCAGTCAGAAAGAGAGAATCCTGATTTTAGAGTACAGGATAGTTCCAGGCAATGTGAAAGACGTTGGTTACAGCCTGAAAGCTCTCTAAATAAGCCAAGCTTTTCTCAGCCAGTAATTCCTGCTTTTAACAAGCAAGCTGAAGAAAGAAACCCAGCCAAATTGTTTACAAAGAGATTAGGCTATATTAATACTGAAGGTCCTACCTTTGAAGCTTTTCTTAAAAGCAGAGCTTGTGCAAAGGAACCTGTGATTACACCACTCACTAACGGAGATAAGTGGGGGAGGGGTAACTCCACCACGGGCACAGACTGCCTAAAGAGGGAGAGCAGTGTTTGCTTACCAGGAGCAGATAATTACCTGCCCAAGCCAGGAGAAGATTTACCCAATAGTCCTGCTAGGAGACAGGCAGAGCAACTCCTGAGTGAATTTAGACAATTCTTGAATAAAAGAGCTGTTTCAGAAGAAGCTAGCATTCAAGCAGGGAGTAATCCTGGAATAGGAATTCCCACATCGGCTCCACGGCCCATGCTTGAAATTAACCAGCCGATGGACTGCTCAATTGGGCTAATTGAGAAAACTGATAAATGCAAAGCTTGAATGTTTATACCTGACAGTTGATTCTGGTTATGCTAACCCAGAATATGTGAAAAGCATATGAAAAGAAATTCTGTTCTGAGCAATTGAAAGGGAAGCTTATTGAAGTTTGAAATAAGCTGGACTGTATCCTAATTGCAAGAGAAACAATATTATTTCTTACCAAAGCATTTTGTGAAAACAGCACAGAGAAGACACATGAGGTAATGTGTTTCCTCAGAGAAGCATAATTTGAAGCACAGCATTGAAAGCCTTTGTTTTGTATAATTCCTGATTGCTTAACCTTCTCACCTGTTCCTGACCACCAAGGAGCGGGAAATATAAAATCCTTGTGAATATAAATTTTCTTGTTCCCAACTTTAATTGGCCCCCACAACTACACAAGGCCCATCCCTCCTTAACCCTCAAGGTTAGGCAGTGGGTGTAAGGGTGACAGTACATATTGATGTTTTACTCTCTGCAATTTGGGCTGATGTTTCAAGCAGCATACCACTACATTGTTTATCCTCTTCTGACACAGGGCAGTGAACACACAAAGCACATCTACTGCATCCGGCGTCACCATCAACCACCTGTTGGAGGACACAACAACATCATGGAACTATCCCTGGGAAATGGTACCATAGGATGTTTGACCTCTGCGAGTGGGACACATGCCTAGGATGGACAGTATTATTGTTGGACTACTACTTTGGGCATGACAGGCCTGTCTAAAACACCGTTGCTGCTGTGCTCTGGCTGGGTGTCGTGTTCATCGCAGGAGACACACATGACTTTTCCAGTACTGTGGTATATTAGGATGTCACACTTGACTTTGCACACAGGGTTTCAAGGACAATCGTAACATGACTTGTTGGAATGCAGACACCCTTTGCACTTTGGACACTGTGTACTGGTCCCCACGTTTGCAGCAGGGACTGACATTGTCACTGTATGTTGTACATCCTTCTGACATTGTGTTGTGTTTTGCCCATGTGTGTGACATGGAACGCAGGATACGCTCATCTGTTTGGTTTAACACGAGCATACAGCCATGTGTGTGGCACAGGGGGAACACTGGAGAGCTCGTCTTGTCCATGTCCACCTAGCCTCCACTTGGACATGACACAGTATTTGCCACAACACCACTTTACTGCACACCAGCATCTTGGATTGATGTTTGCAATCACCAAGGGTGTTGCAGTGCATGTGTGGCATCACTGTATCACGTTTCAACGTACACGGTGCATGTGCATGTGACTGACAATGTTGGTGCAACACAGCAGGTTGCAATATGGCTTCTGTGTGGTTTACTGTAACATGTTTGACCTTTCTTTCCATCTCTATATACAGGTTATTGTTTCTGTTTACTCTACAGATGTGATGCTCTGCATTGATTTACAAACCTAGCATTTCATGTCCTATTTATCCCCTGAGGTAACGACACTCACATTGCCCCGTTATATTTGGAGTGTGGCAGTGTGAGTGTCCATTTTCCTCCCTCATTTGTGCATTCCATGTACCGTGATATATGTGTAAGGACACTGTATCCACATCAACCAGTGCAGGGGGACCTTCTGCATAGTGTTATCTCTGCATGTTTCTGCAGATGGTTTCTTTTGAATTCTCTGTGTTCATGTGCCTCTGCTAACTGTTAGCATATCCTCATTGTACATTTGACGATTGTTTAGGGTTACTTTGTTGCAGCTTTGATTCCTATATCAGGCATTATGTGACAGCTTTGATTCCTATATTAGACATTATGTGACAGCTGTAATATAAATTTCGATATGTGTGTTTAAACTTTCAAACTTTTAACAACATATGCTTTTTCATTTGTGTGCCTCCTGTGTTGGCAGAAAGATATGTTTTAAGGAACAGATCATGATTGATGTGTGTTGGGCCCTCATCATGCACCGCCTACTGTCTACATGCACACATATGTAACTAACACATTTGGGGCATGCAGCAGCATGGGGGGGGGGGGTGGTGGCCTAATGCATACTGCACACCATGCACCTGATGCACATTATCTCTCCTGCCCATCATTTGTAGATGGGCCAGTGAACTTTCTGTAAGATGTGGGTTGTTGCCCTGCAAAATGTGTTTCTGTTTTTGTAGGGGAAATAAGTATTGTAAGGGGAAAAATAAGTTTCTTGTTGTACAGAGGGACCATAAGGCCCACAAGGGAAAATGGATGTTTTGTGCATACCTAGATGGAAAGGAATGTGTTGTGCTAAGGCAAAATTGAGTGATCTTCACAGAGACAGGTACCAGTTTGTACGGTTGCTGATAAGCAGTGCTAGGCTGCTGGGATGGGTTTATGACGTATATATGTTTATGTTACTGTATAAAAGATAGACTGCACTTCTAACGTACGGAATAAATTGACACACTTTCCTTCTGTGTGGTTGTGAGTTTTATTCCCCTGGAATTCCAGGCAGCTGAGTAGGAACAAAGGAAGCAGACGGAGGCGATTCTCAAGGCCTGGAGGCTGTGAACAGGGATACTCCTAATAATTTGGTGTCAGGAAGTGGGATACTCCCGTGGGCCGGGAATCCCTTTGCCTGGGTGGCACGGTCAAAATTTCTCTGTCGTCCCTAGGTGGGACGGTGCCTGGGTGGCACGGTACAAATTCCTCTGTCGTCCCTGGGTGGGACACGAGGTGGTATCTGCTTCACATTCCTTCCCGGCTGCTATTGCTTGTGTGTGTATGTGAGTCAGGCAAGACGCCCCTGTACGGTCCTGAAGCGAGAGCGTTTGTGATGGACCTATGCAGAACGCAAGTGGCCTGACGTGCATTTGTTGTGAATTAATTAGAGGATGGGGGGGTCCCAAGGTAAGGGGACCACTCCAGAATCCGCGGGAGTGCGTACGCAGCTAAATGTTGTGATAAGGTTTAAAACTGCAGTTAAAAAGGCATCCTACATATGCTGTCGGTGTAGGTTACAGGACATTTGCCAAATCTGCAGAAGTCTGTTAGCATGTTTACTGTGCTTAGTTTATCTATGTGCCTGTAAGAGGCCCCCAGTCTCTGGCGTGGGTAAAGCTGTTGACTCAGAGTCTCTGGAATGCAAGTGCCAAGAGGTGTTTGTTTATTTGTCTCTCTATTCTTCCAAGCCTTTCCTGTCTTCTTTAGCTAAGGGGAGGGTTCCTGGGTAAGGGGGACCGACCTACTAAATCTTTCATAAAATTTAAAATAATGGAACATTTCCCAGGGTCTGCTGGAATGTCTTGTTCACTGAAGTAAGAACCTTAAAAGCAGACCGTACAGATAACAAGCCTGGCAATAGTTAACAGCTGGGGCTCGCCGGGATTTTCCCACAGTAGAGTGACTTCTGCTGAGTGGAGGTGGGAAGACGCGTCCTGTTGATTTTCAACAGTTTCACCTCCCCCTCTGCGGATACGTTTCTCTGCTAGTTGGTAATGGTCCTAGGTGAATAGAGGTGTTGTGAACCAGAGTGTGAAAGATGGTGATTTAAAAGCAGGCACTGACTGCAGTAACTAAGTAATTCTGTGCACAGACCGAGGTAAGGAAAAGTGGGACTTTAGTACCTACCTTGGTGGTTGGGACATTCTATCAGGAACTGAGACTGATTGTGTGCGAGTGAGATGTACAATGTAAATAGTGAGTCTGAAGTGGAGAAATCAAGGGAGAGGGTTGGGCTCCAAATACCCCGAGGGTCTAGTTCATTATGCAGGGTGAAATTTCTTAAGAAAGCACTTGTAAACTTTGATTTGTCTTCTGTTTAAATTAAGAACCTCTGTAATATGTTTTAGTGGCTGGGGCAGCATTTAAGGAATTTGAATAAGATTGTCTAGACCCAGCATCCTGTGGTCCCAAATCCTTATATATATTGTTGAGCAAAATTCTGCATGACCACAAATGGTTCAGTGTAGTAGATTTGAGGTACGTGTTTTGGGCCTGCTAAGTTCAGGGAAAAAGAAACCAGTTGTGATAGAAGCCACTAACAGTCTGATGAATTTCTTGGGAAAGAAAGGATTAAGGGTGTCCCGGGAAAAAAGAAATTACAATATGTGAAGAGGGAGGTTAAGTATTTGAGGTTAAGTATTTGGGACACCTCATAAGTGAAGGAAAGAGAAAAATAAATCTGGAGAGAATAAAGGGTATTGTGGAGTTACCTTTGTCTAAAACGAAGAGAGCTGATATCCGCTTGGCCGGGCGTATGCCAACGCGTGAGAAATCAGACTTTTTCTCCAGCCATCGCTGTGCTCTCCCAGCCGATGATGAAAGGACTGTGATGTCAGAAAGATCTGGTGGAAACTGTTTTGTTTTCCTTTGACCTTCAAAGTAGGGGTTGAGAACCCTGTCAGGACAATGGGGCATCCTGAGCCAGTAGTTACGAGATTGCAACTTGAATATGATTTAAATTCTGAGTGAATAAGAAGGTTATGTTATGTGTCTGTTCTTTGTCTTTGTGTAATTTAATAGCAATCACAATTAGTAACAATTTTCAAGCAACTTTTATTTATTTATTTATGTATTTATTTATTTTAACTCTTAGGGGTATGTTTACTAAACCGCGCTATTGTGCGCGGCACAACGTTAGCGTGTGCTAAGGTACCTTAGTGCATGCTAATGTCGTGTTACGGGCACTATTGTGCACGCTCAAGTGCGTGGCGCGCTAATGTGCGCCGAAGGTGGGGAAAGGCTCCCGGAGGGCGGAAGAAGGCTCCCCAGGGGCGGAGAGAAGGGGTCAATGGGTGGAGAGTGGGAGGGGAGAGGCTCCCCGCACATTAACGGGGCTGAAATTAGAGCAGAAAAATACCGCGAGTGAAACCCTCACGTTAGAGCCGATTTAAAGGGAAGAGAAACCATTTACGTCAGCAATGTACAGCAAAACCAGGGAAACCTACAAAACAGTGATAAGTGTGATGCATGTGCACGGAACAAAAGGGCAAATAAACAGTGAAAATGACCCCAACAAAATATAAAAAAACCATAACCAAGCTGGGCAATGGTGATAGCAATGGGAAACACCAAAAAACACTCCAAAGAAAGCCCCGAAAAAAAGGTATGAATTTTGGAAGGGTCCACGCTCCGTCCCCATACAAGGTGAATGATCCCACAGTGAAATAGGACAGAGCAGGGTTTCCCTCTCCAATGGACAGGTCTCCTATGGCATGCACATGTTCCACAACAGCATGGCGGGCATGTCGGACTGGGCAATTGGACAGATGCTGGGAATGGGGGTACAGAGGGCTGCAGGCGGCACATGATGTGGTGCAACTGGGGCACAGTGCAGACTAGGCAGATGCCTAGGTGGCACTTAGGAATGCTGAAACTGGACAGCAGCCAGACAGCAACTGATGAGGGCCCAACATGGGCACGAGCGTGTCTATCACAGTGTCACAGGGGATATTACTCAGCAGGTACCCTCAAGGGCACAGAACAGTGGCAGGCGGTGTTGGGGGGAAGCGTGGACGACTATGCAGGCACCCCGACCCCAGAACACGCACCATAGGCAGTCGCCTACCTGCACACTGGATGGCCTAAGACTGTGCACCACCAGCACCACCAGCAGAAGGGCATGCAGCATGTTGGCAGAGGGGTACTGGTGGTGGAGGGGGGCAGTGACAGCTGCCCAGAGCAGACCATGGCCTAGCCCTGTGTAGGTGGGTGCCATGCACTGCAACAGACAGGCCCTGCGGGACGAACAGTCATGATATCACCAGGGACTGCACTGTCTCTGTGGCAAAACGGTGGTGCAGTGCACACAACCAGTGTGTGTGGAGGCTGAAGGTCACCGGTTCAAGACCCAGCTGGGGCTCCTGCCAACCCAGTCCCCATATTTTTCCCACAACTAAACCGTGATAGTAAAGACAAACCTTTATTGCAGAGAACATAAGCATGGTTCAAACACCTCTATTTTACCCTACAGAGCACAGACACCAGAAACATGCGCATTACCTAGAGCAGAGTCCCCCAAATGCAGTCCTGGAGGGCCACATATCATACAGGTATGATGCTGTCTCGAATATAAGGCCATGTCAGCATGGTGGCGGAGGGGTACCGGTGGCGGAGCGGGCAGTGGCTGCTGCCCACAGCAGACGGTGGCCTAGCCCCCTTCACGTGGGTGCAGTGCACTCCAACAGACAGGCTCTGTCTGACAAACAGCCATGGTATCTCCAGGGACTACATTGTCTCTGTGGCCACAGTGTGGTGCAGTGAACACAGCCAGTGTGTTCTAAGAGCAGAAGGTCACCAGTTCAAAGCCCAGCTGGGGCTCCTGCCAACCCAGTCCCCATATTTTTCCCACAACTAAACCGTGATAGTATAGACGAACCTTTATTGCAGAGAACATAAGCATGGCTCAAACACCTCTTTTTTACCCTACACAGCACACACACCATAAAAATGCGCATTACCTACGGCAGAATCCCCCAAATGCAGTCCTGGAGGGCCACAAATCATTCAGGGTTTATGCTCTCTCCAATCTAAGGATGGAGCAGTACTGGTGGTCGAGGTGGCAGCGGCTGGTGCCCACAGCAGACCATGGCCTAGCCCTGTCCAGGTGGGTGCCGTGCACCGCAACAAACAGACCCTGTCGGATGTACAGTCATGGACTCCCCAGGGAATGCAGCATATCTGTGGCAACATGGTGGTGCAGTGCACACAGACAGTGTGTGCAAAAACAGAAGGTCACAGGTTCAAATCCTAGCTGTGGCTCCTGGCAATCTAGTCCCCATATTTTTTCCACTAAAGAAACATGGTAGTAAAGACAGAACCTTTACTGCAGAGAACATAAGCGTGGATGAAACGCTCATATTTTACCTTAAACAGCACACACCACCTAAACATGTGCATTACCTACAGCAGAGTCCCCCAAATGCAGTCCTGGAGGGTCACAGATCACTCAGGTTGTATGCTGTCTCCAATAAAGATGCCTGTGCTGCATTCCCAGGTACTGCCCCCATGGTATGCAGATGTATCCTATACATATTCATCAGGGACAGCATGAAAACCCGAACAGGGTTTGACACACCAGGACCGGAGTTGGGAACCTCTGCCGTAAAGCAGCAGCAGCCAACAGGGGCAGACAAACCTGCACCCACAGGCTCCATTATCCAGTGCCTCCTGGTGAGGTAGTACATTGGGCCCTGCGTGCATCTCCCAATACTAGCACTTGCGTACCTTAGCAATGCCACTCTAAACCTGGGAATACGGCACACAACTATCAAAAGGTTGCTATGATTACTGGCAAATAGCAATTCCGAGGTTAAGTACAATCTTCTGATTGAGCTGCATCATGGCAACCTTTCTGATGTCTGTGGTGTGTGTTACAGGTTTTGTGTCTGACAGTGTTTACCACCCTGGGGAGTGACTCCAACAGTATTGCGTACCATAGCCATGCCTGCACTGTGCCCAGGACTGGAGCGGTGGCCAGGGCTGCCAAACACCCCTATAGCTGTACGATGCTTGCATAGGTGTGGGAGTGTGTAGCTGTCTATCCATTGTGTGGTGGCTGCAAACACCCCCCACAGCCCACACTGCCAGCACTGTTGCCAGTATTGGCCTGCCAATGTGCATAATGAGGAGCAATGTACCATGGGTATAGCCCGGACAGGGTGGCCTGGCCAGGATGCATCTGCACAGGGCATAGGGCAATGGCTTGGACATTGTAGTGCCCGGCCACCACCTGCACAGACAGGGTGGCCACAGCACGTCCTGCTGGGAGATCACTCTCACCCTGACTGAGCAGTGTCCACGGCATGGGTAGGTTCCCCCATAGTGTCTCTCTCATGTGATATTTATGGAGTTCCCTTTTGGGGCCCAATCACTGACTTGTCTGCTTGATGTGTATGCTGACACCCCAGTTCTGGGTGCATGCATCACCTCCAGGAACATGCACTATGGACTAGCTAGCAGACTGTCTGCAGCTAGTATGTGTCTTGCTGGAACACCTTGTGGGGTGCAGCAGCTGGGGGCTTGCTGCAGGAGCATATCAGATAGTGGTGGGGTGCAGCTGAGCATTTCCAGGCCTAATGTTTGTCTGCTATTATGTTATGGCTGTGTATGGAGCTGCATTGACTGCCTTGTAGGGTGTCTGTTACCCAGCAGGAGTGGGGTTGGTGGACCCCTTTACTGCCACTATTGGAGGGAGGTAGAATGTGGCTCTATTGGTGGGGGGACCCTGTTTCCCACCCTCAGCTCCAGAGGGTGGGTTGGGCGGTGGTAGATAATCCGCCTATGGGTGCTTAAGGGCTAAACCTGACAGAGAAATACAGATGTATCCAAGGTGTGTCTGCAGGAACTACCTATCTCACATACTAGCACTGCTGGGGACCTGGAGCATGGCCTATGCCTGCCATGGCAGGTGCTGTGGACCTGGTGCTGGGCGCCCCACCGCACCCTCAGGGTGAGCACAGTACCCGCACAATGTGACGGTATGTAGCTACTCTGTGCCAGTAACGCACATGGTCAGTTCCCCCTACCAGGTCGAGGTGCTGGGGAGGGGGGGGTGCATACCCCATCTTTGGATCATCTGTACACTGTTGATTTGCATGTGCAGTGCATCATGGGTACGGGTGGTTTAACCCTATCCTGGTAACCACAGCAGACTGTTTGTGTAGTGACATGCGGTCCTTCTGTAGCCAGCCAGGGGCTTGGTAGCAGCTGTAGAGCTGTAGCCCACTGGTTACTTCACTGCCTGTGGAGCCAGAGGTTGGTGGTTCGAATCCACAGTGGGTTTATTTATTTAATTTACTTTATTTATTTACATTCCCCCATATACCGCGCTATTCTGCATCATGCAGTTTACATTGCACAAACTGGACATTGTGACAACGCACCGCCTAGCCTGTGGCGTAAGCAGGCCAAGGGGATGTGAGCCTCACAGTGGGGGTGAGTTTAAAAGAGTCCTTGTTAGTGCTGAAGCCTTCCTACTGTAGTTGTGGAGTGAGTGACGACAGCCAAGGTTGGGTTTCCAAAGTAAGTAATGCTTTATTCATTCATAAGGTATTTGCACAAAGTATAGCAAAGGACACCGTACAGGACTTACTCCCCCGCCACAGAAGTATAATGGTATCCTTCAGTACCAAATAAAAGTTCAAGTGTTCATATAGCTTCTCCTGATACTTCTCAGGGACACATAAAATATTTACAAGCTTTCATCATTCTTTCCAGCTTCATTACTACAACAGTGCTTCAATCTTCTAGTACTGCTTTCTCAGTATCTACTGGTAATAAAGAATCTTTCTCCTGTTGTACTTCTTTCTAGTGTCAAACAGCTTCCCATAGAAATGGCAATCTCCACAACTCTGGCTTATTACTGACTGCCTTCTTGTGTAGGAGCAGTTTCTCTATATTGCCTTCTATTCACAGCTGTACCACATGA
This sequence comes from Ichthyophis bannanicus, assembly GCA_033557465.1. Lineage (NCBI taxonomy): Eukaryota > Metazoa > Chordata > Amphibia > Gymnophiona > Ichthyophiidae > Ichthyophis > Ichthyophis bannanicus. Next base: position 429,969,062 of record CM066037.1, read on the forward strand.
AGCTTTGATTCATTCCATTCACTAGAACGCTGCTGTCTCTCATGCAGGTTCTAGAACATTTGCTTAAGGCTTCTCAGCACTCAATCATCAATTAGGAATACTTATAGTTCTTCACTCTAGCATACAAATTCTTAGGTAGCTGCTTTGTAAGATCCCTCAGCTCTGCCTGGTCTTCAAAGGCTCCTCTTAGCTCTCTGCACGGTTGCTGCCAATTAGCTTCTTGCTGGCAAGCAGGTGTGTGCTCTTCTGAACTAGAGCTTAGCTCACGCTGTCTCTCGCAGGGAAATGTTTGCAGCTTTCTAACAGGGATTTTTCTATAGCCCCTCTTCCCTCTATTAACTTCCGGTTTATATTCAGGGCCTGATTTATCCCTGCCTCCTTTAGCAGGCAGTCTATTGTCAATTCCAATAGACTGACTTCTTTCAAAGCTATTTACTTTACAAGGCTTAGAAGAGTTTGCTCTGACCTGGTTTTTGCAGCGTCTGCCTCTGGGGAACTCCCCTGACTCCAAGTCAGTATTCCAGGCTTCTGAATCCAGTTCTGGGTCACCTCCAAGGTTTTCTCTCTCATGGAGCTGAGGTCTGCCTGTGTCTCCTCCTGGACCACTTGCAGGAACTCTCCCTTCCCTGGTTCTCTCCTTAGTTCCTCTGGGCTCAGCCTTTCTGCTTGCACTGCTCTGTAACCAGTTCCTCTTCTCCAGGCCTTGCTCCTCGAGGGCTTGCTGCTCCAGTGCGTGCTCCTCGAGCCCCTCCGCCCTACTAACTGCTGCTTCCTGGTTATGAGTGCAGAGTGGCCCAATCCGGTCTGACTCCTCCCACCTCCCTGATTGGCTATGTCTCTGGGTTAGCCTAGAGCTAGGGTGTGGTTCTTTCCCTGCTCTTCTCTGCAGAGAATGTTTGTGAGGAGGAAACTTAACCCCTTCCTGTCCTGCCTCTCCAAGCATCTGAGGTGACAGAAAGTGATTTAAACCCATTTTCTCCTGTTTCTGGGGCTCTGCCTTGTCACATAACCCCCCATTTAAGATATTCCGGGCTGGTTGAATAAATGCAGAACAGCACGGAATCTTACTCTGGTGATCAGGACTAGCAGTTGTATCCTCTCTTATAGCTAACTGAGCTAAAGCTACTCGGTCATGCCATAACCGCAAAACATTCACGTGGAAATTCTGTTGTTTCCCTCCTCTAGTTTCTACGGTATATGTGGCGGGTCCTACCTGTTTGATGACCCGGCAGGGTCCTCTCCAGGTACTTTCAAATTTCGGACGATGGCCCGGCACCATTACAATGACCTTTTCACCGACCTCTAATCGTCGAGGTCGCGTGCGTCGGTCATAATACTTCTTTTGCCTAGCTTGGCTGGCTACCATATTGTCATCCCCTATCTGGGACGTGCGTTGTAACCGGCCCCTTAAATCTTTTAAAAACTGGGGTACCTCCACCTCCTCTCTAGCAGGCTCTACCCATTGATCCCGTAGAATGTCTAACACACCTCGGGGCGCTCGCCCATACAACAGCTCGTACGGGGATACCCCCAAGGAAGCTTGTTTCCGCTCGCGACAGGCATAAAGTATAAAGGGGAGCATTCATGTCCCATTCAGCTACCTCCCCCTCCAGGCTTTTTCTTAACATCCTTTTTAATGGTCTGGTTTTGCCGTTCCACCCAGACCATTGGTCTGGGGATGGTAGGCCGCCGTCTTAAACGTGCTTAATGCCAAAGGCATCCCAGACCTGGGCAAGATAATGAGACAGGAAATTCGTACCCCTGTCCGTGAGAATTTCTCGCGGGAACCCTATCTCGCAAAAGAGTTTCAGTAATTCCAGGGCAATAGTGCGTGCTGACGTGTTCCTTAAGGGAACTGCCCAGGGGAAACGCGTGGCATGGTCCACGATAACTAAAATATATTGAAAACCCCTGGGAGTCCGAATTAAAGGACCTACCATGTCCATTGCCAAACGCTCTATAGGTCTAGAGATACGCGGTACTGGTATCAGTGGTACTTTCCCCGGTAGCCGAGGCGTAACTTTCTGACATGAGGGACAGGCCTCGCAGAACTTCGCGGTCTCACGAAAGACCCCGGGCCAATAAAAACGACCCAAAATTTGGTCTAAGGTACCTTGGGCCCCTTTGTGCCCCCCCAAAGGATGATCGTGAGCTAAACGTAAAACCAAATTTTTAAACGTATTAGGCACCACTAACTGCCTCCGGGTATGGTCCGAACTGGGGTCCAAGCTTTCTCTATACAGCACGTTCCCTTCCACATAAAAACGCGGCAACGATCCCCCTCCCTTATTTGCATTATCAAAAGCATGGGTCAGGGCTGGATCTTGCCTTTGCTCCTCCGGAAAAGAAGGAAATTTTGCTACTAACTCGGCCGAAGCCCATGGTAGCTCCTGCCCTGTCGCTAGCTTGTTTCTATTCAAGGCCCGGCCTTGCTTTTCTTTACGTTTCTCCCCCTTCTGGGGTTTTACACGCTCTCTAGAGGGCGTCACCAAACCGCTATGGGAGGGTAAGTCTGCCAGGGAATCCTTAGCGGGGACCTGGTTCTTCACCCCAGCTTTGCTTTGGGCTCGTGTGGATACTAGACCTAACTTCCATCCTTCCTCGCTATCAGCAGCAGCAGCTAAACCTTTAGCTAGGCCCTTTCGAAATTGCGGCCAATCCCTGCCTAATACAATAGGATGGGGCAACCTTGGTACCACCGCTACTGGGATATCCTTACTTAAACCCATTCCCTTTACTGTTACTATGCGCCTTGGGTGTGCTGTGGCAGCACCATGCACGCATTGAATCTTAATTTTATCCTCAGGGTGCTCTTTATCACTCCCACTCTGAGGTCCTATCTCCTTCCATAGGCTTTCCGAGACCATAGACTGGTCTGCGCCTGAATCTAACAAGGCTTCAACCGGGATATTATTTACTGTGACCATCAGCAAGAACCCCTCCCCAACCTCCTTGGACTGGGTGGTGATTAGTGCTAGCCTAGTGCTACAATTCCTCCTGAGGTGTCCCTTTTGACCACAGGCAAAACACTTTCGCTCATTCATACCAGGGCTAAACAAAGGCCTAGATGACGATTCATCACCCATCTGTACTCCTCCCTTCATTCCTCGTTCCCTCAAGACTGTACTTTCTGGAACCTCTTTCCTCCTCTGACCTAAGGCCTGCGCCTCTAGGAACCGGTCAGCAAGGGCAACGGCGTCCTTAGTATTGTGACAGTCTTGGAGGATTAGGAAGGACTGTACTTCCCGGGGTAGTGCTTCTAAGAATTGTTCAAGTATAATATCATCTATTACTGTGTCTGTGCTCTTACCTTGTGGAGATAGCCATTTGTGTATGCCAAAGCCTTTATCCTATGGCATAAGGCCTGTGGTGTCTCGCCTGGGGTTAACCTGCACCCTCTTAAAAGTCGGCGATACACCACGGGTGTTAGGCCTAATCTGTCTCGTATTGCTTCAACGACAGCTCCATAATCGTTGGCTAGAGCACTGGGCATTTCCTTGTAGGCCGTGAGAGCCTCTCCCGTGAGGGATGGAGCCAATCGGATAACCCAGTGTTCTTTGGGCCATCCGCTCATGGTTGCTATGCGCTCAAACACTTCGAGGTGGTCATCAATATTAGCGTCCTTAGACCACTGGCCTAATGATAACATTCCCTGTCCAAGCATTCCAAGTCCTGTGGCAGTTCCTAGCGAACTGGTCACATTTTGTAGAGTCTCCGACGTCCGCTTCTGCTCTTTCATCCAGGATCCTAGCATGTCCAACACCGGCTGCTGCTGGGCTCGTAACATCGCTGCCATCCTCTCTTGGGTCTGCACCGATCTTGCCTCCTGCTCCTGGAATCTCTCCGCTACCCAACTCATCAAAGTTGTGGGATCCATTTCGATGTACCTGTAGGGAATATAAAAAGAAACACCAAGTGCGGCACCACCACAAAAGCACCTTCCTTTGCTCCCAGATTAGCTCTGCCAGATTACCACCCTCTTGTAGCAGTGTCCTAAGATGACCCTCTTAGCTACGGGTTACCTGCTACAAGTGGAGTATCTCGCTTGTCAGCAGTGTGGTATCCTTTAATAACAGGAACTCTGGTCCACCTCAGCTGAAACTTGTAATCTGCAGCACTGGTAAGCTCTTCAGGTATCTTGGTGAAAAAACACTTTTTTTTTTTTTTTTTCCTTTTTTTTTTTTTCAAAGTGTCCACTCTTCAGAACTTTACTGGTATCTGTGGTTAATCACTTCTTCTGTGCAAGGCAGCAATTTTTTTATAATCCGAAACAACTACGCCAAAACTCCACCCCCCTACTATGTGACAACGCACCGCCTAGCCTGTGGCGTAAGCAGGCCAAGGGGATGTGAGCCTCACAGTGGGGGTGAGTTTAAAAGAGTCCTTGTTAGTGCTGAAGCCTTCCTACTGTAGTTGTGGAGTGAGTGACGACAGCCAAGGTTGGGTTTCCAAAGTAAGTAATGCTTTATTCATTCATAAGGTATTTGCACAAAGTATAGCAAAGGACACCGTACAGGACTTACTCCCCCGCCACAGAAGTATAATGGTATCCTTCAGTACCAAATAAAAGTTCAAGTGTTCATATAGCTTCTCCTGATACTTCTCAGGGACACATAAAATATTTACAAGCTTTCATCATTCTTCCAGCTTCATTACTACAACAGTGCTTCAATCTTCTAGTACTGCTTTCTCAGTATCTACTGGTAATAAAGAATCTTTCTCCTGTTGTACTTCTTTCTAGTGTCAAACAGCTTCCCATAGAAATGGCAATCTCCACAACTCTGGCTTATTACTGACTGCCTTCTTGTGTAGGAGCAGTTTCTCTATATTGCCTTCTATTCACAGCTGTACCACATGAAGCTTTGATTCATTCCATTCACTAGAACGCTGCTGTCTCTCATGCAGGTTCTAGAACATTTGCTTAAGGCTTCTCAGCACTCAATCATCAATTAGGAATACTTATAGTTCTTCACTCTAGCATACAAATTCTTAGGTAGCTGCTTTGTAAGATCCCTCAGCTCTGCCTGGTCTTCAAAGGCTCCTCTTAGCTCTCTGCACGGTTGCTGCCAATTAGCTTCTTGCTGGCAAGCAGGTGTGTGCTCCTCTGAACTAGAGCTTAGCTCACGCTGTCTCTCGCAGGGAAATGTTTGCAGCTTTCTAACAGGGATTTTTCTATAGCCCCTCTTCCCTCTATTAACTTCCGGTTTATATTCAGGGCCTGATTTATCCCTGCCTCCTTTAGCAGGCAGTCTATTGTCAATTCCAATAGACTGACTTCTTTCAAAGCTATTTACTTTACAAGGCTTAGAAGAGTTTGCTCTGACCTGGTTTTGCAGCGTCTGCCTCTGGGGAACTCCCCTGACTCCAAGTCAGTATTCCAGGCTTCTGAATCCAGTTCTGGGTCACCTCCAAGGTTTTCTCTCTCATGGAGCTGAGGTCTGCCTGTGTCTCCTCCTGGACCTCTTGCAGGAACTCTCCCTTCCCTGGTTCTCTCCTTAGTTCCTCTGGGCTCAGCCTTTCTGCTTGCACTGCTCTGTAACCAGTTCCTCTTCTCCAGGCCTTGCTCCTCGAGGGCTTGCTGCTCCAGTGCTTGCTCCTCGAGCCCCTCCGCCCTACTAACTGCTGCTTCCTGGTTATGAGTGCAGAGTGGCCCAATCCGGTCTGACTCCTCCCACCTCCCTGATTGGCTATGTCTCTGGGTTAGCCTAGAGCTAGGGTGTGGTTCTTTCCCTGCTCTTCTCTGCAGAGAATGTTTGTGAGGAGGAAACTTAACCCCTTCCTGTCCTGCCTCTCCAAGCATCTGAGGTGACAGAAAGTGATTTAAACCCATTTTCTCCTGTTTCTGGGGCTCTGCCTTGTCACAACATACATTGAACAGGGCATTATAACTTGGAGATAACAATTTTACAGGGTACATGGGGGGCTGTCTGGGGCAGTTTGTGTGTAATTTCAAGTAGTACAGCCAGCAGAAACACCCTCACAGTGCTGTAACCTTAAGGTGCCTTATACAGTGCCTTATGGGGCACCTGCAGATTACAGCACTGTGAGGGTGTTTTAGCTGGCACTACTAATTTAAATTAAAAAACCTGCCACAGGCAGCCCTCATAAATAACCCCACTGTGGATTCAAAACCACAACCTCTGGCTCCACAGGCAGCGAGGTAACCTGTGGGCCACAGCTCTATAGCTGAGAACAGATGCCTGGCTGGCTACAGAGGGAATCCTGCAGACTGTGTGCTGCGGTTATCAGGGTAGGGTTGATCCATTAGTAACCATGCTGCACTGCACATGACGTTTAGAGCACTATGAGGGTGTTTCTTCTGGCAGCACTGCTGTAATGTAGAAAGGAGACTGCCTCAGGTAACACTGTTGTAACGTAAGAAGACATATGCCTCAAGGAGCACTGATGTACATTAAAAAGCACTATGCCTCATTCAGCACTGCTGTATAATAAAGTGTAATGCCTGAGACAGGTAATCAATAACCCCAGTGGGGGAGTGAACTCATGACCCCTGGTTCAGCAATCCATGTATTAACCATTGTGCTACACCTCTGCCACTAGGTCTGTATGTCAGCACACATACTCATGGGTAACGTGCATTAACGTAGCATGCCTATCTCCATTGCCTCATAATGTGCACCATGCAACCTATTGTGCATGTCCTATGTTCAGATCAGAAGCCCCCCCTACCCCCTTATGCCAACCTGCACATCATTGCTGGGCTCACATCGCCATGGTGATGGGTTCATGTTCGTGGTGTGGCCTACCGGTTTGTGCATTGCCCTGTGTGCTAATGGTCATAGGTTTGAATCCTCACTGTTCTTTTTCATTTGTCTGCCTGTCCTGACGTACTACATTTCATTCCTCTGACAGTCATATCTGTGCAGTTCTGTACTGTATGCACATTGTATCCTTATCACAGTTCTGACCATCCTGTCCATCCACGTGTGTCTGCCAGCTCTGTGCTGTCCTACCCTGATGTGCATGCTGCTACCCCACATCCTGACCTCCTACACATTGCTGTATTGCAGCTCTCCCTGGTTGCCTCTCCTGTGTGTGCTCTGCAGGGCACTGCTACACCACTGTCATCCTGACATTCCACCTTTCCTGCCACTTCTCCCTCCTCTGCTTTACCCATCTTCCCAACCTCTGCCACACACTGTCATTATTGCATAGTACATTACCATCGTTATGTGCAGAGCTACAGCTGCCCCCGATATGTTTGACCATTATTCCAGCTGCCACATGGGCTGGGGGCTGTTTTGTATAGTCTATCGGCTCTGCTCTGCATCCTTCCATTACGTATGCATTGTCTTTCCTTGCTGCTCTGTGCGGTGTTGGGGTTACATGTGTGTTTGCCACATACCTCTCTTGCCCTTCTTATTGGGGGACCTTACTGCTTTTGGCCAACATTTTTGGGTTCACCTATACATCCTTGGGTCATCTTACACCACACCCTCGATTCAGGCAGCTTCTGGGATGCCTGCTATGGTGCCTTGGGAGTTGGCAACCTTTCAACATGGCCTCTGAGGCACATTCTAACCCGCCTTCGCTGACATGGTTGTTTAGGATGTACCCTGTGGTGCACCGTAACAGATGCCTTACGTTCTGGCACTAGGGTGCAGTTATGTTATAGAAGGTGGCACAGATTGCTGTACAGTTGCAAGCAGAAAAATATATCACCTCTGCCATTAGGCACATTGGGGACTTAAACTCATGACCCCTGTACCATCAGTCAGTGTCTTAACCATTGTACTACAGCTCTGTTGCAATGTTTGCAGGTCAGTGCACCTACTTCAGGTTTCCATGCATTAACATGCGCAGTGCTGCCATCAATCACAGTACTGTGACCTTACAGTGCTTCATAGGGCGCCCCATACAGCACTTTCTGAGGCTCCCCATGGGCAACATTATAGGGTGCCTTGCAGACAGTGCACTTTAAAATGTGCCCTTTGGGAGCTGCTTCTTTTGATTTCCTGATTGCTTACCTGAGGTTCCTGCCTGCCTAGCTCCTCATTGGGCCGCTGGACTGGAGGAGGGCCATTAAAGACCGGCTCTCAGGTGGAACAGTGAGCTGCTTCTTTTGATTTCCTGATTGCTTACCTGAGGTTCCTGCCTGCCTAGCTCCTCATTGGGCCGCTGGACTGGAGGAGGGCCATTAAAGACCGGCTCTCAGGTGGAACAGTGAGCTGCTTCTTTTGATTTCCTGATTGCTTACCTGAGGTTCCTGCCTGCCTAGCTCCTCATTGGGCCGCTGGACTGGAGGAGGGCCATTAAAGACTGGCTCTCAGGTGGAACAGTGAGCTGCTTCTTTTGATTTCCTGATTGCTTACCTGAGGTTCTTGCCTGCCTAGCTCCTCATTGGGCCGCTGGACTGGAGGAGGGCCATTAAAGACCGGCTCTCAGGTGGAACAGTGAGCTGCTTCTTTTGATTTCCTGATTGCTTACCTGAGGTTCCTGCCTGCCTAGCTCCTCATTGGGCCGCTGGACTGGAGGAGGGCCATTTAAGACCGGCCCTTAAGCGGGACGCGATAAGCGGGCGCGTTCCCGCAGTTCCGTGACCGAAGGGGCGTGACCAAAGGGGCAGGACACGCCCCTTTGGTGCCCCTTCGGAGCACGAGGTGCACTGGTGGTATCAAGGTTATGGGGAAGCGTAGGAAACAGCACTCTCAGCCAGCGCAATCAAAGGCGGTCAAGATCATTGGCCCCATGGATGCCCACGTGCGTGTGGAGAACACTCCGGCACTGTTGGGTTCCTTGTCACCGGATTCGTTGGATTCATCAACCGTGAGTACCGCCTCCTCATCCACCTCTGTTTCCGCTACGGGTTTAGTTCAGCCCGATCAAGAGATAACTGTTCTTGATAGTTGTGCCGTTTCTTCTCCGGTGGATACGAAGGGCTTGGATGTCTCTCCAGCTTTTCTTCCAGATTCGTTTTTGAAATTAACTTCTTCTAATTTACCATTGTCACTACCCTTACCATCGGTGGTTTCCTTTCCGGTTTTTCCTGAATGATGTTCCCCTCCTGAACATGTTTCTTTGAAAGATATCTGGCTTGTCGTTTCACGGATGGAAACAGCGTTAAGTGCTTCATTGCAGAAGATATCTGTTTTCTCAAAAGAGACGGTTGGTAAGCTAACTGATCATGAAGCTCGGCTGACATCCGTGGAAAGGCTTGTTAATTCTACTGAGCAATTAGTTTCCTCTCAATAGTGATGTTAATCTGAAATTTTCTCAGGGTTTTAGTTCCTTGCAACGACAGGATGAACTTCGAGAAAATGTATTTCGATCAAAAAATTTACGTTTTTTAAACTTTCCTAAGACACATTACTTATCCCCCTTGTTGTTGCAAAAATACTTTAAGGAAATTTTGATGTTTAAAGATGCTTCGGATATTTTAATTTCGAAATTGTATTATATACCTAGAGTTAAAAAAGACTTAGATGGTAACATGTCAGGGAATATCCAAAGTGAAAAGCTGGCTTCTTCCACTCTGGATCTATCTAGCTTTCTTGAATCTTCCACAGATGATATCCCTACAAGAGATACCTTGTTAGTTTCCTTTGTTCGGGAGATGGATAAAGATAGGGTTTTGACGGTTTACTTTCAGAAGAAAACCGAACAGTTCTGTGATCAAGTTATTCAGATATTTCCAGATGTGGTTAAAATCACACAAGAACGCCGTAAGGCTTTCCTAGCTCTTCGTCCACGTGTTCTTGCTCTGGGGGGTTTATTTTATCTTAAATTTCCCTGTAAATGTCAGATTACTTTTCAAAGTAAGCGATATATATTTTTTGAACCAGATCAATTAGTTAACTTGTTGAGTGAGAGGGAACAGGTATAACTTGGTGTAATTATAGGGGGAAAAATAGTGTGTCACTTGATTTAGTATATTGAGCTTATTGGTTTTCTCAGGTTTTCTTTAAATTTACCTGCAAATGTGTGAAGCCGCTCCTTGATGTGGACTGGATGTTACAGTTTATGTAATGTTTTCTTTGTAATTCTGTTTCATTTTTGAAATAAATTTTGGAAATTAAAAAATAAAATAAAATAAAATAAAATGTGCCCTTTGGGGTACCTTATGAGGCGCCTTATGCAGTACCTTATGTTACAATACTTTGAGGGTGTGTTTGCTGGCAGCACTAATTAAAATAAAAATAAAATGCCTCCTAAAGCAATATAACCTATAACGCCTCAGCCAGCCTTCTTCATTAGGCACAGTGGGGGATTGAACCCACGATACCTGCACCATCAGTCAGTGTCTTACCCATTGTACTACACCTCTTTTGCAGTCCTTGCAGGTCAGCGCACCTACTTCACGTTTCCATGTGTTAACATGCGCAGTGCTGACATCAAAAACAGTCCTGTAACCTTTCGGTGCCTCATAGGGCACCCCATACAGCACCTTCTAAGGCTCCCTATGGGCAACATTATAGGGTGCCTTGGTGGACAATGCACTTTAAATAGTGCCCTCTGGGGTACCTTATGGGGTGCCTTATGTTACAGCGCTTTGAAAGTGCGTTTGCTAGTTGCAGTAATTAAAATAAAATTAATATGCCTCAGAATGCAATATTACCCATAACAGGTAGTGCCTCAGCCAGCCTTATTCATTGGGCACAGTGGGGGATTGAACCCATGATCCCTGCACTATCAGTCGGTGTCTTAACCATTGTACTGTGGCTCTGTTCCTCTGCTTGCACATCAGCGCGCCTGCTTATGCTCATATTCAAATCTTTGCTACTCACTTTCAAATCCATCCATGGCATCACCTCCCCTTCATTAACCGATATCATCCAACCCATTCCTCCCAACAGAACAAGGAGATCCCTATCTACAAATGCACTATTAATCCCAAAGGCTTCAACAAAGTACACAATCGCAACATCTAACAGGGCTTTCAGTATCTATGCCCCAAAATGTTGGAACGCATTACCACCAAGCATCCGTGCAATTACTGACTTAACACAATTCAGAAAGGCTCTCAAATTCCATTTATTTACACAGTACTACCAGACTAACCTTTCCCCTACCTAACTTCCTCCCCTCTTACCTCCCTAGATAACATCTCAACCCTACTGTACACATGTAAAACCCTAAATTCTCAGCACTCAATCTCATTGTACATATGTAATTAGTTAAGTTCAGTTTACGTCCCCATGTTATCCAAGTTGTTACTCCTGTTCTCTGTAAAGCAAAACATGTTACCCAAGTTGTTACTCCTGTTCTATGTGAAGCCAAACAGTTTGTTATGGTCATTTTGTTATATGTAAACCGCGCTGACAATAGTGCGGTATATAAGAAATTGTAATAAATAAGAAATAAATAAATATGCTTCCCGCGCGTGTTTCTCATGCGCTAATGTGCACGGCGCACATTAGGGCGCCGCGCACATTAGCGCGGTTTGCTTTTTTCACTTTGCAACGCCCACTCCTTTTATGGTATCCCGCACACTACTGCGGCGCGCACCTAACGGGGGTTTTAGTAAACATACCCCTTAGTGTTCAGAACTTCTCTTTCTTGTTCAGCTATCTGCATTTGCCTGAAGAAATCTGGACACAAGAGAGACCTGCTGTTTACTTTGCAATTTGTGTTTGAGATAACATCAAGGTTGGCTGTAACTCTAAGTAAATTGCTTTAAAATAACTTCATTGTTTCAGATCAGTTTGATACCAGTCTCAAGTATTATGTATAAGGTTTTAATTTAAATGTGACAAAGTATGATTCTGAATTCACCTCTTTGCAGTTTCATGTTCTTTGAATGCCTGTTTCCTGAACTATAAGATTTTAAGTTAATTACTTTGCATTGTTAAGTTCAGTGCGGATGACTGATGAACAGGACAGTAACACCATAGGTGCTAACTATATTGATCTTTCCAGTTTAATTTATTACAATATTGGATTTTAGGATAAATTCATCTGTTTTTCTGTATTTGAATTTTGTGTGTTGGGGTCCAGAGGAAAAAAGTGTACTTTGTTTTGAAAGTTTTTTAAAATTTCAGTTGTAGGAATACAGTATATTGTAGCACTATGACATACAAATTTCCTTTAGTTTATACACTTGCACTTATGTTACCAAAATACTTGTAGCAGTACATTATGTAGAGGTCCAGTATACACAGAAATTATAGAATTTTGGACAGAGGCTGATCTGAAATTGCTTTGTTCCCAAGCATATAAATCACATTTAGTAGACAAATACAACAATAACATTAACTTGAGTTGATTGGATAAACAAAATTTTACTTGTTAGCAACGATCTAGGAGAGGTTTGAAAAAAAAGAAACAGAGAGAGAGAGAGAAAGAGGCAGAAGGTGAGGCTACAGCCTTGGAAAAGGCAATAAACGTGCTGCTCCGAGTGTAATGATCTGGGCCACCGGAATTTTGACTGCTTTAAGACTCCTCGAGGACCCCCAAGGCCTGAAGAACATGAACCTTGTATATTTATGCCTCGGCAGAGACATAAATAGGCAGGGGAGAATAGACCAAGAAGAACCCGAGGAAGTATCGCTATGAGGCCCAGCTACAAATGCCTTGTACCTTCTTAGGCCTCTCACCTCAAAAGGATCTCTTAAACATCATGATTAGTGAGTAGCTTGCACAGATCCTTGTGGACACTGCAGTTATAAGATCAGTCCTTAAATATTTTTAAGTTTCCTACAGCACTCTCACTGGGAACCGGGTATAAGATAGACTTTAGTCATACCTGAGAGATATATGGCCGTTCTGTTAGAAGCCATACTCCTTCCTATTGGGATTGATGTTATAAAATGCCGTGAAGCACTAGTTTATATTGTAAGGACTTTACCTATATTGTTTAGACAGTTGCTAATTAGAATGAGCACTGTTTACTCATATTGTTATGCTTATTGAAAAGAATCTACATTTATATTTTATACATACCATTTGTTTACAACAATACTAAGTTTTAACAATTGTTTGATGTTCTTAGCAGCCTTGCCAAATAAGGATACATTAGTATGGTATAAAAAAACAGAAGGACCTATGTATGTAGTTTGATGGAATGATGTAAGGAAAAAAAAAGTGGTGTTGGGAGGAGTGTGATGGAATATTCATGTTGGAAAAGAGAACTCAGATTAACAGTAAAAAATGGTGAGGGTAAATTGAAATGTGAAATGATGTATCCGATGTATCCACCTAGAAAGAAAACTGACAATGAATATTCTACAATATTTGATTATGCCATCCCCATTAACTCCAATTTTGGAAGTCATCTAGCCCAGAGATATACCCAATAATTGGAAATAGACACTTGGAGATAGGCTGAGTGCACTTTTCATCCTAATGAGCTTTGGGGAGACCCACAATGGCCATGTGGTGCTTTTCAGATGCTTTTATCCCTTTTTGCCTCTATGTGTCCTGGCCCGACACATGAAGGTAAAGGAGGAAAGTTACCTACACAAATTTTTACAAATTGGTATAATTCTAAAATTGTGAAAAATTGAGGAAGTGTGGGCATCTTGTCAAAATGTATTAGCTAAATTGAGTTGCTTAGGATTGGCTGTTGTATGCAAGCAGCAATCCACAAAGGGGGAAACCTCCAAAACCTTAAAAAACTTTGTAAAGAAACTAAACTGTCTTGCCTTTGATTCTGTTCAACAAAAAATTGCCCTAAAGGGGTAGACTTAAAGTTTTCCCCCTTTGAACTGTTATATGGAAGACTGCTTACTTTTTATACTCCTGAGCCTCACATTTGATCTCTTGTATTTCCTAGCAGCAGAGGCAACTCTCTTCCCTCCACAGGTATGCTCAGCAGGTCCAGTCCTTTCTGCTGGATGACTCAGCTCTTTTCTTCCAATCTGGAGATTGGATTTTGGTAAAGACATACCACCAGCTCACAGTACAAGCCCCTTTTCCAGTATGAGACCATTCCAAGTTCTTCTGATAACACCGATTGCAGTGAAGGTGGCGGCTAAAAGATCCTGAAGCCATTGCCCTTGCTGGAAACATTCTCCATTTACAGATCAGGCTTCAGGACCAGGATGAGAAGTAGCTGACGTCAGGGCAGCCAAGGCCCTAGCAGCTGGAGAGGGAGAGGAGAAAACTCCTAAAGAAAAGTGGCTATCGGCCTAGAGGTACCGAACCAACATATCCCTTCAAAGTTGATGACCAGGTACAGGTCGGAGCACCTCACAAGCATGGTACCCTGGACCCGCCCTACGGACCTCCAACTACAGTGATCGCCATCACATGGACAGCCATCCTGTGGGACTCCTGCCCTTCGTGGATCCATGCGTCAAGAATCAAGCGTGTACCATCTCCACTGACATCATCTTCGGTTCCAGACCGCCCTCCAGCCTCCTGACCATCATGCGCAAGACTGTGTTGACTCCTCCTACCACTCATGTGGTGCCTCCTTCAGCCCATCTCTGGAACTGTTAATACGGCAATACTACTTGCCCAAACTGCTTTAAATGTATCAGATCTTTGTGTGCGCAGCTCGCTACAAGCTGGAGCTTTTCTATCAACATGTCTCATTGCTGTATCTTCTAATCTGTGTGAAATGCAGAAGTTTACTGTACTTGACAATTTAAACTGCACCCAGCCCCATGTTTCTTTTTCTATTTTCTTGTATAACACTGGTGTTACTCGCCCCTCTTTGGGATATGACTAGGTCCCTTGCTCATTGTAAACTGTCTCTAGTTTTAATGCTACAGATTGTTTTATTGTTTCTGCTTTTAGCCTGTCTAATACTGCTCTATACTGTTCTTCAACTATAGCAGTTTCTCATGCTTACTCTCTGATGTATTTTTCTTTGGGGGTGGTCTCAAAGGGCTGATTATTGCCCTATTGAGCGGTTTTGTAATCCTTGTTCTTTTCTGTTGTATATTTTCATTTGTTCTTGACTGCTGTCGGAAGGCCCTACAGAGCTCCACCTCTTTTATGTACTCTTATACACCTGCTTTTACGATGGCTGATGTACCTGAGCTGCCGCGTACAGATATTCAGTTCATAATGCCTGTTTAGTTATTTTGTAGTAGATTATTACGCTGTTCTTCTAGTGGGCCTATACAGGCCCAAAGGGGGGATTATAGGGGAAAATAAGTATTGTAAGGGGAAAAATAAGTTTCTTGTTGTACAGAGGGACCATAAGGCCCACAAGGGAAAATGGATATTTTGTGCATACCTAGATGGAAAGGAATGTGTTGTGCTAAGGCAAAATTGAGTGATCTTCACAGAGACAGGTACCAGTTTGTACGGTTGCTGATAAGCAGTGCTACCCAAAAAACTCTTGATTCCCCACCCTCTCCACAGGAACTAACCCTATCCCCAAAAACACTCTTTTAAATAATGGCCACTCCTAACCCTTCAGACCCATTAACAAACACTCTCAATTTTTGTCAGATCGCTCACCGTGAAAAAAAGCAGTGCTAGGCTGCTGGGATGGGTTTATGATGCATACATGTTTATGTTACTGTATAAAAGATAGACTGCACTTCTAACGTACGGAATAAACTTACACACTTTCCTTCTGTGTGGTTGTGAGTTTTATTCCCCTGGAATTCCAGGCAGATGAGCAGGAACAAAGGAAGCAGACGGAGGGGATTCTCAAGGCCTGGAGGCTGTGAACAGGGATACCCCTAACAGTTTTTCACCTGGGATCTACTCACCTTGATATTATGATGGCGGTATCTACACTATCTGTGATGATTAACCAAAATAAAAATATGTGTTTGACGTACATTTGTCTCTGCTGTTGCTTGATCACACTGACACTTGTATTTAATGATTTCCTGGTCATGTACATGGCCCACCTGTGCTCACATCCTTGTATGGTTCCAGCTGTCATCACTGGGTGTTAGAGGGTTCCATACACACCTTCCCTTTGAGGTACTATTAATTGCATTGTGCTTGTTATGATTGTTTGGGATAGTGGTTACAGACATGTGTTATAATACCATAGGTTGCAGGTTTGATCCCCACATGGGGTTTACTTTTGTTTTTTCTGTTGTGCTAACATGACCATTAGGTACCTGCAGGTTGTGGTACTGCAGAGCCTATGCAAACAGAAAAAAAGGTTTTAAATTCAGAAAAAAGATTCCAACACCAGATGCGACATTACGAGGAGCCAGATAGGGGGAGCAAGAGAGACCTTCCAGGGCCTAGAGAACCGCACCCCAGAGCTTGTGATGTGTTGCCGGCCAACAGCCAATCCTGGAAAGGGGAAGTTCCTTTTAAGAAAGGCTGGGAAGTTGGAAGAGGGTTAGAGAGGAGAAGGAGTTCCTGGCAAGGAGATACAGGGAGTCTGGTGCAGCAGGATACCAGGAGTTCTTGGCAAAGAGACACTGGGAGGAAAGGTACCAGGAGAAAAACAGAAGGCAGAGTTTTATCTGATGAACCGGTACCAACAGACTCAGGACCCTGTGGAAGTTACCAGAAGGATGGTGAAGTCAGTGCCATAGGAGGTAACACTCTTTATTCAAGGAACAAGAGGTATGGGTGTGAGAGAGAGAGAACTCCACCTGAAGGCCAGCTGGACAGTGGGAGGCCTGCTACTCGAGTAAGGCTGAATTGCAGCAGGACTAGGCCTCAAACCTCAACTCACTGGGATAGGCCCAGAGAACAAGGTAATCCACATTTTTATACTTCTAACCGTTATAACCTGGTGACACAGGGAGCACAAGGAGCAAGGGTATGCTCGCCTTATCAAGCTGTTTGTAAGACAAGACAAGCTTTTATCAAATGAAAGACTGTTTAATACAAGGCACCAAGACAAGGGAAGGTATTCTCATAGCAAGCATTCACATGAGCAAGGCCAAAACCTAGGCCCAGAACATTGGAGGCTAATACAAGCTGTATATGAAAAGCCTCAGCGTATTCCACCAATCTATACGGATACAGAGTCACGGCTCTCAGACCCACAGCACATGCAGGTGGAATTTAATGAGGACCCTTCCGAAGTGCCCATGGATTGTAGCTACTGTCAGGCAGGAAGCCTAGAATCCCTGCCGGGTGTGTAAAGCAGGGCTCAGCAAGAAAAGACTGTATGTTTTATGGTATAAATACCTGTGAAGATAACAGTGGATAAAGCAACAACTGGTTACGTTTCTTTTATACCTGAAGTAAGGTTTCTTTATGTTGACGTAGATTCCACTACATGAATTATTGTGCATTAAGGGAAATAAAAAGCCTTTCTTTCCCTACACACGGACTTTGTGTTTACTTGAGGCTTTGGTACACGGAAGGCCACTGGGAACTGATACCCAGACCCCGCATACAAGAACCAAACTCAAACTAGAAAAATAACTCATGTCCACCCGACCTGCCTTAACCACCTTTGACCACTAGGGTGGGGGTGCGACATGAAAAATGGCATAGTTGTTGGATTTTATTGTGGGAGCCTACGTCAGCCGCAAAGAGAAAAAACTTGAGCTGCAAGTTTCAAGAAAAAAATATAAACCCAGGTTGGAATACAAAACCCGGAACGGATTATCTAAGGAAACCGGATTGAAGGAAGACCCGGAGTGGAGCAGTCTAATCCGGAGTGGAGTGGAGAAAATCCTGAAAAGGAAAAATCCTGTGCCCAACTGTCAGCGTGGAGAACCGTGGACTGTGACGGCAACGAGTACTGTTCCAGAGCTGATTTAACCCTACCGTCAGGTAAAATGTAAATATACCTGAATAAGTGTAGGATGCCAGGGAGAGTATAGGAAAAAAAAAAAAAAAAGAGAAAAAGGGAAAAAAAAATTGTTAGAAGAGCCACACTTGGTTGTGTTTTTTTTTTGTTGTGTTTCCTTGCTACAGATTCGCCATGGAACCCAAAGAATTGTGCGCATGGATGGCTCATCAGTTTGATAAGCAGGCAGAACTGGCGCTGCAAAATCAAGCACAAGCATTGAGAGCCATGCAAGACCAGCAATTACCCGTCCTGCAGACAATGGACAGCTGGCTAACCCAGCAGTGGGAGGAGATGGCGAAGGTGAAAGCTGAGAAGTTGCAAGTAACTGGACTGCACAATACCGAGCTAGGACAATGGTCATGCAATGATCTAACGGTGGGGAAATTAAGTCCCAATGATAACCTCGATGATTTCTTAGATTCCTTTAGTAGGATAGCGAAGTCAGCTCGGTGGCCGACCGAACAATGGGCTGTCAGATTAGCCGCATCCCTGACAGGGGAGGCGCTGGCCGCCTACCGGTCAATGCCTCCATCATTGGCGGATAACTATGAAGAAGTAGTGCTGGCAATCAGAGATCGCCTAGGCCTCACCCCATTGGCATATAAAAAAATGTTTAGGGCCATGATCCTTAGCCCAGACGAAACACCAAAAGCCCTAGGGAATAGAATAAAGAGCTTGGCGTTTAAGTGGCTACAGCCGGAGAAAAAAAATATAGAAACTTTGATGGACGCCGTAATATTGGAGCAATTCTTAGATGCAGTGCCGAGTAGGGTACAGAATTTTTTAATACTCCAAAATTGCTGTACCACTACCGAGGCAATATCCCTTACGGAGAGATATCTAGAAGCAGAGAGAGTGACCCAGCCAAAGATAGGGGTTCCCAAAATGACTATAGGGATGGAAGCTCAAAGGGTAGGTAGTCCTTCCAGACCCACGTATAGCACTAGGAAAGGTAATGACCCTAAGGATTTTGAAACTGTGAAAAAATGTTTTTCTTGTGGTAAAAGAGGGCATGTGAAAAGAGAATGCTATTCTCGCATTGCGCTAGTGGGAGAAGTCCCAAAGACAATGAGAGAGGGCTTTGTATTAAAGGTAAAAATACATGGAGTTAACGCAAGGGCACTTCTGGATTCAGGCGCCGATCAAACCATGATCTTCAAAAGGCTATGGTTTGTGATCATAAGCCAGGGGTGGTCGGTCCCTGAATGTCCAGAAGGGCAAGTTAAAATAAAGTGTATCCACGGAGCAGCTACAAGCTACCCCGTGTATAAACTTTGGGTTAAAGGATTGGGAGTAAAAAAGGAAATGTTGGTGGCCGTGGTCCCAAAACTTCCACAAGAGTTGGTATTGGGCCGCGACTGGCCACAATTTCAAAAAGGTCTGAGAGAGGGTTTATCTCCTCAGAAGGTCCCAAATTCCACCTGTAGCGGGCATAAGTCCATAGGTAACCCTGAGGCACAGTCAAATAGCTCAAAGACGGGCGCTAATCCAAGAGAGGCTTTAGTTTCCACAAGATCCCAGACCCAAGGGGGGGAAGAGCCTTCATGTTCTACGGACACTACTTATGGCGTCCTTCCCGCGCATGAAGACCTCATTGAGGAGCCCTCGGGGAGAGGACGGAAAACTAAAGCAGAGCGAAGGAGGGAGCGGAGATGCCGCTCACGAGGTCGTGCAGAATTGGAAGCTGGAGAGGGGATGCCCTGGGTACCAGCGGATTTGATGGAGCAGTTTCCCTCCTTCAAAAGGGAGCAAGCTACAGACCCGGTATTAGCTCACGCCTTTGAGCAAGCACAAGAAGAAAGAAGTTCCTTCCCCAGGTTTATTATGGAGGAGGAGATACTCTACCGAGAGAGCATGGACCCGCGAACTGGATCTCTGCGGAAACAATTGGTAGTACCAAACACGTTTAAATCACTGGTCCTACGGTTGGTACACGACCACCCCGTAGGGGGCCATAAGGGAACGCAGGGAACCCTTGACCAGATTTTGGCCCGTTTTTACTGGCCAGGAGTATTCCGGGAAGCAACGCGTTTTTGCGAATCCTGTGCGTCGTGTCAAAGAGTGGCTCCACACAAACCCCCTGCAGTACCCTTAGTACCAATGCCCGTGATTTCGGATCCAGTGAGACGACTAGCCATGGACATAGTCATCAAAACGCCTAGAGGATACCAATATATGCTGGTAATCATTGACCAGGCCACCCGTTTCCCATGGGCGGTCCCTCTGAGAAATATTTCGGCGAAAGCAATTGCCGGGGAACTTGTTAAACTATTTTGCGAGATCGGATTCCCGCAGGAGGTCCTGACAGATAGAGGCAGCAATTTCCTGTCAAAATACCTTGCTCAGGTTTGGGACGCCTTTGGCATCCACCACAAGAAAACCGCAGCCTACCATCCCCAGTGTAATGGCCTGGTGGAGCGCTTGAATCAAAGCATAAAACAGATGCTCCGGCGTGCGTTGGGTGGACAAATGTCCGAGTGGGATACTATGCTACCATTTGTCCTGTACACCTGCAGGGAAAGAAGACAGAAGCCCTTGGGCACTTCCCCTTACGAACTTCTGTATGGAACACCCCCCAGAGGCCTATTAGACGTATTAAAGGAGCAATGGGTTGAACCCATGGAGACGGAAATAGGGGTCCCCCTATTTCTAAAGAACCTAAGAACGCGCCTGGAACGCACTTCCCAGGTTGCGAGTGAAAATCTGGAGGAGAGTCAACTAAAACAGAAGAGGTATTATGATCAGCGGACAAAGCCTAGACAACTAAAAGCAGGAGAAAAAGTGATGGTCCTGGTATCAGGAACTACTCCTAAATTCGAGGCTCGGTGGAGGGGACCTCATGTGATAGTTAAGCCTAAGGGACCCACCTCTTACGAAGTACAGGATACCAAAGGACACACACAAATTTACCATATTAATGCTCTTCGGTCTTGGCACGACCGATCGGTTTTACTAGCCTCAGTAGCCAACACATATCACCCAGAAGAGATAGTAGTGGATAACAGGTGGAAGACATATGGTACCAGCAAATTACAGTTCAATGCCGATGCCAGGCTACGTATTCCGTGCTGTGTGAAGGGGGCTTCACCAGCCCGTCATATTTTAAGAGGGGGGATATGTGGTACTGCAGAGCCTATGCAAACAGAAAAAAAGGTTTTAAATTCAGAAAAAAGATTCCAACACCAGATGCGACATTACGAGGAGCCAGATAGGGGGAGCAAGAGAGACCTTACAGGGCCTAGAGAACCGCACCCCAGAGCTTGTGATGTGATGCCGGCCAACAGCCAATCCTGGAAAGGGGAAGTTCCTTTTAAGAAAGGCTGGGAAGTTGGAAGAGGGTTAGAGAGGAGAAGGAGAAGGAGTTCCTGGCAAGGAGATACAGGGAGTCTGGTGCAGCAGGATACCAGGAGTTCTTGGCAAAGAGACACTGGGAGGAAAGGTACCAGGAGAGAAACAGAAGGCAGAGTTTTATCTGATGAACCGGTACCAACAGACTCAGGACCCTGTGGAAGTTACCAGAAGGATGGTGAAGTCAGTGCCATAGGAGGTAACACTCTTTATTCAAGGAACAAGAGGTATGGGTGTGAGAGAGAGATAACTCCACCTGAAGGCCAGCTGGACAGTGGGAGGCCTGCTACTCGAGTAAGGCTGAATTGCAGCAGGACTAGGCCTCAAACCTCAACTCACTGGGATAGGCCCAGAGAACAAGGTAATCCACATTTTTATACTTCTAACCGTTATAACCTGGTGACACAGGGAGCACAAGGAGCAAGGGTGTGCTCGCCTTATCAAGCTGTTTGTAAGACAAGACACAAGCTTTTATCAAATGAAAGACTGTTTAATACAAGGCACCAAGACAAGGGAAGGTATTCTCATAGCAAGCATTCACATGAGCAAGGCCAAAACCTAGGCCCAGAACATTGGAGGCTAATACAAGCTGTATATGAAAAGCCTCAGCGTATTCCACCAATCTATACGGATACAGAGTCACGGCTCTCAGACCCACAGCCCATTCAGGTGGAATTTAATGAGGACCCTTCCGAAGTGCCCAAGGATTGTAGCTACTGTCAGGCAGGAAGCCTAGAATCCCTGCCGGGTGTGTAAAGCAGGGCTCAGCAAGAAAAGACTGTATGTTTTATGGTATAAATACCTGTGAAGATAACAGTGGATAAAGCAACAACTGGTTACGTTTCTTTTATACCTGAAGTAAGGTTTCTTTATGTTGACGTAGATTCCACTACATGAATTATTCTGCATTAAGGGAAATAAAAAGCCTTTCTTTCCCTACACTCGGACTTTGTGTTTACTTGAGGCTTTGGTACACGGAAGGCCACTGGGAACTGATACCCAGACCCCGCATACAAGAACCAAACTCAAACTAGAAAAATAACTCATGTCCACCCGACCTGCCTTAACCACCTTTGACCACTAGGGCGGCGGTGCGACAAGGTACATCACCTATTCACACACCCTTCCATCTCTTCACTGTACACCAAAGTGTGCCCTCTGTGCTGCCTATCCATCACATATTAGCTGTTACATATGTCTCTTTCTTTATAGCATTTACATGGCAGTCCACTTGGGGGATTGGCATTGCTGCAGTTCAGCTGGTCTGTGGCACACCTGTTTGCAGGTTCAATTCTCTCCTGTTCCAAATTTTGCCCTGCTCCACAGAGCATCCCCTGCCGCCCTTTGGGTTTAGGTTCTTTCCTCTTTTGCATGCTGTATCCACTGCATAACATTTCATTGTGTGTGTGTATGTAGTTATATGTGGCTCTGGTCCCAATTACAGACTGTGTTCTGATCTGTACACACCAGATCTGCATGTGCATTTCATCATGGTTACTGTTGGAGGTTTGCCTATCCTGGCAGCCAGCAGGCTACATGTGTGAAGCCCTGCTGTATTCTTGTATGCAGCCTTTGCTAATGACCTCACATTGGTGGTGTGGCCTACCGGTTTGTGCATTGACATTTGTGCTAATGGTCATAGGTTTGATTCCTCTCTGTTCTCTTTCATTTTTATGCCTGTCCTGCACAGCTACTTTTCATTCCTGTGACAGTCATATCTGTGCAGATCGGTGCCCTTATCACAGTTGTCAACCATCCTTCTGTCCATCTATGTGTGTCTGCCAGCTGTGTGCCGTCCTACCCTGATGTGCATGCTGCTACCCCACGTCCTGCACTGCTACACATTTCTGCATTGCAGCTCTCCCTGGTTGCCTCTCCTGTGTGTGCTCTGCATGGCACTACTACTCCTCTGTCCTCCTGTCATTACACCTATCCTGACACTTCTATCTCCTCTGCTGGACACGTCTTCCCATCCTCTGCCACACACTGTCATTGTTGCATGGTACATTACCATCACCCTGTGCATCGCTACAGCTGCTCCCGATATGTTTGTCCATTTTTCCAGCTGCCACAAGGGTTGGACGCAGATTTGTCTGGTCCATCAGCTCAGATCTACTTCCTTCCATTACTTGTGCATTGTCTTTCCTTGTTGCTCTGTGCAGTGTTAGGGTTACATCTGTGTTTGGCCCATACCTTTCTTGCTTTTCAACTTGGGGGACCTTACTGCCCTTGGCCAACATTTTTGGGGTCACCTATACATCCTTGGGGCATCTTAAGCCACACCTTAGATTCAGCCAGCTTATGGGGTGCCTACTATGGTGCCTTGGGAGTTGGCAACTTTTCGACATGGCCTCTGGGGCACATTATAAACCGCCTTGGCTGACGTGGTGGTTTAGGATGTGCCTTCTGGTGCGCCCTAAAAGGTGCATTAGTTTATGACACTGGGGTGCGGGTATTTTTAGCTGGCAGCACAGACTGTTGGACTGTTTCAAGCAGGAAAAGGAATTGCCTTGGCCAACCTTATTCATTAGGCCCAATGGGGGTTTCAACTCATGACCCCTGGTTCAGCAGTCATTGTATTAACCAGTGTGCTACACCTCTATTGTGGTGATTTCAGGTCAGCACACGAAGTTAAGGTTAATGCGCGGTAACGTGCACGGCTCCCTCTATCACACGATAATGTGCACGGCGCACTTTATCGCGCGATAACCCACGATTGCTACCTTAAGACCGGAACGCCCACTCCTTTTATGCCATTCTTCACATTATCACTGGAGCTAGTGCCAGGAACATTAAGACGGTTTAGTAAACACACCCCTTTGAGTCTTAAATGGTTTAGCTTCAACTTAATATTTACCTATAGAAAGTCTTAAAAATTGTCTGGGACTGCATTTTTAATTGCAATATTATTATTTTTTAAATCATGTGGCACTGATGACTGCAGTCTAGAGCTCAATATTGCAATTATACATTGAGAGAAAAATATTTTTGGTATCAGTTATTGAGGTGACTTCTGAAAGTATTTATTATGTACACTGAACGTCACCTCTGAACTATATGCCAGAACTGCCCTTGGTGGATAAGTCGTAATTGTGGGGAAGGGTTCCAAGATTCTTATATAATACCCTTGCACCGGTCCTGTTTCTCTCCAGAAACAGATGGATTTTTTTTAAAGCTTGAAAAATAACGTTACTACTTTACACCTGGTCTCCTTTTACTTTGTGGTTTGAGAACGATACAACAGTAGACGAACCTTTTAGCGTTCTCTTTTCATATGAACATTAGAAAGTAGAAGTAGACCATCATACAGCTGAAAATTCACTGCAGTACTATATACACATTTTTTGTTATAATTTACCATTTAGAACTATTAATTGTAGCCTGTCTTTTTACTTTACATTTGACTAGTACTTAAAAACATATATGGACAATATTTGCATACATCAAAAACTATCACTGCAACAAGTGAGGCTTTAATTAGAAAAATAACCCGTTTTTTTGTAGTTAAAGTCAAATTTACGTTATCCAGTTTAATACACGATATTGTTAATACGTGCAAAGTGCTAAATCCAAAGACTGTATTATTACGTAACTCCACAGCAAAATCACCAGCTTCCACGAGAACAAGGAAGGAAAGTAGGTGCTTAGACGGAAATAAGAATGACCAGTCAGAAGCTTTTATTTTCTGACCAACCAGGAGCTGTCTATGTCGACCAATCAGGGACTACTTTTTTGTGGGCGGTGAAAGCTGTGGAGTGTCGGAAACCTGCGGGAAGGCTGAATATGGCAGGGGCTTCTCTGTATCTGAGGGACTGCAAGGTAAAGGCTCGCGTTCGAGAGGTGCACGCGCACATTACCCTGTCTCTAATTAACGCGAAATGCAATCTTTGCCCATTTCCTTCCGGGTTCTGTTTCCGTTTGTGTCCGCTTAGGGTTGTAACTTGTAGGCAATCTTCAGATCGCCAGGGACAGTCTGAGACAGTCCTGTTTATTAAGCTCTTATGCTGTCTATGGTCATGTAGTCTTCTTAGCTTAGATAAAATGGTGTAGTTGTCCTGGAGAAACTGGAATTAAAAATATGGGTAAATCCAGGCCTGGCTCACGCCGACTTTAATGACGTAGTTTCTTGGGATATAGGAATTTCTGCAGTGAGAAATGCAAAATGAGTTTAATGTTTTTAATTGTTTTGTAACTATTACAAAATGCAGAAAGCGTGTTATTGTTTGTTTGTTTTCCAGCTTAGCCTGTAAACTTGAACAGAGACCCTAATTATAATTCACCTTGAGCCCTGATTTGGAACAGGTGAATAATTTAATTAAATCCAAAATCAGAGACGGTTTTCTACCCTGACATCCTGACGTTTTTTGTATGTTCTTATGTCGGTAAGAAGAGGCTGACCTAGGTTGGTTTTGTTTTTGTTTTTTTGCTAATAAGGTGCAGAGATTCAAAATTCTAGTTTTTGAAGGCTGCAAACAGACCCAGAAATTTGGATAAAGAAAATGAATATTCATCGTATGTTGTATACATTTGGTTTGAGAGTTATGATAAATTTTATAACTTGGTTGAGTTCTCTGGGACCAGGACTGCGCGCCTTGTTCTAGGGTATTGTATAAAATGATGTGTGATCCTCAGGGATATTAGGACTGCATATGCTGGAATGCAGGTAGGATCAAAAAGGATTCCCATCTCATGTTTAATGGACTACCAGGCATCCTAAAACATTACTTTTATTTTTATTCTTGTTTGTTTTGTTTAATTGCAGGATTTATATTGCCAGAGCAGCACTAGTATGACATTCGATACAGGAAAATTATAAATTGCTACAGCTTCACTTCAGCTATGAGCTTAATCGAGGAAAACTACATTACTTGTATTGCATTAACTTGCATGTTATGAACATGCTTTTGAAATATCTGTAAAAACGACATTGAATGAAATAACATGATTGTTGTCTGTCCCCTCAGATGTCTAAAAATAAAGGTTAATAAAATTTTGTAGGTGATATTTCTGTTCTTTCCAACCAATAGTTTGTTGGAAAGAATTTCAACATAAGGGGTTGAAAATATCGTTTTGGGGAAGCACTGTACCAAGCTATAATTGCACCTTGTGTGACTCAATATCTGGTGTCCACTTGGTGGTCTCTGACAAGGGGTGTCAAAAGGAGTTTATCTGTGAGCCAGAGTTTCAGCAGCTGCAGAGTATAAACATAGCAACTAGGGAATTGCTCCTTTCAAAGTGTCCCTCATCTCTCTCATTCTTCCTTGTTCATACAAACCACCTTGATTGAAGGAGAAGGCGATATAGAAATACTGTTAAATAAAATAAAATACACACAGAGAGCTGGGCAGAAAGATTGATTGTGAAGTGACTCTAAATTCTGCCCATCAAGATATGTGCTGTGGTGTATGAGCCCAACTCAAAAGTTATTGTCTTCAGCATATCGAAGACATGTATTATATAAAGCAAGAATAGCATATCTGTTTAGAGCTATATCAAAATAGGCACATGCAGAACTCTATCTTAGGGTGAATGGTGGAAGATTTCTTCCTTTAATTCCCCCCTCCCCTCACACACAATAGCCATGACTTGGGATTGTATTTGCTTATTATAAGCAACCAACAGATAATAGCCAAATTGATGTCTTCATGAAGGTTGGTAGTTATGGTGCACCAGTTCTGACTGCTTTGAGTTTGACAATTTTTTAAAAATTTCATCTGATTGCTTTTTCTTAACATTTTTTTAACCTTCCATTCTAAGTGCCCTACGGGGGAATAATTTTATGAAGGATTTTTCATGAATAAAGGCCTTTTATAAAATTACCCTAGGGATTACGTGCATACTTTTGTGGCCCATGTGTTGAGGGGCAGAATTTTGGTGGAGTCACGACAATACACACTGTATGTGTGTTCCCATGCAAACATTTACGCCTGCTCCACATAGGTGTACATGTCCACAACATCCATCTAGATGTGATTTCTGTGGCTTTGCCTATGTGTATTTACAAAATAGCTTCACACTAAGCGCCTATATACTTGGCCTTCACATGTAGGTAGCCTGTTTTAAAATTACCCCTCTAGGGGTAATTTTAAAGTCTCTTTTTTTTTTTTTTTGCGCATATGTGGTTTCATAAAGTATGTATGTTGGCATGCGTACATGTAATTTGCAGGTAGGTGTAGCCAGTGGTGCAGTCTAGGTGGAGGGCAGGCAGAGTTTGCAGGTACATGCATAGATTAAGGTATTTCATAATCAATGCAAGTATTTGCATAATTTACATATGTTCATTTACACTTGATATAGAGCGGGTGTAAATCTTTGCGCCTGCAGTTAAGGTACAATTTTTGCTTATGCTAGTATTTTATAAAGACACAAAGGCACGTATGGTCCTATTGGTCCTTTTAAACTATGCCCTTTTATAAAATAACCCTCAGTATGTATTCTCATTTGTGATTTAACATCTGATCATTTGGGGTTTATTATTTTTGAACATTTTCATTTAAGGACTTTCAGTCTAGGTTTTGTTATGTATATGGGACATTATGCTAGGATGCAAGTTTTCAGACATATTAGTCTGTATTTAGTGTTAATAAAGGGGCATTTTGTAGATTATTATAAATATTTGAATTGATTGGGCATACAGAACCATTTTTATGATTTCTATGCAATTTTATTTGATGTGCAATTAGCCAACCTTTTCTTTTTTTTTTTTTTTAGCATACTAGTTTTACACACTGAATTTTTCCTAGCCAAAAGGTGCTGGTACTCAGATGTAGGGTTCTTTCATGAGGACTATAGGTGAATTTTAGCAGGCAGTGAAAAAGGGACTAACCATGTACTCCCTCAAAAAAAGCATTGGTTCTGCACACTATTTTTACCTGTTTACTATGAATTAGGTTCTGTCTATTGAAAGTTTTTTGGAATAGTCAATAAAGACAAAGTGATATGTTTATTAAATGGTGGTAGCGGCTTCGGCTTCCATGAAATATCGGAGCCGTGGCCCCATTGATTTCATATATATAGGTTTCCCACAGATGAAATTTTCAAACTCTATTTAAATAATGTTGCTTAACTTTAGGTGCTCCCCAATGCCATCCTCGGGCGCCATTCCATGCGTTTCACTCTAAAATGAGTTTCCTTATCGTTCCTCCAGCTTAGTCCTCGACGTATGGGTAGTGCACCTCCTCCTGCAGCATGAAGACTGGACCAATCAGATTTCAACTCCTCTGGAACCATCACACCAGGGAACTCTAACTCCAGTGTGTCCAGTCTTCATGCAGCAGGAGGACGTTAGTGAGCCTAGCTGGGCTCACTAGTTCAGTAGTTAATTGCTTTTTTTCCCTAGCTAACCTTTTGGGTCTTTATTTTTGGTCCTATTAGGGCTTATTTTCATTTTATTAGTGTAAGGATCCTGTCCCTTTAAAAAATTTGCTCTTCTTGTCACGGCACTCCGTGGGGGGGGGGGGGGGCCTGAGGAAGGTCCCTCTCCTGCCCAGTCTTTGCCGCTCTTGTTTTTATTAGTCTGTCTCCCTTGGGTATCTTGGATCTCTGCCCCAGGGATCTTCGGGGCAGAGCTCCTGCGGCGACTATACTACAGCTACTCTCCGGAGGGTTGCTGAATCTTTTGCACGGGTGCCGGTGAGTACTGACGGCTGTGGGGGATCAGAACTGCTACTGAGCCGCGTTCTGTGATCTCCCCAGCTGTTCTGGGATCTCTCAGGGCTGGACAGTTCCTTCGGGGGGCTCCCGGGGTCGCGGTGCTCAGGGGGTGCGAGGTCCAGGCTTGGGATTTCCTCGGGCTGTGTTTTTTCGGCGGCGGGAAAAAGCGCGCCAAATTACCTGACTGCCGCGGCCATCTTTTCCTGAATCGCGGTTTTTTCTTCACGGTGCTCCGCGGTAGATTTTTTTCTTTCTTTGTTTTCTTTTGTTTCTTTTAGCTTCTTTAATTAATTTCTGTTGATTCCTGTCAGTTTCTGTTAATTTCTGGCCGGTTTCGTTTCGGCCCTTTTACCTTGGACTGCAACGGTCCCGCGGCTACAGGGGGGGGGGGAGGTGATTCGGCTGATACTCTCCCCTTTCCTTGCGGGGTGGTTGTGGTCTCCTCGGGGGGTCAGTCCTCGGGTACACTTGTGTGAGTTATTTAAAAAAAAAAAAGAGACAGACAGGGGTCTGGTCTATCGAAAGCCTTCGCTGCTTCTAGCTGGGTGAAGGGGGTGACATTCTACTCTCCTCCCTTCACAGGCTTGCTATTGCTGGCTACTGCCCAGTTCCTGCATGGTTCTGCTGGGTCAGTAAGCCGGTCCTTCTCCTTCACTAGTCCGCACTGCCTGCTAACTTCCCACAGTGCAAGGGCTCCCATGCCAGGGGGATCTCTTTGCCTCATTTGTGGATCTCGGCGGGGCGCAGACGCGGAGACTGGAGTGTGCCCACTCTGTGCCTCGCTGTCTCGCAGCATGGAGCAGCGCCTGGAAAGTTCTTTGGCTGCGCCGGCGCAGTCTGCTGCCGTAGCAGGGGACTTGGAGTCTCCTCTGGAGGGACCCTCGGGGCTTCCTTCTACCGGTTGCTTAGCATCTGGGGGGCAGTCGAACCTCGGGGGGACCTTGCCCTTGGAGGATTTTTCTCCCGATTTTGTTTTGCTCCTGCACCAGTCGTTCTGCCGTAGACGCCAAGTTATGGGAGCTGCGCCGCTCCCAGCACAGGGGGTGTCTGCCCAGTCCTCTTCGGGGGAGCCTCCGTTGTCCGACAGCAGGGCTCCCAAGCGACCACGGATGCACGAAACTTTTCCTTCGGAGACTGAGTGGCCTGAAGGTGATGAACCCGAGTTCGACCAGGAGTTGGATGCAGACGGCCTGGAAGAGGGCGAACTTCCGGAGCCGGAGAATCAGGCAAAGATTATTCGCGTGTTCCGACGTGACGAGCTCCCGGCTCTTGTCTCGGAGGCGCTTCAGACTCTGGGGTTGGCCCCTACGGTTGCGATAGAGGAGGCGGACGGGGCAGATCCCATTATTCAGGCGGTACGACAAACTAAGGTGGTTTTTCCCATTCACAAGGTTATTGACCAGATGATTCAGGCCGAGTGGGATACTCCTGAATCGGGGCTCAAGGGAGTTAAGATCATGCGTCGGCTTTATCCTTTATCGGACACAGATCTTGAGCGTTTCCGATCTCCTAAAGTCGACGCAGCCGTGTCGGCGGTGACTAAGAAGACCACCATTCCGGTGGAAGGGAGTGCGGCTTTACGGGAGCCGCAGGACCGGAAAATGGACGGACTGTTAAAGCAAGCCTTTGAGGCGGACGCGATTGCTTTACAGGCTTCCGTTTGTGGAGCTTGGGTTGCCCGAGCCTGTTTACGCTGGGTTCAGCGGTTTCTGCAGACTCCTTCTTTGGAGGCCGACGTGCTGACGGAGATTCACCGCTTGGAATCTGGTACGGCGTATTTGGCGGATGTCCAGTATGATCTCATCAGAGCTCTCTCCAATAGCATGGCCTCCGTGGTAGCGGCACGCAGAGCCCTTTGGTTAAAAAAATTGGGCGGCCGATGGGTCTTCCAAGTCGCGTTTGGGCAAATTACCTTTTAAAGGTAGACTGCTCTTTGGTGAGGATTTGGATAAGTTGGTCAAAGATCTGGGAGAATCCAAGGGCGGTCGCCTGCCGGAAGATAGACCCAAGCGGGGTAGGTTGCCTTCGGTCGCTCGGGGGCAGTCTCGGGACTTTCGTAGGTTCTGGTCGCCCCGCTATGGGGGCTTCCAGCGTGGCAGATATTCCTCCCGAGCGTCGGGTTTTCGCGGCTTTCGAGGAGCCAGCCGAGGATTCTCGGCGGCTGGATCTCCGGCCGCTCGCAAGCCCCAATGAAGGACAGCAGGTCCAGGTGGAGCTGCCGGTGATCGGAGGGCGTCTTCGACGTTTTTTTCTCCGCCTGGACCCAAATTACTTCCGATCAGTGGGTGTTGGACATCATACGAGACGGGTATGTTCTCGATTTGGTCCGTCCCGTGCTCGATTCCTTTGTAGCGTCCCCCTGCCGCGGTGTCCGAAAGACCCTTCAGGTGCGGCAAACGCTCGATCGTCTTCTCCAGCTGGGGGCGGTTATTCCCGTGCCGCAAGCGGAATATGGCCTGGGAAGGTACTCCATCTATTTCGTGGTGCCAAAGAAGGGTGGCGATCTTCGCCCCATTTTGGATCTCAAAGGAGTGAATCGTTGTCTGCGGATTCCTCACTTTCGCATGGAAACCCTACGGTCCGTAATAGTCGCCGGCCGCCGGGGCGAGTTTCTCACGTCTCTCGACCTCACGGAGGCTTATCTCCATATCCCTATTCGAGAGGATCAACAGAAGTATCTCCGCTTCGCGCTGCCGTGGGGTCATTTCCAGTTTCAGGCTTTGCCCTTCGGTCTGGCGACCGCGCCGCGAGTCTTCACCAAAATTATGGTGGTGGTAGCAGCAGCCTTGCGCAAAGACGGCGTACTAGTTCATCCCTATCTGGATGATTGGTTGATTCGCGGGAAGTCTCGCGCAGAAAGCTTGGCGGCGACGGCAAAAGTAGTAGCGCTCTTGCAGTCTCTCAGCTGGGTGGTCAACCCCCACAAGAGCCATTTGGTTCCGACGCAGCTTCTCAAATATTTGGGAGTACAGTTCGAAACGTGCGGGGGGTTGGTTTCCCTTCCCGACCGCAGGGTCTTGGCTCTTCAGTCTCTGGTGCGGAAATTCCGACAGTCTCCAGCTCCGTCGGCCTGGGACTACCTGCAGTTGCTGGGGACGATGGCAGCTTCCCTGGAGGTGGTACCCTGGGCGCGCTTTCACATGCGTTCGCTTCAGCGGGCCTTGCTCCGTCGCTGGTCCAACCAGTCCGATTCCTTGAGCAAACGTCTACCTTGCCCGGTGGCTGTTCGGAGAGATCTACGTTGGTGGTTGAGTCCAGTCACGCTTCGCGTGGGGATACCATTGGAGCAGCCGAACTGGGTTCCGCTCTTAACGGATGCCTGCCTGACGGGCTGGGGCGCTCACTACGAGGGACAGTTCGCTCAGGGGCTCTGGTCTCCGGAGGAGAGCGCTTGGTCGATCAATCGCTTGGAACTTCGGGCCGTGCGGTTGGCATTACAACACTTCGAGACCCGGATATCGTCTCGGGCGGTTCGGGTTCTCTCCGACAATGCGGCGACTGTGGCCTACATCAACCGGCAGGGCGGAACCGGAAGCGTCGGTCTGGAAGCGGAGACTCGGACGTTGTTCGAGTGGGTAGAGCCCCGGCTGTCTGCCATCTCCGCGGCGCACATCGCCGGAAAAGACAACGTGACGGCGGATTTTCTCAGCAGAGTTCAGGTGGATCCCGGCGAATGGGAACTCCATCCCAGGGTGTTCGCGCAGCTGGTTCAGCGTTGGGGCCAACCGGTCATGGACTTGATGGCCACGTTCCGCTCAGCAAAGGCAGCTCGGTTCTACAGTCGACGGCGAGAGCCGATGTCCGAGGGTCTGGATGCTCTCTTGCAGATTTGGCCCTCCACGGGTCTCCTCTACGTGTTTCCTCCGTGGCCCCTGCTGGGGCGCGTGATTCAGCGTATCGAGGCTCACCGGGGTCGGGTGCTTTTGATTGCGCCGGATTGGCCTCGTCGTCCTTGGTATGCGGATCTGATGCGGTTGGTAGACGGTTCTCCGTGGAGGCTTCCCTTGATTCCGGATCTGTTGTGTCAGGGTCCCCTTCGCATGCCTCAAGTGGGGAGATTCTCTCTTACGGCCTGGCTATTGAAAGGGCTCGGCTAAGAAAACGGGGTTATTCCCGGTCGGTTGTGGCGACCCTGTTACAAGCGCGCAAACGATCCACTTCGCTGGCCTATGTACGGGTTTGGCGTATTTTTGAGGACTGGTGTTCTCGGCATCAGATCCGAGCGGCTACGGCCTCTCTTCCCGTGATTCTGGATTTCTTACAAGACGGTTTTGATAAAGGTCTGGCCGCCAGTTCTTTACGGGTACAATTGGCGGCACTGTCATGTTATCGCGGAAAGGTTCAGGGCGTGTCTTTAGGAGCTCATGCTGATGTCGTTCGTTTCTTGCGAGCTGTTTCTAGATTGCGTCCGGCTCGCAGAGTCTCCGTGCCCTCATGGGATCTTAATTTGGTGTTGCGGGCTCTCAGTGCAGCACCTTTTGAGCCTCTTTCTCGTAGTTCGGTAAAGGATTTGACTCTTAAAACGGTGTTTCTCGTGGCGATTTGTTCGGCACGCCGTATTTCCGAGCTCCAGGCTCTTTCTTGCAGGGAGCCTTTCCTGTCTTTCTCGGCTCAAAAAGTGGTTCTGCGCACGGTGCCTTCCTTCTTACCTAAGGTGGCTTCCCCTTTCCACTTGAACCAGGTCGTCTCCCTTCCAGTATTTTCGGAGTCGGAAGGGCGTGCTTCTGATCGCGGTCTGAGTCGGTTGGACCTCAAGAGGGTTTTGCGACGCTATTTGAAAGTTACCAGTGATTTTCGTAAATCAGACCACTTGTTTGTGCTGTTTGGCGGCCCTCGCAAAGGGGAAGCGGCAGCGAAGGCCTCTATTGCTCGGTGGATTAAGGAGGCAATTGGCTCGGCTTATCTCTTACACGGTCGGGTTCCGCCTATTGGGTTGCGTGCTCATTCTACGAGAGCGCAAGCAGCGTCCTGGGCGGAGTTCAGTTTGGTTTCGCCTGTAGATATTTGTAAGGCGGCCACGTGGTCTTCTTTGCACACTTTCAGTAAACATTATCGGCTTGATGTTTTGGCGGCGAGCGATGCCGGTTTTGGTTCCGCGGTTCTGCGTGCCGGCTGGCAAAATCCCGCCCGTTAGGCTGCTTTGATACATCCCATACGTCGAGGACTAAGCTGGAGGAACGATAAGGAAATAGTAATTACACTTACCTGGTAATTGTAGTTCCTTGAGAGACGACAGCTTAGTCCTCCTGCCTCTCCCTGTCTCATTTCTTTTAGCGCGGCACGCCTTGGGTTCAGAGGTCCATATTCCCAGGTGAGTGCGTTCCTTTGTTTTCTTTCCTTTCGCTCCACTGTTTTTCCTTTTCTGCTCACTCTCTGTTTCTGCGGTGGCAGGGGCGGGACTTTCCGTCCCTATTGCTTGTGGCTTTTGGCTACAATATGTAAATAATAAAAAAAAAAAAAAAACAACTTGAAAATAATAGAATATATATCTTCTAGGAGAGACCTTATTAAAGGTTAGCTACGTGTTTGAGTTTGCTTTGACAGTAGTTCACTGGAGTTAGAGTTCCCTGGTGTGATGGTTCCAGAGGAGTTGAAATCTGATTGGTCCAGTCTTCATGCTGCAGGAGGAGGTGCACTACCCATACGTCGAGGACTAAGCTGTCGTCTCTCAAGGAACTACAATTACCAGGTAAGTGTAATTACTATTTCTTCAGGAGGGTCTATAAGGAAAACAAAATAAAAAATAAAATCCTACAATAACTTCCCATGTCTTCTGTCATTAAATCCTCAAAGAGGTGGTTTCACATACCATTAAAAACTTCTGCAAAGATGCTACAAACGTTATCTTCTGTGAAGCTTCCAAAGTAGTAAATGTTCCAAAACGTCGCGCATGCGGAATAGCCCAACAGTCTCCCTATATACGTTCTCAATCAGTGACATCACTATCAGATGAGATTCCCTCAATTTTTATCAGGGGATTCCCCCACCTACATTTTCATAGACATGCCCCCCAATCAATGCAAGAGTTCAAACCCTCCGGTGCTAGAGTTCCCAAAATAAATATCCAGCGGCGTTCACGCAGTAGTAATGTCTGTTCTTGTGACTTCCCACACATCCCCGAAGAAATCTTCTCTATGCAAAAACACTGTAGATCCTCAAACTTATGAGAAAATTCCAAACAGTGTTGGACTAGGGGTGCTGTTAACGTCTTGCATTTGAGCCGACTTCTATGTTCCACAATACGTATTTTAAAAGATCTTATAGTTTTACCTATATACAATAAATTGCAAGGACACCTATGGCATACACCACTGATGCAGTGTCACAAGATGTGCTACTTCTCAGAATGTAAACTTTCCCATAGTATGTAAACTCTTGAATCTCATTGGCTTTTGCACAAATTCCACAGCGGCCACACTTCCTGTGGCCCCTCATACTATGATCTTCTTTCTCTTCCACTGGGGGTCACAAAACCGTTGGGCTTAATTGTTCTTTCAAAATTTTCTCTCTCTGCCATACACATTGTATGCGCTTCCCATCAAGGCTGGAAACATTGCTCAAAACATTGGTGTGCTTTGACACTATTCTTTGGATTTTATAACTTAATGGCGAAAATTTTGTTATCAAATTAATATGTTCTGTGCCAATTGACTCCTCTTTGCCTCGAGGGGTTCCTACCAACCAAGATCTCTCATTAAATAATGCTCGACAGTATGCTCTTTGAATCACCTGATGGGGATATCCCCTCTCACTAAAATTCTTCGACAAAAGTTTAGATCGTTTCTTGAATTCTTTCACATCAGAGCAGTTTCTCCGAAACCATAAAAATTGGGAGAATGGTAAACTGTCCTTCAATCTCAAAGGATGTGCACTGCTATAATGTAAAAAAGTGTTCCGGTCTATAGGCTTCCTATAAACGGATGTAATCCACCCATGTTGTCCTTTTTCTATGGACACATCCAAAAAGGTTATACTCTTTGTGTTGATAGTATGAATGAACTGTATAGCTGTATCTCATCTATTCAGCCATTGCACAAACAAAATCACTGATTCCAGTGAACCTCTCCACAATAAGAAAATGTCATCAATAAAACGACACCACATCTTAATCTGGGTTGCATATAAAGATGGAAAAATCCATTTTTGTTCATAATTCCCCATAAACAGATTTGCAATTGATGGGGCACAAGTGGCCCCCATCGCAACTCCCAAAATTTGATGGTAAATTACCTTTTCAAAAATAAAATAGTTTTGAAAGACAGTGAGCCGTGTCAGTTTTAACAAAAAAGTTATCAGATCTTCTGACAAATCTCCCCGATATCTTAACGCATGCTCAACCATCTTGTAGGCTGCGTCCTGAGGTATACTCGTGTATAAAGCTATTATATCCAATGTCACCAAAACTATATCTGCATCTTCAGCCCAATATGAATGTTGGTCCAATCTTTCCAAAAAAGGGAAGTATCACGTATATAGGATGGCATATCAATAAGTAATGGATGAAGGTATGATATAGTTTATGTATGCTGGGGATGGGGTGGACCTGAAAAGGAAGCAAAGGGATTTCATTTTATAATGCCCACACCTGCTTTTTATAGCATAATTTTATACCTGCTGGCTGCTGTGGCTTTTCAGAGGGGAAAACTCACTCTCTGAAAATTAACCTACTTTAATGATCTGCAAAAGCATCTTTGCACTCCAGTGTGTTTTTAGGTTTGGGACTTGGAATAATGCTAATACAAGGTTGTATATCAAATCATCACATTCCCTGAGCTAAATTAAAATAATCAGAGATTTCTCAAGGACGGTAACTAGACAGGATATGAGCTTATTTCACCCTAGTGAGGTTTAGTAAGAGCTGAACACATGCATAACAAATGAATATTTGTTAAATAAAAACAAACTAAAATTTCCAAAGTTCTATATGAACATTTGCTTGATTTGCCTTTTGAGCTCTAAGATCATCAACTACTACTACTACTAATCATTTATAGCGCTACAAGGCATACGCAGCACTATACTTAGATGTAAGACAGTCTCTGCTCATCAGAGTTTATTTAAATACATAATTCTGAATCAATTATTGCACTTTATCCTTCTAGTTGAACTTTGTGCCCTCATAATGTGAGCCATAATTTTGAACTTTTACAGATGTTTGTTTAGAGACATGAGACTGGAATAAAATATGTTAGGAACAAGGCCTAGATGCAATTCGTTCATCAATTTTTATTGTAAACTGCTTTGGTTACTAACATATTTTATTCCATTCTGTGTCGGTGCAAAAAAAAAAAACAGTCACTAAAATTAGTCCAAATGCCATATTTCTAATGTGTTTTTTTTTTTTTACAGGCATGGCGAGATGCCGGACTCTCCCTCTCCACTAGTAGCAATGAAGCCTGCAAACTGTTTGATGCTACTCTGAGTCAGGTACACCATTTCACTTCAATAGCTTTGAGTGGAGCTTAAAGGACTGTTCTTGTTGATACTGTATGGTGGTTTGGGAAGTAGCAGCACATATTTGATTCTGGCTTGAAAATTTTCACATTGCTTTCGGTATATCGGGGCCTCGTTGCTAACTTTCACTAAGGTTTTGCAGTTACTGCACGATAATCGCCAAAACAAACATGCAGTAACTTTTGAAAATCCTCTGTAGTTACCACTGTCTATGGTGGGCGGGGGGCGCATTCTAGCTTAGTACCATTCACTTAAAGCAGAGAAAATGTCTCGCTCTTTATCATGCGCTAAGTGCATGACAGGTAACATGATGCAGTTAGCTGCACTTCTTAAGGTGGCATTAATTGCTAAGGTGGCCGATAATGAGGAGCTGCTAACATGAAAGTAGGTACCACATGTTAATTGTGAGATGCCTTAACCACCCGTTCCATGCCCTATATTATGTGTATTTTTGTGGCAGTAACTGCTAGTATGTATTAATTTCCTCGCTAACAGCTAATTCAACTTAGCAAATAGGGCCCATAATTAGAAGTCAAACAGGTTAAAGGTTTCCAGTAGAGTACAGCGATACAGCCCAGTACCATGGATGGTACATAGCTAAGGCTATCAGATGCCCTTGATTTTAGAGCTGCCTCTCCGACTCCCATCTGTTTAGCTGGCTCCTGTCCCTGATTCCAGCAATGGGGGGACAGAGGAGGTAGAAAAAATATATTTTTCAATTTAGTGATTTACATATGCCAGCTTTTAGATTTTACATCCACTAACTGTACAGGAAGGGGGAAATGCATCACTGTTTCTATTTCTATGTCAGTTTGCTTGGGAGTCATATTGTTGCTGTCGTGGGATGGATGGGGAGCAGGGTAATCACTCTTCTTCCTTTCTGTATGCATTGT
Source organism: Ichthyophis bannanicus (assembly GCA_033557465.1). NCBI lineage: Eukaryota > Metazoa > Chordata > Amphibia > Gymnophiona > Ichthyophiidae > Ichthyophis > Ichthyophis bannanicus. The sequence continues at coordinate 430,007,048 of CM066037.1, forward strand.
TGCTCAAATCTGGAACTAAGGTGTCTCTTCCTCCCCCCACCACTTCGGATGCGTCTCATATTTTCCTGAAAAGTATCTGGTAGCCTTATACATAGCTTGAATCCTAAGTCTTCTGATCAGAATCCACTGAAAGTACAGAATTCAGAATATTTCTCTGAATATTTCAAAAGCTTGTCTCAATTTAAAGGCACATCTGTCTGTATGGAAATTACAGTGGAAAGAGCACATCTATTTATAGTCGCATTAAAATAGGCACCTGCAAAATTTTATCTTGAGGTGAATGTTGAAGGACTTCTCTTAATCTTCTCCCCCCCCACCCCACACAGTAGCCATGACTTTGTATTGTATATGTTTGATATAAGCAACTAACAGATAACAGTTAGTATCTGATATAAAATTATGAAAATATGTGGCAGGGTACTACTACTACTTCTTAAGAAGTTAACAATATGGATGTGGGCAAGACTAAATACTTGGTATTTAGTAGATATTCAATAGATCCAGGGGTTGGAGATCTGGGACACTGTGTCTTATATGTTTGCATTCATTGTTCTTGAATATAGTGATTGTGTGAATAGATTTCCAGTGGAGGTATAAGGAGCTATATCGGTAACAAAGTTCAAGCATGCATGGCATAGAAGCAAGGGGATGTCGGTGGCAGGAGAAGGGAGGGGGGAAAAAGACACAGAAGTGAACAATAAACATGTACAAATGGGCAGCCTAAATGGTCCAGGTATCTGTAAACATATTCTGCGTTTCTGGGTTTGTCTAATAGTATTTTTAAATCTATGAGGTATGTTAACTAAGCCGGGCCAATGATTAACCTAGGCTACCTGCAACTAGGTCCCACTGAATTAACATGCGACTTAGCTGCAGATAGCCCCGGTTAACCATTAGTCTGGCTTAGTAAACATATCCCTAAGATTTTGGCAAAATATTTGGGTAATTATGCTTAGTTAGGAAACAGAAAAAGTAGAACTGGATAATTCTCTCCCTAATGAGATAGAATCATCAGATAACCCTAGTTTTTCTTCTTGGAATGGTCATGGTAAACAAAATAGCCTTTCCAAATAATTTCAGCCATCTCATATGTTGTCTTCGTTGCCCTCTTTTGGGTAAAAAAGGGATTAGAAGAGCCGACCTAATGGTAGCGCGCAACGCTTGTCACTGAGCCACGTGGCAGACCTGGACTCAGCTGGCTGGAAATGCTGCTGAGGCATTGTCCCCAGTCCCTGAGGGACAGGGGTCTCTGCCATTGCTCAGTGGCAGCCTCTAGTAGCCAGCAGGGCTAGCCCAACCACTAGGGCAGCAACTTCAAGGGGTGGCAAAATGCAGGGCATTGAAAGCTAAACAATAGATTCTGACAGCTAAAGGGGGGAGTAAAGCTTAAGGTTTGCCTAGAGTGGCAACACCTTGAGCCAACTCTGGGGCTGGCCCTTGTAGCCAGACTTAATTCCATATTAATCACGTTAAAGAGGGACCTGCTGGGCGAAGACTATTGCCATGATAGTTGGGCTGATTTGAGAGGAAGATATAAAAATATAAGAGAAATGTTCATTTTTGCAAATGAAGGCTCATGATAGCATAGCCTAGTGGAGGCCAGTTCTGTTAAGCTGGAAGTTTAATGGAGCAGAAAGGGGAAAAAAAACCTGATGGACTAAAAAAGTAGAGTATCTCTACAGGATTGTGGAATTCCAATGGCCCATAACATATATATAGTTTAGTAACTACTGTTTTGCATCTAGTGCTCACTAATATTTAAAAAAAAAAAGATTCTTGTGCATATAGCATATAACCTTTAAGGAGTCCTTGTTCTATTTTAGATCTCACTAGAAGGAAAACTGCCAAGTCAGTGCTAGTGAGTTTTTCTGATGGCATTTTTCTCTCATATGTATAGTATGTGACATGGACGAATGACAAAACTCTGGGAGGCATAGAAGGATGCTTGATAAGGCTGCATGAAGCAGATCCAACATTTGGTAGGTCTTAGCCTTTAGTTTTTTTTTAAAAATAAGGCGTGTGTGTAGCATTCCTGTAGTCACTACTGTTTCTGAGGATACACACCATTAACTTTTCACCCTTCGTAAAACTGAAGACCTTAGAATCTAGACCTTTAGATACCATAGCATCATGTTTCTTTGTGTGATGCAATACTACTTAATGGTGAGGGTGAATAGTGCATTGTCGGGAACAGCCAATGGAAGGTCTCCTGTAAATGACTCATGGTTGGGCATGATAAGCAATCCACTCCTAAGATTAAGTAAGGAAGAAGGGGACAGTTTTAACTCAAAAGAGAAACTGAACAGTCCAATAAAAAAAAAATGTTTGCAATTCTGAAAATTTTCCATTATTTTGGTTCCCTGATGAATTGTTGATGAAAATTCCCTTGACGCCCAAAACAATAAGTAAGGCAGCACTGAACTGGAAGTTTGGGTTAAAAATCTTTTCTGAGGATACTTAGTTTCTTCAGGAACAGCAGGAATCTGTCCTCGCATATGGATGACATCGGCACCGACAGAGCCCGCATGGAGTATTTCCCCCAGCTTTCAAAGAAAGCCTTTGGGAATGCCACCACGCATGCGTGGTCCCCATCCCATCCAAGGGTGCCATCTCGATCAGTCTCTCTTTTTCCGCGGAGCCCTTCGGACACACGTCCCTGTATCTCAGAAAAAGTCTCAAAATTATCTCTCTAATTCTGGTTTCCTTGTCCTCTTCCTGCCGTCCCCAGTGCCCCTGCTTTGGCATTGGGCCCCGGGACTTTTTGCTGTTTTTTCATTTTTTTTCTTTTTTCTTCGTGAGTTTGTCTCTAGCGCGTTTCGTGCCCTTTATAACCACTGGCCGAGCTGAAGGTCTTCGACCTTGCAGGGATTCTTTTTGCCCTCATGGCCTCTGATTTCAAAAAGTGTGACAGATGCTCCAAAAACATGTTGCTCACGGACATCCATGACTGTTGTCTTAAGTGCCTAGGAGCTGACCATAACCCGGAGCCCTTTGTAAAAAGATGTCCTCCAAAGCCATCCAGAGCCATAAGCAGAAATGGGATGATATTTTCCGCAAGGCAGCCCCAGTATCCTCGGTAGCTTCCCACTCCACAGACCTTCAGCCTCTGGGGTCCCCCATGGCCCCTCCGCAGCCCCAGCATCATTCTGAGCAAGGGTGCCCCGAAAGGGAGCGGAAGAAGAAGGCCTTGGGGACCCTGTCAGGGGCTCCAGACAAGCATGAGCGTTCTCGTGCTTGGTCCCTCAGTTCTCCTCAGCAGTCCCAAGAGTTGGAGAAGGAGCAGCCTCAAAAGGTACCTCGTACGGATATGGAGGCCTCCGGCGATGGCACCTGGTCTTCCGAGGGTCATCCCGGCGAGGACCCCCTTCTTGACTCCTGACCCGGTCACCTTGGTGTCGGTGTCGCAGGGCCCTACTCCTGAGTAGGAGGCCCAAATGCTGGCACTGGAGTGCAGCGTTTCTGCCTTCTTTGCTGCCCAGCAGGCCTGGTGCCAGGCTCTGCTGGCACACACCCTGAGAACTCGAGGGCGCACCTGTGATGGCTCCCCAGACCACCGTGACAACCCCCGAGAGCCAGGGGCCTCGTGAGGGATCCCGGCAGAGGTCTTGATCTCCATCCCGGTCTTCAGGAGCAAGATCTTATCAAGCCAGTGCCTCCGGCTCCAGGTGGACTTTGTCCTCGAGAGCCCAGTGCATGGCACAGGTTCTGCTCGAGCAGCGTGGCTCCAAGTCTTCCTCGGAAATTTCTGGCTGGAAATCCGAGGACACTTCCCCTGAATCCCAGGCTCATCGGGACCTCCCCTCAGATCCTTCCCCGCCTGTTCAGACGTGGCAGTGTCCTCTGAAAGGCACCTCCTTTCTGGAGTTTGTGCGGGACATGGCTCAAGCCCTAGCGCTCTCCACGCAGTACAAGGAGGAGCCCCGTGTGGAAGAACTCGATATTTTACAATACGAGGCTCCACCAAGGGAACCCCTCATGGTCCCGGTTCCGTCCATCCTAGCCTGGCTGCTCCTCCACATGTGGAAGACACCTGCATCTATCCCCATTGTCAGGAAGCGCCTAGACACCATGTACAGGGTCCAGCGAGGGCCCGGCTTCCGGAAGGCCCAGCTTTCTCATACCTCGATGGTAGTGGAGTCCGCCATGCGGAAGCAAAAGAGCCCAAAAACTCACTCTTTGGTCCCGCCGGGTAGGGATTTTCATCTCCTCGAAGCCCTCGGGCATAAGGCCTATCAAGGCTCCAGACTGGCATGCTGTATCCAGGCTTACCAGCTATACATTAGCACATTCCTTCGTGACCTCACAAAGGAGCTCAGAGGTTTCCAGGTAGGCCTCGACAGCAGTTACCTCCGCTGTTTCCAGTCCCTCCTGAAGTCAGTGGAGGACTTTTCAAAGTACCATTCTCGCGCTGCATATGACAGCTTAGAGTCCTCCGCTCAGGAGCGGGAAAAACTGCTCGATGTACCGTATCTCGGCGAGCAATTGTTCGGCAAACCGATGGAGGACAAAGCAGTGGAGATTGAGACAGAGTACATCATTCGCACCCGTCTCTCCCGAAAGACTTTCTCCCTCCCGCGGAAGAAGCAGCAGGGCAAAAAGCCCTTCTTTCAAAGGAAGGGTCTTCCCTACCGGGGCTACCCACCTTACCCCCTGGCACCAGCTCCACCCCAAGGCGGGCAGAGCAAGGATGGCCCCAAGGGCCCACGTAAGCCGTAAGGACCCAAAAACCAGGCCCCGGGCTTTTGATGTCAGATGCATAGCCGCTCACCCTCCGATGACCCAGCTACCGGTGGGAGGATGCCTGGTCCACTTTGCTCCCCGATGGGAGTCTGTCACCTCGGACACATGGGTCCTCCAGGTCATCCGGAAGGGTTTCCTTCTTCACCTGAACCGGCTTCCTCCACCCTTCTGCCCTGCGGAGCCTCCTTGGCTCCCCACGCACCAGGTTGTCTTGGCGCAGGAGCTTGCCAACCTCCTCGAGGAATGAGCAGTGGAAGTGATCCTGGCACACCTCAGAGGTCACGGGTTCTACTCCTGTTACTTCCTTGTGCCAAAGCGGATGGGTGGTTTCCGACCCATCCTTGTTTTAAGAAACCTCAACAAATACCTGGTGCAGGAGAAATTCAAAATGCTGTCCCTTTGCACCTTTGTTGTCCTTCCTCTGGCAGGGTGACTGGCTATACTCCTTGGACCTTCAGAATGCGTACACTCACATCCTTGTCCATCCCAAACACAGGAAATACCTGCCCTTCGGGGTACAAGGGAACCACTACCAATACAGGATGCTTCCCTTCGGCCTCACATCCACCCCATGAGTGTTGACCTAATGCCTCGCAGTGGCTGCAGCCCACTTCGGTTGCAGGGCACCTTTGTCTACCCTTATCTAGATGATTGGCTCGTTACAGGAGAGATGGCCGACTAGGCACGGCAGGCACGGTCCACCACCGTCCACCTCCTCGAGCACCTCTGGGTAATTGACTATGAAGCAAAGTCTCACCTCACTCCAACCCAATCCCTGGAGTTCATCAGCCCGTGCCTCAGCACTCAGCGGGCAACAGCCTTCTTCCCCAGGACAGAACAGACCGCCTCATCATTCTGGCATCTGCAGTTCAGTGCCGCAACACAGTATTGGTTCGAACGATGCTCTGTCTCCTCGGTCATATGGCCTCGGTGGTTCACGTCGTCCCCAATGCCTGACTGCACAGGCGGGCGGCGCAATGTTGCCTTTAAGCTCAGTGGGCTCAGGCAATGGGTTGTCTCCGAGATGCCGTCTCAGTCACTCCCCAGCTGACCAAGTCCCTTGACTGGTGGTGAGATGCCCAGAATCTGCTTCAAGGCATGCCGTTCCAGGCCCCACAGCATGACATGGTTTTGACTACGGATGCCTCCCTCACTGGCTGGGGAGCACATTGCAGCGAGTTCTGCAAGCAGGGGACTTGGTCCCTGGAGGAGTCCCAACAGCCGTTCAACCTTCTCGAACTCCGGGCGGTCCTCCTCACCCTCTGGGTGCTCAGGCACCGCGTTCACCACTGTGCAGTGCTTATCCAGACAGACAACCGGGTGGCAATGTTCTATATGAACAAGCAGGGGAGCACCGGCAGTAGCCCTGTGGTCCTCTGTGATTCGCCAAGGCATAGCCCTACGGGCCACCTATCTTCCGGGCCAGGACAATGTCCTGGCAGACAGGCTAAGCCAAATCCTCCAGCCACACCAGTGGCGCCTCTGCCTGCAGATGGCACAGTGGCTGTTCCGGCGTTGGGGGACTCTGGTCCTAGACCTCTTCGCCAGCCCAGCAAATTCACAGCTCCCGCAGTTCTGCAGCCCAGTTCTCCACCTGAACAGGGAAGCCTCCGATGCCTTCCTGCTGTTGTAGAGGTGCGGCCTCCTCTCTGTGTTTCTCCCCACTCTGCTCATGGCACGAACTCTCCGCAAGAGACAGCGGGATGGAGCCTTAGTGATTTTCGTGGCCCCGCAGTGGCCTTGGAGCACTGGTTCCTGCTGCTGCTCCGCCTCTCATTGGAGCCTTTGGTTCCCCTCGGCAGTACGCCAGGCTTGTTGACACAGGAGGAGGGTCTACTGCTTCACCTGAACTTGAGGTCCTTATCCCTCATGGCCTGGCAGCTGAGCGGGTCGTTCTAGTCCCTCTTCATCTCCCGGTGGAGATCGAGGACATATTGCTGGCCTCACACAAGGACTCAACTAGGAGGGCTTACGCTTTTAAATGGCATTGGTACTCGCTGTGGTGCTCGGGGATATGGGCCGACCGATTCTCTTGCCCTACCTGCTTGGTCCTGCAGTACCTGCTCCATCTGTTGCAGACGGGCCTGAAGTCCAACTCGATCAGGGTCCACCTGAGCACTATCTTGGCCAACCACCACCTAGTCGGGGGCAGCCCCCTCTCGGGTCAGCCATTGGTTTCCTGCTTCATGCGTGGGCTGCTTCTTTCCAAGCCCCCCCCCCCCCCCAATCTGGCCACCTCCAGTGGAGTGGGATCTCAATGTCATCCTCGCGCGGCAAACCCAACCGCCATTCAAGCCGATGGCATCCTGCTCGCTTCAGCACCTTTCCTGGAAGGTAGTTTTTCTGGTAACCCTTACTTTGGCCCAGAGAGTCAGTGAACTTCAGGCCCTGATGGCTGACGCACCCTACATGAGATTCTACAGGAACCGGGTGGTTCTCCGAACACACCCCAATTTTCTCCTGAAGGTTGTCCCAGGTTACCACCTCAACCAGGAGATAGTGCTGCCGATCTTCTTTCCGAAGCCCCACACCAACCGGGCATCGGCAGTCCATACTCTTGACTGTAGGAGGGCTCTGTCCTTCTACCTGCAGCATACGCAGGTTCACCACAGGTCCGAGCGGCTCTTCGTCTCCTACGACCCTGCCTGCTTGGGGCTCGCGGTCTTTATCGACTTTCTTAATATACCGCACCTTTGGAAACCAGCAAGGCGGTTTACAATGCATTCAAAACACATAAGGCCAATCATGGCCAGGAAACAGAAAAGAGCTACAATTCTTGATAGAAAAGCAGCAAGCACACTAGACAGGAAGAGAAAGCAAAAGAAGGGAGAGAGGACAAGCAAGAGGATAGAAGGAACTAGCTGGGAGAACTGGGTGGGAGATCATAGGCAAGACAGAACAGGAGTACTTTAAATTTGGGATAGGATGGTTCCAGACAGAGGGGAGGAGGGAGGGAGGGAGTTACAAAACGACCCCCCCCCCCATTACAACCCATTGTTAAAGGAGCATCTTAAATTTAATATGAAATCGTAGGGGTCATTACTATAGCATCACTTGAGAACTTTGGGAGAGATTTTCTTAAAGGCTGTGTAGCCGTAGAGGATTTGGGTTCTTCTGTTTACACAGATCTTGTAGCTAATATTCAAAGGCAAATAATAATCCTTCAGTATTTGCAGGCAATGGAATTGGAGGCAAAATATCACTCAGAATTTTGAAAGTCAAATCTATGCATATTGTTTCTTTCCTCTGACCTACTCCAAGCTCGCTTTTCCTGCTGGTAGATATAGTCTCATCCAGGGCCAGCCTATCCAGTAGTTGGACTAAGAAACATTTGGCCCCTCGCATCCTGCAAAGAGAGTGCCAGAGCAAATCACTGTCTGCATAGTGGTGTGCCTTTAAGTACCCATGTGCGTACGCTCGTAGCCACCTACTCTTAGCCTCTCCAACAGGAAGTTTGCATCCAAGGAGGCGGAACTGGCAGGTCATGAGTGCGTGCACACACTGGTGCTTAAAAGCTTGCTGCCATGCTACAGATATTTGCTCTTCTGCTGTCTTGCAGAATGTGGAGGGGCCACAGTGCTGCCCTCTGAAATCAGCTACTGTATTCCCGAGCACTCGGCTGAAGGGGAAGGGAAGAGGAGATGCTGAACACCTTGGGGAAGGCAAGGGGAGATGGACTGTAGGGTTAGGTAGGGAAAGGAGGGGGAGGTGCTAGAGTGTAGGAGGGGTGGTAGGACCCTGGGCCACCTGGGGTAGGCGCATGGCTGAAGGTTCCCCTAGGGCAGCAGATACCCTTGGACCGTCCCTTTTCTTACCTGCTGTGAGAGAGAGCTGGCAGGTGACTCCCTGGCTAAATATCTTTAAAAATTTGTCTTCTTTACCTTCTTAGCAAACCCAGCTTTTTTCTTACTTTTTACTGTAATAAGATATTCGTGATTGTTCATACATGCAATAGGTAATTTGGAATACCCTGTGTTTCCAATGTATATGGAAACTTAGCCTGTGTAAATTACCACTAATTTTAAAAGAGAAACTACCTGAGTCCTAGGGCCGGCTCCAAGGGTTGTAGCACCCAGAGCCAACTTTTGCTTTTGCACCTCCCCTTGGGTCAAATCTTTCAGTTCATCTGTGCAAACTGGTATATTTCAGCCCGCTGGCTCGTTAAATGCCACCCTCCCATTTAACTTAATCTGTGAATCCTGTGTCACTATCCGTTATAGATAGCGGCGCTGAATATACAGAGTGATGGCGTGATCATTGTATTATCTGTTTAGACTAAGCCTGATATTCCACAGACCTAAACTAAACATGTAACTTAACCTGAATATTGGCTGAATATTGCCTCTTATCTCGATAAGTTTCTGGCCTGCCCTCACTCCTCCGCTAGCATGCCCCACAAGTATACAGATTGGCCATTCTGCAATTGAAACAGCCCAATTTTATCTGTATATTGTTTTCAAAATACACTGTTAGGCTAATTATGCGTTTGCCAGCGAACGTCTAATTGACTTTGAATATCAGTTTCATGGGGCATAATCATTCATATGGAACACTCCTACATTCGTCAATAAAACTCTCCGAACAATGGATGCAGAGCAGATGTAGGGTATTTCACTTTATAACTCACACACAAAATAATTCTATTAAAAATTCTAAACTCAAATCAGTGACAACATCACTAACCCCCTTCACTGCTAGACATTGTGTATCATAACACAAAACCCTGCAAATGGACACTTGACAACCAGCATCAAGAACTCAAATTGCATCAATCCCACCTATGGAAAATCAGCACTGCAAATATTCCAGAACACCAGTAACCTCCAGTTGGAAAAAGAATAGATTCCTAGAGAGAACCTACATGTAAACAGAATCCCTTATCTCGGCTGCATATGGAAAACATACACCATCACCTAGTAAAGAATTTGAATGTGAAACAAATATAGACAAAAATCAAAATGGAAAACCCTCCAAACAGACACTGAGCTGTGAAATACTGAGGAAAGAGAAACAGAAATGTGTTTTTTCCTGTAATGAACTGTAAGAAATGCACATTTTCAAAGCTGAAATATTTCATATCTCTCTGACATCTGATCTTTCTGTTTCATCTTTTTTGTATTTCTCTCATTTGCCTTTTACATAATTATAGCTTCATTCCATTCCTTTTCTCTCCCTCCTTTTAACAACTGTTCACCTACTTAACCAGCTTTTCATTTGCTAACCTTACTTCTCTAGTCCTTCCGTTCAACATCTGTCTCATTCCTTTGCCAGCATCCTATCCCCTCTCCATCTTCATCTACCATCTTCTGCCTGTCATCCCTTAATTGGCCTCAGCTCATTCCTAGCACTTATCCTCTCTCCACCTCCAAACCCTTTCTTAAGTCTTACCCCCATCCAGGCTTCCATGTCATAAGATATGCCATACTGGGTCAAACCAAGGTCCATCAAGCCCAGTATCTTGTTTCCAACAGCGGCCAATCCAGGTCACAAGTACCTATCAGATTCCCAAACAGGTACACAGATTCCACGTTGCTTATCCCGGGGGAAGCAGTGGATTTCTCTGGTCCTCTTTAATAATGGTTTATGGATTTTTTTCCCCTCCAGAAATGTGTCCAAACCTTTTTTAAACCCAGCTACACTAATGGCTTTTACTTTTATCTTCTGGTAACAAATTCCAGAGTTTGATTACACGTTGAGTGAAAAAAAATATTTTCTCCTATTAGTCTTAAATGGGCTGCATTGTAGCTTCATTGTATATCCCTCTAGTCTTTCTTTGTTTTGACGCAGTAAAAAAACAATCTACGTTTACCCATTCTACTCCATTCATTATTTTATAGACCTCTATCATATCTCCCCTCAGACATCTTATTTCCCCTTTCTCCCATTTTTACCCTCTTTCACCTCCTTCAAGGAAGACCTGTCCCTTCCTGTGGCTCACATCTACTTCATAACAGTCTGTCCTTTTCAACTGCCTCTCAGTCCTTCTCAACTCCTTCAGGTCCTTCAAACCTTCTCTCCCCTCACCCCATATTTTTGCACTTGGTCTTGCAGCCCTGCTTTATAACCCTCACCCAATCACCTTGTCCTCATGGACCTCCTAATCTCTTGTCAATTTCTCAGTCCCCACTATCCCCCCAAGCAACTCCAAGTCCCTACTCGCAATCCCATCCAATCCCCAAGTCCCTACTTACACTTCCAACCTATTTTATTTATTTATTAGTATTTAGCTCATGCCTTTTCAGTAGTAGATCAAGGCAAGTTACATTCAAGTACATTGGAAGCCCTCTGGGGACTGGCAAATACCTATCTAAGTTTTTTTTGTACCTGGGGCAATAAATCTTTCTTCTGTTTTCTCACCCAATCTTAATCTCTACCTGTCAGAGTCCCTACTTTCCCACATCCCATGTCCCTAGTACCTGCCCTCCTGCCTCCTACTCCCCTTCCCCAGCACACACCCATTTATTTCCTTCTCCAAAATTCAGTAACCTTGTCTTTCTCCTTATCGTTAAATGTTATGCATGCTAACATTCAACATTATATGTACATACCTTTTTTCTTCCATTGTTAACTTTACATAGAACTGGGAACAAAAATGCAATAATATTTAACTTAAATTGTTCCTTGTAAACCGCATTGACCTTTGGAAATATGGTATATGAAACTTGTTAAAATATTAAATAATCGTAGCATGCATTCTTGTACCCCTCTCTCTCAACCTTCCTCTGGTTATGATTTTGCTTCTTTCCTGCTCCCCACAATATCTGTCCTTCTCATGCTCCCACATGACTCTAGCATTTGCCAGCATCAGCCCCCTTTCAGTCCCAGGACCCCAGCCTTAGAATTAGCTCACTTTCAGTCTCAGCCCCCCCCCCCCCCAGCCCCAGTATCAGCTCATTTCCAGTCCACCCAGCCCCAGTATTAGCCATTTTCCAGTCCCAGCCTCCTCTCCCCCCCCCCAGCCGCAGGAGCAAAAGCAAATGCTCCCGCAGCTGTGTGACATTTGCTTTTGATCTCGTGGCTGATTAATGTTTGTTAAGCTGTGATTATAGCTGTAGGAGCTAAAGCAAATTCTCAGCACAGCCATGGGAACGTTTTGCATTTGTTCCTTGGCTGTGTTATGCTCAAGCCACCGGCACTGCAGCATTTTTATCATACAAAAAAAAAAAATCTCTTGGTTTGTTTGAGCTGTCAGAGGGAAAGGGGAATTAGCATTTGTATATTTTTGAATTGTTCATGCATTCTATGCAAGTAAACTCTGCCAAACTAAACAGACTCTTCTGGGTGACTCTTTGTAATCTGGCTAAATATGTTGAGCTGTGAAAGCTAGCACATACTTTTAGCCATGCAGAGCAGGGCAGTTTGCCAGTGAGCCATTATACCTGAGTAAACAGCTGTGAAAATCAAACACCCCATCAACTGATATTCTTGCTTGCTATCCACACTAGTGATGGGGCACGTTTTGGCTAATGGTTTGGAGCTGATTGGCACCGGGCGTTCTGTGCTTTTGGACCAAGAACTGGATAAGGCAGTGAAGAAAACGGTGGAGCTCTCCAGAACACAGTCCTTGACAGAGAGGGAACAGCTACATGTGTCTGCATTGGATCTGTTTGCTAAAGGGTAATGCTTTTCTCATCTAGGATTTTTTTTATGGTTTGCTTTAAATTGTGGTCTCTATAGTATTGAATGATCGGCAAAATGGCAATCATGGTTGCCAAATCATGACACACTTTTACTGACTGTCTCCCAGAGTTTTCTAACAATTCAAAATAACTATTGCTCTATACAAATCCACTCAAAACAAAAATAGAACAAAAAACATGAAGATCATGAGCTAAAATGTGTGTGTATGAAAATGTTGGAATCCGTGAGGAAACCAAAATTACCTCTCGTGGCAATACTTCTGTTTTACTCAGTTTTAATGAGCCCCAACCAGAGCTTTAAACCGTAGGTAAAAAACACCATGAAATGGTGTGCCCTACACCAAACGTATTCAAAATTGTATTACTTCCATCCTCACGTGAAAAATCGATGGATCAAACCAGTGACAATCAAAAATTTACTTATCGGTTGTCCATAGGAAGCTGAGACATGATTGTTTTAAACCTCAGTATAGATGTCCATCTTGCAAATGTCCTCTGCAGGCATCGTTGCACGCCGCCAAGCTTGTCTACAGTCATCTGACCTCGAGCAATGGGTACAGGACAAATTGGTCGATGTCCCGTGTCAAGGGGAAAACCTCTTTGGCAAATCTATGACCGACAAGGCCGCCAAGCTGGAGACCGAGTTCATGACAAGGACTAGGCTGTCTAAGAAGACCACTGCCCCTTACCGAAACTACCCCCCTTACCAGGCCTCCCTGGCTCCCCAGCAAGGGCAGCAGTCCAAGGGAGAGGGGCATGGCGTAAGCAGAAGGTTCCCAAGCCCCAGGCTCTGGCTCTGGCCCTGCCCCATCCTGGAGGGAGCTTTTGACTCCTGAGGCATGGCCCCTCTTCCAGCCAGAGCTCAGTAGCCTACAGGAGGTCGCCTCACCTTTTATGCCCACAGGTGGGGAGCTATCGCCACCAATTCCTGGGCATTACAGGTGGTCAGGGAGGGTTACCTCCTCCATCTAAGCCAGGTGCCTCCACACTACTTCCCGGGAGAGCCCATCAGGTCTCCCCTTCACCGGGACCTTCTTCTGAAGGAGTTGGCAGGTCTTCTCGAGGACCAAGCAGTGGAACTGGTGCCCCACCTCCACAGGGTCAAGGGGTTCTACTCCAGGTACTTCCTCATGCCAAAGAGGACAGGAGGCCTAAGGCCCATCCTCGACCTGCGCAACCTCAATAAATTCCTGGTGAGGGAGAAGTTCAAGATGCTCTCCCTTGGAACATTGCTGCCTTACCTCCATCAGGTAGACTTGCTATGCTCCTTAGATTTAAAGGATGCCTACACACACATTCTAATCCACCCAAGCCACAGGCAATACCTACACTTTGTGGTAGGAGGCAATCATTTCCAGTACAGGGTGCTTCCCTTCGGCCTTGCTTCGGCCCCTAGGGTATTTACAAAGTGCCTGGCGGTGATCGCTGCCTTTCTCAGGATTCAGGGGATCTTTGTCTTCCCCTATCTCGATGACTGGCTCATCAGGGGCACTACAGCCCCCGAGGTGCAGCAGGCCAAAGCACGCACCAGCCAGATCCTTCAACACTTTGGTTTTGTGATCAACTACCCCAAGTCCAGCCTTCTACATTCAGCGTACTCAAGGCCGCCGGAAGGCCTCTCAGCTTTTCGTTTCCTATGACCACAGTAAACTGGGGGAGGCGGTGACCAAGCATACGCTGTTCACATGGGTGGCGGACTATATTGCCCAGGCTTATGCGGAGGCGAGGCTTCCGCTGGAAGGCCGTGTCACGGCTCACAGGGTCAGGGCCATGGCGGCATCAGTGGCTCACCTGCACTCTGTTCCTCTGGCAGACATCTGCCGGGCCGCCACCTGATCTTTGGTTCATACCTTCGCAGCTTATTACTGCCTGGACAGGGAATCCCGATGGGACAGTGCCTTCGGCCAGGCTGTGCTCTGTAACCTTTTCAGGGTCTAGGCAACTCCTGCCCTCCGACCCTTCTGTGTTTAGGCTACCGGAGTGCTACTTCCCTTGGTTGCAGGGGTCCTATTTCTCCTTGATAAGGATTCCATTGTGGCTGCTTCTGGCTCTCGTTGAGGGAGCCTTTTTGTGCTATTGGTTCTGTAGCCTGTAGCTGGGGAGTCCCATATGTGAGGACTGACTTCCTGCTTGTTCCTGGAGAAAGCGTAGTTACTCACCTGTAACGGGTGTTCTCACAACCCTCCCTCCTTCCCTTGGACTTGCAGTCCTCTTATCTTCATTTTGGTTCTAATTTTATTTGTTACTTGAGTATTTGGACAGATTTATTTATTTATTTAACTGATTTTAATATACCGTTTTTCTGCAAGGCAAAACTGTTTACAATGAACAGGTTGATAACAGTACAGATAATTTTATACAAACAATGCAGGCAACTATATACAGCCAGCTATGAGTAATAGCTGGCAGTTGATTGGGAGAGTTAATAATAAGGAGAAAAGAGGTAGTAGAGAGGGGATCGGGATTGGAACTAGATAACGGAGTGTTATACTGTATAGGGGGAGAGGGAGGGGGTGGAGGAGAGTGAGAAATGGCTGTGGGGCAGGATTGCTTGCAAGAACTAAGGGAAGGCATGAATTATCTGATTATGTGTAGAAAAGAGGGATAAGAAAAAGGGTTATGGTGGAGGGGAGAGGGGAATGGTGTGAGAGGCTGGGGGTTGGTTGCAGTGGATGTACCACGATATTCTTCAAACGGGAATGTTTTATTCCGTATCCCTGATGAAGGCAGTCGCCAAAACATGGCCATGTAGGGCCTGTTTTAAGCTATGAAATTTTGGGTTTAATAAATGTTTCTATTCCACCTTTCTACATCACTTCTGCTTGCCCTCTGTTCTGATTTGCAGGTGGATTTGGCTCTTCTTTTCTGGTTCAATACAGTGTGGAAATGTACAAGGTGTGATCAGAAAGTATCGAGACTTGTTTTATAGCTATATAACAATACATCCTACCACAATGCTATTAAGCATGCAGTGACCTAGTTATGTGCTCTGCATGTGCAGAGTGTAGCATGGCTGCAGCACACCTGTACTTTTTTTAAAATCATGTGATGTTTGGTATCATGTAAAAGCAGTTCACCATATTTACGATGAGTGAAAAATTGAACAGCGAATTTGCATTAAATTCTGCTAGAAACTTGGAGATTCGTGCAAAGAGACTTCTGACAAGTTACAGCAAGTGTATGGCGATGAATGCATGAGTTGTGCTCGATTTTATGACTGGTACAAACGTTTCCAAGAGGGCCGCCAAAATGTTCTGGAAGGCCATCTATGAGCAGGAACAAAGGCAAGGTTGAAGCAGTGCGTGCTACAATACGCTTAAATCATCAGTCGACTATCAAGGAGCTTGCTGATGACATGGACATCAGTTTCAGATTGGTACAGTGCATTCGTACTGTCGATTTGGGGATGAGACGCATGTCTGCCAAAACTCCTGTCCCTTGACCCAAAAAATATCGACTGTCTACACAGCCAGGGAGTTGAAAATAACTCAGATTTCATTAAAAAGATTATTACAGGTGATCATGGGTTTATGGTTATGACCTGGAAACTAAGGCTCAATCCTCACAATGGAAGACTTCAGACTCTCCCAGATCCAAGAAAGCCCGTTAGGTGAAGAGCAAATCAAGGTCATGCTCACGGTTTTCTTTGATTACCGGGATTATCGTTCATCATAAGTATGCTCTAAAAGACCAAACCATCAATAAGGAGTACTACGTCCAAGTTCTGACTCATTGGAGAGATGCAGCTCATCGTAAGAGGCCAGAGTTGCACAGGCATGGTGAATGGTTGCTTCATCACAATAATACCCCAGCTCACGCATAACATCTTGTCTAGCAGTTCTTGGCCAAAAACCAAATCGAGCAAGTCCGTCAGCCTCCATACTCCCCTGACCTTGCACCCTGCGGCTTTTTCTTGTTCCAAAACTGAAATTACCACTGAAAGGAAGGAAATTTGATGACTTGGAGACCATTAAGCAAAGTTCAACACAGCAGCTTCACAACATAACGAAGAGGCATTTCAAAATTGTTTCCAGCAGTGGCAAGAATGCTTTAGGAAGTGTGTTTTATCAGAAGGGGACTACTTTGAAGGAGACTGAATGTAATAACCATCAGTGTTATACTTCTTGTGTTATTGTACAGTTCTTGATACTTTTTGCTCGCACCTCGTATATGTGTATTTTAAAAAACATACACACATTTACACCAGCTTTGAAGCAGGCGTAAATGATTATATTGGCATTTGTGCACTATTGAGGCTGGTTCTGGGTGCCTATTGTATAAAGGCACATAGGTGCAGCCTATTCTACCTTTATAAAATATATATCACAAAAAATATAGATATTGATATATATAAAATAAACACTTTGTTGGACTTCTCACATAAGTATCCTGTTATAAAATCAGGCCCTAGATGTCCAGGTTCTAGGAGAGTAATTTTATAAGGCATTCCTAGCTTTAGGTGTCTTCTAACATGTGTATATCGCACCTATTTTATAAATTAAAGCATGCATATACTATATAAAATAGGGGCGCAAGTGTTGAAATATGCATCAAATCGAGGCACGAGCACTATTCCAAGCCTAGGATTGGTCTAAATGCCTGTACCTAGATTTTCAAAGAACATGCTTAAGTTATAGTATTTCGTAACTTAAGCACATAGATTTGTGCTCCGCCCCTGGCCAGGCCCCACAGTAAAAGCAATTGCCATTGGCCTGACACATGTACTTGTAGAATAGTACATGACTAAAGTATGCATGTAAAGGCCCAACCATATGCACGCATTGATGGTGCTTTACTTTGTGTGGCTCCTTATAAAATGATTTCATAGATGCCCAAATACTATAAAGGGAAAAGGATGCTGTACAATTTAGAAATAAAATTGCATAAAAGGACCATGGTTAGACTGAAAATAATCATACAGAAGGGATCAGTATACATAAATGATTATGGGTGGGGTTTTTTTTTTGTTTTTTTGGCTTTTCTAGATGTCTTCCAGAAGCCAGTGAACAATGGGAAAAGATCTTACAAGAATTTCCACTGGATCTTTTGGCTCTGAAGTTTGTCCATGACACGTACTTTTACCTGGGCTTTAGTGCCCAGATGAGGGATTCTGTGGCTCGAGTTCTTCCCTACTGGAAAGCTTCCATTCCTTTCAGCAAGTATGCACAAGCTTTAAAAGCATGCTCACAGTCTGTCTTCATAGTTTCTCATTCCTTTTGATCCTGGAGTATTCTTCTTCAAGTAGACCTCAAAGCAAATCACACTCTGTATTCTATATAAAGTTAATTGAATTTCCTTTTAACCACAAAATAATCCCTTTGTTAGTGCAGTAAGCTCATTGAGTTTCTGTGGCACATTTTATTCCTATGATGCATAATTCACAATGTGTGATGCAAGCACTGTATAGATTTTTGTGCACTATCATTTGTGGCATTTAGGAAACGATACATTTTTGACAATCGGTTTCAAGCACCTGAAGAAAATTATTATAGTTGCTGTTTGAAACTTAACATTCACAGTGTATTCCTTTCCAGTTCTTTCTTATTGTTGCCATAGATTCTAAATAAAATATGATCTACAAGGAGTAGTGTGCTTTGTTGACTATTAACTCTTTGTTACTCTTTCTTTCCCTTGTTCAGCTACGTGAGGGGTATGTACTCTTTTGGGCTGATAGAAACTAACTTTTATGACCAGGCCGAGAAGATTGCCAATGAGGTAAGTAAATTGTCTTTTATAATGCTTCTTGGTATCTTATACATTTTTATATCATGTCTTGGCATTTATTTTTTATATCTAGAATCCAGTTACCACCTCATTCTGCCCTTCCTGGCTGCCGCCACCACCAGAACCGCTGTTGCTTTCCAGTTTTGGCATGATGTGGCTCTCAGCATTTGAACCATGCAATGCCCAAACTCCTATTCCAGTCTTTTCTTTTCTTTGTTTTTCTTTTATATATATCTTTTTTTATTAAGAGAAATCCAATCAATTGCAAAAAGCAATACCAAATAATTAAACTGAGTACAGAAGATCGAGAGCAGCCATAATACCACAATAGCAGCAGGGGGTAGAAGGAATAGAGAAGAGAAGAGGAAAAACTCCAGTCATACAAGCAAGTCCACAAAGAGCGGAGAGAGGCACGGCCACGCCAGCTGATATTGTCAAAGAGCAAAGTTTTTATTAAAATAATTCTATGAAGAAGACTCGACTTGGCCAAGTTTAGGCTTTAAGCCTGCATCAGAGGTCTAAGGAACACAATAAAAACAATAATAAACAAAAATAATAAAATACAACTATAAGCTTAAATATCTTAAGACATTCAGAAAGTAAGGGTAAATTGCATAAAATCAACAGAACGTAGAAAACAAAATCAGTTACCAGCATAGCATATTGTTTAAAAAATCTTCTTCTTGATTTTACATCACTGATGTAATGAAAGTATCCCTAAAACAAAAAATATAACAAATGAAGCTAATAAAAACATCCCCAATATTACATCATAAGAGTTTCCTTTAAGGATAAAACAAACAAACACACATGAAAACATCATTAATTATTTTACTGGTAACAGATATATTCATAATAGGTACAATTGTGCCTATAACTCAACAGTATTGTTAAAAGATAAAACTACAGATCGAGGAAATGACATCATCAAACGGAGCGGCCGCGTAGGAATGGAGCTCCGGGGAAGTAAGAGACAAATTGCCAAAAAATAACGAGCCGGAGAGCTATAAAATAGTAAAAACAAGCAGAGTAAGTACCACAGAGGAGAAGCAGCGTGGGGCGATTGAAGAAAAGCACAGCGGACTTAAAGGGGTTCGCTTACAAAAACGCTGCGGGGACAGCCAGAGGGAAGAGCAAAATGGCCGCGGTGAGTGGTACAATTGTGGAGGAGGAGGGCGCAGCGAAGCATGGAGCCAGTAGTCTGGAGTGGAGACATGGAAGTGCTGAGAGGAGAGATAAAGAGTTGGTTCAGCATTCTCAGGCAAGATTTAGCCCATTTTAAAACGGAAGCACAAACATGGCTAGAAGAATTACGAGTAGATGTGAGAGAGATTGGGCAACGTGTGGAGGACATCGAGAGTAAAATGGAGGTGCAGGACAGTACAATGCAGGACAGAATGGACATTTTGGAAATGGAGGCTGAAAAGTTGTGGTTTAAAGTGGAAGATCTGGAGAATAGATCACGGAGAGAAAACATCAGAATAAGAGGAGTCCCTGAGTCTATGGGACAAACGGACTGTGGGAATGTGGTGGAAAAAATATGCAAACAAATAGTGGACGAAGCAGGCCAAGATGGATCTAATTTATGCTGGAAGATAGATCATGCTCATAGAGCACTAGGTCCAAAAAGAGATGAATACACCCAGGGATATAATAGCGTGTCTTCATGAGTACACCACTAAAATGGTAGTGGCAGAAGCTGCAAGGAAGATCAGCGGTTTCAAATGGGACAATCATCGCATTGAATTGTACAGATTTGTCGTCCATTACAATGAGGAAAAGGAGGGAGATGGCAGCAGTTACCAAGAAACTGAGAGAGAAATCAGTCAGATATAAATGGCTATTCCCTTTCGGATTACAGTTTTATATTGAGGGGAAAACATTACATGTTAAAACCATGGAGGAAGCGGTAAAGGCGATGGAGGAAGTAGGATGGACTGAGATACCGGAAACTCCATCCCCAAAGCACAACAAAGGGATGAGACGACAGGTGCGGAAAGTGAATGGAGAAGAGCGCAACAAGGAGATCGCAGACTGCGTAGACAAAGACAGAATCGTGTCCCCGCAGTAGAAGGAAACGGATGAAAGGCTGGACACTGTGGAAATGTGATCTGAGGGCAAATGGATAAAATTTTTAGCACATGGTTACTGTGCATTGAGGGTGCTGTTACAAAGGATGGGTGGAGGGAAGGAATACAAAGATACGAAAAGAAAAGGGTGGGGAGGAACCCCCAAAAATAAAGCACAAATTTTAAAAAATAATTAGCTTATGAAGTAGAGATTAAATTAAGTTGGCAAAGGCAAAAAGAATGAGGGAGAGTATGGAGCTTTAAAGAGCGGTGGTGAGTCATGCCTCAAGGAAGTAGTGAGGAGGGTGGTTTGGAGGATAGAACCGGGGAGTGGGGGAGGGGGGTGGGGGTGATGGGGGGAGGACGGGAGGGAAGGGGAGATAAGGATTTCCACACACACATTAAGGGTATGGCAGGGGATAGGGAAGCTGTCAAATGGAGAGAATTAGGATATTGAGGATGAATGTGAGGGAGTTGAACTCCCCGTTCAAGAGGCAGAGAATGTTCAAAGAGATAGACAGACTTAAGGGGGATGATATCTTTGTTCAGGAAACACACCTGAAAAAATGTGATGAATGGAGGATGGCGCATAAAAATTTCAAAGAAAATGGTTTACATCTAATAGGATGGAATTGAAAAAAGGCAGGGTGGGAATCCTGATGAGTGGACAAATTCCTTGTTCTGAGTGTGTTGTGCAGCAAGATGAAGGAGGTCGATATATTTTTGTTAAGATGAAGATAAAGGAATAAATGTACACCCTGGTAAATATCTATGGTCCAAATGTGGCCCAAGGGCCATTTTATGAACGCTTGAATTGTTTAGTGGCACAGTTTGCAGAAGGGCGTATTATTATGGGGGGGACTTCAATATCACGTCCAACCCAGATATAGATAATTCAACAGGGAGATGGACGAGATGTGCTAAAAGTAGGAGGAGTATGAAGGTAATGGGTAAAAGCTTAGGGGTGGTAGATACTTGGAGGGAATTGAAAGGGCGGGAACAAATATTTATGTTCTACTCACCTGTGCATAAATCCTTCTCAAGAATAGATATGATATGGGTGTCCAAAGCGGTAGTGGCGGAGATAGGTAGGTGTGAGACTGGAGAAAGGACATGGTCCGCTCATGCACCAGTGTGGATAGAACTTAATATGGGATGCAGGGGGAGGACAAAAAGGGGGTGGACATTAAATGAATCTTTATTGGAGAACCCGGAAACTACCCAACAAATAAGGGAAAAAATAAAACAATATTTAGAGATGAATGATAGGGATGAGTGTAGGATTGGAACTCTATGGGAATGTTTGAAAGTGGTGATAAGAGGGGATCTAATATCCATCGGTACCTATGTGAAAAAAAACTAGGGAGTGCCAAAAGGAATCTTTAAGGGGAAAGATTAGAGAATTAGAGAGCTTGCAAATGCAGGGAAGAGTGGAGAATACGACAATGCAAGAATTAAGGTTAAGAGGGAATTAAATGAGTTGGAGTTAGTAGAGATTAAACATGCACAAGATATGTTAAAACAACAATTTTTTGAACTGGGAAATAAGCCTAGCCGTTTATTGGCACATATGCTAAAAAAAAAGTCAGAATATAAATTATATAACCAAAATAAGGGATGCAAAAGGGAAGGAATTGAGACAAACTGAATTAATCCAGCAAAGATTTGTGGAGTTTTATAAACAATTATACACGGCGGAGACGCTTAAGGGAGGGGCTCAAACAGATCAATATCTACAAATGAATCTGCCGAGGTTAGCAAGAGGAAACGGAACGGCTTTCCCATCCCATAGAAGAAAAGGAGGTGAGGGAGGTGATTAAGGCGCTGCCATCAAATAAGGCACCAGGGATGGATGGCTTCACGAATAAATTTTATAAAAGTTTTAATGATGTGGTGAGTGGGCCCCTGACCAGGCTATTTAAGTCCTTCAAGGAAGGGGAGGGAAACAATGCGGATGGCAGAAATTAACAATTTTGCCTAAAGAAGGGAAGGACCCTAATCTATGCGGATCATACAGACCAATATCCCTTCTAGGAACGGATTTTAAAATATTTACTAAAGTTTTGGCAAATAGGATACTTCCATATATGGCTAAATTGGTGCATGAGAACCAGTCCGGGTTTGTTCCTGGGCGGCATACAATAGATAATATGAGAAAGGTGTTAAATGCAATTTGGAAGGGGAGAAGCGGGGGAGAGCAGTTGATACTATTGACAATCAATGCTGAAAAAGCGTTTGATCGGGTCTCTTGGCCTTTCTTTTCAAAGTATTGGAACGGAGGGGGATTGAGGGGAATTATTTGAAGTGAATTAAAGCTATCTATGAGCAACCCATGGCTAGGATTCGGGTTAATGGGGAGTATACAAAGCCGTTTGCATTGTTTAGAGGAAAGAGGCAGGGATGCCCCTTATCACCGATAATATTTGTGCTCTCCATGGAACCCTTAGCTCAGCAGGTGAGGGAGTGTATGGAAATACATGGGATAAAATGGAAAAAGCTGGAAAGCAAAATTTTCTCTTTTTGCAGATGACCTGCTGTTTATACTGACCAAACCGAGGGCATCTCTGGCAACATTATATAAACTGTTAATGGAGTTTGGGGAATACTCAGGCTTCAAAATTAATGCCACCAAATCAGAGATATTGAATATCTCAGCAGGTGGTGACCTGCAGGTACAGATAAAGGCAGAATTTCCCTTTAGATGGGCAAAACAGAGTATCAAATACCTTGGAATTTACTTAACATCTAGAGACTCTGACCTGTTTAAAGAAAATGATGTACAGTCAAGGGCTTTCCTTCCACAGCCCTGCTGTCTTCGCATAGTGCAATTAGCTTCTCAAGCAGCGGGAAAGTCCTCCTTAACTGCTCTCGAACTGCTGCAATTACTGGGACATATGGCATCCACAGTTCATGTAGTTCCCTATGCTCGCCTCCACATGCAAGCAGCCCAGTGGACCCTATCCACACAGTGGACACAGACCACAGGATGTCTGTCGGACAAGATATCAAACTCACGACTGATCTTGTCCCTACAATCGTGGCAATCACTGGAGAATCTTTTAGTGGGGTCTCCTTTCCAACAACCCCTATTCCAGGCCACCCTAACAACAGATGCATCTCAGGTGGGATGGGGAGCACACTTGCACCATCTCTCCATCCAGGGCACCTGAACTCCACAGGAGGCTTGTCTTCACATAAACCTCTTAGAACTCAGAGCAATCTATCTAGCTCTTTGAGTATTCCATGCCCAGCTCAGCTACAAGACAGTCCTAGTCCAAACGGACAATCAAGTAGCCATGTTCTATGTGAACAAGCAGGGCAGAACAGGCTCTCTGTCATTATGCAACAAAGCTTTACAACTATGGGCCCTCGCCAGAGAGCATCAAATTCACCTTCTCGTGGTATATCTTCCAGGCATTCAAAACCTTTGGGCAGACAAACTCAGCCGAGTACTGCTGCCTCACGAATGGTCTCCCACCTAGACCAGGTGACAAAGATATTTCAAATCTGGAGAACCCCAGACATAGACCTATTTGCAAGTCCACTGAATGTCAAACTTCCCCGGTTCTGTTCCAGAATTCTGGCTCACAATTGCCAGGCAAGGGATGCCTTCCTCCTTCACTGGGGTCAGGACTTCCTCTATGCCTTCCCACCCATTCCCCTCATCCCCAAAACACTCCACAAGCTTCAGAGAGACAGAGGTCGTATGATCCTCATAGCGCCACGGTGGCCATGACAAACGTGGTATCCCCTGCTTCTACATCTCTCTCAAGCTGCACCTCTGGAGTTAGGCTGTGCTCCAGACCTCTTCCAAGAGAACGGGATGCTATGGCACCCGAATCCCCAGTCCCTGCATCTCAGGGCCTGGGTGCTGAAAGCCTAGACCTGCATGATCTTAACCTTTCCCAACAGGTAAAGGATATCCTTCAGGCTTCTAGAAAACTTTCCACAAGACGTTCTTATGCCTTTAAGTGGAAACGTTTTACTATATGGCGTTCTCAAAAGGGCTTAAACCACCTTGTGATACCTTTGGAATCGGTACTAGAGTACCTACTTCATTTATCAAATTCTGGTCTAAAGACCAATTCATTAAGAGTCCATCTTAGTGTAATTGCAGCTTCCTATAAGCCTCTAAATGGACAGCCAATTTCCTCTCATCCACTCATAGCAAGATTTATGAGAGGTCTTCTATTAACAAGCCTCCCATCAGGCCATCATTGGTGGCATGGGATTTAAATCTAGTTCTCGGACAGCTCATGAAACCGCCCTTTGAACCTTTAACCACTACAACCCTAAAGTTTTTATCCTGGAAGGTCATCTTCCTAATTGCAATCCCCTCCGCATGTCGCATTAGTGAATTGCAAGCTTTAGTGGCTGATCCCCCTTACACAAGGTTTCACCATGATAAGGTTGTTCTCAGAACTCATCCACATTTTATGCCAAAGGTGGTTTCGCCTTTTCATTTAAATCCAATTGATTTACCTTCCTGTATTCTTTCCGAGGCCTCAAGCCTCTAATGCAGAAAGAAACCTTCATACTTTGGACTGTAAAAGAGCCTTGGCCTTTTACCTACAAAGAACACAGCAACATAGAAAGTCTTCTTAACTTTTTGTTGCTTTTGATTCTAGTCATTTGGGACTTCCAGTCTCCAAAAGAACTCTATCTAAATGGATTGCACAATGCATATCCTTTACTTATGAGAGTAAGAGTCTTCCTCTTCAAGGCCATGTCACAGCGCATAATGTGAGAGCCATGGCAGCCTCTATGGCTAACCTTCACTCTGTGTCTGTCGATAACATCTGTCGAGCAGCCACCTGGGCTTCGGTGCACACCTTCACAGCCCACTACTGCCTAGATAAAGCCTCCCGTCGGGATGCCTTCTTTGGCCAGGATGTTCTTCATCATCTCTTTCAGACTTAATTCAACTCCTACCCACCAACCCTGGTAGGATGCTAGAGATCCATGGGAGGAAGCATGACCCACCTCACTATAGGTGGCAGCTTCCTGGGGCCCTCTCCCCGGCATCTTCAGCTAGGGAGTCACCATATGTGAAGACTACATTCCTGCTTGTTCCTGGAGATAGCGTAGTTACTCACCTGTAACAGGTGATCTCTGGGAACAGCAGGAATTTAGTCTTCACAACCCACCCACCTCCCCTAGGAGTTGTCTCTCTATCTCTGTCTCTTTCCTCTCTCCCTCTATCCTTTCACTCAGCTACAAACTTAACTGAAGAGGGACAGTTGGAAAGGCAGGAAGGCAGCGTGCATGTGCTGAGGGATGCTCCCAAAAGCGTTCCTATTGGACGCTGGGGAGAGTTCCCGCGCAAGCTCCATCGGTACTGACGATACCCATATGTGAAGACTAAATTCCTGCTGTTCCCGGAGATCACCTGTTACAGGTGAGTAACTACACTTTCCGAACCATGTGCTCTTGGGCAACTGTTGGCTCTCCCCTATTATCTAGTTTAAAAGCTGCTCTATCTCCTTTTTAAAGGTTAATGCCAGCAGCCTGGTTCCATCCTGGTTAAGATGAAGCCCATCCCTTCAGAAGAGCCCCTCCTTTTCCCAGAATGTTCCCCAGTTCCTAACAAATCCAAAACTCTCATCCTTACACCATTGTCTCATCCACGCATTCCGGAGCTCTGCCTGCCTTTTGGGTCCTGTGCATGGAACAGGAAGCATTTCGAGAACGCTACCCTGGAAGTTCTGGATTTCAGCTTCCTACCTAAAAGCCTAAATTTAGCCCCCAGAACCTCCCTACCACATTTTCCTATGTCATTGCTACTGACATGTACCAAGACAGCGGACTCCTCAGCACTATCTAAGACCTTGTCTAGGTGGCGTGTGAGGTCCGC
The DNA here is from genome assembly GCA_033557465.1 of Ichthyophis bannanicus. Lineage (NCBI taxonomy): Eukaryota > Metazoa > Chordata > Amphibia > Gymnophiona > Ichthyophiidae > Ichthyophis > Ichthyophis bannanicus. Next base: position 430,033,075 of record CM066037.1, read on the forward strand.
TACCTTCGCACCAGGCAGGCATGTTACCAGGCGATCCTCACGTCCACCAGTCACCCAGCTATCTACATGCCTAATGATGGAATCACCAAGTATAACGGCTATCCTACCCCTTCCCACCTGGGCACATGGCCCTGGAGATAGTTCCTCGGTGCGAGAGGGTTTTACATCACCTGGAGGACAGGTCTTAGCTACAGGATCACTTCCTGCCACACCAGGATGATGCTCTCCTGTCACGTAACCTCTCTCCTCCATGGCAATAGGGATGCTTCCAGACTGGAGGTGGGACTTCAGGACTATATCCCTGTAGGTCTCGTCTATGTACCTCTCTGTCTTTCCTTATGTCTTCCTTATGTCCGCCACTCCGTCCCAATTCTCCAGGCTCAAGAGTGCATAGTCAGAGATCTCAAAGGACCTAGTATTTGACTTACCCAGGGCTGGATGGAGTTCCCATGCAAGCAACCAGAAATCAATAGAGAATAACTATTATGCGAAGCAGAGAAACAAATGTAGTCCTGCTCCCCCGGGAGAGGAGTCCTCCACCCATCCACAAGTCCAAACACTCCCAAAAACCGCTGTAGAAACTTAGACCCCTTAAAGCAGACGAAGCACCCCCCCCCCCCCCCAGAGCAATCCATCCCCATGAGAGTGCAATTAAAATCCACCCTTAAGATCAGTTTACCCCTCGTTCCGTGCTTAACGGCTTCAAACAGTTGCTCCAAGCTGGACACTACCTGCGCAGACAGAATGTACATATTCACCACAGAGTACAACACCCCATTCAGGCAGCCATTGACAATAAGAAATTTACTCTCTACATCAGGGACCACATCTTGAACGTAAAACAGGCAGTTTTTACTAATCATAGTTACTACTCACCTTTTATGGGGGGAGAGGTTAGCTGCAAACACTTAGACTTCAAGTACTGATGGCCTTCTCTCACTGTGTGGGATTCTTTGTAGCAGGACAATATCTCTGCTTTTTCCCTCCACAGCTGCATCAACGCCTTTCTATGATAGAAGTCTATAAATTAATGAACGGAGTGGAACGGGTAAACGTAGATCGATTGTTTACCTTATCAGAATATAGAAAGACTAGGGGACATGCAATGAAGCTGCAGGGTAAACTATTTAAGACTAATAAAAGAAAATATTTTTTCACTCAACGTGTAATCAAACTCTGGAATTTGTTACCGGAGGATGTAGTAAAGGCTGTTAGTGTAGCTGGGTTTAAAAAAGGTTTGGACAAGTTCCTGGAGGAAAGGTCCATAAACCATTATTAAGAAGTGACCAAAGATATCAATGCTTGACCCAGTACAAGCACTGTGGAACTTGTGTCTCTTGGGGATACTGCTAGGTACATATGACCTAGATTGGCCACTGTTGGAAACAGAATACTGGGCTTGATAGACCATGGTCTGACCCAGTATGGCATATCTTATGTTCTTATGTTCTCTTAAGGACTGCGGAGACCTCTAACGCTCCAGGTCAGAAGTCACACAGCGGAGAAAAGACACACTGCAGCAGCCCAACCCACCAAAACCTCCCCGTACACCCGTCCTTTCCCACCCCTCCTTCCCCTTCAAACAGACCAGCTATTCACCACATCCCCTCCTCCCGAATTGCCTCTCACCCTACCCCAATCAACCCCAAAGGAGCCCCTCTTAAAGAAACCACTGAAAAAAGCGCCATTAGCATGGCAGACAGGTAGGCACCGATGACCCAATCCTATATCCTCTTCCATCCTCCCTCAGCCCCACTCACAACACATGTGACGCTCACCCCAGGTGCCCCCTCAACTACTCGCCACTGGGAACCAACTCCTCCTTGGCCAGGACCCCTGATAAGACAGAAGCAAAAGAAAGAAAGTAAAGGAAGAAAGCCCCCCTCCTTGGCAAACCTCCATAATGCCACTTTCTCGCCCTTCCCACCCTCAGTCGCTGTCCTGAAGCACAATAACGCACAAACGCTCCCACACAAACATCCAAGCACAGTCTAACCACCCAAAACAGGCATGAACATCTTCCTTTCAGCAGGAGAAATAAAACAAATAACTCAAAATACCAAACCAAACAGCACAGCAGCCTCAAATGGGGCTCTCAAAAACTGGATGGAGTGTCTTAACAAAACATCTTTCTGGATAATCGCAGGTGTCTTGAAGTGCCCATGTCTCTGCCCGGGTCCTTCCCAAATGGGTCATACAGTTTGCAACGCGAGCCTGGGATCTTCCATTTGCCTGTTTTTCCACAGAAGGCTTACTCAAACCCCCGCCTCGAAAGTGCTCCACCATCTCCAAACAGGCATCCAGTTTGGTTATTTTATGCTGAACATTGTTCATCTCAAAAATTAATGCAAAAGGGAAGCCCCATCGATAATGTATATCCCTTGCACTCTCTAAGCAAAGCTAGTTTCTCCGTCTGACTAACCATTTTGCCTCTAACCCTCGCCATCTCTTTTCTACTCTCAATTCTCTTCTTAAGGCATTTCCACCTCCAATCCCTCCTTCTCTCTCTGCCCAAACTCTAGCAGACTATTTCCATGACAAAGTGCATAAGATTACTCTTCAATTCCCCACTAAATCTTCACCACCACTCTTCCCCCTCTCCATTACCATCTTTTCCCCTCGGCTTCTATCACCCTTTCATCCTTTTCTAAAATCTCTGTTGAGGAAACCTCTCTTCTTATTTCCTTCTCTAAACTCGCTACCTGTTCTTCTGATCCTATCCCCACCCATTTCTTCAACTCCATCTCCTCCTCCATCATCCCTTTCATTTCTCATATTCTCAACCTTTTGCTTTCCACTGCAACTTTCCCTGCAGCCTTCAAGCATGCTGTAATCACTCCTCTTATCAAGAAACCCTCACTTGACTCTACTTGTCCTTCTAATTATTGACCCATCTCCCTTCTCCCTTCTCCCATTCATTTCCAAAATTCTTGAATGTGCAGTGCTCCGCCGCTGTCTCAAATTTCTCTCCTCTTAAGCCCTCCTTGATCCACTTCAATCTGGTTTTCATCCATTTCATTCTATTGAAATGGCTCTTGCCAAAATCTCCAGTGATCTGTTCCTCATTAAGTCCAAAGGCCTTTACTCAGTTCTCATTCTTCTCAATCTTTCTGCTGCTTTTGATACTGTTGACCACCTTGTCCTCCTTGACACTTTATCCTCTACTGGTTTTAGAGGCCCTGTACTGTCTTGGTTCTCTACTTATCTCTTTAATCGCTCATTCAGTATTTGTTCTAGAGGTTCCTCCTCTACTGCCATCCCTCTTTCAGTTAGTTTACCCCAAGGGTTTCCCTATTTTTCTCTCTCTGTACCCAGTCCCTTGGTGCCCTCATCTCTTCCCATGACATTTAGTATCATTTTTATGCTGATGACTCAAGTCTATCCATCTACACCTGTCATCTCTCCCTTGCTCCAAATTTGTATCTCTCCTAGCTTATCTGACATCACCGCTTAGATGTCTCACTGACACCTAAAATTGAATGTGACTAAAACTGAATTTTTTATTTTTCCCTCTAAACCCTCCTTCCCACTTCCTCCTTTCTATGTCACTGTTGTCTACACTTTTCTTCTTCCTGTTTCCTTGGCCCACAACCTTGGGGTCATCTTTGACTCCTCCCTTTCTTTCTCCATACATTTTCAACATATAGCTAAAACCTGTTGTTTCTTTCTCTACAACATTAACAAAATTTGTCTCTTCCTCTCTGAACACCCTACTAAAGCCCTTGTCCACTCTTTGGTCACCTCCCATCTTGACTATTGCAACCTCCTCCTTGCTGGTCTCCCTCAGTGTCATCTCTCTCCTCTTCAATCTATCCAGAACTCTGCTGGGTGGCTAATCTTCCACCAGCTCCGATACACTCATATAACCCCTCTTCTAAAATCACTTCACCGGCTCCCCTTCTATTTCTGTATCCGATTCAAACTTCTCCTTCTAACATAGAAATGCATTCATCTACTGCCCCTCATTATCTTTCCTGTCTTCTCTCTCCCTACACCTCTCCTCATGAACTCTGCTCTTCCTCTATCTTTCTTCTCTCTATGCCTTTTTTTTTTCTTTTGCGAACTCCAGGCTTTGATCTTTTCATCTTGCTGTTCCTTATGCATGAACAAACTTCCTCTATCTTTACGTCAAGTGTCTTCTCTCCCCTTCTTCAAATCCATGCTAAAGGCTTACCTCTTTGAGGCCACATTTGGATCCTAATCACTTGTTCTCCTTGTGTATTTCCCTATTTGAACCCCCTGGTTTCTCTTGCATTGTTCTGTCTGTCTTAATTAGATTGTAACTCTATGAGCAGGGGCTGTCTCTTTTATGTTTGTAAGCACTGCATATGCCCTGTAGTGCTATATAAATGATTAATAGTAGTTGTTACTGCAGTAGTTGTGTAAGGGGCTTAAAACTCTTTCGCCGCTCTAGGGTGTATTGTGAAAATTCCTGAAAGATATGAACATCGTGGCCTTGGAAAGATAGACCCCTGTTATCTTTGAAACTATTGCAATAATGTCAGCTTGTCCTCAAAGTAATGGAAACACACTCCTACCGGCTGCGGGGATTGGCCGCCCAGAGAGCACGACCCCAAACCCTGATTGAGCCCTTTCCAGTCTAACCGGGCCCGGGGTGCCAGGCACACAATGCTCAAATAGCTGTTGCACCAACTGCTCCCGGCCATCTGCCACCTCAGGGAGACCCAAGATGCAAAGATTGTTTCTACGTTGTCTATTCTCCAAATCATCATGATGCTCCCACAGCCCCTTAGTAAGTGTATCCAGTGTGTGTAGCTTGGATTGAAAAAGGACAGTGGCATCGATCTGGTCACTGATGTTGATCTCATTCTGGGAAACTCTGTCATCAAAAGCTTTTTTCCCTCAGTCTTAATATCGCTTACAGCTTTTCCAAAGTCTGCATGAAAGCGCCACAGCTCTTGTAGAATTTCTACCAGAACAGCTTTCGTAGCATGAGCAGAAGCAGAATCCTTGTCCATGGTGGCCGCAGGGTCAGTCAGGGTTTAGCTTGCAGAGAACATGTTAGATGCTGCAGTCCCAGTGTCTCTGACAAATTTATTTATTTCTTTATTTGTGCTTATTTACCGCCCTTCGTGAATCAAAGCGATTTATAAAGAACTCAAGGCAAGTAACAAATTACATTTAACAGAATTTTACATGGAAAATTGTTAACAAGGAGTGGTAAGGGGTAAGGAAAAACACCTTAAAAAGCAACTGCTGATTTCAGCTAATAACTATTTATAGGGGAGCGGCAAGCTTGCTGGAGATAGATTGTTCTTAATAGCCATCATGTAACGAGAGTAAGGATATTGATTTACTTGGATAACTTGTAAGAGTGACTAGCCTTTAAGAATTGGGCTAATACTGTAGCATATGAGGGTTTCTCAGCCCTATACAGCACCACCAAATCAGCAACCCGGTATCGATAGCGGTATCCAGTAAGCTAGTTTCTTTTGTAACCAGGTAGGCCACAAAGACTGTATGAAGCATCCATCAAGGATCCGGACCTTGCATCACAAGCAGCAGCTGAAGATGGTAGCCAGGGAAAATAGGGGGAGATTCAAGCTAACACATGCAAGCAGCAGACTGGGATGGCAGCAAAAGTGAACCACATTGCATTCACACTCATCAGTTTCCCCCAAGTGGCCAGGGGGAGTACATCTTGCTGCCTCAAAGAGCGGCCCAAGGACAAAGCTGAGGGGGATTCAACAAAGACTCAAACGCATGACCCCCCCCCCCTCCATAAAGCCTCAAGTCAGGTACTTTCAGAAGTCATGGAGCCCAGTTAGGCACCTGCAAAGTGACTGTTCCAAGTCCTCTAATGGTCTCAATCAGGCTGCAGCCTTGGGCCCTGCTACAGCTCTCACTCCATGTAAGCAGGAAAAGAAAGACATGGGTAGAATAGATGCAGTGGCGGGAGCGCTTCTAAACATGTGCCGTGCAGTCGAGCCACATGCCAGACAACAGCCGCAGCCCCCTCCTGGCATTGCTATGCCCTTCACTGGACTGACCCGAATTGCTCAGCCATTGGCAAGGGTTTTCTGCACAGCCGCTCCATCGCTGAGATTGAGATGAGCACGCTGAGGCTCGAGCAGTTGCGTTTGAAGGCCTGTGAAGTGGAGGAGCAACAAGCTCATGCAGCCATCTTCTCGGGATCCCTAGCACGCCCCCCATTTCAGTCTTCTGGTTTCAAGTCTCGCAAGGCTGAGATGAGCACAGGAGTTCAGGCACTGCATAGCTCAGATTCATTGACAGCTGCACAGTGCTGAACCAGAAAGAAGGCAGCAGCCAGAAAAGACCTTTTGAGAAATGAAAATATTGGGTGCCATGGTTATGACATCAGGATTTATTGAGCCTTGCATTTTAATATATGTAAATCAGATGATACAGATTTAATAATCATTTTAATAAAACCCTTAGCTGAGCAATGAGTTAGCAACACTGCAGACCACAAGGTAGCTTGTTGGCAACCACTAGAGTACGACGCCCCAGAAATGAAATGGGTCAGTACCATCCATCACAGCCAAAGGCACATAGGCAGCCATTTGTTAGGGCATAGTTTTGATAATGGTTTTTGAAAGAGGTTTAGATTATTGCAGAGCTTGTTGATAAGATATGAGAGGGGAAGGTGTGGGTGCTGGATTTTATATGGGAACTTGTATTTTCAACAAGTTGGGATGGTAGAGAAGCAGAGAGAAAGACAGCAGATACTGTAAATAATGAGTGATGATCTTCAAACAGTTGAACTACTATGACTGTTGTTGTTACGTGCCGTCAAGTCAGTGTCGACTTATGGCGATCCTCTGGATAGTTCTCTAAATTGTGTTCGGTCTTCAGTCAAGCGGTTCATTTTTGACAGACTGGCACCCATAGCTGCTGTTATTGTATCGATCTATCTCATTGCTGGCCTTCCTCTTTTGTGTTGACCTTCTACCTTGCCAAGCATGATGTCTTTCTCTAACTATGACTGACAGCTGTTATATAGCTCCTTGGTAATTTAGATTATCATGACTTAGGCAGGCTGATTGATTTTTATCTGCCATCATGTACTATCTGCTCCCAGAAATGTTAGCACACGTGGTGTAATTACAGCAACTGTCCTTTTTAAAAACTGTATTGGCATGCTGGCAGCACAGAGACATGCCATTGCAGTGAATTGAAAGCAACCCTTGCCTCAGAGTAGATCACAGTGGCTGAATGGAGTATGGGATATGACTATAGGGAAATTAAGGATAAGGCTCCCTGCTTAGTGAAGTATGGAAACTATTTTTGAGCATTACACTATGTAATGTTAAAGTTGAATGTAAACTGCTTTGATTTTAGGAAAAGCTGTCTATAAAAACTGTTTAAATTGCGTTTAGTCTGGAAGTTCTAGAATTACTATATTCTTGTTTCTTGGTTCAGTTATTGACACTTCCTCATTTTGTCTACTGCAGTATATTCCTCTTGCAACAAAGGTTTTGAAGTCCCGGGTATTTTCCTATGTAGTTCCTTTTTATGTGAAATAAGCTATCTCTGCTATTGAAACTGGAGATGGAATACTTAGCTTTTTGTAAACTTTTGAAGGCTCACTTATTCTCTGTTGCCTATGTCGCTTCTGAATGGTTTTGACTTTCTGATTTTTTTGTTTTGTTTGTGCGAAGAGTGTTCCAAAACTCACATATGCATCTTGTACACTGCCCATTAGTATGATAGGTGATTAAAAAGTTAGTAAATGAAATGAAATTATATTTAATAGTCCACCTTTAGTAAACGGTATGCATCAAAGCAGATTACAATGCAATAAAAAATGATAATGCAGTCTGTAATTAATAAAGTAAAATAGCTTATAATCGCTCCCCGCCCTATTCAAACACCCGAGTAAAAAGCATGGCCTTTAATTTTTTATGACAGTGGAGGTGTTTGCTTCCTCCATAAGCTCTATCGAGAAAGCATTCTAAACACAGCTACACACATGCATTATCTGGTTGTCACAAAACACAATTTATTCCTCCATTTAAAGTTGAACAGTCCCATCTCCTATGACCAAAGAGATATGGCTGGTATATACTGTATAGTATCAGAGCTTTTAGCCTAATACTGAGGTATTTCCATGTAATATCTACAACCCAAACCCAAACACAAGCTTTAAACCCTAATTCTTGCTGGCTACCACCACAAGAAGCCAGTGATATCTACTCAACAAGGGTCTAATGTGATCAAGAAAGATGTCGTATCCATCTATCATGTTTTTTTCTCTCCAACCAGTAATTTGCCTGCCACATTTGGAATTAACCATAATCACTTTAAGATATTTATTTATTTATTTAACAGGGTTTTTATACTGCTTTGTCATTTAGTCAAAGCGGTTTACATTTTAACTTACACTTGGTAATGTACACTAAACAGGGACATTGATAACTTGGATTAGACATTAACTTTCTTCTGAGGCAATGGAGGTTTAAGCGACCTGCCCAAGGCCACAAGGAGTGCCAGTGGGAATTGAACTCTGGTCTCTTGGTTACCAAGCCAGTGCTCTAACCATTAGCTCCGCTCCCCAAGATAATATTAGATATGATAGAGGCCTATAAAATGAGTGGCATGTAACAGGTAAACATAGATCAGTTATTTAACCCTTCAAAAAGTAGAAAGACTAATTGGAGAAAATTATTTTTTCACTCTATGCATAATCAAACTGTGGAATTTATTGCTGGAAGATGTAGTAAAAGGTGTTAGTGTAGCTGGATTTAAAAGAGGGTTGGCCAAGTTTCTGGAGGAAAAGTCCAAAAACTATTATTAAATTGAACTGGGGAAATCTACTGCTTACCTCTGGGATAAGCAGCATGGAATCCTTCTACCTTTTGGGAACCTGACAGGTACTTGTGTCCTGGCTTTGCCACTGTTGGAAACAGGATACTGGGATCGATGGACCTTTGGCCTGATCAAGTATGGCATTTCTTGTGTTCTTAAGATAGTCTCTGAAATAAAAAGTTATAATAATCAACTCTATTCAGTACTAAAGAATAAACTAACATCGCTAAATCTGCATGATCCGAGGAGGGATATAAGCGACAAATCGTCCTATTCTCTTGTACATGTCACATTCTGCTTACTAGGGCAGGTAGGTAGGCAATCAAGCAGCCTCTGTGACAGCAGCAGTATGCCTGAGAACTCTTCTGTTTTGCTAAATCAGAGTTTAATACATTGGATGTTTGGGATGACCCAGCCCCCCCCCCCCCCCCCAAGTATATAAAAATGTGAAATTTCTTGAATCCGTTTTTGTCTAGTGTTCATAAAACCAAATTTCTATTAAAATTGTATGTCTGTTAGAAAATCTTTCTTGCGTAGATCCTCTTGTTTCTTGCAGCGATCTCTGATCCTTCTCATAAAGAAGCATAACCTAGTCACCGCAGGCCTAACCAGGGCATTAACATGCGTAACTATTCTGAAAGTAGGCATGTCCCAATGGTGTGCACTTTCACTGTGGGCATGGGTGGATTTTGGGCAGAGTGCAAAGTATGCAGGTAAATTATAAAATGCTATAATTTATGCATGTTCTTTACAGATCTAATCATGGGCTTTAGGACTGGCGTAAGGGATCATGCCTTAGATTTAATGTGCATATTTGGCTATTTATGCTAGTATTCTATAAAGAGAAGTAGATGCCTATTTTTCTTTATAACATAGGCTTGACTTAGGCATGTGAAAACATGTGACGATATAAAATTATCCTCAAGATGAGTAACCTGCCAGACAGCCCTGCTTTATAAGCACCAACATTTCTTGATTGCCTGCATTGCCAATAAGCCTTCTGTATGACCTGCTAGTTGTATCAACTCAGCCTGCCAGACTAACAGAGAGAGTTTTTCACCGCATCCCCTACTTCGAGGAATAAATTCCGAGAAGTTGAGGAAAGAGGGTAACTTATTGGCTTTTCATCATAATCTGAAAATATATCTGTTCCCTTAGATGTAAGGAGAGTGGAAGTGGGACTTGAAGGAAGTCAGGCTGCTGGTGGTGATAGGTGTGTGGCACAGTTTCACTTTTTTTCTGTGTGGTAATGTAATTGTGTGTTTTTATGATTGTATTTTGGATATGAGGACAATGGTCACACTTATTTTATGTTTGTACACTGCCTTGAATGCGTCTGAATATGACGGCACAGAAGAAGTTTAAATTAATTAATTTTAAAAAAGCCCAGCCAGGGAAGATCTGCTCACTTAATAATAAACAGAAGAAATTGTGCTTTGCTTTTAAAACATTTGTCTTGGAGCCATGACTGACACCAGTTTATCACATGTAAACAGAAAAAAGGGAGTTCTCTCCCCAACTGTTCTCCATAGATTTGTCTTCTCGTCTCTTCCTTGCTTCTTTTACTTAATGATTTATATTCTCATACGGTGCTGGACTTCCACCTCAGAGAGGCTTTCCTGTTCACACACTTTGCTTACAAACTATAAGTATTCAGCTTCCATTTACAACTTGCATTGTCCGTGTATTTGTTTTTCATCTCTTTTAGGCGTTGGCTATAGACCGGAAAGATGCCTGGTCTGTCCATACAATTGCTCATGTGCACGAAATGAAAGCAGAATTAGAGAAAGGGTTGACGTTTATGGAGAAAACTGAGAGCCAGTGGAAGGTACGTCCCTCCAAAAGTCTCCCTGATTAAACTGCCTCTTCCCTATATGCCAAGGCTTAGGCAGTCCCTTTTTAATTGCAGTGAAATGTGTACTGTTGAATCAATGCTGACTCCTGGTGACCCAGCATCCTCTGGGCTTTCTTGACAAAGTGTGACCAGATGTAGATTGTCAGGCCTTTCTTCCGTTTTTAAAATCTGGCTTTAAATGCATATCATGTGAAATGCTGTATAAGAAGTCTGCTTTCTGGCTTGTTATGTATTTTCATCGATCAGATATATATATTTTAGGATACTGGAATGCAAGTAAAGATAATGTTTGCAGGTGTCAGGAGGGTGAAGTATGTTGCTAATGATAAGAGACTTTTCTTGGCTAATTAAGGGGTATATCTACTAAGCCAGGCTAATGGTTAACTCGGGCTATCTGAACTATGTTCCATTGAATAGCATGGGACCTAATTGCAGATAGCTTGGGTTAACCGTTAGCCCGGCTTGGTAGACATATCCCTTAATACCTCTTAAGCAATAAAAAGTAACTGTGCTGCATAAATGACAACACTGCCCTGTCTTCAGTCTTGATATGTTTCCAGGTGTTGGTGATCGGTTGCATTGGAAATGCTTTGTCTGCTAATGTTTCCAGAATATAAAAACTAGATGAGCAAGAATGAGGGTCTAACCTGTCTACCTGTTCAGAGGACTGAGTTGACACCTGGCTGTTTAATGGTCATATACAGTTGTGTGGGGAAGAACTTGTTAGATAACACTTATTTTCCAGGAACAAGCAGGAAGTCAGTCCTCACATATAGGTGACGTCGGCACCGACGGAGTCTACGCAGAGCATTTCCCCAGCTTTCACAGAAAGTCCTTACTCATGTTACCATGCATGTGTGATCCCCTTCCCGCCCAAGAGTGCCATCTTGCTCAGTCTCCTTTTTTTCTGCGGAGTCCAATGGATGTATGTCCTATTTCCCCCGGCAAAATCCTTTAAAAATTATCCTCAAAAGTTGTGTGTTTTCCTGGTTTGTGTACCGGCTCCTCTTCCTGCTTTGAGCCGGCATCGTCTCCAACACTGTCCTCTGCTCTTCCCTTCTTTTTTGACGAGGCTTGCCTCGGCCGGCATTCGTGCCCTTTTTCGCCCGTGGGCCATCCACCCTGACCGGGTGTCTCCCATCGTGTTCCCCAGTGTGTTCAAGAAGTGCGACCACTGCGGTCAGACTATGTCACAGACACCCATGTCTGCTGCTCGCACTGCCTCAATCCGGACCATGACAGTACCACCTGCAACCTGTGCCAGGCCATGACTCCGAGAACCAACAGGAAATGGTCAAAGTTGCAGGAGAAGCTGTTCCCATGGACTGATTCGGCACCGGCTTCCCCAACCTGAGCCCCAAGCCGAAAACATCCCAAGAGGCCCGGGCGTCTTCGGAATCCCATGACAGCGGCACCTCCGTAAAGACTCTGGACCCTTCAAAGAAAAAGGAAAAATCCTCGAAGCCAGTCGAGGTTCCACTGGTGAAACCCGGTAAGGTCCTGCGGAGGGACTTGGGTGACTCCAAGCAGCGCCCCCTTAAGGTCTCTGGAGGGAGTCCTTGGGTGGCGGCGACCATGCAAGCCTCCCTGAGGCCATGGTCCTCGTCGGGGACGCACTCGCACAAGTGCCAGTGCCTGGCCCGAGACCCTCGGTGCCCACGCTGAAAGCTGCAGAACCTCCTGATATCAAGTCCAGGATGGCGGCCCTGGAGCAGAATATCTCTGCCTTCCTGGCCTTTGCAGCAGGTGATGTCAGGTTCGCCCGCATCATCTGCCCCGACAATGGGGCCCCCGATTGCGGGGGAGTCCCTGGATGTCGAACCAGGCCCTGAGTGCCACCGGCCTTGGACGAGCCCTCTGCATTGATCAAGGTCCCAGTCCTGATCTTTGGATGTCTGGTCCTCTCCAGCCAGTTTCCAGGAGTCCGACCCAACACCCACCAGGAGACCTCGGTTCCTTGGGGCCAGCCTTGAGGCATGAGAGCCCCAAGCCTCGGATTCCTCGACGCCTTCAGGCTCCGACTGGGAGACCGATATCGAGGCCTTCCCCGAGACCTCTCGACACTGAGACGTCCCCTCGGAGCCATCTCCTCTGGAACCCCGGTGCCACTCCCCCACCCGAGGACGTGGCTTTTCACAACTTTGTACGGGACATAGCCCAGGCCCTCTTGGTCCCAACCGAATCAGAAGAGGACCTGCACACTGAAGAACTGGAGATCCTCCAGTATGAGTCCCTGCCAAAGGAGACTCTGATGGTACCGGTGCAGCCCATCCTCGAGCTCCTGCGGATGTGCCATTGGTCAGCCGACACTACAAAGCCATCTACCACGTCAAGAAAGGCCCAGGCTTTCAGAAGTCCCGACTCCCGCATAACTCCATGGTCATAGATTCCTCAATGCAAAAACTCAAAAGCCAGAAGAATTACTCTTCTGTCCCCTCCGGGCAGGGAAGCCAGAGCCCTCAATGCCCTCGGGTGCAAGTGCTTCCAGGGATCCATGCTGGTCTGCCGGATACAGGCCTATGAGTTATACATAGGTATGTATCTCAAGGGCCTTATCCAAGAACTGGCAGGCTTTTCTGCAGGCCTGGCCGGGGAACCCCTTCAGAGGTTTTGAGTCCTGACTGCCGGGATCCAGGACTGCTCCAAGTTCCTCTCCCATGCCGCATACAACTGCTTTGAATTTGCAGCATGAATAGCAGCAGCGGGCATTGGGGCCCAGCGCCAGGCCTGGTTACAAACCTCAGTGGGTGCAAGATAAATTGCTGGATGTCCCCTGCACTGGGGAAAACTTGTTTGGCAAGCCCATGGCTGACAAAGCAGTCGAGATAGAGGCCGAAGTCATAACCAGGCAAAGGCTCTCGAGGAAAGCCTCAACTCTTCCCCAGAAAAAGCTGTCGGGAAAGAGACCACCCTTCCCCAGGAAGAAGGGGTCTTTTCACCAGGGCCACTACCAGCCCTTCTCGGGGCAACAGCAACAGGTTCCCTAGCCCAAGAACCAGGGCTATGGGCCGAGGAAGCGAAAGGCCCAGAAGCATCAGACACCAGCTCCCACCCAGACTGGGGGAAGCTTTTGACTCTCCGGGCAGGACTTCCTCTTCCCCCGGGAAACCCTCCCAAGCCAACAGGGGGCCGCCTGGCGCTTTTTGCCCACAGGTGGGCCGGGGTCACTAAGGACCAGTGGGTTTTACAAGTGGTAAAGGAGGGCTAGCTCCTCAGGTTCCAACAAACATCTCCAGGGTTCTTCCCAGGAGAGCTGTCAGAGCTTGAGGGTTTACTCGGGGACAGGGACATAGAGCATGTACCCAGACAATTGTGGGGAAAGGGGTTCTACTAAAGGTACTTCCTTGTCCCCAAAAGGACTTGAGGCCTCAGGCCCATACTAGACCTGCGAAACTTGAACAAGTTTCTGGTGATGGAGAAGTACAAAATGCTCTCCTTTGGAACCCTGCTGCCCTACCTCCACCAGGGAGATTGGCTGTGCTCTTTAGACCTAAAGGATGCATATACCCACATCCTGATCCACCCCTCCCACAAACAGTACCTAAGGTTCATGGTGGGAGGAGAGCACTACCAGTACTAGGGTGCTTCCATTCGGTTTGGCCTCCTCGCCCAGAGTCTTTACAAAGTACCTGGTGGTCATGATCGCCTACATGTGCCTACAAGGGGCCTTCGTCTTCCCCTACCTGGATGACTGGCTCATCAGAGGCAGCATGGCCCTCGAGGCCAGCCAGGCCGCAGGACGAACAGTCTGCCTCCTGCAGCACCTGGGGTTCGTCATAGACTACCCCAAATCCAACCTCTCTCCAGCCTAAAACCTGGAGTTCATAGGCACCCAGCTGAATATGTTACATGTCAAGGCCATTTTCCTAGCCCTGCGAGCATCCCACCACATCCTGTGCAACCATCTTGTGCTGATCTAGATGGACAACCAGGTCACCGTGTTCTATGTGAACAAGCAAGGGGGCACGGGTTTGTACTCCCACTGCCAGGAAGCGGTGGCTCACCTTTTCTTTGTGGTACACCACAGAATGTTCCTGCGAGCAGTGTACCTTCCATGCCAGAACAATTGCTTGGCAGACAAGCTCAGCAGAGTCCTCCATCCACACGAATGGCGTCTGTACCGCAACATGGCACAGCGACTCTTCCGCCTCTGGGACAGGCCTGAGATGGACCTGTTTGCCTCCCTGGACAACACACAGCTGCCCCACTTCTGCTCACGCCAGCTGCACCCAGAGAGAGTAGCAGTGGATGCCTTCCTGAGCCCGTGAGCCGAGGGCCTCCTCTGTACCTTCCCACCAGCCCCACTGGTGGCCAAGATCCTCTTCAAAATCCACAGCGAGTGGGCATCAGTAATCTTGATCTCCCCCAGATGGGCCCAGCAACCATGGTTCCCTCTGCTGCTCTCTCGGTTCTGCTGGGTCGTGATCTGGACCTCCTGTCCCAAGAGGAAGGCTCCCTCCTGCACCCCAACCTGGGATCGCTAGCGTTGACAGCATAGCTGCTGAAAAGATGGCCTTGGCCACCTTCAGTCTCCCAGGAGAAGTTGAGGAAATCCCATTGGCCTCCCGAGAACTCTTCACCAGATGGGTGTACACATTCAAATGGAGGAGATTCTCCGTCTGGTGTGCAGAGAGAAGGGAGAACCCTTTCTCCTACCACGTGCAACTATACAATAGACTGGCATGCGAGAGGTGCAGTAAGTAAAGTCTAACTCAGTAAGGGTACACCTGAGCGCCATAGCTGCTCACCATCACCCTGTAGAGGGGAAATCCCTCTCAAACAAGCCCCTGGTCTTCAGGTTCCTCTGGAGCTTCCTGCTATTGAGGCCCCCTCTCCACCCTCCAGTGGCAGAATAGGACCTTAATGTGGTGCTCTCCCAGTTCAACAAGCTGCCGTTCAAGCCCCTAGCCATCTGCCACCTGAGATACCTCTCCTGGAAAGTGATTTTTCTGGTGACCATCACGTCTGCTCGGAGAGTGAGCGAACTCCAAGCCTTGTGGCGGATCTGCCATACACAAGGTTCTATAAGAACAGGGTGGTGCTCCACACACATCCCAAATTCCTCCCCAAGGTGGTATCTCCCTTCCACCTCAACCAGGAGGTGGTCCTTCCCACCTTTTTCCCACGGCCCCACACAGGCAGGGTACATAAGAACATAAGATATGTCATACTGGGTCAGACTAAGGTCCATCAAGTCCAGCATCCTGTTTCCAACAGTGGCCAATCTAGGTCATCAGTACCATCAGTCTCCCCAAAAGACACAGGTTCCTCAGTACTTGTATTGGGTCCAGCAGTGATTATCCTGGGTCCCTTTTAATAATGGTTTATGGACCTTTCTTCCAGGAATTTGTCCAAACCTTTTTTAAACCCAGATACACTAGCAGCTTTTACTACATCCTCTGGTAACAAATTCCAGAGTTTGATTACACGTTGAGTGAAAAAATATTTTCTCTTATTAGTCTTAAATAGGTTATCCTGTAGCTTCATTGCATGTCCCCTAGTCTTTTTATATTCTGACAACGTAAACAATCAGTCTACTTTTACCCGTTCCACCTCCATTCATTAATTTATAGACCTCTATCATATCTCCCCTCAGCCGTCTCTTTTCCAGGTTGAAGAGCCCCAACCTTCTTAGCCTCTCTTCATAGGAGTATCCTTCCATCCCCTTTACCATTTTGGTGGCTCTTCTCTGCACCTTTTCGAATGACGCTATATCCTTTTTAAGATATGGCGACCAGAATTGCACACAATATTCAAGGTGTGGTCGTACCATGGAACGATACAGAGGCATTATAATATCCTTTGTTTTATTTTCCATTCCTTTCCTTATGATACCTAGCATTTTATTTGCTCTCTTTGCCGCCGCTGCACACTGGGCGGAGGGTTTCAACATGTTATCCACGATGACGCCTAAATCTCTTTCCTGGGTAGTGGTTTCCAATGTGGAACCTTGCATTGTGTAACCATAGTTTGGGTTGTTCTTTCCTAGGTGCATAACTTTGCACTTGTTCACATTAAATTTCATCTGCCATTTGGATGTCCAGTCTTCCAATTTATCAAGATCCTCTTGCAATTTTCCACAGTCCTTTTGGGTTCTAACAACTTTAAATACTTTTGTGTCATCTGCAAATTTGATAACCTCACTTGCTGTTCCCTTTTCCAGGTCATTTATGAATATGTCAAAAAGCAGCGGACCCAGCACAGATCCCTGGGGTACTCCCCTATTCACCTTTTTCCATTGGGAAAATTGGCCATTTAGCCCTACCCTCTGCTTTCTATCTTTTAAACAGTTCCTGATCCACAATAGTACACTGCCTCCTATCCCATGACTTTTTAGTTTTGCCAAAAGTCTCTGATGAGGGACCTTGTCAAAGGCTTTCTGAAAGTCCAGATACCCTATATCAACCGACTCACCTTTGTCCACCTGTTTATTCACACCTTCAAAAAAACATAACGGATTAGTAAGACAAGATCTTCCTTGTCTACAGCCATGTTGGCTGTCTCCCATTAAGCCATGAGTTTCTACATGATAAGTAATTTTGTTCTTTATAATGGTTTCTACCATTTTTCCCAGTACTGACATCAGGCTCACCGGTCTGTAGTTTCCCGGATCACCCCTGGAACCCTTTTTAAAAATTGGTGTTACATTGGCGATCCTCCAATCTTCAGGTATTACAGATGATTTTAATAATAGTTCACAGATTACTAATAGCAGGTCTGCAATCTCATATTTCAGTTCTTTCAACACCCTTGGATGTATGCCATCCAGTCCAGGTGATTTGCTACTCTTCAGTTTATCAAATAATTGTAATACATCTTCTCAGTGTATCAATATTTCTTTCAATTCCTCTGCAGTATCACTTTAAATACCACTTCATTCATGGGTAACATCCCTACATCTTCCTCAGTAAAGAACTCATCTTGCATACGCTTGACTGCAAACGGGCCCTCTCCTACCTGAAGAGGACCCAGGCCCATCGCAAAGCCTCTCAGCTCTTTTTATCATACGACCCCAGTAGACTGGGGCTTCCGGTAACGAAGCGGATTCTGTCCACATGGGTGATGGGCTGCAATGCCCTTGCTTATGAGCGCGCGGGCCTCTCGAGCACTGGATCACTGCACATCACGTGTGGGCCATGGCTGTGTCGGTGGCAACCTCTGCTCAGTGCCAGTGCCGGAAATCTGTAGAGCTGCTACATGGGCTCCAATTCATACGTTTGTAACTCATTGCTGCCTGGAGAGTGAGTCCTGCAGAGACAGTGCCTTCAGACAGGCAGTACTCCGTAATATTTTCGGTGTATAGGTAACTCCTGCCCTCTGACCCTTTTGTGTTCAGGCTACTGGAGTGTCGCTGGACGTTAGGGTCCTGCAGAGTCCTTCAGTGGGGGCTCATCTTCTGCAACTCACGACCACCCGAGGGGTAGCTGGTGGTACTTCCATGGTTCAGTCCTCTACAGCTTGGAGCTAGGGAGTCCCATATGTGAGGACTGACTGCCTGCTTGTTCCTGGAAAAAAGTGTAGTTACTCACCTATAACGGGTGTTCTCCAGGGACAGCAGAAATCAGTCCTCACAACCCTCTCTCCTCCCCTAGAGTTGCCTTCTTACATTGTTTTAAATCCTTTTTTGCTATGTCATATGACTGAGCAAGATGGCACCCTTGGGCGGGAAGGGGACCAAGCATGGGGGGATAGCATTCCCAAAGACCTTTTGTGAAAGCTGGGGAAATGCTCCATGCAGGTTCCATCAGCGCAAACATCAGCCATATGTGAGGACTGATTCCTACTGTCCCTGGAGAACACCTGTTATAGGTGAGTAACTACGCTTTCTGGCTCCCCTTAATGAGGATTATACTAGATTGAGAGGTGAACAGTAGAACTGGCTGCCTCTATACCATAATCGGGAGTCACATGGTGATAAGAACAAGATTGTAATTGTTCATATCAAAACTGTTGCAGTGCTAGATGCATTCTCAAAAAGGGATTCAGAAACGTGATGCTGTGTGATGTTGTCTTCATAGCAGGACAAGCAGCTGCAATCTACTGCTGCTATTACTACTACTACTGCTTATCATTTCTATAGTGCTATCAGACATATACAGCATTGTACACATGCATGTAAGAGAGAGAGCGTCCCTGTTGAACAGAGGACAACGGTCCGTGTGAGCAGAAAATGAATTTATCTAACATTTCTCATTCATTTTTCAGGATTGTGACATGCTTGCCTGCCATATTTTCTGGCACTGGGCTCTGTATTTCATAGAAAAGGTACCGTATCAGCTGATTATACATGGATGTGATTATGATTGCCTTTGTTATACTGTTAATTTCTCAAGTCAACATATGTAGAAATAAAGATGAACAAGCAAACTATAGGTGATACCTCTTTATTGGACCAACTATGTATAAACATAGAAGATTTGGACTGAATTAGTTAATGTAATACTTTCAAACTTCTGTAATGGTCAGTCATCACAGCTATTTTTGTTATGCATTGTGCCCAATCTAAGAGATGTTTTGAGTGATCTACTGACCTTCCCTCTGGCATTTTTTCTCTCCACTAAGATCCGTTTTCAAAAGTCATTTCCATATCATCCTGCTAGACCAGTCCAGACAAGTGGTTTGTGTTCCCTACCAACAGATTGGTGGAGACAAAGACCCAATGAAAAGCCCAGGTTTCAATGACATCACTCCTGTGCCTCTATCTGCCTCAGCCACCAGAGGTCCCTTCACTAAATCAACCAGCTCACCTTTATCTACCTGTACTTTATCGTCCCTCCAGTCCAGTCCCGCACTTCTTGGTAGTCAACCTCCTCCAGCAGCTTGGAGACTGAGCATGTCATCTTTTTGAAAACATCAGGCAGCTGGCCCCACCTACCAGCACCAGTAAGCTCAGTCTCCAAGCAGTTGGAGGAGTGATCCAGAGAGGCTGGACTCATTGAAGGGACAACTGAGGAGAGTTAGATAGTTTTAGTGGTTAAAATTTCTTATTAGAGCATTCTGCTCGTCCATTAAGTTAATACAAAAAAAAATAAAGCTAAGAAATCTCTGAGTGCCCTGGAAACCGGTATAAGACTGTAAGTGGATAGGTTCAGGCTATTCAGAGGGGTTTCCATCCCTCCCCCTGAGAAGGAAGGGGCTTGCGGGGGTTCGGGGGCGTATGGCACAGCCATCCCGTTTCAGCGACTTCCGAACTTAACTCACACCTTCAAAAAAAACATAACAAATTAGTAAAACAAGAATTTTCTTGGCTAAATCCATGTTGGCTTTCTCCCATTAAACTATGAATATCTACATACATAGCCTTGGAGAAACCTCCTCGGTGCGAGAGGGTTTTACATCATTTGGAGGACCAGGTCCTAGCTACAGGATGACTTCCTGCCACACCAGGGTGATGCTGTCCTTTCACATGACCTCTCTCCTCCATGGCAATAGAGAGGCTGCCAGACTGGAGGTTGGGACTTTACTACTATGTCCCTTTAGGTCTCGTCTATATACCTTTCTTCTGCCTTAGCTCCTCCAAGTCTGCTATTCTAGTCTTCAGAGATTGGACTTGTTCCCCGTGAGCAAAGTGCTCCTTGCACCTAGTGCACACAAGACTTCTCACCAACTGGGAGAAAATCATACATGTGACACTCAGTGCAAAAGACTGGATAGCCCCAAAGGCTGGTGCTACCCAGTAAGCAGGGTAAACGCAGCAGGGGTGTGCCGACACTAGCTGCCCCACTCCTGGCCACCTTCCCTCCTGACAAGCCCAGTAAGAATGAATTCTGCTACAGTGGGACATGCTGCTCCTGTAGGCACGATCTTCCTTTTTGGCTGCGATTGCCTCAGCATCATGATCTTTTTGATAGCATAAACAACCGATCTCGTTAACCCGTTCCACTCCATTCATTAATTTATAGTCCTCTATCATATCTCCCCTCAGCCGTCTCTTTTCCAGGTTGAAAAGCCTTAACCTTTTAAGCCTTTCCTCATAGGTGTATCCTTCCATCCCCTAAAGGAATGGGGACAAAAAAAGGGGGGATGATTAGGGACACATAGGGAAGATATTAGGGTGATAGGAAGCAAAGTGAGAAGGTTTGGGGTAAAAGGAAAACAGGAGGTTCCTGATCGTCCCTCCAGTCTAGTCCCGGAATCTCTGGGTTGTGATCCTCCTCCAGTAGCTTGGAGACTGAGAAGTGTCATTCTTGTGACATCACTGGTACATAAGCCCGGAACCGCCTCTCCTCACCAGTTCTCAGTCTCCAAGCAGCTGGAGGTTGGGTGAGCCCAAGGGTTCGGGGCTCACTAGAGAGACTATTAAGGAGAGATTAGGATAGATTTGTTGAATAGATTTACTGAAAAACAAAACAAAATGGCGTTTGAGCTAAGCCGTTCTGCTGCCCAGGTGCTCTTTCCTTCCCATTGCCTTTGAATCCTCTGATTTCTCCCCCCCCCCTCCTCCCCTCTGTCTTTCTTTACCTGCCTGGAGGTAGCTTTGGGGGCTGTGGAAGGGAGAGACAGCACAGCCACTGGTGCCCGATTCCATCAGTCGGGGGAGGAACCGGCAGACCGCGAGCTCAGCGCATGCAGAAGCTTTGCCTGCAAACGAGTCTGAAGCCGGCGGTTCCCGCGGCAGCTCAGAAGAGAGGTTTCTTGCTCCGGCCCTGCTCAGCCCATGTCTGCAGCTCCCGAGAATCGGTAGAGTGCAGCAAAGAAGGCGGCATACGCAGCTTCAGCACCGGCCAAGGTAGGTGACCTCAAAGGGGCTGAGAGCAGTTTCAAAGGGCACGGAAGAGCGGTTCGTGGCAGTGCAGGCCGGACTGCGTGGCACTCGCACGGGAATCGCGGGGTGCAGTTGAAGTTTTTTAGAAATTGGATATCTCAGCCGCAGAGCCTCGTTTTGAGAAGCTTTCTTCACATTTAGCCTGGGGAAGCATTTCAGCAGGAAAGTCAGTGGAAAAAATTTTTTGTGTTCATCAGCATAGCAGTAACGCGGTTCTGTAAGCTGCTTAAGGGCTGAATTACTCTTTGAGGGGATCTGATACGCAGGATGCCTTCTAGACCGCTTTGTTTGCTGTGCAGGGCTAGAAGGGGATCCATGTCCCCGGAGGGGGTTTGCAGAGGTTGTACTCAGGAGTCAGCGGCTATGGAGCTGAACGCAGCCGATGCGGGGTTTCAAGAGGGGACTTCGGCGGGCCCTTTGGAGCCTCTCTTAGACGTGGGGGCTGCACGGGAACAGGTGCCTAGTACGTCTGTGACACCAGACCCCCCCCCCCAACCGTGCAGCCTCCGTTACCGGGAGGCCTAGCGGCAATGTTTGCACCAGATTTTGTGGCCCTGCTTCAGCAGGCCTTGACCTGCTCGATTAATAAGCCTACAACCAGCCTGGTCAAGGCGGGGCTGGGGGATAAGAGACCGAGTACGCCTTTGTTGGCGGCGGTGACAGGCATAAGTGTGAAAAGGCCCAGAGGAGACGGGGACCGAGGGGACGGGTCGGTCATGTCGGAAGGGCTAGGGTCGGAGGATCCGGATCACGATGCAGGCTTAGATGAGGATCTAGAGGAAGGCGAAATCGCGAAGCAGGAGGACCAAGCGCGGGTGGTCTGCATGTTTCGTAGGGAGGAGTTGCTGGCTGTCATTGCAGAGTCACTCAAGACCCTGAATATGCCGCCAGAAGGCCCGGCCTAGGAGGCTGCGCTGGAGGATCCTTTGTTGCAAGCATTTTGAAAGACGCAAAGAGCGTTCCCCGTGCATAGAGTGTTTAAGGAGATGATACAGGAAGAGTGGAACATGGCAGAGGCCGCCCTTAAGGGTTCTAGGGTTATAGCGCGGCTTTACCCTCTGGTAGATCAGGAGAGGGACTTGTTTAAGTCTCCTAGAGTGGATGCAGCGGTGTTGGCGGTTACTAAGAAGACCACAATCCCAGTAGAGGGGAGTGTGGCACTCAAAGATGCTCAGGACCACAAGTTGGAGATCTTGTTGAGGCAAGTCTTTGAGGTGAATGCACTACAGGCTTCTATTTGTGGAGCCTGGGTGGCAAGGGCTTGTTTACACTGGGCGCAGCGAATTCAGGGGGCCCACTCCGAGGGGGCGGACAAGGAGGCGTCCAGACTTGAGTCCGGAGCTGCTTATTTAGCCGACATTCATTATGACCTTATCAGGGGGTTAGCAAAGAGTATGGCTTTGGTGATAGCAGGACGGCGTTGTCTTTGTCTGCGCAATTGGGCGGCAGATGGCTCGTCCAAGGCGCGGTTAAGTAAACTGCCCTTCAGGGGTAAGCTGTTTGGTGAAGATTTGGATAAGATGGTGAAGGATTTGGGTGAGTCCAAAGGTGGGAGATTGCCGGAGGATAAGCAGAATTACATACACAGCAAATTACTTTTTTGGATGTTATAGTACAGAAGACTCCTGGAGGCTGGTACACCACAGTATATAAAAAGCCTACTGACCGGAACACACTTTTGCATTATGGGAGTAACCATCCAAAACCATTAAGGGATTCATTGCCTTTTTCTCAATTTATAAGATACAGATGTAATTGTTCGACCACACAGGAGTATAAGTTACAAGCGAAAAAGTTAATGCAAGATTTTGATGACCGAGGTTATCCTCGTTCGACCATTAGAGCAGCCTATAAACGTGCCCTATACAAGAATAGGGGTTTATTGTTACAAACGAAATCTCGAGGTCCTCCAATAGAAGATGACAGCATCAATTTTGTCACTAAATACTCACCTTTTAGTGGAGAAATTAAACGGATTATAAAAAGACATTACAACGTGCTTAGCACTTTGCCTGGAGTGCAAAATAAGAGTGTTCGCTGTGTCTGGACCCGACATTTTAATTTGAGGGATAATTTGAGTCCAGCAAGATTACGCCCCATAAGCAATACTTTAGCATCAACATTAGGGGGACATAAAATGTGTGGTGAGTGCAACATCTGTAGCATCATTGAAGAGTTGACACAGTTTGAGTACCACGGTAGATCCTATTGGTTAAAACAAATGACAACATGTACTACAGATCACGTTGTGTATGCCCTTAAATGTCCTTGTGGGCTTTTTTATATTGGAAAAACTGAACGGCAACTTAAAATCCGCATTGGAGAACATCGCAGTATGTTAAAATGTAAACAGATGGAGGCTCCAATAGTGGCCCACTGCATTGATAACAATCATCAGTTCCAAGATTTACGTTGTTTCGCTATTGAACAAGTCATAACAGGGAAGAATGGCAGATCTCGCACTCAAACATTAACCATTCAGGAACAGAAATGGATCTTCCGATTAGAAACAGTAGGGGACACGGGACTTAATAGCTGTATTGAATGGCGAGCGTGTTTATAAGTCACATTGTGTGATGGGTGACGCCTTCACTAATTGGTTTCTCTCCTTATTGGATGGATAGTTTTAGTGATACTTTGTCACTATAAATAGATGCCAGCAGCGGTTCTGCACATGCGCGGCGTTCTGAGCACAGAGAAAAAGTGCGTGTGGCAAAACGATTCTACAACAAGTGAGTTTACTTTGGCCGCAAATTGGGAGGTGAGCAACATAATCTATGTTCTCAAGAGCATTTGCACAGATGATATCAAAATGAAAGCATTATAGCTGATGTTAAATTTCCTTGCTTTATAGAGTGTGCTAGTTTATGTGAATTCCCCCTGAAGAAACAACAGAAACGCAATGAGGTGCCTATCAGGTGGCGTCGGGGATTTATTATCAGTGGAAACACAGCTAAGTTAAGCACAATTCCTTCTCTATAAAATATGAAATTTTACAAGGATTAATATGGGTGAATCAGCTGTATAGATCAAGCTAAATCAACATAAAATCCAGTGAATACCTTAAGGTCATTGATGCGATTAGGCGCACGGTTTGGGTAAAAATTCCCAACGTGGCTGATGTAAGTCTGAGACCTGTATTCACTGATGAAAGCTATATACTGCTGTGATACCCAATGAAATAATTGAGGGCGAATATTTATTTTTTTGGCAGTAGCTACCCTCTCGAAACTGACCTGCACGTTAGTGTTGAGGATAAGCAGAAGCAGGGACGGCGCACTCCCGTGCCACGGGGCCAACAACAGGACTTTCGGCGTTTCCGTTCTCCGAGGTTTGTCCAGAATCAGTGGGGCCGTTTTCCCGGTAGGAGCCAGGGGTTTCATGGATTTAGGGGAGCAGGCAGAGAGTTTGCAGCCTCTTCCGCTTCCTCAAATTTCAAGAAATCACTATGAAGTCAGGCAGGCCCAGCTGGGGTTGGTTCCCATGGGAGGTTCCCGTGGGAGGTCGGTTACGGGAGTTTTACCCTGCCTGGGTCCAAATCACCTCAGATCAGTGGATGTTAGAGGTAATTCGACAGGGATATGTGTTGGAGCTTCAGCGGCCAGTGATTGACTCCTTTGTTCAGTCTCCATGCAGATCAAACGTAAAGTGCAAGGCGATACGGGAGACGGTGCAGAGACTGCTCTCCCTCAAGGCGATTGTACCGGTTCCATCCGCCCAGTTAGGGTGCGGTCGGTACTCCATTTATTTCATAGTTCCAAAAAAAGGAAGGAACCTTTCGGCCTAATTTGGACCTCAAGAGGGTAAATCGTTGTCTAATGGTGTCTCATTTTCGCATGGAGACTCTAAGGTCCGTTATTGTGGCGGTAAGAAAGGTCTAGGGACTTTAGAAATTCGCCCTATCGGAGGCGTATCTTCACATTCCGATTCGGCAGGAGCATCAGAAATTTCTCAGGTTTGCCGTCCCGATGGGACATTTCCAGTTTCAGGCGCTTCCGTTTCGGCCTAGTTACGGCGCCGCAGACCTTCACAAAGGTGATGGTGGTAGTGGTGGCAACCTTGCGAAAAGATGGAGTGTTGGTGCACTCTTATCTGGACGATTGGTTAATCGGGGCGAAGTCACAAGAGGAGAGTGTAGTGGCTACGGCCAAGGTGGTGGCCTTTTTGCAGAGTCTCGGTTGGGTAGTCAACATGGCAAAGAGCAAATTGGAACTGTCTCAGAGGCTGGTGTACCTAGGGGCGTGTTTCGATATGAGAGTGGGACGAATATTTCTGCCACAGCAGCGGGTGCTGGGGCTCAGGAGATTGGTCAGGCAATTTCTCAGTAAGCGGAGCCCCACGGCCTGGGAGTACTTACAGTTGCTAGGGACCATGGCGGCGATGCTCGAGTTAGTTCCATGGGCAAGGGCTCACATGAGGCTGCTGCAGAGGGCGCTGTTGAGGAGGTGGTCGCATCGGAAGCATCAACTGTCTCAGCGACTGCCCTGCCCGCCGCTGACATGCACAGCGCTTCAGTGGTGGTTGCGCCCTAGGTGTCTGGAAAAAGGGATGCCCTTGGAGGCACCTGCGTGGATGTCTCTAACGACAGACGCCTGCCTTACGGGCTGGGGAGCTCACTTTCAGGGGCAATATGCGCAGGGGCAGTGGTCCGAACTAGAGCAGAGTTGGTCGATCAACAGGCTGGAGTTGAGAGCAGTGGCACTGGTGCTGCAGGAGTTTCGACCGGCACTCCAGGGAAAGGCCATTCTGGTGTTTTCAGACAATGCGACTGCAGTGGCTTACATCAACCGTCAGGGAGGCACCAGCAGCGTAGCACTAGAAGCCGAGGCCAAGAGTTTGTTAGAGTGGGCCGAGGACAATCTGGTGGCGTTGTCGGCGGCGCATGTAGCAGGGGTAGACAATGTGGAGGCCGACTTCTTGAGTCGCGTAAGGGTGGACCCGGGGGAGTGGGTTTTACATGCAGATGTGTTCACAATGCTGGTGCATCGCTGGGGAATGCCGGTTATGGATCTCATGGTGACATTTCAATCGGCAAAGGTAGAGCGTTTCTTCAGCTGAAGAAGGGAGAGAATGGCGGAAGGCCTGGATGCCCTTATACAGGCCTGGCCAGAGGAGCAGCTCCTTTACGTGTTTCCACCTTGGGTGTTAATCGGTCGGGTGCTGCAGCGCATAGAGCTCCACAGAGGTCAGGTGATTTTGATAGCACCAGATTGGCCCAGAAGACCGTAGTACGTGGATCTGGTGAGGCTGTTGGTAGGGAAGCCCTGGCAGCTTCCGGCTCGAACGGATCTTCTGACACAGGGGCCCCTGTGCATGCCTCAGGTAGATTGATTCTCGCTTACGGCTTGGCTCTTGAGAGGGCTAGGATGACAGCAAAGGGTTATTTGCTGAAGGCTAGGCGGCGGTCTACCTCGTTGGCCTATGTTAGTGTGGCGCGTGTTTGAGGCATGGTGTGCGGATAGGAGTTTCGTTCCCTTGAAGGCGTCGGTTCCGCAAGAGCTGTCTTTCTTTCAAGATGGTTTTCAGAAGGGCTTGGCAGCCGCTTCATTGAAGGTTCAGTTGGCCCCGCTGTCCTGTTATATAGGGGTATGGTGCAGGGCGAGGCGCTCGGAGGACATGCGGATATTAAGTGTTTTTTGCGGGCAGTAACCCTGTTGAAGCTGCCGTGTAAACAAGTTGTTCCAACGTGGGATCTCCCGTTGGTGTTGGGGCGTTAGGGAGAGCGCCCTTTGAACCATTGACGAAGGCGACTCTGAAGGATCTCACGCTGAAGTTGCTGTTCTTGGTGGTGATTGCTTCGGCGAGACGAATCTCGGAATTGCAAGCAGGAAGCCTTTTCTGTTTTTTTTTATTCTAAGGTGGTTTTGAGGCCAGTACCATCCTTTTTACCGAAGGTGGTGTCCATTTTTCATGTGAATCAGTCAGTGTCTTTGCCGGTGTTCATGGCACAGAGCGGGGGTCAGGCAATGGGATAGTTGCATCTGTTGGATATTCGGCGAACTTTGAAGCGGTATATCCGCAGGACAGCCAGTTTCTGTAAATCAGATAGGCTGTTTGTGGTGTTTCAGGGAGCAAGAAAGGGCGAGGCAACGTCTATAGCTTCTATTGCCTGGTGGTTGAAGGAGGCCATCGCGTCTGCGTATCTGTTGAAAGGCCGGGTGGTTCCAGAAGGGCTGAGGGCTCATTCCACTAGGGCATAGGCAGCCTCTTGGGAAGAATGGTGCCAGCGGTGGAAATATGTAAGGCGGTAACCTGGTCTTTCTTGCACTCTTTTGTGAAGCATTACCGTCTGGACGTTCAGCTGGAGAGGGACACCTGTTTTGGATCGGCGGTGCTTCAGGCTGGTCTAGCGGGGCCCTCCCGTTGAATATATTCACAGCTCTAGACTAGAGATTCCAGGACTAGACTGGAGGGACGATCAGGAAGATTAAATTAGACTTACCTGCTAATTGTAGTTCCTGGAGGAACTCCAGTCTAGTCCCGTATCCCGCCCTGATAGTGGAATGGACTATGGCCTGAAGCGGGACTAAGATAACAGGTAAGAGTTACTGGTGGCTATCCTGTAACGTAGGTTTCCTAGCTCAGGGTGTGGTTTGGGGGGGGGTCAACATCCTTCGCAGGGGAAGGAAAGGTGGACCTCAGCACACAGAGCACATTGCAAAGAATTATGTACATAGTTTGGCTTGGCGTCCTTTAGTGGGCAGTTAATGTTTTAGGTTTTGGTTATGATGTACTTACTACTTAATGGTTGCTCCGGTGAGTCTGCTTTGTCAATAGGTAACTGGTGAGGAGAGGCAGTTCCGGGGCTTATATACCAGTGATGTCACAAGAATGACACTTCTCAGTCTCCAAGCTGCTGGAGGAGGATCACAACCCAGAGATTCCGGGACTAGGAACTACAGTTAGCAGGTAAGTCTAATTTAATCATGTGGGGCTGGAACAGGTAAAAACCAGATCCATCAGATAAGATTTAGGTTATTCTACCTTAGGTAAGCAAGTTGCACGACACAGATGCACCAGACTGTTTTCATTCACTTACTCAATGGCCGAGTATATCGCCTCCCACCTCAAAAAAGCAACAAAGGGAGCTTAGCATTCCTCACATATCACCTATATATTGAGGTTATTGAACCCCTCTTTCTGCTTCTGTGGAGGTGGGAAGTGATATGTTGGGGCCACTGAGCCCCTTTTGTTACTTCTTAGGGTGGAAGCCTCCCATTCCCACAGAAGCAACAAGAGGGGCTCAGTGGCCCCAACATATCTCCCACTGGAAGGTGACACGTTGAGCCACTGAGCCCCTCTTGTTGCTTCTGTGGGGGTGAGAGGTAATATGATGAGCTGCTGAGCCCCTCAAATTGTTCTACTGAATCCCCCTTTTCTAAATGCCACTGAGTGCAAAAGCAGTTGTTAGGGGCCAGAGATAGGGGCAGAGAAGTTGGGATACGTTTAAAGGGGCAGTGATTGACAGGAAGATGGGGAGGGTGCAAAGGGTACATGAGAAAGGGACAGAGTCCGGGAAGGTGAATAGAGAGTTGGGGGACAGCAGGGAGATACTAGGCATGGGTATGGAGGGTTTGGGAGATACTGGAAACATAGGGAGATGGAGGAAGAAATGAAGATGGAGAGAAAATGTGAGGTAGAGGGCTATTACAGGAAAACAGAGGGCAGATGCTGGACAAAGGGGGAGTCACGAAAACAGGGGAGATGCTGGATGGGGGGGCGGGCATTGGGAGGTGGAGGGGAGATACTTGACTTGGAGTGGAACAGGGAGGTGCAGGCAGATGCTAGATGTAAGGATGGAATAGAGAGGCAGAAGGGACATACTAAATGCTGGGGCTAGGGAGATTAAGAGGAGATGCTGAACATGGGAAGTGGGCATAGGGAGAATGGACACTGGGAGAAGCAAGGAGTAGAGATTTTTGAGATGGAGTGGAAATACTGGACATGAGGGGGTTAAGGGAGACTATAAGAATATGCTGGACATGGGGCATGGACCAAAAGGAAACGGGAGATGCAGGACACGGGGGTAATAGGGAGAGAGGAGAGAAGATTGACATGGAGTAAGTAGGATGAGAAAGAGATGGGGAGATGCTGGATATGAGAGTAATAGGGAGGGGGTGGTATGGAGATAGAGGAGGTACTGGATATAGGAGGACACAGAAGGATAGAGAGAGAGCGGAGATGCTGGATGGAGGGCAAAGAAAGAGGGGGCACAGACACTGAAGGGGGACGGGGAGAGATGAGAGGACAGAGAGACTGGATGGGGGAGAATGAGAGAGAGGAGAGAGACTGGATGGGGTGGGGAGAGATGGAGAGGAGGAGAGAGAGAGTAAGCAAAAGACTGGGGAATAATGGATCAGGGAAGAAGTGGGGAATGGGAGGACTGGGTTGAGAGTTGAAAAGTAGGTAGGTAGATAGAGTAAAAAATGAAGGGGACTGAGGATTGGATAGTAAGGAGTAGGGAAATCTGAGTGGATAGAGAGAAAAATAAATGGAAGAAAGCTGAAAGGAAAGGAAAAGATCAATATCCAAGATGGAAAGGAGAGACAAGAATTGGCAGATGGACTAGAGACCATAGAAAGACAGCTAAAAAGACAGAGGAAAGCAGAAACCTCAGATAGGGACAGCATGATTAGCAAATAAAATGATCAGACAACAAAGGTAGAAAAAGATAATTTAATTTTTAATTTAGTGATCGGACTTTGTGCTATCTTTAGGGTATGTTTACTAAGGTGCATTAGGTTTTTGCAGCTAATGCCGTGTGTAAGTGCTGCTAGTGCTGCAATAGCTGCAAAAGCCATGTGTTATCTGCTGGGGGTGCATTTCCCTAGCAGATAACGCTGCCAAACTGCAGGGATTGCGGGGCAGCAGTACTGCAGATGCAGCTAACACCAGACATTGAGGTGGCATTTGCTGCACCTGTGATGTCTGCCCAACATGCGGTTACCGTCTGCTGTCAACGCCTGTGGTAATCACCTGTTACAGGTACTCCCACTCTGCCCTCTCTCCACCCAGGTGCTCAGTTAATGCACGATCTGCAGATAGCACAGGGCTTTCCTATGCTATCTGCATTTATGTATGTTAGCTGCTACCACCCGACGGTAATCCCAGATCATCACCATGTTAGCAGCTAATGGATCATAGTAAATGTGCTCCTTTATATTTTACACAGTACAGAGAAATGCATTTCTTTCTATTTCTCTGATATTGCAC
The DNA here is from genome assembly GCA_033557465.1 of Ichthyophis bannanicus. NCBI lineage: Eukaryota > Metazoa > Chordata > Amphibia > Gymnophiona > Ichthyophiidae > Ichthyophis > Ichthyophis bannanicus. The sequence goes on from CM066037.1 coordinate 430,063,698, forward strand.
TGCATGCAGAGTCTAGCTTCATGGGGTTTCGGTTTAATTTTTATCTACATACTTTTACTGTGGGTTGTGGTCACTTTTATACTCTACTTGGTGAGGGTCTGTGTTCTGAGGTTATGACCAAGGCCAGGTGTTCTGTTAACATGGAGTTTGCACATCGGGATTTGTACTGTTGTAATCTGACTTTTCAGCTTTTCAAATAGGTGTATGGATGTTCAGTATTTACAGTGATGCTTTTTTCAGTGTAGGCTCCTTGTGTGAGTTTTGGAAGTTGGTGCTGATATGATAGTGTATAGTAGATTTGCTCTATAGATCCACATTGACCTTTGTGTGGTTTGAGATAAAAGCCATGGTACAGGCCAATCATAGCAAGCTCAAAGTCCTAAACTTCAAATTGTGACACAGTAGGCAGTATAGAGCACATGGAGGTAAGAGAAAATGAGGAACTTACCTCAGATTTAGCTGAGCAGCAAATAAACTCAGTACACGTAGGAACAGCTGAGCAGCAAATACATTCAGCACAGAAGAAGCCAAAAGGCATTAGAATGAATTTTCCTGGTGATAGTCCTGACGTAGTTAGAAACAGAAAGCCTCATCAGGAACACCTGTTCACAAAGACCCACGTAGCGTGCAGAGAAGGGAAGCATATAAATTGCTGGCTAGAACCAGGAAAGACCAGCAGGGGCAGCGACTCAGGAGGGCTGAGCAAGCAACCAGTGAGCACGTGTCATTCTGAAGGAAGTTTGCCGGGAGAAGGAAACAGTAGGTCTGACCCCAGAGCAGGAAGCAGCCAGGGACGTGGCCAGGAGCCTGCTAGGTTTGATGGTGGTTGGAGAGTCCGGGAGAGAGCTGTCAGGAGCCCAGAAACAAGAACCAGAAACACAGTTAAAAGGTGGGAACCTTGCTTTTCTGAGGAAAAGGCTAAAAGCTCTGTGTGTTTTAAAGGGCAAAGGTGGGGCACTGGAAGTGACTTTGATGTTGAAAGATATCCAGTGATTCCACCAGGTTGGAAGAGAAAGGAAAGCCAGAAAGAAGCTATCACCATACCAGGCATTCAGAGCCCTAGGTTTGAAGAGCACTTTTTAGGAAAAGTAATCCATGCACCACAGGAGGGTTTTCAGGAAGCCAACACATGTAAAGAGTGTGACCCTTATGCTATCGGGAGTGAATCCGAATTAATGCAGTGGGAGAATAACAGCTGTACTCCTGACCTGGTCCCTATGGATTGCACAATATGTTTTTCAGATGATGTCATATCTTTATGTTAAGCCTGTGGAAAGCAGCCATGTGCTAGTGTCAAAGGAAAAGAAGATATTTTTCTTTGTAGCAGTTTCTTTTTTGGTTTTCTGCTGTTTTGTTTGTGTTGTATCCAAAGAATATCCGTTTGGGAAGGGGAATAAAGCCCTGACATTCTTTTGCCTTACCATTTGACTGCAAGTCTCTTTTTGGTAGAAAGGCAGCGTGAACTTTAAAGCCCTAGGCAGCCGCCTAATAGGGTTCAGAGAAGGTCTATCTTACAGACCCCATGACAAAATACACTGACTTCAATAAAATGGCAGAGTACTTAAAGGAGGAGATGACGGGGTGGAAGGAGATAAAGGAAGTGGAATTGCAATGGGCTAAACTAAAGAAGGCAATAAAAGGGGCAACAGATAAATATGTAAGAAAAGTAAATAAAAACAAGAGTAGAAGGAAACCTATTTGGTTTTCCAAAGAGGTGGCTGCTCAAAGGCAAAAAACACAACTTTCGCAAAATTCAAAAGCTTGCAAACAGAAGAACACAGAAATGAATACAGGATCCAACTCAGAGTCTAAAAGAGTAATAAGGATAGCAAAATCAAAGGCAGAGGAAAGGATGGCTAAAGATGTTAAGGGTAGCAACAAAACTTTCTTCAGGTATATTCGGGAAAGGAAGAAGATCAGAGTTGGAAATGCAGGACTCCAAAGTGCTGGGAAAGCACTCGTGGAAAGTGACACTGAAAAAGCAAAATTGCTAAACAAATACTTCTGCTCTGTTTTTACTAAAGAAGATCCTGGAGATGGACTAGCTGTGACTCCCAAATATGAAAATGGGAATGAAGTAGATACCACACCATTCACAGAAGCCGAGGTGTTAGAACAACTTGCTAAACTGAAAGTGGACAAAGCCATGGGACCGGATGGGATACATCCCAGGATACTGAAAGAGCTCAGAGAGGTTCTTGCAGGACCGTTAAAGGATGTCTTCAACAGATCCTTGGAAACAGGAGAGGTTACTCAGAACTGGAGAATGGCTGGTGTCGTACCTCTACACAAAAGTGGTGACAGGGAAGAAGTGACAAACTATAGGCCCGTGAGCCTTATCTTGGTGGTGGGAAAAGTAATGGAGGCACTCCTGAAAGAGCGAATAGTGAACTTTCTCAAAACCAACAGGATGCAAGATCCGAGGCAACATGGTTTTACCGAAGGGCGGTCTTGCCAAACAAATCTGATTAAGTTCTTTGACTGGGTGACCAAGGAACTAGATCAGGGGCATGCGATGGATGTCATCTACCTGGATTTCAGCAAAGCCTTTGATACTGTTCCTTATAGGAGGCTTGTCAACAAACTCAGTAGCTTGGGGATGGGTCCCAAGATGGTAAACTGGATTAGAAATTGGTTGACTGACAGACGACAGAAGGTGATTGTACATGGAGCTCACTCGGATGAGAGGAAGGTGATTAGTGGGGTGCCCCAGGGCTCGGTCCTGGGCCCGGCACTGTTCAATGTATTTGTGAGTGATATTGCTGAAGGACTGAATGGAAAAGTCTGTCTTTTTGCAGACGACACAAAACTTTTCAACAGAGTGGACTCCCCCCGAGGGAGTGGTTAACATGAGGAAAGATCTACAAAAGCTGGAAGACTGGTCTAATGCTTGGCAACTACGATTTAATGCGAAAAAGTGTAGTGTCATGCACTTGGGTAGCAGAAATCCAAGGGAAATGTACGCGATAGGGGGCGAGAGGTTGGTATGCACGGTTCAGGAGAAAGACCTTGGTGTGATTATCTCTGATGATCTCAAGGTGGCAAAACAGTGCGACAAGGCGGTGGCAAAAGCCAGGAGGATGTTAGGCTGCATACAAAGAGGGATTACCAGCAGAAAGGAAGAGGTACTTATGCCACTGTATAAGTCATTGGTGAGGCCTCACTTGGAATACTGTGTTCAGTTTTGGAGACCGTATCTTGCAAAAGATGTAAAAAGACTGGAAACTGTTCAGAGGAAAGCGACCAAAATGATTTGGAGCCTGCGTCAGAAGCCTTATGAGAAGAGACTTGAAGACCTAAATATGTACACTTTGGAGGAGAGGAGGGACAGGGGAGATATGATTCAGACCTTCAAATACTTAAAGAGAAATGATGAACAAACAAAACCTCTTCCAAAGACGGGGAAGCTGTAAAACTAGAGAGCATAACATGAAGCTGCAAGGTGGTAAATTGAAAGGCAATGTCAGGAAATATTTTTTCACTGAAAGGGTGGTGGATGCTTGGAATGCCCTCCCGATGGAAGTGGTGGGGGCAAACACGGTGACGGAATTCAAAAAGGCATGGGACAAACACAGAGGATCCCTTTACAGCAATAGGATAAAAACAAGATAAACGGTACCATCTAACTTCTGAACCATATAACGTCTCAACAAATAGGGTTGTCCTACATGGAGTGGTGGGTTTACCCCTAAACAAAGACATGGGGAGGGGTGGCCTGCACAGAGCGACAGGTGCACCTACCCTTGCCATCTTGCTGGGCAGACTAGATGGAACATGCTGGTCTTTATCTGCCGTCATTTACTATGTTACTATGTATTAGTTCACAATATGCCTGGTACTGGAGAAAACTATAATCTTTATGTATGTGTGTGTGTGTATCCTAGCTCTGCTTTGCACTCTTGTCGAGGAAGAGGTTTCTGTGGAGGCAGAATATATTTTCAGAAAGAAAAAACAAGAACCATAACGCAGTTTATAACAAAATAAAATGTGTTATAATTTTATAATTTGGTGTTATAAATTGCACTTTGGTTCTCACTTTCTCTCTTAGTTCCTTGGAGTGTGAGCATCTTGCATTTCCTTGGTTTTTTTTGCAGAATATTTATTTACATTAACATCATCCTAGTCGAACGTGCAGTTTCAGAGGAGTTATGTTGGGGTTGCCAAGCCCTTCTTGTTTGGCATCATGCAAAAAGAGTTCAGAAAGGAGTTTTGCGGAAAAAAGTGGGTGGGGTGTAGCCAGCATTAATAGTAATGAGAAAGGGGGCACTGATCTGTAGATTGCAGGGGGGCACTAGAAACCCTAGCACCGGCCCCGATGGCCCCTATCTCGCTGCTGGACTGCTGTCTGCATCTTAGTTTTAAGGATTTGTTTAGCTATTTAAATTATTTACTTATTTAAATTTCTAGGGGAATAGAAATACTTGTACCAATACCACTATACCTAATAGATTTAAGGGACTTTGTTCACCTCAAGATGAATTTCAAGGTCTTAATTGATCTTTTCTGATGAGGACAACTAGTTAAACCTGAAAGTGAATTAGATTGCCTCTTTCCCCTTAATAGGCGAAAAACCTATAAGTCTAAGATTATGCCTGAGGGGGGTGGGAGGGAGAGAAGGAAATTTGGTCCAGTGCCCTTTTTTTTTTTTTTTTTGCCTAAGGTGATTTTGGCATTCCATATTAGTCAGGTGGTCTCCTTACCAGTGTTTAAAGGGGGCAGAGACTAGGCTAGTGCAAGAGTTGCATCTTTTGGATGTTTGCAGGACCCCGAAGAGATACTTGAAAACATGGGTTCTCAACTCGGTCCTCAGGGACACACCTAGCCAGTCAGGTTTTAATGATAACTATAATAAATATGCATGAGAGAAATTTGTGTATAATGGAGGCAGTGTATGCAAATCTATCTCTTGCATATTTATTTTGGTTATCCTGAAACCTGACTGGCTACGTGTGCCCTGAGGATTTAGTTGAGAACCAATGCTTGAAGGTGACTAGTGAGTCTGGAAATTGACGCTTTTTTTGGAGGATCTAAGAAAGGCGAAGCAGCCTGTAAGGCAACAATAGCTCATTGTGTTAAGGAAGACATTGTGCCAGCATATCTGGTCCAGAGTCCAGTAGTGCCTCTGGGCTGGAGTGCGCATTCCATATGGGCTCAGGCCTCGTCAAGGGCGGGGCACAGTTTGGTGCCGCCTCAGGATATTTGTAAAGCTGTGACTTGGTCAGCTTTTCACTCCTTTGTCTGGCATTACAGGCTGGATGTTCAGGCCGACAGGAGGCGGCCTTTGGAGCCAAGGGTATTCCAGGCGGAGTTGTCTGTTCCCTCCTGTAGTTAGATACTATGCGTCTGGACTGGATTGGAGAGATGATGAGACAGAAGAAATTGGAGCTTACCTGATAATCTTTTTTCCTTGAATCTCTCCAGTCCAGAACTCACCCCATCAGGTGATTGCTCTAATTGTGATTCTTGTAGGTGCGGTATCGAGAAGATTAAAATATGGTGCTGCTCCTTGGTTGTTTGCATTTTGGCTGTATTTCGTGTTTTTCTCCCCTATTTGGGGAATTTTCTCTGGTTGATTTGATAGCTTCCTGGTCCTCTTTGGGGATTCTTAGAGGGCTGAATTTGTTAGTCTGCTTTATTTTAGAAATGTTGGCTTGTTGTAGACTGCAGAACCCTTTCAGGGTGATGTTAGCAAACCACTGATTCTCAAACTATATCTGCTGGCACGAGAGCATAAACCCACATGTCTGGACTGGACTGGAAGGATTCAAGAAAAAGGAAATTTAGAAGATAAGCACAAATTTCTCCTTTCCCCTCCTGCAGTTTAAGCCCAGCTTAGCTCCGGTCATATTCAGAACAGCTTGCTACCATCCTCTTTAAAAACCTGGAGTTCCAGGCCAAGTAAACCTCCTTTATTATGAGAGAAAAAGAGGAAAGGAGGTAGGTCAGTTACCTTATTTAAAAGAGAGGTTGAATTTACTGTAAATTTACTGTAAAAGTAAATCTTTGACTGCATGTTGCAGGGTGAATATGAAGCTGCTTTGACTCTGTATGATGATTACGTAAGTACACCCAGTTGTATCTGTGGATTAATTCACTATAAAATGCACCAAGCAAACCGCTAATGAAATGCAGTACAGAATGTACACAGTGCTCTACAAGCTCTCTAATGTGTCAGTCATTAGTCTGCAGTGCTGTATAGTCTCAGGTTCGGATCTCAGCATCTTTCTAAGGTGGATAAAATAAACTCAAGTTGTAACTGGGATCTAATCACATTCACAGCCCCTGGTATCCTCTGGTAACTTCAGGGTAGATTCTGTGGCCAGGTTTTCTGAAAACCTGTAGTGTATGTGCATACATTTTAAATCATTTTACATGATAAAGCAAGGTTGGGAAACTTGTTAGACTTAAAACAAAAATGTATTTGTTTTTTGGGGGGGGGGGGGTTTATGGGTGGAAGATGTGTGTGGAAGAGAAGGAGAAGAGGCAATATCAAGGATGGACAGAAGAGAGGAAGGAAGATTTGGAAATTAGGGGAGGAGAGAAGACATGGGCTTAAGCAAAGTGAGTAGGAGCTTCTGGGTTTTTCTCCTTACCATCCCCACAGTGCCCTTTCCTTTAGGCAACCCCCCTCCCCTGTTTACAATTTCTGGTGTCGTCAAGTCCAGGGCCATACCAAGGGGTATGCGAGCGGTGCAGCTGCATAGAGCGAAAGCACAGAAGGGGGGGGGGCGCTGATATCATTATTGGGCTTCTATGAATTTCAAAAAGAGTGAGTTGCTGAACATGGCTGGGTGGAGGGGGGGCACCAGATTCATTAGTTCTCCAGGAACAAGCGGGAAGGCAGTCATCACATACGGGGGAAGTCTGCACCGAGAGAGCCCTCGTGGAAGCATCTCCCCAGCTTTCAAAGCAAGCCTTTGGGAAATCCCATCACAGATGTGTGGTCCCCTTCCCATCCAAGGGTGTCATTTTACTCAGTTTCCTTTTTCTGCAGAGCCCAACAGACATCCGTCTTATTTCCCCGGAAAAAGCGGATTTATTTGTGCTTTGAACTGCCTTTCTTTTCTTCAGCTGCACCGGTCCCTTTTCCGCCTCTGAGCTCGTTTGCCCCAGCTTCGAGTCTCGGACCCGCTTTAGGATATTTTTTTTCTCTAGTGTGGTTCGTGCCTTTTCTCCAGGACCAAGCAGGAAGTCAGTCCTCACATATGGGTGACATCGGCGCCGATGGAGCCCCCGTGCAGAGCATTTCCCCAGCTTTCATAGAAAGCCTTTGGGAATGCAGCGCGCATGCGCAGTCCCCTTCCCGCCCAAGGGTGCCATCTTGCTCAGTCTTCTTTTTTCCGCGGAGCCCGACCGATGTATATTCGTTTCACCCGAGGAAGAAGTTGATTTTCTTTGCGTTAACCTGTTTTTCTTCGGTTCGATGCCGGTTTCCCTTTCCTGCCTGGGCCCGATACGTCGGTATCGAGCCCGGATCTCTTTTTCGGTTTTTGTCCTTAGTGACTAGCGTTCGCGCCATTTTTTCTTTTTTCACTGGCAGCCCTGTCTTTTGACCTTGCTGGGGCCCTTTTTCCCCCGATGGCTGCCCACGGGTTTAAAAAGTGTGATTGGTGCAAGAAACTTATGTCTCTCACCGACACACATGACTGCTGCCTCCAGTGCCTCGGACCCGATCATGACCCGATGATCTGTGGTCCGTGTGGAAAAATGTCCTCTAAGGCGTTACGGAGTCAGCAGCACCAAAAGGAAAGAATCTTCTCTGACTCCGCGTCCGGTCGGGCCCGGACCTCGTCAGAGGCCTCAACATCTCGGGACTCCGGCCCCGAGCAGCGTCGAGGCTCCTCTGAAAGGGGGTCTCCCTCGTGGGAGCATCGTAAGAAGAAAAAACCCATGAGGGCGCCGTCGGTGGACGCACTTGGCTCCTCGAGGCCAAGTCGCATAGCCCCGAGTGCCGTCCCGGGTCTTCGGAGTCGGAGAGGCCTGCAAAACAACCTCGTGTCGAGATGGAGTCCCCGGGTCCCGTGAGTACTGTAGTTCACGTGGACTCACCTCCAGGAGAGCCGACATCGGGCCCGGCGCCACCGGGGCCCGAGTCAGGGGCTGCTGAGTCTCCTGAGCTCGGACTCAGGTTGACGGCCTTGGAGAGCAGCTTGACTGCCTTCATGGAACAGTAGCGGGCACTGATCGCCGGTCTCACCGGTGCATCTGCCCCGACTGCCGGGACATCGACGTCCAAGTCGACCCCGGAGGCCGAGCCGATCCTCGAGTCCATGCAAGCTCGAGTCGATCCTCGGCCAAGGTACCCCTCGGCCTCCCGTTTGGAACCGAGGTCGTCGACGCTGGTACCCTCAGCCTCGGGGTGGATGGCATCGATGCCTGCCCGACCGGAGTCACTCGATTCCTCCTCCGAGGAGTCCAGCTGGGAGACGGAGGATGAGGAGTCGCCCGATACCTTTCGGACTTGGTGCGTTCCTTCGGACTCGCCCGAGTCCGAGCCTCAGAGAAGGTCTCCCCCCCCCGGAGGATACCCGGTTCTCAGATTTCGTGCGGGACATGGCCAAGGCTTTGGCATTCCCCGCGGATCCCGAAGAGGAGCCTCGAACCGAGGAGCTCGAGGCCCTACAGTATGACTCTCCTCCGAAGGAGGTTTTACTGTTCCGGTTCCTCCGATGCTGGAACAGTTGCTCTTCCGCATGTGGGAGGCACCGGCCTCAACGCCGGTTTTGAGCAAGCAGGTCGATTCCATCTATCGAGTCCGCAAGAGCCCCAGGTTCCAAAAGGCACAGTTACCGCACCACTCTATGGTTGTGGAAACGGCCAAGCATCGTCAGAAGAGTCAGAAGATGCACTCCTTGGTGCCTCCCGGCCGGGAGGCCTGGAACCTGGATGCCCTCGGTAAGAAGTGCTTCCAGGGCTCTATGCTTGCTTGCCGTGTCCAGACCTACCAGCTGTACATGGGCATGTACCTTCAAGACCTGGCAAAGGAGATTGCCGGGTTCTCTGCTGGTCTCTCCGAGGAACCTTTGCAGAGATTCAATGCTCTGTCCTCGGATATTCGTGAGTGCTCGAAGTTTATATCTCGAGCAGCCTATGATGGCTTCGAGGCTTCGGCCCGAGTAGCCTCAGCCGGCATCGGTGCACGCCGTCAGGCTTGGCTACAGTCATCTGACCTCGAGCCATGGGTGCAGGACAAGTTGGTCGATGTCCCCTGCCAAGGTGAAAACCTCTTTGGCAAGCCCATGGCTGACAAGGCTGCCGAACTCGAGACCGAGACTCTTACCCGGACAAGGCTGTCCAGAAAAACCTCTGCCCCTTCTCAGAAGAAGAAGGGCTCGGGGAAAAAGACCTTTTACCCGAGGAAGTCATCTGCCTATAAACAGTACCCTCATTATCAGGCCTCTGTAGCTCCCCAACAGGGTCAGCAGGCCAAGGGGCAGGGTCATGGGCCCCGTAGGCAGAAGGCCCCCAAGCCTCCTACTCCGGCTCCTGCTCAGCAGGGAGGGGGATTTTGACTGCATTGGCATAGCCTCTCCTCAGCTGGCTCCCATCAGCACTGGAGGCAGGCTGGCCCTGTTCACCCACAGGTGGTCAGCCGTCACAAGGGATACCTGGGTTCTAAGTATAGTCCAGAAGGGCTATCTCCTCCACTTCCACCAGGTACCCCCCTCCTATTTTCCAGGGGAGTCTCCCAGACTCCCTCTGCACAGGGACTTACTCTTGCAGGAGTTGGCAGGTCTTCTAAAGGATCAGGCAGTGGAACCGGTGCCCCACCACCTGAAAGGTCACGGCTTCTATTCCAGGTATTTCCTGGTACCAAAGAGACCCATCCTAGACTTGTGAAACCTGAACAAGTTCCTGGAGAGGGAAAAGTTCAAGATGCTTACCCTTGGAATCCTGCTGCCCTACCTCCAGCAGGGAGATTGGCTATGCTCCTTAGATCTAAAGGATGCTTATACTCACATCCTTATTCATCCCGACCACAGATAATATCTCAGATTTGTAGTGGGAGGAAACCATTATCAGTACAGAGTACTGCCTTTTGGCCTTACATCCGCCCCCAGGGTATTCATCAAGTGCCTAGCGGTGGTGGCGGCCTATCTCAGGGTTCAGGGCCTCTTTGTCTTTCCATATCTGGACGATTGGCTCATCAGGGGTCAGTCCCCGCAAGAGGCCAATCAAGCCACCATTCGCACTGTCGCTCTGCTTCAGCACCTGGGTTTTGTCATAAACTTCGCAAAGTCCAGTTTGCATCCCTCCCAGAACATAGAGTTCATAGGAGCTTGACTGGACACCTTTCAGGCAAAGGCCTTTCTACCAGTGGACAGGGCCCACAGATTGATGGCTCTAGCCAGGCTATTCCACAGCAATTCTCTAGTCTCCGCCAGACAATTCCTGAGGCTCTTAGGCCACATGGCATCCACGGTCCATGTGACTCCAAATGCCTGTCTACACATGAGACCAGCTCAGTGGGGCCTCAGGACTCAGTGGCACCAGGCCAAAGGAAGCCTTGCGGACAAAGTGAGGGTGTCCAGCCTGCTACAGTCTTCTCTGCAATGGTGGCTTCATCTTCCGAATCTAGTACAAGGGGTGCCTTTTCAGGCACCTCCACACTCCCAGGTGCTGACAACCGATGCTTCTCTACAAGGTTGGGGCACACATTGCCAAGGTGCATGTACTCAAGGCCTGTGGACTCCTTGGGAGGCCGCACAGCAGATCAGTCTCTTAGAACTGAGAGCTATCCGCTTAGCCCTGAAAACTTTTTCTCTCATCTCATCTCTCACCAGTCCGTCTTAGTTCAGACAGATAATCAGGTGGCTATGTTCTATGTGAACAAACAAGGGGGCACAGGGTCCCATCTTCTCTGTCAGGAGGCGCAGAAACTGTGCTCCTGGGCAGTCAATCATGGCATTCTTCTCAAAGCAGTCTACCTTCCAGGTCAGGAGAATTACCTGGCGGACAGATTGAGTAGGATTCTGCAGCCGCACGAATGGCAGTTGAACCCTTTAGTGGTTCAACAGATCTTCCTGAGATGGGGTCTTCCAACCATAGATCTATTTGCCAGTCCTCTGAACCGTCAACTTCCCTGGTTCTGCTCCAGACAACCGCATCCTCTCAGAGTAGCAGCGGATGCGTTTCTCATTCCATGGTCTACAGGCCTCCTATATGCGTTTCCTCCCACGCCTCTAGTGTCCAAGACCCTATTCAAGGTGATCCGGGACAAGGCCTCAGTGATTCTGGTGGCCCCCAGGTGGCCAAGGCAACCCTGGTTCCCACTACTGTTGCAACTAGAGGTGGACACTCCTCTCCCTCTGGGGATGCAACCCGATCTCCTGTCTCAGGAGCAGGGATCTCTCTTGCACCCCAATCTCCAGTCCCTCAATTTTATGGCGTGGCTGCTGAAAGGGTAGTCCTAGCGCCTTTACTACTGCCTAGGGAAGTGGAGGACGTAGTCTTGGCCTCTAGGAGGCAGTCCACCAGAAAGTCTTATGCCCTTAAGTGGCGTAGATTCTCTACCTGGTGTACTCAACACAACGAGAATCCCTTCTCATGCCTGGTACCAGTGGTGGTGCAGTATTTGCTTCACCTGTCCAACCTAGGCCTTAAATCCAATTCTGTTAGAGTTCATCTTGGTGCTCTTTCCGCACACCACTCACAGATGGAGGGTCAGTCTCTCTCCAGCCATCCTTTGGTGGTTCGCTTCCTCAGAGGCCTGCTTTTGCTTAAGCCTCCAGTGCGTCCACCTGCCCCTGACTGGGATTTAAATGTGGTCTTGCAACGCCTTACTTGCCCACCATTTGAACCTATGGCTACTTGCCCTCTGCATTTTCTGTCCTGGAAAACGCTGTTTCTGGTAGCCCTTACCTCAGCTAGGCAAGTGAGTGAGCTTCAGGCCCTAGTCTCAGAAGCACCTTATACTAGGTTCTATAGGAACAGGGTAGTCTTACGGACTCATCCTAAGTTCCTCCCAAAGGTTGTCTCCTCCTTCCACCTCAATCAGGAGATGATTCTTCCGACTTTCTTTCCCAGACCTCATGCTAGCCGGGCTGAGATGGTCTTGCATACCCTGGACTGTAGGAGGGCGTTGTCCTTCTACCTTGACCGTACGCGGGAGCACCGGAGGGCAGTTCAGCTCTTCGTCTCTTATGACCCCAATAAGTTGGAGTTGGCTGTCTCCAAGCGTACTTTTTTTAAATTTATTTATTTATTTACATTTCTTATATACCGCACTATTTGCGATCAGCGCGGTTTACATAGAACAAACAGTATCCGACAATAAACAAGAGTCTGGTCATTACAAAGAACAGGAGCAATTAACTTGGATAACAGGGGAAACTATCTACATGTGCGGAACTTTGAATAGATAACTATATACATGTGAGATGGAGTTATTGTGCGTTGATCAAACATGGTGGTTGGGGTTCAGTGGAGTCCTGTGAGGTATTTAGTAAAGAGAAGATGTTTTAAGGCCTTCCTGAACTGGCTCAGGTTGGAGGTGGCTCTGATGTGTGGTGGTAAGGAATTCCAGAGACTTGGGGCGCTTAGACTAAAGGCTCTGTTTGATGTTATTTTAGAGCATTTTGTCATGTCTCTCGGTATCGCTAGCATGTTTGCAACTGAGGTTCTTCTTAGCCTGTTGGTTGTGGGTGGTTGAATGAGGTCACACAGTGAAGAAGAGGAGAGCCCCTTGATGGCCTTGAATGTCATCACTAAGGTCTTGAAGCTAATTCTGGCTTGAATGGGGAGCCAGTGCAGCTGCTTCAGGAGGGGTGTGATATGCTCTCTCCTTGGTGCTCCGAGAAGGATTCGCGCAGCACTGTTCATGGCGAGTTGTAAGGGATGTAAGGTTGCCTGAGGGAGTCCTTGTAGGATGGCGTTTGAGTAATCAAAATGAGGGAGGATGAGGGCTTGGTAAATGGTGCGGAAGTCGGTCGGTTCGAGTAAGGGGCGTAAGTGTCTGAGAGATTTGATCTTGAAGTAGATCGCTCTTACTGTTTTGGCTATATGCTGCTTCATGTTGAGGTTCTGATCCAATGTGACTCCGAGGTACCGTATAGCTGACTTTACTTGCAATTCAGCGTTGTCCACTACCAGGTGGCTAGGTGGTGTAAACTCAGGATTTCTGGATATGAACAGGACCTCCGTTTTCTTATGTTGGATGCGCAGATTTTGGGAGAGGAGCCATTCGGATATTGCGTTGAAACACTTAGTTAGTGGGGAGAGGTCCGGGCAGTCCAGCGATATTGGCAGGTACAGTAGGACATCGTCTGCGTATATCATGCAACTCACGTTGAATGATCTAATGATGTTACAAATGGGTTGGATGTAGATGTTAAACATAAGTGATGATAGGGAGGATCCTTGAGGGACTCCTTGACTTTGTAAGAATGGCTCAGATGTTGTTCCATTTGCTCGGACTTGTTGCCATCTTCCAGACAGGTAAGACCTGCACCACTCTAGAGCTGTTTCGGTGATGCCTTTTTCTCTTAGCCGAATCAGGAGAATCTCGTGGCAGACTGAGTCGATATGGGTAGCTGACTGCATCGCCTGGGCTTACAGGGCAGCCGGCCTCTCGTTGCAGGGTCGAGTTACGGCTCACCGTGTCAGGGTGAAGGCTGCGTCAGTGGATCATCTCCGCTCTGTTCCGTTGGCAGACATCTGTCGGGCCGCTACTTGGTCTTCAAGCCAGACTTTTGCGGCCCACTACTGCCTTGAGAGGGAGTCCCGCAGGGACAGTGCTTTCGGGCAAGCGGTACTCCATAATCTCTTTGGGGGTCTAGGCAACTCCTACCCTCCGGCCCTGGTGTTGGGCTACCTATCGGGGGCGTTATCAGAGAAGATTCTGTTCTTGCATGCTGAGGCTCTAGAGGGAGCTCATTTTTCAGTTTGGGGCCTCTGGTATCCCTAAGCTAGGGAGTCCCATATGTGAGGACTGACTTCCTGCTTGGTCCTGGAGAAAGAGTAGTTACTCACCTGTAACAGGTGTTCTCCAGGAGCAGCAGGAATCAGTCCTCACAACCCTCCCTCCTCCCCTTGGAGTTGCAGTCATATGATTTATTTTGCTATTTTTTGCTGTCTTTTAGCTATGTCATCAGACTGAGCAAGATGGCACCTTTGGGCGGGAAGGGGACCGCGCATGCGCACTGCATTCCCAAAGGCTTTCTATGAAAGCTGGGAAAATGCTCCGCACAGGGGCTCCGTCGGCGCCAACGTCACCCATATGTGAGGACTGATTCCTGCTGCTCCTGGAGAACACCTGTTACAGATGAGTAACTACTCTTTTCCGTCTGCTGGCCGTGTCGAGGATCTTCGACCTCACCGGGGTTCTTTTTGCCCCAAATGGCCAGTTGGTTTAAAAAGTGTGATCGGTGCGCTCACTGATACACAAGATTGCTGCCTTCAATGTCTAGGGGGACAACCATAATCCAGAGGTTTGTGACCTGTGTAAAAAGATGTCCGCAAAGGCCATCCAGTGTCGTCAGCAAATGCAAGATGACATCTTCCACAGGTCAGACTCTGCCCCGGTATCCCCAGTAGTCTCATACTCAAAGGCCCCTCATGGGTCCTTGGAATCGCCTAAAGCCCCGGCGGTGCCCGATTGGGTCCACATCACTCTGACAAGTGTTCCATGGAGTGGGAATGCAAAAAGAAGAAATCCTTCAGGACTTCATTCTGGAACTCGGACAAACGAGCCAATCCCTGTGCCAGGTCAAACCGTCCGGAGAGAACCCAAGGAGTTGGAGAGGGATCAGCCAGCGAAGATTCCTCAAACAGACGTGGAGGCCTCTGGCAATGAGTCCCGGACTCCTGAGGCCTGTCTCATCGAGGACTCCCTCTCCTCAGACGCTGGACCTGGTGATCCTGGTGTCCGCTTCAAAGGCTGCAACTCCTGAGAGGGAAGCCAGGATGATGGTACTGGAGCGCAGTGTTACTGCCTTCCTTGCCTCGCAGTAGGCATCGATGCCTGGCCCCACCGGTGTGTGCGCCAAGACCACAGGGACCTCACTCTCAAGGACTTCCTGGGCCACCGAAACAATCCTTGAGAGCCTGAAGCCTCGAGCTGGTCCTCTGAGCGAAATCCTCTCTGACAAGCACTTGTGGCTCTGGCCAAGCTGCTGCTGTGAGTCATTGAGGCTTCGACCTGGGTCCTGCGCCCCAGGCGCCGTCAGTCTTAGAGTCCTCGATCGACTACTCTGGGAGTCAGAGGACGAGACATCCCAGGAGATGCGGAAGCACTGCAATTTCCCATCAGATCCATCTCACCCAAGGGCATATCGTTCCTCGAATTTGTTCAGAACATGGCAAAAGCCTTGTCCCTCACCATGGAGTCGGAGGAGGACCCCCGCACAGAGGAACTTGAAATTCTTCAATATGAGGCCGTACCCAAAGAGGCCCTAACGGTTCCTGTTCCCGCCATCCTCGGGCTGCTCCTCCTCCATATGTGGGAGACTGACATCGGTACCCATAATTAGCCAATACCTCGACACCATGTACCGGATCCAGCAGTGCCCTAGCTTCCGGAAATCACACCTCCATGATGGTGCAGTCGACCATGTGCCAGCACAAGAGCCTGAAGACTCACTCCTCTGTGCCCCCTGCAGGGAGTCCCGCGCCCTCGACGCCCTCAGTTACAAATGCTACCGGGATTCGATTCTGCTTTACCAAATCCAAGTCTACCAGCTGTATATCGGCATGTATCTCTGGGACCTAGCAAAGGAGCTCACCAGCTGTATATCGGCATGTATCTCTGGGACCTAGCAAAGGAGCTCACAGGTTTCTCGATGGGTCTCAGTGGGGACCACTTCTAACATTTCCAAACCCTCATGAAGCGTATCGGGGAGTGCTCGAAGTACATGTCCTGGGTTGCCTACAATGGCTTTGAGTCAAATGCATTGTAGGGAGCCCAGGAGGAGTGGCCTAGTGATTGGGGCAAGTTACCTCAGGCCGGAAGGTCGGGGGTTCAAATCCCACTAGAGGACAGCAACCTTGGGCCGGAAGGACTGGGGTTTCTAGTCCCACAGGTGCTCTTTGTGGTCTTTGGCAAGCCACTTAACCCTCCATTGCCCATGTTCCCTGTAAGTATTAGTATATGTGTCTCATATCCCCTCGTGTTAAATGTATCCCCCAATTGTGTCGTGACCACTTTGATTGAAGGATAAGGTGGTATAAAAAAAACTGTCTAAATAAAATAAATGCAAGGGTGGCTGCCGCAGGCATTGGCACTCAACACCAGATCTGGCTCCAGGCATTGGACCTCGAGCAGTGGGTCCAGGAGAAATTCCTCGACGTCCCCTGCCTCGGTGAAATCTCTTTGGCAAATTGATGGAGGAAAAGGCGGTGGAGATTGAGACCGAGCACTCTTCTCTCAAGGCAGACCTCCATCCTTCCTAAGAAGAAACCATCGGGGAAGAGGCTCCCTTTTCAGAGAAAAGGCCAGCCTTACTGAGGGTACTCACAATACCAGGTCCCCCAGATCCCACAGCAGGGTCACCAGAGCAGGGGAGCGGGACAAGGCCCGCGTAAGCCTTAGGGCCCCAAGCTCCAGACCACAGCTCCTCCCCTGAGCATAGCCTCTCCACCCATGGGGGAACAGCTGCCTACCAGTGTCATCTGGTATATTTTTCCCATCAGTGGCCCACCATCACCACTGACTCCTGGGCTCTCCAGATAGTCGTGGAAGGCTATCTCCTTCACCTGGACCAGACACTTCCCCCCCCCCCACCCCCTTCTTCCCAGGATTGCCTCCTCGGACTCCCCTTCACCAGGCCTTGCTGCTGCAGGAACTCTCAAGGCTCCTCATGGACAGAGCTGTGGAACCAGTACCCCACCACCTCAGGGACAGGGGGGTTTTAATCCTGATATTTTCTGATCCCAAAAAAGAACAGGGGGCCTAAGGCCCATTCTGGACTTGCGAAACCCAAATAACTTTCCTGGTGTGGAAGAAGTTCAAGATGCTCTCCCTTGGAACATTACTGCCCTACCTCCAGCAGGGAGATTGGCTATGCTCCTTGAACCTAAAGAATGCTTACTGCCACATCCTCATTCAACCCATTCACAGGCATTACTTAAGATTCATGGTCAGGGGCGACCACTACCAGTACAGAGTACTACCCTTCGGTCTAGTCTCCACACCAGGAGTCTTCACCAAATGTCTGGCAGTGGTGGCCACCTACCTCCGTCTCCAAGGAGCCTTCGTCTTCCCATACCTGGATGACTGGCTTCATCAGTGTCCTACAGTATCTGGGGTTAGTGATAAACCACCCCAAGTTCCACCTCACTCCAACACAGGACTTGGAGTTCATAGGGTTTTGACAGGACACTCTTCAGGCCATGGCCTTTTTTCCCTTGCACTTCGGTGGCTAGAGCCCTGGGGCTAGCTGCCCTGTTCAACACCGTCATTCAGTGTTGGTGTGGTCCATGCTCGGCCTGCTGGGCGACATGGCGTCAACAGTCCATGTGGTTCCCAACAACCATCTTTACAAGCGGACGGCCCAGTTGTGTCTCCGCTCCCTGTGGACACCAAGCCACAGACAGGCTCCGGGACAAAGTCATAGTGTCCCGCCAGCTAGCGGAGTCACTCAACTGCTGGCAGGCCACACAGCTCCTGCAGGGAGGCATGCCCTTCTAGACACCAAATCCCCAGAGGGTCCTCACCACAGATGCCTCCTTACTGAGCTAGGGTGCCCATTGCGATTATCTCTGCATGCAGGGCAACTGGTCCCTGGCAGAGATCCAGCGGCAGATCAACCTGCTAGAGCTTAAGACCATTTTTCTTGTAATCAGGGCCTTCCACCACCGCCTGCAGCACCAGTCAGTGCTAGTCCAAACACACATCCAGGTCACAATGTTCTTTCTGAAAAACAGGGGGCACAGGGTTTTACTGCCTCTGCTCATACGCGATCAGTCAGGGAATGCTTTTCTGGGCTAGGACAATGTCTAGCAGACAGACTCAGCAGGGCCTTCCAGTCGCACGAATGGCAACTAGACCCCAGGGTGGCACAGCAGCATTTCCAACTCTGGGTCACCCCAAGTCTGGACCTCTTCGCAAGCCGGACCAGTGCTCAGCTGCCCCACTTTTGCTGTCTCCAGCCACACCCATCCCGGGTAGTGGTGTATGCCTTCCTCATCTCGTGGGCAGAGGGCCTCCTGTATGCTTTCCCTGCCATGCTACTAATTGCCCGGACCCTCTTCAAGGTCCTTCGGGACAAGGCTTCCATGATCCTGGTGGCCCTGGCATCCTTGGTTTCCCCTGTTGCTCTGTCTCTTGACGGAGCTCCCAGTCCCTTTGGGGAACACCCTGGGGCTACTCACCCAGGAGGAGGGCTCCCTCCTTCACCCCACCTGAGGTCCCTGACGTGAACAGCATGGCTGCTAAATGGGTAGCACCCAAGGGAGGTGGAGGATGTCTTCCTGGCCTCTCGTAAGAAATCCACGAGATGGGCCTACACCTTCAAGTGGCACAGATTCTCAGCGGGTTGACCCATTCTCTTGCCAGGTGCACATGGTGCTACAGTACTTGCTTCACCTCTCGCAAGCGGGGCTTAAGTCCAACTTCGTCAGGGTGCACCTGATTGCACTCTCAGCACATCATCATTCTATGCAGGGGAAACCTCTTTCTGCTCAGTCCCTCATTACCTGGTTCATTTGGAGCCGCCTTCTCTCAAAACCTCCCATCCGCCTGCCCCCGGCAGAATGGCATCTCCAATGTGGTCTTTATGCAGCTCACTAAATTGCCATTTGAGCCTATGGTTACCTGCCATATGCGTTATCTCTCCTGGAAGGTTGTCTTCCTGGTGGCGCTCACCTCTGCGTACAGTGTCAGCGAGCTTTAGGCCTTGGTGGCCGAGTCACCCTATACCAAGTTCTATAAGAACAAGGTCATGCTTCACACCCACCCTAAATGCCTACCGAAGATGGTATCAGCGTTTCACCTCAGTCAGGAGGTGGTGCTCACCTTCTTCCCACATCCCCACGCTGACAAGGCGGCTGCCTTCCTCCATACTCTGGATTGTAAGAGGGCCCTGTCCTCCTACCTGCAATGTACCCAGGGCCACCGCAAAGCCTCACAGCTTTTCATTTCCTACAACCCCAGTTGCTTGGGGGAGGCTGTTACTAAACTGACCCTGTCCACCTGGGTGGCGGACTGCATCGCCTTCACCCACAATCGGGCTGGGCTCTCGTTGGAGCGTTGGGTCACGGCACACACTGTCAGGGCTATGGCGACCTCAGTTGCCAGTTTGTGCTCTGTCCCTATGGCAAACATCTGTCAGGCCGCCACCTGGTCCTCAGTCCACACCTTTGCAGCTCACTACTGCCTTGAGAGGGAGTCCTGATGGGACAGCACCTTCGGTCAGGTTGTACTCCGTAATCTTTTCAGGGTCTACGCAACTCCTACCTTCCGACTCTTCTTGTTCAGGATTCCCTGGACACTGGGGTCCTTGGAGTCTCTCCTCAGACTTTATTGAGGCTGCTCATGGCTGGGCCATGTTTTCTACAGGTTCTCGGTAGCCTGTAACTAGGGAGTCCCATATGTGAGGACTGACTTCCTGCTTGTTCCTGAAGAAAGTGTAGTTACTCACCTGTAACAGGTGTTCTCTAGGGACACCATGAATCAGTCCTCACAATCTTCCCTCCTCCCCGTGGAGGCTTTCTTAATAGAAGACCTCTCAGAAATCTTGCTATGAGTGGATGAGAGGAAAAAGAGGTTGGAATTATACACTTGTCATCAGCATCATAATCATAATCATAATGTCTAAGGAATCCCTGCGGCTTTAAACAATATCTTCCCCTAAAAATCCTGCTGACAAGCCAGTCCCAAGTTCCATCATCACATAAAGAAGACCTAGTTCACTTTCCAATCTACCCTGTCTCCCTGACTTTTAGGCATTGACCTGGCGAATAGCCATCACCCCTTCATCTGTAGCACAAACACTAAACATAATAAATGTTAACAGTATTAAACATTACAGCAGTGCTCTGTTAACCATTCACTCACTCCTTGGTTGTTGTACCCACCCCGGAGGCTCTTGCCCTGCATCAGGGGTCTCCCTATCCCTACTCCTTTTGACCCAATCTCGATGCCCCCTTTACATATGGCCCCCAGATCTTATCCCGTTTCCATTCTTGCCCCCACATACCATATGTGGCTTTTTCTAATCTTACTGAAACCCCCACTTCTATCCACCAATCCACTAGGTAAGGACCATCCTTGTCCTTTCCACACCTGGGCTACTCAGGCTGCAAGCAAATGTTTGGCTTGTAGCAACTTCAGATATCGTGGACCCTGAGCCAGCCCCCCTCCCTCCCAAGAAGAAACTCCTCTGGGTCCAATACCTTGGGACTCCCCAATATCTGATCCATCTCATTGGCCACCTCCCCCCCAGTAGGACTGAGCCAGTTGGACATTCCCACCATATTGTGATAAAATATGCCAGGCATTCCACACTTTCGCCAGCATGTTGACATCCCTTCCTGCCCCCCTCTGGCCACTTGCAGTGGTGTTATATAAGCCCCGTGTAGTATCTGCAATTGTCTGTCTTCAGGATGTCACCAGCGACCACTTATGTAAACCCCTATGAATTTTACCCCAATCCCCCTCGTCAAGTGTCTTTCGCAGTCACTTGATGCCACCGCTCAATATGATGTGGGAGTTCTCCATTCTACTTCTCATTTAGAGCCCAATATATCTTTGACACCATTGTCTTCATCTCCTGTCCCCCGTAAAGAACATTTTCTAGTCGGATCATGCGCCTATTAAGATGTGAGTTGTGGGGTTGTTTTAGTATGAAAAATCACAGCTGGAAATACTGATAGAAGGGGATTTTCTGTCCCATTTTCTTTTCCATATCCTCCAGGCTAATACATCCCCCCCAACCCTTTCAGGTCTGAAAATTTCCCCAACCCCCTTGTGTTCCATGTCACTCTTCAACTTTATAAAGTCTGGCCCTGAAAAAGGAGAATAATCCCTCACCCGAGTCTATCTCAAAACCTCTGCTGGGATTTGCTGCTTCTGAATTGTCATTTTACTAAGGGGTCCAGAAAGAGGTATTGAAACATCTCCTGTCGATACCCATCCTTACCCTCCAATTCCAGTCTCTCAAAAATGTATAAGGGATCCATAACGGCCCTCATGCACAAATCTACCTCCACCCAGTCATCAGAGGGGTATAATTGAGATGATACAGCTCTGCAAGGTTATCAGAGGTAAACCCCTAGGTATTTTATCTACTGCTTTGCCCACCTAAAAGGAAAGTTAGGAAATTGAGCTTCAGTCAGATCATCCACCCTCAGCACCTCAGTTTTCCCCAGGTTTTCTGGAAACCCTGATATCCCCGAGAAGGCTTCAATCTCTTCCAGCAATGGGGGCAACGACTGCTGAAGGTGAGCGAGAAAGAGCAGGATATTGTCCGCATAAAGAGAATCTTATGCTCAGAGGCCCCCAGCCTCACTGAGTGGATCTCTCTGTTTTGACGCACCCTTGCTGCAATTGCCTCAATAACAATAGTAAAAAGCATGGGTGACAACGGGCATCCCAGCCTGGTCCCCCTGTGCAAACAAAATTCTTCAGACAGATTCCCCATTCACCAATATCCTTGCTGTTGGGGCTTTATAGAGGACCAGCACCTCTTGAATAAATCTTTCCCCTAAATTGTTTGGCCATTATGGTGAACAAGAAGCCCCACTCCACTCTTATCAAATGCCTTTTTGGCATCTAGTGCAACATACAGAGTGGGATCTCCTGTCCACCAAGCAGCATGCAACAGATTCACTGCTCTACATACATTATCGGAAATCGCCCGTCCTGCTATATAGCCGGTCTGATCTGGGTAGATGAGGGAAGGTAACACTTTGCCCAGTCTACGAGCCAGGACTTTCACAAAGAGCTTTGCATCGCAGTTAATCAGTGCAATGGGCCGATAGCTCCCACACTTATTGGGGGGCTTCCCCTCCTTGGGAAGGACAATCACATTAGCCAATGCCATGGTCTACAGTAGGGAGTCTCCCTTCAGAGCTCCGGAAAAAACCCAAGCTAGCAGCAGTGCAACTTCATTCTTCATAAGGTGATAGAATCAGCTGGGTATCCATCCGCATCTGAGGTCTTCCCTTTCAGGAGCCCCTCGATGGCCTCTCTAACTTCCCCAGAAAACACAAGGAGCAAGAGATGTGTGAAGGTCACAGAAGTCTTTATTAGTTGAACCCCAACGCGTTTCGGCAATGCCTTCCTCAGGGTGTATGCAGCTTATAGACTAAAGTAAAATAAAATAAAATCCAACAATTAAAACAATTAAAATAATTAAGATGATCTATGAATCTCATAAATAGTTAAAACTTAAAATACAACATAATTACATTGTCATATCTAAGTATTTATTTATATATGTAATTTAAAACTCACCTTCTTTTTGATGCAACTAGTATCACTTGCCATGACAGAAAATTATTTTAGTTTCAAAGGAATATTTTATAAACAAATAAAAGGAGTCGCCATGGGGTCATCAATGGCGCCAGACATTGCCAATCTATATGTAGCCAATTTTGAGAAACAATATTTGAGTTCCCATCCTTTTAAATCACACATTTTACTCTGGAAACGATATATAGACGATGTATTAATGATATGGGATGGTACTGAGGCCTCATTACAAGCCTTTTTCACTTGGCTTAATTCCCTTGACTTAAACTTACAATTTGAAGGATTGTTTAGTCCAGATCGCATTTCGTACCTAGATATCATGATAAAAAAGATAAAGAGGGTTTTATCACAGATCTTTATCATAAACCGACAGGTAGAAACACCTTACTGAAATACGACAGCTTCCACAATAGATCCCTCAAGAATAATTTACCTATCAGTCAATTTTTAAGGATCAAAAGATTATGCACCACAGAAATAAACTTTGAACATCATGCAGTAGATATGCATCAAAGATTTAGACAGCGTGGCTACCCACAGAAATGTATTAAAAAAGCTTATCTCAAAGCCTGCATTACAGAACAAGCATCTCTTTTACAGACTAAAGATCGCCCATACACAGACAGGATAGTCTGTGCACTTACCTTTTCAAATTACTCTAAAGAAATTGTTAATATTTTAAAACAAGAGTGGTATCTCGACTTCATTACCATCATTCGCCTCAAAAAAATTTACCGTAGCATATAAGCGCAACCCTAATCTTGCTAACATCTTAGTTCCGTCGGCTCTTATGCATCCTAAATTTCAGCCTAAAATTGAGGGTCACTTTAAATGCGGCAATTGCTCAGTTTGCCCCCACACCATTCCTGTGAAAGATTGCTTCACACATCCGACATTAAGTTAGAAGATATACTTACAACATTACTCTAACTGCAAGACAGAAAATGTAATTTATCTTATATTATGCCCATGCAATCTGATTTACACAGGAAAAAACAAGCGACAAGTCCGCACCCGGATCATCGAGCATAAAAGTTGTAGTCAAAGAAAGGTTCCAGATAAGCCCTTGGTTTCCCACTGGACACAATCAGGACATTTAGTTAGTGATTTGAAATATTTGGTTCTGAAGGCAGTAACACCATATTGGAGAGGGGGCGACATCGATGAAATTTTACTCAAACTAGAACAACGTTACGTTTATGAGTTCAACAGTCTAGAACAGGGGTGGGCAAACTTTTTGACTCGAGGGCCACAATGGGTTCATATATTGGACCCGGGGGCCGGACCAAGAGTAGATGGACGGTGTGTATGTGTGAATTAATATAAATTAAATTTAAATTTGTAACATTAAATGTTTAGATTAATTTAAGGTAGAAAAGCATAAAAGAGTTATTTTACAAAACTTTTATGCAATGTATTTCTTTCATAAAATAGTACCTTCAATTTTAGTGGCCGTAGTTTGCCCATCCCTGCACTAGACCATGCCTCCCTACTTCCTTCTGTGGGTGGGTCTTTTGGTTTTTGAAGAGTGGTAGCCAAAGTGGGGGCTGTCCCACCCGCTTCATCCGAAAAGATGGGGTGGGCAAGATATGAGCGAGATTTAAGATTCTGAATCACCTCACATGAATCTGCAGTTATTGCGTGCCGAAGCGTCAGGAAGTGGGATATCCAGATCCTCCCAAGTGACCAGCCCATTTCCTGTCCTAGCCCCCCCATAGCCCATTACCAGTCCTAACCCCCCATCACCCCATTTCCAGACAGCCCCCATCAGCCCACAGCCCATTGCCAGTCTTAACCCCCCCATAGCCCATTACCAGTCCTAACCCCCCCATCAGCCCATTACCAGTCTTAACCCCCCCAGCCCATTACCAGTCCTAACCCCCCATCAGCCCACAGCCCATTGCCAGTCTTAACCCCCCCATCGCCCATTACCTGTCCTAACCCCCATCACCCCATTTCCAGACAGCCCCCATCAGCCTACAGCCCATTGCCAGTCTTAACCCCCCCCATAGCCCATTACCAGTCCTAACCCCCCCCCCTCCGCCCACCGCCCATTGCCATTCTTAACCCCCCCCCCCAGCGGCCCACCGCCCACTGCCCGACCCACCCCCCCCCCCCCCATCGGCTCATGGAAATTAAAATTTAAAAAAAAGCTGGCTGCTGCCGCCGCGGCAGCATGGAGTGTCCCGCGGGGCCCCCTCTGCCCGGCTGAACTCTCCCGGCGCGGCTGAAGCCCTCTGCTCCGGCTTGCAGATACGCGAAGGGAAAGTGTCTCCCTCGCGTCTCTGTTAAACCCGCAGGGGCTGATGGGAAGCAGGGGCTGATGGGAAATTTCCCATCTGCCCCTGCGGGCTTAATTGAGACGCGAGGGAGACACTCTCCCTTCGCATATCTGCAAGCCGGAGCAGAGAGCTTCAGCCGCGCCGGGAGAGTTCAGCCGGGCAGAGGGGGCCGGATTAAAAGGTCCGCCGGGCTGTAGTTTGCCCATCCCTGGTCTAGAGCCACATGGTTTGAATCAAGAAATAGATCTCTCTGTATTTTTATGATTAATAGCTACATCATACTAGAAATAAATTCAGTTGTCTTCAGCCAAATTTTCAGGGATTATTATTTCAAAACTTTAAACAGGGTGCACTTTTTCTGGTTTTGTTCATTATAACAGATATTAACTAATGTCCATGGTGGTATCTTTATAATTCGCTGTTTTACAGCAATATTAGTATTTTTACAGTCTGTTAAGTTCAGGGTGTGCATATGTTTAATCTAGCATTCAATATTTGTCCTAGTTTTCTACGACATATTTTACCACTGTTCTCATTTTATTTTTATTTATAATACTCAGTTTGTATTTCTGTGGAAGTATGCATATGCATATTTACATAATTAGTCTAGTTTTTCCATGAGATCAGCATTATAAGATATATTTACTTTATAGGTTTGCCATAATTTTGTTCTTGTTTTTAAGATGTTTTTATAAAAAAAAGGGCTTGCACATTTTCATAGCCACTCGTTCAACAAGTCATATTATCCCATAAGATGCCCTCGGGCAGGTCTTCTCTTTGCACTGAGTCGGTGCGGCCTTAGCTCCACCCACAGGATTAGCCTTTACTTTCACTTTTGGCGCACTTCAGAGCGTTTACATAAAAGGATGCCATTTCACCGGTAGGTTTCTCATTTCTAGATATTATTGCCAAAGCACTGGGATTCTTCACACACATACTCCAAGGTCAGTTACTTTATCAATTTACTAGTATCGTCATTTCTGTTTAAATATGTCTAAGTACGTCAATAATAAGGTTGCATCGTACTATGCATCAGACATCTCAAGCCGATAAAGCACTAAGGGTAAACCTATTTTGGCGTTTCATTTCAAAAATTCCCCCCCCCCCCCCTCTGTTTTACAATTCTATTCCACATGAGTTTAGGGTTACATATAGTCTCTTGCGAGCAGTGTTAAACTTCAATAATCTGTAACACACATGGGTAAAGTTATGATGTTACATAGTGTCTCGAGCTTGATTTAGTTTTTTCAAACAGATTTCAAACTCATTCCTTATCGTTATTAATCATATATTGTATTACATTGCCTGCATAACACATTCTCAAATATCATGTCCAATTAAAATGGCAGCAGTCCTTTTCTCACAAAGTACTATTTCATGATTGCTTGGGCGCACATCACAGCGTGCGAAAAGACGACTCAGTTATTTGAATAGCTTTAACTTTTTATATATTTCCCCTTGCATAGTTATTTATGGTATAACTTTGAACATCAATGATCATTGAGCCGACAAATCACTAGACACAATCCTGTACATTACATGATTAACTTTAGAACTTTATGGATACAGCCTCTACAGTTATAATCTTAGTTTTGTTACACTCCTGCACAGAGTTTATTTGGATGCCTTGGACATTAGCGAATCGTATAGTTGACAAATTGTCAAGACACAACCTTGTACGATATATGTTTATCTTTTAGATTTCATGCTCTGAAATTTCTTACCTTTGGTGGCTATCTGTATAATTCTTCAACTTGAGTGCAAATAGCGCCTTTTAAGTGCAACAGATTATATAACAAGAATGAGTATCAACACGCTACAGAGTATCTTCTTTATCTCAAATTGTGTTTCACTTTCTTTATTCCCTGTCAGTTTACATTTTAGATACATTTTTTTAAAATGGCATACATAAACATTATTTTGTTATCCACTTCACAGCTAGAGTTACACGCATAAGATCTTCTCTATGTGAGACCCATCATAGAGTGCTCCAGTGAGTACTTTCTTGTTGTTTAATCAAAGTTTAGAGCACTTTCATGATTTTATGTCTTCTCCATGTTCTTCCTCTAGCCCTGCCAATCTAGCCCTGCCAATGTCCCTTTTATAGTTTTAACATGCAGTATTTATATGTTTGCCTCTGCCCATTGTTCTGTTCTTTTAAATTACATAATTACATTATCATATCTAAGTATTTAATTATATATGTTGTATTTTATGTTTTAACTATTTATGAGATTCATAGATCTTAATTATTTTAATTGTTTTAATTGTTGGATTTTATTTTATTTTACTTTATTCTATAAGCTGCATACCCCCTGAGGAAGGCGTTGTTGAAACGCGTTGGGGTTCAACTAATAAAGACTTCTGTGACCTTCACACGTCTCTTGCTCCTTGTGTTTTCTGGGTTCCACTGCAAGAGTGGCTTGTTCTTCTTTGTGCTCTCTAACTTCCCCTTCACTAACCAGCCTACTCAAATTGCAAGATCCTCCAGGCAGGAGAGCTCCACCCTTTGGAGATATCTCTCCATAGCAGGTGCACTGAGCACCTCCTCGAGGAGTAAAACTGCTCGAAGAACCTTAGAAACTCCACGCAAATTGCTTGGGTTGCGCATATTCTCTCTCCCTTGTCCCCCAGCATCTCACCTACTAGGTGGGAAGCTCGCTTTTTCTTGAGCTGCCACGCCAGCAACCTGCCGGCCTTATTTCCCTGTTCCATATAGTTTCTTTTGGTGAGGTGAAGAAGAGATGCTAGTCTCTCTACATTCATTGCCTGCAGTTGTGCCCTTGTGACTACTAATGTTCTCAAAATTGCTGTAGACCCTGAATGGGCATGGGCTGCTTGTAATTGCCGGATCTGTTCAGCTAATCTGGCTGCTTTTTCCTCTCGTTCCCTTTTTAACTCCGAGGCCAGTTGCATCAGGCATCCCCTTAAGACAGCTTTCCCTGCATCCCAGAGAGTGCCATCTGACACTTCCCCAGTATCATTGGTTTTCAAAAAGGAGTGCTACTCTTTCCTCAACCTCCCTAGCACTTTTTCCTTCTGTAAAAGAGATACATTGGCCTACCATTCTAGTCTTCCTATTCCCCCCCCCCCCCCCCCACCAGACAGAGTCCCATACTCCTATCACCATCCTGTGGTCAGCTATGGTGATTGGTAGAATATGCAGTTCCCGAAGTCTCGGAGGTGTGCATTTTTTTTTATTTACACTTTATAAACATATACAAGCATTTGTATTTGCCAAATGTTTAACATTGTCAGTACCATTCTCTGGTCTTCCGGATTACTTCCACAAATGCTACCCTATTTCTTATCAACCACATACTTAAGATTTTGTTATAATACATTACTATAATCCCCCCCTCCCCCCCCATACCCGCCCTCCCTCTCCCCCCCCCCCCCCGCAAGTCCCTACCATATTCATCCTCAGACCCACCCTAACTACTAGCCTCCCACTTTATATACTTCCCCCATACCTTTTAGGAACTTTTGGGGTCTATTTTTTTTTTTCTGACGTTAGTTTGCTTAGTAGATAGATCTGATCCAATGAGGCTCTGTATTCCTTCATTGTCGGCACTGTTTTTGCTGCCATTTCCTTGCAATCAATAATCTAAAAGCTACACACCCCAAATTGAGAAACAAACTTTCCGAAAGTGTTATATTCGCTGGTTGTACCCCCAGCATTGCTACTGTGGGATGGGGCAGAATCTCTCTCCAATATTGTACTTAACAACCTGAACACTTCTTCCCACATTTCACCCACTCCTTTACAGTACCACCAGACGTGGAGGTAAGTCCCCCTATCGCCACATTATCTCCAACACTTATCATCCTGACCTTTATACATACTATACATTTTTTCAGGCATCAAATGCCATCTATACTTTAGTTTATAGTTATTTTCAATAAGATTCGCCGCCAGCAACCCTTTATATCTATTATGGAAAATACGTTTTCACTGGTCCACCTCCCAACATTCTCCAAGATCCCGCTCCCAATTTTTCTGAAAACTCCTCTTAGGACTGTCACCCTCCATCATATTATATAATTTAGTCAGAATCTTTTTCTTTTGCCCAGTCAAAATTATTTTTTCATTTTCCGTGTGATCAACCCTTAGCTCTGGCAGTATCTTGTTCTTCAGATAATGCCCTATCTGGGTATATTGATAGATATCTGTATCCTCTAATCCAAATTGTTTTATTAATACTGGAAACCCTTTAATCTTAGTACCCTCCAAAAGTTGTCCTATGTGTGTCAGTCCTTTCTTTGCCCATTTCTTAAATTCACTTTTCCCCACCGCTGGGGGGAACTCGGGATTGTCATTAATGGGTATCAACCTGGACACTCCCTTTGCCCCCAACCAAATTCATTTCCATTTATTCCATAGGAGCAAGGTCCGCTGAGCATAAGGTTACTACCCCGTCCTCCCCTCTTTTTCCCCTGGGGTAGCCACATCCACTCCCCCAGCTTCCCCTCCATTATATCTTCAGCCTCCATGCGTACCCGCTCTTTCTCCTCCTCCGCCACCCACTCCATGATGGCACTGAGTTGCGCCACTTCCACATACCTATATATACAGTATCTGGTATGGCCACCCCCCCTTTCCCCCTACTCTTAGCGAGGGTCTTCCAGGCCACTCTAGTCCTCTTCCCGCCCCCAATAAATTTCATAATTAGTCCTTGCATTTGCCCTATAAAAGTCTTTGGGACCTCCACTGTTAAAGCCTTAAAGAGATACAACCATTGGGGTAATACCATCATTTTAATCGCGGCTATCCTCCCCAGTCAGGATAACATTTTACTGCCCCACAATTCTAATTCTCTCCGCATCTTCTTCTCCATACTACTAAAATTTGCCCTACCCAAATCTAGGTCACTAGCCATTAAATATATTCCTAGATATTTCACACTATGCTTAGCCCATTTGAAAGGGAATTCACTCTGTAATAGTTTTTGCGTCTCTACTCCTGTTGATATATTTAGTATTTCAGATTTTGTAGCATTTATTTTGAAGCCTGAGTATCCCCCAAACTCCCTCCGTATTTTATACACCACCTCTAGTGATCCTTCTGGTTCCGTAAGCATGAAGATCACATCGTCCGCAAAAAGTGATACTTTACTCTCCAGTTTTCCCCCCTTGTAACCCCCTCACCTTCGGGCAGTCCCGCACCCTTTGTGCCAGGGGCTCCATTGAGAGAACAAATAAAAGTGGTGAGAGTGGGCACCCCTGCCTTGTTCCTCTCCCTAATTCAAATGCCCTAGTATACTCCCCATTGATACAAATTTTTGCTAGGGGTTGTGTATAGATTGCTTTAATCCAATTTAGATACGCACCTCCCAGCCCCATATGTTCCAAGACCTGCAATAGATAGGGCCATGACACGCGATCAAACGCTTTTTCTGCATCTATGGTCAGTAAGATCATTTGAGCCCTTCCCCTCTTCCCTCTCCACATTGCATTCAGTACTTTTCTGATATTATCTGCTATTTATCTGCCCGGCACAAAACCACCTTGATTTTCATGCACTAATCGCGGTATGAATGGTAGTAATCTATTAGCCAATATTTTAGTGAAAATTTTAAAATCTGTCCCCAGTAGGGAGATGGGTCTATATGAACCGCATAAATTTGGGTCTTTTCCCTCTTTCGGTAACACTATTATACCAGCTGTTCGCAGTGTCTCAGCGATTTTCCCCCCTTCTTTAAAGGAATTATAAAGTCTGGCCATCCATCCCAGGGACTTATGTGGTGGTAAAGCCTTAATCACCTCACACACTTCCACCTCTTGGATGGGCCTAGACATTTAAAGCAGCTTCTTCTGCCGTCAATTTAGGTAACTTAATTTGCAGATAATTATCTATATCCTCCCTTAAGCATAACTCCTCCGCCGTGTATAACTGCTCATAAAATTGCATGAATCATTCTTGAATCTGTTCTGTTGATCTCACTTCCCTTCCCCCTGCATCCCGAATTTTAGTTATTACATTCGTATTTTGGCATTGCTTCAGCCTATAAGCTAATCATTTGGTAGGTTTATTACCTAGTTCAAAGAAACGCTGTTTTAATTGGTCCTGAGCAAATTTAATTTCTGCGAGTTCTAATTCCCCAAGTTGTCTTTTCATTGTCCTTAACTCTTGTAGTTTGGAATCATTACACTCCTCCTGCTGCTGGAGCCTCTCTAGCTCTCGAATCTTACTGCGTAGAGATTCCGTGTTACCCTCTTTAACTTTTTTCATATACGTTCCAATAGATATCAATTCACCCCTCACTACTACTTTTAAGCATTCCCACAGGGTGTCGATTTTACAGCTTTCCCTATCATTTAGCTCCAGATAAGTTGTTATGGACTGTATGATTTTTTTTGTGTCATCTCCGGGTTATCTAGGAGGGATTCATTTTAATATCCATTCCCTCTTCTTCTTCTTCCCCAAGCCCCCCACTATACAATCAATCCAAACGGGTGCATGGTCCGTCCAGATACGCTCACCAATTTCACAGTTCTCCACTTTTGCCAGCATTTCTCTGGACACCCATATCATATCCAGTCTTGAGAAGGATTTGTGTACCGGGGAGTAAAAGGTAAAATCCTTCTCCCGACCTCTCAGCTCCCTCCATGTATCCTGAACCCCCAGGTTTGTGCCCATCAATTTGAGCAGTCGTCTACTTTTTGCACTTCCCTCACTATACCCCTTGGAGTTATCTAGTTGGGGATTAACTGTCATGTTAAAGTCTCCCCCCATAATTACCTGCCCTTCCGCGAATGTTTCCATCGTGGAGGCCAGTCCCTCAAAGAACACCCCCTGTGATACATTGGGGCCATATATATTTACCAGTGTAATCATTTGCTCCTGGATTTTAAGTTTGAGAAGGAGAAATTGTCCTCCTTTGTCCTTTTGCACTGCACATTCTGTATATTGGACTTTCCCATTGATCAGAATCCCCCCCCCCCTTCTTCAAAGCAATCTGGTTCGATGCGTACCACTGCCCTGGAAATCTCCTATGTGCCACCCTCCGTTCATCTATTTTTTTCAAGCGAGTTTCCTGTATAAAAATAATGTCTCCCTTAAGTCTGGTGATTTCCTTATACATTCGTTGTCTTTTTATTGGGGAGTTTAAACCCCTCACATTCAAAGTTAATACTCTTAATTTATCCATTTCCTTTAATTACCTGTGTACCAGTAGTAGAATGCAACTCGGTGGGGTAACCCCCCTCCCCTCTCTGTCCCTTACCCTTACCCTCCCCTGTCACCCTCCCCTTCCCCCCACCTTCCTCTGTTCTGTTCACCTCCAATCCTCCCAATCCTGTAAGGCACGACGTCCCCATACTCCTACAACAAAGTATACACATATCAACAAACCCCTGCAACAATTACACCGATCTTACTTCTCAAATCTTTACTCACTCCCTACTCAATATACATGCAGTTTATCAGTGCTATATGTATTGTGTCCAAGGCAGTCCTATCGTTCAGCCCCTCTCCCCCATTGGGGCCAGGTTCTTCTTCTGTCGCTGTAAGCGTTTATCACCCAGGGGTGCCCGTCTCCAGCTGCTTTCATCCTCCTGCCTCTTCCCTGCCTTTGTGCAGGTAGTTTCTGGCCCCTCCAGCCATCCTGCTTGTCGCATTGTTTTCGTGGCCTCCCCCAGATTGCATACATGTGAGGACAGACCCTCTAGGCTAAATAATAATCCAAAGGGGAAAGTCCACTTGTACTTAACTTTTTCCTCTCTCAACCTTTTCGTTAGATCAGCCAGCTCTCTTTGCTTTCTCATAGTAATCACGGACAGGTCTGCGTAGATCTCAGTTTATGGTTCTCCCATATCACTTCGGTAAGTTTGTGCGCTGCATTTACCACCACATATTTTGTTGTATACTTGTGGAAGCAGGCTATGATATCCCGTACTCGGCCATCTCTCTTCGGGCCTAACGCACGGTGGGCACGATCTAGTTTCCAACACAAGCCAGTCCCAGCCACCCCAGCCTGATCCAAAATCTGGCGACATAGTTGTTCCACTAACTGTAAGCAATCCTCTCTGTCCTTGCTCTCAGGGATCCCACGAATCCTGATATTAGCTCGTCGAGATCTATTTTCAAGATCTTCCATTTTTGACCACAGTTCTTCCTGGTCCCCTTCTATACCATCCAGCTTCTCTTGCAAGTTTTTTATTGTGCTTGCTCCTCCACTTTATTCTCCACATCTTCCAATCTCTGCCCCACCTCTCTTACATCCCCTCTCAGCTCTTCTATCCAGTTTTGAGCTTCGGATTTAACGTGGGCTAGATCTTGCCTTATGGTGGTGAACCATCCTTTCAGGGCCCCTTTTAGACTCTGCTCACTGTCCTGGGGGGCCTCTCCCACCACGGCCGTACCTGCCTCCTCCGTGTTCATCGCACATGGCGCTGCCATCTTGCTTTTTCCTGCAACACTCCCGCTTGCGTTTTTAAAAGCAAAAGCCTTCAAGTTGGCTGTGCTTTTCTTCGGCGCTGCCATCTCCGCCCAGTGTGCACCACCTCTGGTGGTTCATCCTGCGATCAGCGCATCTTGGGAGTTGCTTTTGTGCAGGTATTCATAATTTACTGACGGAGCTCTGTTTTCAGGCTGCCGTCTAGTCTCGTGACGTCATTTCCTCCCGGAGGTGTGCATTTTTTGACTAAAAGATAATCAGTTATTGAGTAGGTGTCAGTCCAGGGCACATAGCAAGTGCACGCCCTCTCTTTCCATTCTGATTTCGCCAAGCGTTCACTAAGTCCCACTGGATCATGCACTCTCTCAGCTCTGTGCCTTTTCTGAAATGTAATCATAATTCAGTCTGTCCTCTGGCCCCAACACACAATTCATGACTCCCCCCACAGTCCAATCCCCTTTGGCTACCCCCTCAAATTTGCTTAACCAATCCTTGAAAAAGTTGCTTTTACACCCGTTTGGGGCATATAAATTCAGAATGGACAACTCCTGCTGTTCCACCTTCCCCATCACCCACATTGCCCTCTCCTGAAGATCTCCCCCCGTCTGATATGCTAAATAAGGCACCCATTTGTGGATAAGTATTGCTGCCCCACCTTTTTTGGAGTTAAGTGCTGAGCAGAACATCTGCTCATATCTCTGAGCCTTCAATTTGGCATGTTCTGATTGAGTTAGGTGGGTCTCCTGGAGATGTGTGATATCTATATGTGCTTTGTGTAGGTAGGGCCAGAACTCATTTTCTTTTTATCGGGCCGTGGATGCTCGTACATTAAGAAATGCAATTCTAACCCCACCCATCAGGATCCACTGCTATTGAGGCTTGGTCCATTGGGTACCAGCACAGGGTGTGCTGCATTCCTACTATAACATTCACAACCCACAGAGCATAATAAGCACCCCCCACCCCCACATCCAACCATACAGCCTTCACACTTACACTCCATCCTTGCAACCTCCTCCTTTTTCTGCTTTATGGACTTCCAGTAACCAGTCACAGTCCTCATGTTGTAGTCTCTCAAATCCACCTCCCCCCTCTGCATCTTCCTGAATAACCCCCATCTTATCCCTCAATGTCCAGGCCTTCCCCTATGAACACCCTCTTTTCCTGCCACCTGGGCTCAAACCTATGTTTGTTTGCAGGCCCCAGGGAGACCTGCCAGGGTCATAATCCCCCCTCGACCCTGAGTCTTTCAGTTCACCAGCTTAAGACATTCTACAGCTTTTTGCTCTATTTCAGCTCGGCAGTCGCAAGGTCCTTGTGTTCTCCTGACCCTCAAGACCAAGCCCCTCTCGCTCTGCACCGTGTTCCTCCACTTCTGCCATATTGGCATCTGCATTGGCATCGCTGGCTTGGCCTCCTGTCGGCGCAGTGGTGTCCTCTACCCATTTCGTTGCAGTGTGCATTGAGTTTGGAGCGTTCTCCAATTGCAGTCTCTCTGGGCCACTGTGGGAGTTTTCCCCCCCTCTTTCACTGCCTCCAAAGACTGTAGAAATTTGTCCACTGCTTCTGGTGTATAAAAGAACTTGCAAACACCATTTGGCGAGATGCCATGATTGACTGGTTGTTCTCTGCAGCGCAGCAAGACCCAGTGCCTTCACACTGTCTCTGCAGCCAGATCTGGAAAAACCATGACCTTCAGTCACAGTAGATAATGTGCCCAGTCTTTCTAGCTACCTGAATAATATACTTCTGATTCTGGAATCTAAGCAGTTTAACTATAAAAGCTTGAGGTTGGGTGTTGGGTTCGGGTCTTTGTCGCAGTTCTGGTATGCTTGCTCTTGCTTATAGTCCTCGAGCTGGAGGAAGCCAGGAAAGCATTGCTTGAAAAATGTCCATATGAAGGTTATAGAGGCAGTCCCTTCTCCTCTTCTGAGATACTGAAAATCCTGATGTTGGATCTACAATCTTGGTTTTCTGCATCTTCTAGCTTTTCTTACATGGAGGTTACTTGCCTTTGCAGTGCTTTCACATCCACCATTAGACCTTGCTGGGCATCCTCGGTCTGACTTATCTGTGTCTCTGTTTCCCCCAGCTGCTCGCCCAACACCACAAATTTTTCTTTAATCTTACCGAGCACCCTTTCCACTATGTTTCTTGGAGGCTCTGATTTCGTGAAGCACAGTGAGTAATGCAGCATTCTCTGAGGCCTGCTCTTCGTGCTCGCTAGTAGTAGATGATCCAGGAGATGGCAGCTGAGAGCCTGCTCCTGCAGGATTCCCCGTTTTTACCTTTGCCGCATATAAACCTTTTATGGTTTTGGTGGCTTTTAATCTCTCCATTTTCAGCGTTTTGCCTTTGGTTCAGCCTTTCACTGTGGTCAATGCTCGGGTTTTTTTCGGCGAGAGATACAGGGTTGTTTTCTCCTCAGTTACCCCGTATCTCTCGCCAAAAAAAAAACTGGTCAGACCGGAAGTCCCACTGCCCCTCCTTTTACTCTGCTGATCCCATCCCGCCCCAGCCTCCCCACCCAGTTCTGATTGGTCCTACAGTGGGAGGAGTTAAGCAGCTACCTCATGCCAGGGCATCTTTCTCTGCCATTGGGGTCTCAAATGCTATTTTGAATTGTTTCTGCTCATTTTCTTCTGCTGTCTTCGCCAAAAGCACGGGAATAGGGAAAAGGTGAAGGAGCTGAAAATATGCTGCCAACCAGTTGCCACCTTCCCTTGACCAGCCCCCAGTTTCCTGCAGCAATTCTGTGGAAATGGGCCAATTCCACAGTATAGGATGGATTTTGCATCCTTGCCATGCAGGGCCAGCTCAAAAGGTGAGCCAGCGAAGCACTTGCTCGAGGTGCCCAAGAAAAAGGGCATCAAAATGCTAGTTCTGACTGAGTTACTTTTCCAGTTCTTCCTTTAAATCTAGGCAGTCACAAAGCTTTTCCAATTTATATTTTAAATCCAGGTAGCTGCAGAGCCATAGAATTACCTGTCCCCCCCCCCTCCTCCAAGCACACACACGCCATCCCACCATGGCATGGCGACTCCCAATCTGAGTGCATATGGCGGCTGAGCACATTCTCCCCTCTCTAACCTTGCCTGCTGCTCATGTTTGCTGTTTCAGAGAGGAGTGATAGCACATCTTATCAAACCTCAGGTGAGAAGAGCTGCAGAGGCAGCTTAGTTTCCTTTCCTTGCAGGGCAGAGCTTCTTTTTTTTTTCTGGTTTTTTCTCCCACATGTTCGGCACAGCCTGGACTCCAGAGTTAAAGTATAGCCATAGCTGTTGCCTACAATGAATCTGTGTACTTATACCAACGCATTGGAGAGCAGCTTTACCTTGGAAGCAGGTGTTCCTGGGACATTTTTATTTGTACCTTCTCACCCAGGTACAACCCTGCCTGCATTAAATTTATATGAAACAAAGGCAGCAGTGTGCTTCGTGGTGTCTGTCTCTGCAGTCCACCTTCTTTCTGTATTTGCACTTTCTGTTCAAAGGAGGCGGGCCGCAAAGTCGGCCACCGCAAAGCACACTGCTGCCTTTGTTCTGTGCAAATTTAGTGGAACCAGCAGGCAGAGTTGTATTTGGGCGGGAAGGTGCAAATAAGAGAAAAGCCCCGGGGACGCCTTCTTCCACGTGCCGTGGAATAAGCTATGGACTGAGGCAGACCAAAGAGCTAGGCACCACTACATCTATTTTCAAATCCCACAGCTGGCATTTTTGAGAACAATTTGTAAGGGAGGTCAAGGGCAAAGAGATGGATGGAAGGGGGATGGAGGAGAAAGGGATATGGGAAAGGAGAGGAGCGGGAAAGAGAATGGAAGGAAAAAATGGAGATAATACAGTGGAGAATGAGTGAGTGAGAAATAAAAAAAATTTAAAAAATGAGGGAGAACTGAAAAAGGGAGTAATGAAAGATGAAGGAGGAGGAGAAAGATGAAGGAAGAAGGATGTTTGTGAGGGAAGAGGAGGTGAGAAGTATATGTGCGTGTTAGAGAGTTAAGGTAGAAGGGGGGGGGTGAGAGAAAGAGAGGGAGAAGGGATGCATGCAACCATAAAGCAGAGTAAAGATATAAGTAAAGAAAATGAAGTAAATGACAAAAGATAGTACCTAGGAACGAGACCAGCAAGAGAAGAAAAAGGACAATACAGAAGGGAACATCTAAAAATATCTCAGAAAATAGAAAAGGGCAAGAAAATGGAGAAATCAGAGGGAGAGGAAAGGTAGCAAAATAGAACAATAAAGAAAAGAAAATCAATGAAAATTTGAAGTATAAATGAGAGTAAAGAAAATACATTAAAGAAATTGGAAAGGGATCATGAGACAGAATCAACAAAGAAGCACAAAAGATGTAGTTAAGGAAACTAAGAGCAAGAAATGAAAAAGTCTGAAAAATATTTTATTGAAAAATAGCATGTTCATTGCAGAGTAGATTAGCTCACCAGGTGTACTAGGCAATGGTGGCCTTAGGGTTGTTCAGGTCCTAGGAAAAAGAATCATTCATGAGGCCTGTTAAAGGCTTAATTTTCATGACCTATAAGCATTTTGACTGTCTTCAATTTCACTTTGTCCAAATACATGAAACTGTAATGCAATGAAAACTGTATTTTGAATCTTTTCAATATATTTTTTAGGGGGGGGGAGGAGGAGGTGGGAGGGATTAGCTAAAGTGATGCAGAAGTAGGAACGACTGAGGTCTCTTCTTTGCCAAAACTTCACTTGGTTATGAAATTTTGCGGTACTATATAAGGTGTGAGGCCATTGGCCTGGTCTTCCATGCCCTAAACACCACTGGCAATGTGGTTAGTATTCACTCGACAGAACTACTGAGCCCTAGCATCCTTGTGTGCACGTTTGTCTTTGGGGAAGAGGTTTTGTAGTGGGAGAAGTGTTACTGCCCAAAATGTCTAGCCAGCAAAGGTTAGAAAAAATAAAAATGTTTTGATTTATATATTCAAAGCTGCCAACTTCAGCAATGTCAATATGTAGCATCGCTTAATATTTTGCACAGTACAAGAAGAAACACATTTCTGCTCTGCTGTTGTGCCACATAACAGTGTCTGGGGGACAATTTCTCCAAATGGGTTAATTTTGCACCTACCGTGACAGTCATGAACCTCACCCATAAGCCAGGGTATGTAGAGTATGATCTCGGTCTCTCACATTCACTGCTAAAACGCGCCATAATACATGCATCGTGCCAAAGGAAGCTTCCTTCCGGAGTCTGCTTTTTTGGAGTTTCCAGTTCAGTTTTTGTCTGCACATTTCTATTTCTATATTATGGTCCCTCATTCTGTATTTAGCGAGGGTCTTCATGTTTTGTTTGTGACTTAGATGAAGTATCTGTGTAGGTATCAAGGATCTATAGTAATCCTGCTTGTCCTGCTTTCCGACTAAGAAAAGTGCTGGTGTACTAGGAATTCATATAGTGGTGTTAATGCTGTCTTCTTAAAGACTCTATGGGCAATTGTGGGGCAGGGCTATGGTGGGAGCGATTGGTTCCCCCCTCTCCAAGTAAGGATGACCCTGCATGTGGGAGGGTAAAGAGGCACTCTGGAGAGGTAAGAAGGAATTCTGCTGGAAGCTGAGATCATCTCTAAGATGGGGGCGGAAAAGTAAAAGTTGGCTCAGAGTACCATGACCCCTTGAGCCGGCCCTATTGCCATGACATTGCAGAACACCAAGTGTCCTGATAATAACTGTCTGGTGTATTTTTGGAAAGAAACAGTTTGATGTGTCTGAAAACTGGATGCTTTGCCCACCCATTTCTGTAATGTGGACCATTTACCTCTGGAATGGAAGTCTGCTGTAAGAACCCGCATTAGGAACTAAAGTTGTGCTTTTGAACCCAGGGCCAGCCAGATAGTAAATGTCTACCGAAGAGCATCATCTTAGAGAGTAGGCTTCGCTGTATGGTACCATTTCTGTATTTCAGCATAAACCTGAGTGACACTTCTTTTTTTTTTTTCTTTCTTAAGATTGCAAAATATGCTTTTTCAAGTGGAACAATGCTGGACATTGTAGATAACAGCTCTGTTCTCTACCGACTTCAAATGGAAGGTGAAAAGAAGTGAATTCCTGCTTCAACTTTTGTGTGTTTTTCCCTGAAATTTTGAAGGACCCAGAAAGCAAATTCAGTTTAAAAGAAGATTATCTTTAAATGTCTAATTTTTCTTCTTCTGTTTCTTTTACATCTTCCCCTTATTAAACATCTCATGGTATGAGCAGGAGGTTAATTACCCAATTGAGTAATATATTATGTATACACGTGGTTTTGTAGAATTAAGCTTTATCAGTTGTCCTTTAAAATATCTGTGTTTTCTCCAGGACCAAGCAGGAAGTCAGTCCTCACATATGGGGTGACATTGGCGCCGACGGAGCCCCCGTGTGGAGCATTTCCCCAGCTTTCAAAGAAAGCCTTTGAGAATGCAGCGTGCCTGCGCGGTCCCCTTCCCGCCCAAGGGTGCCATCTTGCTCAGTCTTAATTTTTCCGCGGAGCCCGCCGGACGTGAGTTCATGTCACCCAGGAAAAGTTGATTTTTTTTTCTGCGATTTTCGCGTTGTCTTATCTGGTTCGACGCCGGTTCCCCTTCCTTCCTGGGCTCGGTACACCGGTATCGAGTCCAGAGTTTTGATTTTCAGTTTTTGTATTTCGTGACTAGCGTTCATGCTCTTTTTGTGTTTTCACTGGCAGCCCGGTCTTTTGACCTGGCAGGGGCCCTTTTTCCCCCCATGGCTGCCAGCGGGTTCAAAAAGTGTGATCGGTGCAAGAAACCTATGTCTCTCACTGACACACATGACTGCTGCCTCCAATGCCTCGGGCCTGACCATGACTCGCTGGCCTGTGGCCCATGTGGCAAAATGTTGTCGAAGGCGCTTCAGAGCCGTCAGCATTAACGTGAAAGAATTTTCTCTGACTCCGCATCCGGCTGGGCCCGGACTTTGTCAGAGGCCTCGACATCTCGGGAGTCTGACCCCGAGCGCTTTCGGGATTCCTCTGAAAGGGAGTCTCCCTCCCGGGAGCACAGAAGGAAGAAAAAGCTGACGAGGGCGGCGTCAGTGGAGGCTCCTGGTTCCTCGAGGGCCAGGTCGCGTAGCCCTGACCGCCGCCCCGGGCTCTCGGAGTCAGAGAGGACTTCCAAACTACCTCGTGTGGAGCCGGAGTCCCTGAGT
Source organism: Ichthyophis bannanicus (assembly GCA_033557465.1). NCBI lineage: Eukaryota > Metazoa > Chordata > Amphibia > Gymnophiona > Ichthyophiidae > Ichthyophis > Ichthyophis bannanicus. The sequence goes on from CM066037.1 coordinate 430,103,960, forward strand.
CACGTAAGTGCAGTTGTCCTCGTGGACTCTCCTCCGGGGGAGCCGACATCGGGGCCCGAGTCAGGGGCTGCTGAGTCTCCTGAGCTTGGACTCAGGTTGACAGCCTTGGAGAGCAGCTTGGCTGCCTTCATGGAACAGCAGCGGGTGCTGATCGCCAGTCTGACCAGTGCATCTGCCCCGACCACTGGGACCGTGACGTCTAAGTCATCCCGGAGACCGAGCCAATCCTCGAGTCAATGAAGTCTCAGTCAGTGTCCCCCTCGACCTCCCGTGCGATACCCTCGGTGTCGGGGCAGGTGGCACCAAGGCCCACATGGCTGGAGCCGCTCGATTCCTCTTCGAAGGAGTTGGAGTGGGAGAAGGAGGACGAGGAGTCCCCTGGACACTGTCCGGATCCGGTGCGTCCCTTCGGACTCGCTGGAGTCCGAGCCTCAGAGACGGTCCCCCCCCCAAGAGGATACCCGGTTCTTGGACTTCGTGAGGGACATGGCCAAGGCCTTGGCCTTCCTTGCGGACGCCGAGGAGGAGCCTCAAGCCGAAGAGCTTGATGCCCTCCAGTATGATTTTCCTCCAAAGGAAGCCTTTACTGTACCAGTTCCTCCGATGCTGGAACGGCTGCTCTTCCATATGTGGGAGGCAACAGCCTCGACGCCGGTTCTTAGCAAACGGGTCGATTCTATTTATCGAGTCCGTAAGAGCCCTGGGTTCCAAAAGGCGCAGCTACCGCACCACTCCATGGTTGTGGAATTGGCCATGCACCGTCTGAAGAGTCAGAAGATGCACTCCTTGGTGCCCTCTGGCCGGGAGGCCCGGAACCTGGATGCCTTAGGTAGAAAGTGCTTCCAAGGCTCTATGCTATCTTGCCGTGTCCAGACCTACCAGCTGTACATGGGCATGTACCTTCGAGACCTGGCAAAGGAGATTGCTGGGTTCTCAGCTGGCCTTTCTGAGGAACCTTTGCAGAGGTTCAAGGCTTTGTCAACAGGGATTCGAGAGTGCTAGAAGTTTATCTCTCGAGCAGCCTATGATGGCTTCGAAGCTTCGGCCCGGGTAGCCACGGCCGGCATCGGTGCATGCCGTCAGGCCTGGCAACAGTCATCAGACCTGGAGCCATGGGTGCAGGACAAGTTGGTCGATGTCCCTTGCCGAGGTGAAAAACTTTTCGGTAAGCCCATGACTGAAAAGGCTTCAGAAATCGAGACTCTGACTCTCACCAGGACAAGGCTGTCCAGGAAGACTTCTGCCCCTTCTCAGAAAAAGAAGGGCTCGGGAAAGAAGCCCTTTTTCCCGAGGAAGGGTGCTGCCTACAAATCCTACCCTCAATATCAGGCCTCTCCAGCTCCCCAAAGGGTCCAGCAGGCCAAGGGGCAGGGGCATGGGCCCTGTAGGCAGAAGACCCCCAAGCCGCCAGTTCTGGCTCCTGCACAGCAGGGAGTGGGGTTTTGACTCCCACAGCATAGCCTCTTCTCCACATCTGGCTCCACTCAGCACCGGTGGTCTGCTGACCCTGTACGCCTACAGGTGGCCAGCCATCACAGGGGGTACCTGGGTCCTCAGCATAGTCCAAAAGGGCTACCTGCTCCACTTCCACCAGATACCCCCCTCCTACTTTCCAGGGGAGCCTCCAAGACTCCCTCTGCACAGAAACCTCCTCCTTCAGGAGTTGGCAAGTCTTCTAAAGGAACAGGCAGTGGAACCGATGCCTCTCACCACCTGGAAGGGCAAGGCTTCTACTCCAGGTACTTTCTGGTACGAAAAAGGACAGGAGGCCTCCGGCCTATCCTAGACTTGCGAAACCTAAACAAGTTTCTGGAGAGGGAAAAGTTCAAGATGCTTACCCTTGGGATACTGCTGCCCTAACTCCAGCAGGGAGATTGGCTATGCTCCTTAGACCTAAAGGATGCTTATACTCACATTCTCATCCATCCAGACCACAGACAATATCTCAGATTTGTGGTGGGAGGAAACCATTTTCAGTACAAAGTACTTCCCTTTGGCCTAACCTCCGCCCCCAGGGTTTTCACCAAATGCCTGGCGGTGGTGGCAGCCTATCTCAGAAATCAGGGAATTTTTGTCTTCCCATACCTGAACGACTGGCTCATCAGAGGTCAGTCTCTGCAGGATGCCAGACAAGCCATTCTTCTCACTGTCTCTCTTCTTCAGCATCTGGGCTTTGTCATAAACTACGCAAAGTCCACTTTGCTCCCCTCACAGAACCTAGAGTTTATAGGGGCAAGATTAGACACCCTGCAGGCAAGAGCTTACTTGCCCGAGGACGGGGCCCACAGACTGATGGACTTGGCCAACCAGTTCCAAAGCAATTGTCAGGTCTCTGCCAGGCACTTCCTGTGGCTCCTGGGCCACATGGCATCCACGGTGCATGTGACTCCGAATGCCCGTCTGTACATGCGGGCTGCTCAGTGGTGCCTCAGAGCTCAGTGGGCGCAGGCCACAGGCGACCTCCGAGATAGAGTAAAGGTGCCCAAACCACTTTTGGACTCCTTGCAGTGGTGGCTACATCTCCCAAACCTTCTCAGGGGGGTACTCTTTCAGGCCCCAGCTCACACAAGGGTGCTGACGACCGATGCTTCCTTAAAGGGCTGGGGAGCACATTGCCAGGGCCTCTGGCTGGGGTGCGCCAGGGCCTCTGGTCTCCTTGGGGAGGCCACACAGCAGATAAATCTTTTGGAACTGCGAGCAATCCGCTTGGCTCTACAGACTTTTTCTCATGCCCTCTCTCACCAGTCTGTCTTTGTTCAGACAGACAATCAGGTAGCAATGTTCTATGTGAACAAGCAAGGGGGCACAGGGTCCAGACTCCTATGTCAGGAGGCACAGGCCCTTTGCTCCTTTGCAGTCAAACAAGGCATGTTTGACTGCAAAGGAGTCTCATATTCATTAATTCACAACTAACTTTTTCCTTTTTCTTACTCTATCTATCTTACAATACCCAATTCTCCACATTATCACATTTACTCTTTACACTAATAATTCTAGTGAACTACAATACATTTTTCCCTGCTCAGATAAGTTGATAAGATTTTTTAAATTTGTAAATATTTAAATCTGTATATATGTTTAAACTATCTATATACCTAATCAGCATTTACTCAGCATTGTAACCCTCAAATTACCATTTTATTATATACAATTTAATGTTCACTGTAATTTCAATTGTTTGAATAAGTTTCAATGTAATGTTCAAGTTTTGTTCTATGTAAACCGCTTTGATTTTTCTGAAAGGCGGTATATAAAACCGTTCAATAAATAAATAAAAAAATAAAAATGTTTCTCAAAGCAGTTTATCTACCTGGTCAGGAGAACTTCTTGGCAGACAAACTAAGCAGGATTCTCCAGCCTCACGAATGGCAGTTGAATCCACTGGTGGTCCAGCAGATCTTTCTACGATGGGGACTGCCATCCATCGATCTCTCTGCAAGTCCACTGAACCGTCAGCTGCCCAGGTTTTGCTCCAGACAGCCGCATCCCCTGAGAATGGCAGCAGATGTGTTTATGATCTCTTGGTCTATGGGTCTCCTGTATGCGTTTCCTCCCATGCCCCTGGTGGCCTGAACTCTGTTCAAGATTCTATAGGACAAGGCCTCGGTGATTCTGGTATCCCCCAGATGGCCGAGGCAACCGTGGTTTCCACTTCTTCTGCAGTTGGCAGTGGAAACTCCATTCCCTCTGGGGTTGCAACCCGATCTCCTGTCTCAGGATCAGGGTTCCCTTCTGCACCCCAATCTCAGATCCCTCAATCTGATGGCTTGGCTACAATACCTACTTCACCTGTCAGACCTAGGCCTTAAGTTCATCTCTGTTCGGGTCCACCTCAGTGCTCTATCAGCACACCACTCACCGGTGGAGGGACAATCTCTGTCGGTTTACCCCTTGGTGTCCTGCTTCCTCAGAGGCCTGCTTTTGCTCAAGCCTCCGATTCGTCCACCTGCCACTGAGTGGGATTTGAATGTGGTCTTGCAACAACTTACTCGCCCACCGTTTGAGCCGATGGCTACTTGCCATTTACGCTGCCTTTCTTGGAAGGCGCTCTTCCTGGTAGCTCTTACCTCGGCCAGATGTGTGAGTGAACTACAAGCTCTGGTTTCTGATAGACCGTACACACGGTTCTATAGAAACAGAGTGGTCCTACGGACCCATCCGAAGTTCCTTCCAAACGTTGTCTCCTCCTTCCACCTCAACCAGGAGGTGGTTCTTCCTACATTCTTTCCCAGGCTGCATACCAGCCAGGCTGAAACAGTCTTGCATATCCTGGACTGTAAGAGGGCGTTGTCCTTTTACATAGAACGTACGCGGGGGCACCGAAGGGCTACTCAGCTCTTCATCGCCTTTGACCCTAGTAAACTGGGGTTGCCTATCTCCAAGCGCACCTTGTCCACTTGGGTAGCAGATTGTATCACCTGGGTGTACAAGGCAGCCAGCCTCTCCTTGCAGGGTCGAGTCACGGCCCACCGTGTCAGGGCGAAAGCCGCGTCAGTAGCTCATCTCCGCTCTTTTCCTTTAGCAACATCTGCCGGGCTGCTACTTGGTCTTCAAGCCAGATTTTTGCAGCCCACTACTGCTTCGAGAGAGTCCCGAACGGACAGTGCTTTCGGACAGGCGGTACTCCGTAATCTCTTTGAGGTTTAGGCAACTCCTACTTTCTGGCCCTTGTGTTGGGCTACTGTATGGGGGCGTTCTCAGAGGATATTCTTATCACAGATGCTGAGGCTCGTCAGAGGGAGCCATTTTTTTCAGCTTTGAGTTCCCGGTAGCCTAGAGCTGGGGAGTCCCATATGTGAGGACTGACTTCCTGCTTGGTCCTGGAGAAAGAGTAGTTACTCACCTGTAACAGATTCTCCAGGAGCAGCAGGAATCTGTCCTCATGACCCTCTCTCCTCCCCTGGAGTTGCAGTCATATACTTTATTTTGTTTTTTGCTGTCTTTTAGCTATGTCATCAGACTGAGCAAGATGGCACCCTTGGGCGGGAAGGGGACCGCACAGGCACGCTGCATTCCCAAAGGCTTTCCTTGAAAGCTGGGGAAATGCTCCACATGGGGGCTCCGTCGGCGCCGACGTCACCCCATATGTGAGGACTGATTCCTGCTGCTCCTGGAGAACTCCTGTTACAGGTGAGTAACTACTCCTTTTTTTTTTTTTTTTGCTTTGAGAATGCTTTCTTCCTGTCAACATCTCCCCCCTCCAGTTTTCAGCCCCGTTCTTTCATTTGATTTGAATAATTGCAAACGTTGTACAAGTATCTACAACTTGTTAGCACACAGAGTGCCATGCAAGATACCTATATGGTTATAAGGTCCTTCTTCAAAGAGCTTACAATCTCATTTAAGCAAAATTAGGTTTGTTGCCTTGCTAAAGAAGGCATTGCAAGTATGGACAGTGAGATTAAAAATCAGGTCTTCAACTTGGATTCATCCATTAAGCTAGACTCAATTTCCATTGCTTTTTCCCTCTTGAGAGAGTTTGTACAGATTAATATTACAAATAGCAGCATTAGGGACCCCAGTCTTGCCTTACCCTATAATGTAATGTTACACCCTGACGACCTCTTAGAAGTCACATTGCTTCTTGTCTCAGCAGACTTCATCCTACATGAAATAAACATCATAACAAGGAGTAAAGTGCTCTATCCTTGCTCTTTAGGAGGGCCCTTTCCAAACTATACATTTTGGGACAAAGTCCATGGATCTTCTTCACCTGTGGCTTTTATTCCAAGATTCAAAGTGAAAATACTTTTAGTTTGAACACGTTCATGAAAATAACATGGGTAGTCCTGAAAATGCAATCAACATTCATACTTTTCCTCCTCTGATCTAAATGTGCCCTGCACTGCCCCATCCCATTCAGCAATACCATCTCTAAATATAGCTGCAGGTCATGGAATGTATTGAGGGAGGGCCATTTTCAGATGGACATTTATGTGCATAAAGGGCTTTAAAAATTGTCATTCCCATTCAAGGCATGTAATGATACAGCTTACAGTATTGATGAGCCTCTATAATAAGAAGCAAAATGATTCTTGGGTAAAGCTCTTCATTTTCAAAAATGACATAGCCAATAGAGCAATTTATTTTCATGCTGATGATACATTTTTATTACAAATGCTTAGCTTGAAGCAAATATCCTGCTGGTATTGCCTTTAGTGAACTTGGGAAGGATGGTCTTCAATGGGGCTTAGTCAAGTAACTAAGCAGTTACCCAGCTACGTTGCACTGAGTGAAAATTTTACCCTTCGGAATGATTCAAAATTGTGTGAAATTTTACAATGTGTACTTTTTTAGCCAAATTAAAGAGAGGTATCCCCGAGAGTGTACACTTTAAGAAAATAAAACATGTACATTTCGGATCTTCAAATGTACAAACAGAATTTTGCTCTCATTCTGTTGCCTGCAGATATAGCAAATGCAAAGTATGTGGGCACTTTTCATGCCTACATGTGTTGTAGGTAGTTATCAAAGGGAAACTACATGTAATATCCCCCTTATTTTATATCCACACCCAGCATGCATAATCTAGTCCTTGTAGCGAGAGTCCTTAGGGTTCATGAACCAGATACCATTCATCAGAAAAAATAGTTGCTAAGCAGATATGGGAGGGCAATAGTGATAGGAAAAGACGTGTGAATGTGGTGATTGACTTTTCTGGGAAAGTGCTACAGCGGAGCTGTGGGGGGGGGGGGAAGATATTGGGAAATGGATGGAAGAGAGGTGGATGCTGCTGGGCATGGGTCAAAGGGCAGCTGGAGAGATACTGGTAGTGTTTCTTTTAAAGAATTTCTTTCTCTTGATGGTGCTCAGCCCTGCACAGTAGCTCCCTCTCTACCCTCCCGCTCATGCCCAACAGCAATGGCATCCTCTATTCTTTCACCCATTGCCCAGATACTGCAGTAGATCCTGCTGCACTTCATTTGGTGGCAGCAGATCCTCCTCTTGTGTCCTGCTTAGCAGCAACTCATCTGCCCAGCATGGACACGGCATGTGGTTCCCTTCAGTAATGGTAGCTACAGCAGGGCAGACAGCTGAGGCATTTGACAGTGGTGCCTTGATAGAGGCTGAAGTAAAGAAGTGCTGGTTTCTGATGCCTGGCTTCTCACGCCTGCTCCGTTTATGCTGTGATTTTATTCTGGCAGCTCCTCATTCCTCCTCCTTTGTGGCGGCCAAGGCTCCTTGGGATCGTAACATGGCAACAGATAAAGCAAAGAAGCAATGACTGCTTCCAGGGGCCAGCTTCTTCCTACAGCGTCTACCTCCCGCTTTGTTGTGCTGCAATTTATTCCCCTCTTCTAGCCCTCCCCTCAGGGTGCACAAGTGATTTCATGAAGAGGAACCTTAATGGGGGTGGAAAGCAAATGTGCCGCCTCATAAATATCACGTGCTCTGGCCGAGGGGAGGGGAAAGGAGAACTGCCATAAATAGGACTTTTGGACCAGAGGCTAAATCTTTGTTTCAGTATTTAGCTCCTTGAGGTAGGGAATGACTGCCTAACATTCTGGCTTTTGTTGGTCAGGAAGGTCAGTTACCTTTGTTCACATTTACTATCCATAGTGATACTGTAGCAGCAGAGAATACACAACCCAATAATACCAGGAGTCAGTTCAGAAGGTCCAAATCATTTATTTGTGCACAAGACTCAAGCAAAGTCAATTTCAAAATGGCTGAGCGATGTTCTCTGGCAATACAACAACTTTTATAGATTTTTACTCCATTCTAGGTATAGAAAAACATTTCATTGGTCCCGGTAACCTCCCGTACCTTCTCTATTGGTCCCGGTACTGATATGATTATCCAATTATGTTCTTTGAGTGGGCTCAGCACCTGCTAACCCCCCTTCTAGTCCCAATTACAATGGTCAGTTCACCAACTTGTTACTTTCCTACTTTCAAGGCCATTGAGCTAGTTTGTACGTGTAGGGAAGCAGGGCTCTGTAATTTTTCTGTCAGCAGTTTTAAACATATTTTTCTGTATTTTTCCATCTGTTCTGCTTGTCTAAGCTAATTCAATACTTTACTGAGTTCTAATTCTACTGCAGCATATTGGGGGATGTGCAATTCCTATGGGCCTCTTCACAGGCTTCATTTACAGGTCAAGCTAGTTAGGCCTGTCTGATTAGTTCAATTAGCATGGAGCATAGGCCTTCGCCTACCACATTCCCCCCTTTGATTATTCTCACCCGCAAGTGAGAAAGGGTGAGAAGCAAATCACATAATACTAAATAAAGATATCACTCTGTGGTATAGGGTAGTAGTTTCACATAGCTGGTAGCTTTGTAGCTGCCTTACGCTCTACAGTGTCATTAATAACTGAAGTTATCATTTGCAAGCAAAATGGCAAGAAACAAGGGAGCAACAAGCAGATAGTCAGAGTCCATAGTTTGGCAAGAGTGGGAAAAAGAACTAAAAGAATTAGAAGGTTCAGGAGCATTTATGCCGGACCACCAAGATGTCGTCTTTGTTGTGCTGTTGTAAAACCTCTGATTTAGACAGTCCAGCTGTCTGATCTTCATAGCAAATTGTGGTCCGGTGCGAACAAAACACAAACTGTCAACAATGGGGTGGGCCAATACCCACTCACTAGTAGTATTATGTAAATCAGTCTGATTGTAGGGGATGGAATAATTCAGTTCTTGAGAACAAACAGTCATAAATGTGGAGACTAGATGCTACTGCTTCGGCAAGTTCAAGAAACAAGTTCTGGGAGGCATGAAGAACCTTTAGCCCAGTTCGTGTGTTACTTATACAGGCTGCACAGGGAGGTAAAGCAAAAGTCATTTCAAAGCACTCCAAGGCTGCTGCCAAAATAAAGCAATAATAAGAATTCATAATGGGCATAGTCTCTGGAGAATTGGTGGAACTGTTGGTATCCATAATAGATAACAAATGTAGAGTTGATTGTAGATCCTCAAGCTTCTGCCGTACGTAGACCTACCAGCTTTGTGGCAGGAGTAGGACTGTAGATCCCAAAGTATCACTGTCCTCTGGGATGTCTCAGGTTCTTAAAATATCATAGTACAGTCTCTCAGGCTATTAAGGCCTCCTTAGAGCAGTTCACTTTTCAGGAGAGCAAAACAGTTTTTTTATTTATTTATTTTTTTCAGAGCATTTGAACACAGTCTCTTAGAAGACTCAATTCCTTAACACAACACAGTCTATTTCTGATGATTGCAGCTTTTTTTTTAAGATGTGAGGCTTTCTTTCAGATAAACAAACAGTCTTGAAATAGTGCAGTTTCTGAGGGACCAATAAGTCTTAGGTCCGTGGTTGTTGTCGTAGGGTGAGGTGCAATGGAGTCTCAGGATGCTGTACAGTAGTCCAGTGATCAGGTTCAGAAGCAGTTGCTGGCTTTTACTCGACTATAATGGATCCAAGGTTCGAATTCTGCGACTTTTACTGCAGTTGGAGTTGACAAGATGACAACATAGGGTCCCTTCCAATGCAGGGCTAACGGTATCCTTCTTCACTCTTTGATCCACACCGAGACTCCAGGCTTGAAAGGATGCAGGGGTTCAGGCAAATTGATGGGTGATCAATTTTTGTACCCAGGTATGAAGACTCTGCAAAACAGAACTTAAAACCAATAGTTCATGCCTAATAATTTCAGAACCTATCTGTCTCACATCTCCTTTTATTCCCTATAAATAGGCTACAGATTCTCAGAATCTCAAAAAGGGGAAATTGCTAAAGACTTAGCAGGGGCTAAGTATATCCTAAGAAGGGCTATAGGAAGAACCTGGGGCCACTTCAGATAAACCTCTTGGCAAAGTTTAGACAACTGAGTTTTCAGGGTTCTATTCATACATTTCTTACTTTTTCCTAAATTCTGAAATCTGTAGGCAGTATGTATCTGATAATATCAAAATCTCGGGGCCATACTTAATGGACTTGCTTCCTAAGGTTATCCACCCTCATTGTTTGTATAGGGCCCCATGTGCATGCAAGGGTGTGAGGGCATACTTGGAATCTGGGTACACATTTAGACAGGGCCCTTTTCCTATTAGTGCTCTAGTGAGGGCTATCGGTTCAGCTTTCTGTGGTCAAGTTTCTGGGGCCAGGGCTGAGGACTCAACTACCAAATCAGGGGTCTCCACTGCATATCTAGCACAACAATGTCCATTGATGATGAAACTGCCTTCAGCCACAAAGAAAGTCTGTTCAGGGTTCTCCAAAGGAACATCAGTCAAATCCAGGTGGCTTGAGAATACAGTGTCCATAATTTCTAAACAGTCATGATCAGGGGATCAAGACCAACTGATAACAACATAGCAGGATTGAAAGCTTGACTGACCCTTCAGTTGTATCTGGGGTTTTCACGCAACATCCTCTGATACTTCAACATTTGTAGATTTGTTAGCTAATAGTTTCCTTTGTGTTTCATATTGGTTAGAACAGAGTATGGTACAGTAACTTGAAGATTCTGTCTCAAAGTGATCTTGTTAGTTTTGCTCACTAGGGAGGCTGTAGCTGTAACAGCTTCTCAAATAAGGTCCAAGAGATTGGGTCAACACTCCTAGAACATTTCCTTGTGACTCATGAACATAGAGACTGAAAGGTTTTCTGGACATCTGGTAGACCCAGAATTGGTGACAACATCAGAGTGTTTTTTTCAAAGATCAAAAGGCTGCATCCTGTTCAAGTCCCCATTCTAATGGAGACTTTTCCATTCCTTTGATAGCTTGATACAATGGTTTTGCTAGCAGCGCAAAATTGGGGATCCATATACCACATACTTTGTGGCACCCAAGAAGGCTCTCACTTGCCTCCTGGTGGTTGGAGTAGGAATACTGCATACAGCTGCTTTGCATTCTGGTAAGGGTCCCAGGCGTCGAATTCCGCTGGACAATTGGAATCCTAGGTATTTAACTTGTTTGGCATAATTGCACCTTAGCTCTTGAGACTTTGTATCCAGCCTCATTAAAAAGGTGCAAGAGTTCACTGGTGGCTTGTAGACATTCACTTTCTGAGTTGGTGGCTATGAGCAAGTTGTCCACATACTAGAGAAGAACCCTTTCTCCTGGGTTCACATAGTAGCTGGAAAGATCTTGATTCAGGGTAGCACTGAAGAGAGTAGGTGAATTCTTGAATCTTGAGGTAATCTTGTCCAGGTGAGTTGGCCCCGCCTTCCTGTAGTGGGGTCTTGGGCTAAGCGTATGCAGAAAAAGGCATCTTTTAAGTCCAGAATGGTGAAATGTGTGTAGCGTCAGCAGGGATCAGTCCCAAGAGAATATAAGGATTTTGGTACCACTGGGTGTATAGTTTCTGCTGCATCATTCATTCTTCTTAGATCCTGCACTGGGCGGTAATCACCTGTCCCAGGCTTCTTAACAGGAAGAAGGGGAGTGTTCCAAGGTGACTGACATTCCTTTGAAAAAGTCCATACTTCAATAGTTTCATTAAATGGCAGTGGATTCCTGCAATGGCTGGTCAGGGAAGAGGATACTGCTTCACATGCACTGGTTCCGCTTCTGGCTTGAGGGTGACAATGACAGGGGCTATGTTCTTTGCTAGGCCAGGTGCATTATCTTTTGCCCATACTCCAGGTGGGGCTATAAGGTTGGTAGGTATACAGGAACTAGCTGGCTTGATTGGAGATGCACTATAGAACTGCTACTCTTCTTCTCGGGGAACAGTCAGCACCATCAATCCAGCAGGCTCTGGGTTCACAGTCATTTGCATTTCTCTCTCTTCAGCAAAGGATATCTGTGCCTGAAGCTTTGCAAGCAGATCTCGGCTCCAAAAAGTGGAATAGGGCACTCAGGCATATGCAGGAACTGGTGCATTATTTTCTGTCCCCCTTGTTCACTCATGCCGTTCTGCAAAAAAGGCTTTGTGGCCTTAGCCCCAGTAGCTCTGATAATGGTGATGCATCGAGAAAAACACAGGGGCTACTGGCTTTAGTATTCTGCTCCTGTATCCCTCATAAAGTCCATATATTGGTCCCCTATTTTCAGACTGACCATAGGCTCCTGGGGAACCAAGGAAACTTGAGAGTCCGGTCTGGCCTAGTCTTCATTCATGCTGTAGCCCTCTCGTGCTGAAACACTGTGCTTGGTTTTATTCTATCTTTGACTCTGCAATCAAGTACTCCCTCCTCCCCTCCTGGGGTGGAGTCAAGATACGGGCATTCACTTCTCTCTTTGACTGACTGACAAAAACGCAAATTCTCCTGGGCTGCTGGATTGCATGGGGTATATAGTGAGGCTGAATGATACTGTCTGAATAATAATGTTCATTTGTTCAATTAAATCCTAAAGCTTTCAGTTCAGTAAATCAGTGGCAGAGGGAGAGGTACCTAAACAAGTCTGGTCAGCTGACTGGCTGACAAACTACTTGGGAATCTACAGGGAGGAGTCCCCCCCCCCTGCCCTAGGCCCACACAGTTTCTCCTAGCAACGCTCTATCCGGGAGGGTTTTTTGTTTTTTTTAAACATTTAACCAGGAATCCTATGTAGAACTGATCAGGAAATATTCTCTGCACAATCTGATAAACATGGGAAACTACGGAGCCATAAAGTAACTAACACTGGCCACCCCCCTTTCACAGAGCATTTCTAATAGGGTGGGAGATTTTTTTTTTTTTTTTTTAAATCTGTAGTCTCCAGCAGAGCCTTTGCTAAATCCCTCTGACCCCCCTTCCTCTCCCCATGGTGACGTAGTTAACAACAGACAGAGGGGCGGCTATTCAGGCTGCATTTTCCTATGGACTATGAATCAGAACTATACAATAATGTTCCTCTGGGTGCACTTATTAGGAAAAAAAAACATATTATTACTGTGAACAAAGGGTAGGCAGACAACATGAGCGTGTGATAACAACAATTCCAATAGAAAGAACTGAACATATACACTTTTTCCCTTATTTTATTAACAATAAGCATGTCTTCTATGAGGTGCTTGCCGTAGTATATCAGGAACTAGAATTCAAGCACGATAAACTTCCTTATTCACTCAAGATTTAAATCACCTTCAAGTCGCGATGGCTCTTAACCTCTACTTTGTAGGACAAAAGGGAAAACAAAAGCAGTTTTCTTAATTTCTCTATCATTTCTGTCTGGACCATGAGATCTGCCTATCTGATCGGAATAAAGTATTTATTTTAAAGTTATATGCCGTAACATGTAATACTAGCTTTACAAAATCCTCCACACTTGGTCCGTAACCACAAAGCAGGGCTTGAGATATTAGAACAGCTAAGAAGCTGGAAAGGGGTTAATAAGAACTTAACCCTTTCCTAGGCTAAGCCCAAAACTATCGGGATTCAAAATTCTGACTAAATATTCCTATCAAATGATACACAATACATGACCATAACAGAAGGAACATCACTTATTAGAGCATATTGAACAAAACAGGCACAACTCTCCTAAAACAATCACAGATCAGCTCAGCTTCAGAACGCTGAAAACAAGCCCTCACAGGGTTAAAAAGACACTGCACATTTTACTGTCTCTAAACACGCCCTGTTTCTCCCCTAGCTAGTTGTGCTGAAACTAAAATGAGTGAGACAGCTTCTTGATTTTACAATGCCTAGCCCAAATGTTTGCGTCTGTTTCCTTTTCTTAATACTATTTCTTAATCGGTAAACTGTCACAAATTACCCAACAGAATAATCTCACATTTATACCAGAAGGGGAACTCGCAGTTTCAACAGATAACAAAAATCAGATACACAGTTAGGACGGACAATACACCAAACGCTTCCTCCGTTTCGTGACCTAGACGCAGTCGCCCGGCTAGGAACTGCGCTAGTCCAGAGTCCACTCTCGCTTGGTCCGTGCTGCCAAACCTCTCATTCACACTTCATTCACACAATCATGCTAGCAACGTATCCCAGGATGCAATTCAATTCTGTCTATTCTGACTAGTCTTTTACAAGTTCCAAATACAAGAAGACGGGGGTTTCACCCTACTTTACTTACGCAGGGGTAGTCGGCCCGCCTTTGAGAGGTGATCAAGCTCTCTTACCAAGTTCCAAGTTCAAGCAAGATTCAAATGGCCATGCAAGATTCAAGTGGCAGTACTGCTCTTTCTTATCTGTCTAGACACATGCTAAAATCAAAACTCTACTCACCGGATCCGGTCCTCAAAGTTCCCAAGCAAGCGCATGAGTTGGACCTTGGACTCCCCTCACTCGGGTTCGAGGCGTTGGCTCCAGCCGGGCTCGGCACCCGCCGAGGTCCGACCAGCTCCCTCCGATACAAGGGACCGGTGGCGCCAGAGAGCAAAGTCCTATCGGAAGGGCGCGATCCCGGCAGGACCAAGCCTGTAGAGGCGGAAAGTCGTGGTATATTGCCCTATATACCCTCTAATACCACACCTTCCCGGTCCAACGCACCAAGAATATGTAGCAGCAGAGAATACACAACCCAATAATACCAGGAGTCAGCAAAGTCAATTTCAAAATGGCTGAGCGATGTTCTCTGGCAATACAACAACATTTATAGATTTTTACTCCATTCTAGGTATAGAAAAACATTTCATTGGTCCCGGTAACCTCCCGTACCTTCTCTATTGGTCCCGGTACTGATATGATTATCCAATTATGTTCTTTGAGTGGGCTCAGCACCTGCTAACCCCCCTTCTAGTCCCAATTACAATGGTCAGTTCACCAACTTGTTACTTTCCTACTTTCAAGGCCATTGAGCTAGTTTGTACGTGTAGGGAAGCAGGGCTCTGTAATTTTTCTGTCAGCAGTTTTAAACATATTTTTCTGTATTTTTCCATCTGTTCTGCTTGTCTAAGCTAATTCAATACTTTACTGAGTTCTAATTCTACTGCAGCATATTGGGGGATGTGCAATTCCTATGGGCCTCTTCACAGGCTTTATTTACAGGTCAAGCTAGTTAAGCCTGTCTGATTAGTTCAATTAGCATGGAGCATAGGCCTTCGCCTACCACAATACCAAGTAATCTTAGATTTTTCTTCTAGGTGTGAATGTAGGACACAGGTGGAAGAAACTTCTACAAATTACAAAGCCACATGCCAAGGATCATGTTCTAATTTTTAATGATCTTCACGTTTTGATGTCATCATTGGGGGCCAATGACCAAGACACAACCCATCAGCTCCTTACCACTCTGCAAGAAGTTTCTAAGTAAGAAAGTCATATTTTCATGAAAAGAGTTAAATTATAATTTTTATCCCTGAAATTTTCTCCACCTCCTTTTAGGATTCCAGCTCCATGGAAATTGGTCTTTATTGGGATTCAACATCATGAACTTAAGTGTGGAACTACCCAGCGTGTTTTCCTCTTTTATTTTTATATTCCCTTCCCAACTATGTCCAGCCCACCATAGTGACAGTTCTCAGCCAGGAGCCACAAACCGTGGTTCCCACTAGAAGCTGGATATCTTGGACCCAAATCCAGACACAATGGGGTCAACTTTCAAAGAGCTGTTTGGCAGCCAAAATAAACAGCTAATATTTTAGTTAAGCCTGGCCAAAAATCGAGCTAAAAATAGCTATCCAGTTTTGTGGCTATGTAGCCAGGATAGAGTAAAGTATTTTCAGATGCAGAAGTTTATTCAGCTAGCTCCTAAAGTTAACCAGTTCATCCTTCTTAAAACTGACCCTTAGGTAACGCTGTGGAGTTATGGCTGAGATGCCCTTATCCAGGGGCTGTGAACATAGCATTCCCAGTCACCCCAGCTCTTTTGCATAGCAGTTTGCAGCACTACACCTGACTATTGGGACTGCTCTCTAAATTCAATCTTTTGAATCTCTTTTACTTGCTGCTGCTTACATTTCATCCTGCTTTATGAAATCACTATGAATGTAGATGGGTTTGTCTGTAATACAGTATTTCCTTGTCATCACTCCAGTCTAGTCCCGGAACTCTGGGTTGTATCCATCCTCCAGCAGCTTGGAGACTGAACATCTTCATCCCTTTTGTGATGTCACCGGTATATCCATTCCGGATCCGCCTCCTGACACCAGTTTGTTCAGTCTCCAAGCAGCTGGAGGATTGATGAGCCTGGAGGTCCAGGCTCAACTGTGAAACAATTAAGGAGAGATAGGTTGAGTTAGGGGAGAGGCATATAGAAGGAGGGAGGTGTTCATTTTAATTTTGGGTTTCTTCTTGGTTAGTACAGGACGGTTTAAGAGGAAAGCTTCCCATCGTCTTGCTGTAGCAAAGTGCAATCAATGAATAAGTCCAGGAGTCAATTGACAGGGTCCAAGCCAGTTTAATGTGCACAGGCCCAGTCAGTCAAAGCTTCAAAAGGAACTGAGCAAACGTTTATACAGAGACATAACCATTTATACCTCTTTTTCAGTTTGATACATGAGAATTTTCTATTGGTTCCAACTCGATACATGCAAACTTTTCATTGGTTATACATTCCCTTCATTTGTCCAATTAGAAATCCCTCCAGAGCCTAGCAACCGGCCCCCTCCTTTAGGATTGCTTGAACAATGGTACAGTTCTTAATTTCGTTACTTCTCTACTGCAAGGTTAACCTTGGCTTCAGGAATGCATATACTGAAACATTTCTGTTCTTTCACACACAGGAGAATAATAGAAGACTTATGGATTCATGAAAACTTATTAAGCATTTTAAAACAGTTTTCTCATTTTCCTCAGATTTTTGGTTCTTTTCTAGCTATAATGGGAGTTAGGATCCAGGCCTAACTTACAGGCCTTTCATAGTAGCAGGCCATGCTAGGTCATAGCCTACCACATTCCCCCCTTTGATTATTCTCACCCGCAAGTGAGGAAGGGTGAGAATTAAATCACTCATTAGTCAATTAACACGTTATACTGGTGTAATGGCATCATCATCGTGGGGTATAGGGTAATATTGCCACATAGCTAATACCTTTGCAGCTGCCTTCCGCTCTATAGTGTTATCAATTGATGATGTTATCATGCGTAAGCAAAGGGGTAGGAGACAAGGGAGCAATAAGCACATGGCCAATATGAATAGTACAATAAACATAAGGGCTTTCAGACCACCAATCCAGGAAAACAATGAACCAAACCACCCATCCATCTTTAAACTGTGCCGAGTCTGGACAGGCACAAATGTCTGCTCTCTCATCTGGGTGGCTAAATCTTCAACTACATGCCCATTATTATCAATCTGTAAACAACAATTACTTAGATTCAACTTCCCACATACCCCACCTTTAGCTGCTAACAAATGATCTAAAGCTAAACGATTTTGATAAATTTCTGTGCGCATTTGCGTACTTTGCTTTGCCAGTAGGGTTAGTGCTTTACTAGTTTCATTGGTTATTATTTCAACCACAGCTTGCAAACGTATTATTCGATTAATCATATAAACAGGAGTACGATATCCCCAAGTCCCATCCTGCTCCCAAGTAGCAGGTCCATAGTATGAGATGATTCTTTGTGGGGGCCATTCTTCAGATGACGCATCTCATTTGTCCCATTGGCCTATTTTCAAGGCCTCCTTCAGCTGTCGACTTCTGTACACAGGATATCCCAGTTGTTCTCCCTGGGATGTAGACAGAAGGAAAAAGGAAGGTCGTATGGTTTCCAATACACATGCGCCTCCCCAGTGATGAGGAAGTCTGGCATATGCTCGGGTTCCGCAAATCCAGTACAATCCAGGTGGTGCTTGCCAAGAATTATATGCTGCTAAGTTAGTCCAGATACTGGCAAGTTTGGGGAACTGAACTAGAGGATTGGAAGGTTCAGTAGTGTTGACTCCTGACCACCAAAATGTCTTCTTAGTGGTACTGTTGTAGAACTTCTGATTGAGACAGACCAGCTGCCCCACTTCCATATTAAACATTGGTCCATAGCGAGAAAAACATAAATTACCCACAATGGAGTGGGCCAATACCCATTCACTTGTGGTATTGTGTATATTAGTCTGATTATATGGAATAGAATTGTTCAGTTCTTGTGCCTCCCAAGGCCATTGGTCTCCCACTGTTGTTCCTCCACAAAACAAACAGTCTGAAACATGGAGACTAGATGCGACTGCTCCCGCTAATTCAAAAAATAAGTTCTGGGAGGCAGGAGGAATTTTGAACTCTGATTTCATGGCTTTGTAGAAGGAGTGATGTATGCGATAGGGTGAGGATACATGAGGTTTGGTGTTTAATTGCAGATATAAGATAGTCCCAGGATCTATACCTCCTCCTGCAATACGCAACCCAAACTTGTATCCTTGCTTCCAGTGGCTGGGGTTGGCTATGAGGAGTTGTAGAGGATTACAGGCACCTTTCTGGCATTTCTTGGGTTGTGGTAGTCTGATCTTTGTTAGGCTGCCTTTGAGATGATCTCCATCTCGTCCCGTCGGTGCATTCTTCCAGGTAGCAAAATATACACATTCCCATTTTGGGCAAAAGTAATCATGTCTAGATGCGGTGGTGTAAATAGTGGCTGCAGAACTCTTTCCTGTACACCGTCTCCATCCGTAGGCTCCTTCTGGACACATGTATTTATCATCATGGTAGTATGCTCGCTCCCATGACCCACATCTGTGGTAAGCATTTCTGTTGATTGCATCACAAGCATCAAAGTTCAAGATGATAGGTTTGTGGGGTTGGTGAGGGGTTTTGTCGCATTCAGGATGGCTCCATTTTCATCATTCCAGCGTATCTCAAATTTATAGTATGATGGGTTTTGTCGAGGGTTATAACAAGTCTTACTTTTCCCCTTTGTGCAAATGTTCAGTTCAGTGCCATTATAAATACACCGGCTGACTGTACCAGTGCAAGTATAGTAGGAATGATAGAGCAAAGTCTGAGTAATCTTTTGTCCTGTTCGGGTGGTGGTTATGCAGGCTGCACAAGGGGGTAGAGCAAAAGTCTTTTCCAGGATTCCCAAGATCACCACTCCCACAAGGCAATAGTGGAAGAACATTGTGATTACAGTCTTTGAAGGTTAACTGGAAAGTTGAGGATAATGAACTTTGCTGAGTTTTCTTCTGTTTCTGCTGTGATGGTCATTTTCGCGTGACGTAAGTGGATTCTGAAGATTCTCTATAAAGCTGGCTGTCTCCTCAAGGTGAGTCGCAATGGAATCTCGGGATCATTCACTGATGTCCATTGGCCAGGATCAGGAGCAGCTGCCGGCTTCACTCGACTGTGGTGGATCTAGGGTTCGAATTCTGCCACTTTCACTGCGGTGGGGGTTGACAGGATGACGACGTAGGGTCCCTTCCAATGCGGTGCCAGTGGGGTCTTTCTCCACTCTTTCACCCACACGGACGTTCCTGGCTTGAAGGGATGCAGAGGCTCGGTCAGGTTGATGGGTAGTCGGTCTTGCACCCACATTTGGAGTTTCTGCAAAACAGAACCTAAAGCTAATAGTTCTTGTCTAGTTATTTCAGATCCTATCTGTCTCATATCTCCCTTTATTCCCTGCACTATGGGTGGAGGTCGCCCATACAAAATCTCAAAAGATCTGGTGGGAGCTGAACGTATCCTAAGAAGGGCTATGGGTAGAACTTGGAGCCACTTCAGGTGTGTTTCTTGACAAAGCTTGGATAACTGAGTTTTCAGGGTTCTATTCATGCGTTCTACTTTCCCTGAGCTCTGGGGTCTGTAAGCAGTGTGCAATTTCCATTTTATTTGCAAAGCTTGAGCTAACTGTTGGGTCACTTGGGATACAAATGATGGACCATTATCTGACCCTATAGTTGATGGTATTCCAAATCGGGGAATGATCTCATGGAGCAATACCCTAGTGACTTCTCGGGCTTTCTCAGTTCGGGTGGGGTAGGCTTCTACCCACCCTGAAACCTGAAAATGTGCAGGCTAACACTAACATATAGTGATATCCATTTGCACGGGGCATTTCAGCAAAGTCTATCTGTATATCACTCATGGGGGTCACCCCTACTGACTGAACTCTTGGGGGTGGAACAGGACCTTGCTTGGCATTATTCTTGGCACATATCAGGCATTGCTGTGCCACCGAGGTGGTCAGGGATCCTAGCAATGAAATACAGAAATGGGGCCTCAGGGCTTTCTTCATGGCTGTTTTTCCATAATGTGTGGCTTGATGAAAAGCTTGGACAAAGGCTGGCTCTAATGCTTCAGGGATGACTGTAGGACCTGGAGGTGGACTACCTTCTGGGGGTGGCAGCACTATCCAACCTTGTTCTGTCAAGACTCCTCCCTCCTTTTCACAATAATAGTCTAACTCTCTTGTAGTATATCGGGGTGCCCAGGAACTAAGGGGCACAGGGAATAGGGCTGCTTGTATTACAGTATCTTGGGTCCTAACGTGTCCTGTGGTGGCTGTCTTTCGGGCTGTGGCATCTGCAAATCTATTCCCTTGGGTGACTTCTCCTGCTCCTGCCTGATGACCTCGGCAGTGCATGACTGCCACTTGTTTGGGGGCCCATACAGCATCTAATAACATCAATATCTCGGGCCCATACCTAATGTCCTTACCCCCTGAGGTGATCAACCCTCGCTCTTTATACAAGGCTCCATGTGCGTGCAAAGTAGTGAAAGCATATTTGGAATCTGTGTACACATTTATGCGGAGTCCTTCTCCTAATGTCAAGGCTCTGGTGAGGGCTATCAATTCAGCTTTCTGTGCAGAAGTTCCTGGGGTCAGGGCTGAGGACTCAACTACCAGATCAAGGGTCACCACTGCATATCCAGCACAACGATGTCCATTGATGACCAAACTGCTTCCATCTACAAAGAAAGTCCGTTCTGGGTCCTCTAGAGGGACATCGGTCAAATCAGGGCGACTTGAAAATACAGTGTCCATGGTTTCTAAGCAATTATGATCAGGTGGCCCAGGACCTATTGGAAACAATGTAGCAGAGTTTAGAGCTTGACTAACTTTCAACTGTATCCGAGGGTTTTCACACAACATGCTTTGATACTTCAACATTCGTGCATTGGTTAGCCAGAAGTTTCCTTTGTTGTTCCATGAGAGTCAGAACAGAGTGTGGCTTGGTGACTTGAAGAGTTTGTCCTAGTGTGAGTTTGTCTGCTTCACCCACTAGGAGGGCTGTTGCTGCAACAGCTCTCAGACAAGGGGGCCATCCTTTTGCAACTACATCCAATTGTTTTGACAGATAAGCTACTGGTCGTTGCCAGGAACCAAGAGATTGGGTCAATACTCCCAATGAGTTTCCTTGTGACTCATGGACAAAAAGATGGAAAGGCTTCTGAACATCTGGAAGACCTAAAGCTGGAGATGACATCAGGGCCTTTTTCAAAGTCTGGAATGCTACATCTTGTTCGGGTCCCCAGTCTAGTGGGGATTTTTCCATTCCTTTGGTGACTTGGTATAGTTGTTTTGCAATCAGGGCAAAGTTGGGGATCCATATGCGACAATATCTCGCGGCCCCCAGGAAGGCTCTTACTTGCCTCCTAGTGGTTGGAATGGGGATATTACATACAGCTTCTTTGCGTTCTGGTCCTAAACGTCGGATCCCACTAGACAACTGGAATCCTAAATACTTGACTTCAGTTTGGCATAGTTGTGCCTTGGCTCTTGAAACTTTGTATCCAGCATCTTTGAGAAGGTACAAAAGTTCACTAGTAGCTTGTAGGCATTCACTTTCTGAGTTGGTGGCTATGAGCAAGTCATCTACATACTGAAGAAGAACCCTCTTTCCTGGGTCCACTGGATAACTTGAGAGATCTTGATTCAGGGCAGCACTGAAAAGGGTAGGTGAATTCTTGAATCCTTGGGGTAATCTGGTCCAGGTGAGCTGACCCCGCCTTCCTGTTGTGGGGTCTTGCCATTCAAAAGCGAATAAAAGTTGACTGGTGGGTGCTAGGCGCACACAGAAAAAGGCATCTTTCAGGTCCAGGACGGTGAAGTGAGTAGCCTCAGCGGGGATCAGTCCCAAGAGAGTATAAGGGTTTGGTACTACTGGGTGTATAGTTTCAACTGCATCATTTACTCGCCTTAGATCTTGTACTGGGCGGTAGTCCCCTGTCCCAGGCTTCTTTACTGGGAGAAGGAGGGTGTTCCAAGGTGACTGGCATTCCTTGAGAAGTCCGTACTTCAGCAGTTTCATCAAATGGCAGTGAATTCCTTCTATGGCTGGTCGAGTTAGAGGATACTGCTTCACATGCACTGGTTCCACTCCTGGCTTGGGGGTGACAATGACAGGGGCTATGTTCTTTGCTAGGCCAGGTGGATTATCTTCTGCCCATACTTCAGGTGGGGCTATAAGGTTGGTAGGTATATAGGGACTAGTTGACTTTATTGGAGGTGCACTATAGAACCGCCATTCTTCTTCTCAGGGAACAGTAAGCACCATCAATCCAGCAGGCTTTGGGTTCACAGTCATTTTCATTTCTCCCCCTTCAGCAAAGGATATTTGGGCCTGGAGCTTGGCAAGCATGTCTCGGCCCAATAGTGGAATAGGGCACTCAGGCATATACAAGAACTGGTGCGTTATCTTCTGACCCCCTAGTTCACACATGCGGTTCTGCAAGAATGGTTTTGTGGCTTTATTTCCAGTGGCTCCCACAATGGTGACAGATCGTGAGGACAGAGGAGCTACTGGTTTGGCTACTACTGAATGTTCTGCTCCTGTATCTACCATGAATTCCATGTATTGGTCCCCTATCTTTAAACTGACCATAGGCTCCTGGGGACCCAGGGTGAACTTGGAGCCCGGTCTGACCTAGTCTTCATCTATGTCATCCAGATCATAGCCCGTTGCTACTGCCACTCCCTCAATGGCTTCTTCCCTCTCCTGCTGGAACTGTGTTCGATTCATTCCTCCCCTCCTTCAAAATCTTCCTCCTGGCCTCCAGGGACTCCCTCCTCCCCTTGCAGGGGTGGAGTCCAGATGCGGGCACTCATTTCTCCAATGTCCTTCTTCCTTGCAGTAGGCGCACTGATTTGCACCCAATTGAGGCCTTTCGCTTCCGCGGCCTCTTCCACGTCCTCTGGTCCTTTGATTAGGAAAACCTCCTCCACGTCGTTCAGTTATAGCAGCAGCAAGAAGATCTGCCTTCTTCTTCATCTTTCGTTCACTTTCTCTGTCTCGTTCATTTTCACGATTCACAAATACTTTCTGGGCGACTTCCATTAACTGAGCCCCCAAATCCATCCAATTTCTGCAATTTTCGTTTTGTGTCTCTCTGGGACTGACTAACAAAGGCCGCATTTACCATGCGTAAATTTTCCTGAGCAGCGGGATCATATGGGGTATACAATCTATAAGCTTCAGACAACCGCTCATAAAAGGCCGCTGGGCTCTCATCTGGACCCTGGAGAACTTCCGATAATTTCCCGATATTCATGGCCCTCTGGCTTCCCTTCTTCAGGCCTTGCAATAAGGCCTGGCGAAATCTGGTTAGGGCCGCCGCCACGCTTTCCTCATTCGGGTCCCACCTGGGATCTTCATTGGGGTATTCTGCAGCTACTGCTTGCGGGGGATTTATTCCTCCCCTTTCTACAGGGTTCTCTTCTAATCATCGGAGGGCTGCTTTCCCGATTCGGCCTCGCTCCTCAGTAGTGAAGAGGGTGGACATGAGCTGGCGACAATCAGCCCAGGTAGGCTGATGGGTTTGCATAATGCTAGACATTAATTCTGTTAATTCCTGAGGCTTGGCTGTATAGGAAGCATAATGCGTTTTCCAGTTTAATAAATCTGTGGTGGAAAAGGGTACATAAACTAAGCTGGTTGGTCCTGGTGCCATCTGGCCCTGATCATTTAAAACAGGCATTCCAGGCACTTGGCGTAATGGCATTAGGTGCCCTGCTTTCTCCTTCTTCTTGGGAGTTACGCTTCTTAAATCATAAGGCTCCCGGACATAAATCTCCTTGGTGGGTGACCCTGAACTGGCAGGAGAGCCTCCGCTTTCTATCTCATCAGAGGACTCGAGTCCCCCTGTTGTGCTTGGGCCTGACTCGGGACTTTCACTTGGGGTAGGGCGTTTCTTAGGCTGTTGCATCGGTATTCTCTGGGGCTCCTCTTCTGGCTCTACTTCAGGTCGTGGTGCTATGGGGACTAACTTCTGTGGGTGCTGGGGTAACCTATCCAGAATATCTGGGGACTCTGGGTCAGAATACACAGGTGGCTTCTCTTCCTTAGCCTTTTTGGTTCCCCTAGTAGTAGCTACAAATATTTTACAGTGCTCCTCATAACAGCGCTTCATCCATGAGGGCTGCTGTTCACATACACTTAACCAGGAATCTATATAGGGGAACTGGTCAGGATACACTCTTAATATGAGCTGATGGATTCGTAAAACTGTCTCAAAATCAAAGGTGCCCCCTCGGGGCCATGAAGCAGCTAATGCGGGCCACTCCCTTTCACATAACATTTTTAATCTGGATGGAGTCATTTTTGTCCCATAATCACCCGAAAATCCTTTACGGAAATTCTTGATCATACATGCCAACAGAGTTTGCGTGGACTCCGTCCCTCCCATAATCTAAACGCACCTACGTACACTACCTACGTACTCAACGTACCTGCGTACGTTACGTACCCTACGTTCCTACGTACACGTAATGACGTACAAGACAACGAACAATAAGGATAGGTAGTATGGCTGTAGGTAAGGGGTCCGTACAGCCCACAGAACACTGGGGGGGGACAAACACTACTCGCTTCCTCCTGTTCGTGACCTGGGGGCGGTCGCCTGGCCAGGAACTGCGCTACTTAGGAGTCTGCTCTCGCTCGGTCTGTATTTCAAGACCTCTCACTCACACACGCAAGCATATTTCAACAAGATATCATATTTCAATATTTCAAGTGCCCAGGTTTTCTGACTAACTGACTATTCCAAACAAGAAGGGTCGATGGCTTCGGCTTCGGCTTCGGCTTTCCTTACGCGGAGCTTACTAGGACCGCCCTTATGGGAGGTGATCAGGCTCCCTTGTCTCGCCCACACTCATGTGAGATTTCCCAGTTAGTTTATACCAAATATACCAAATCAGTCTTGCGCAGGCTGTTCTTTCTGACTATCGAACTACAAAAATGTCTACTCACCGGATCCGGTCCCCGATACTACACCAGCTTCTGAGTTGGAACCTGGACTACCCCGGGTCGGAGGTGTTGGCCAGCTGGACCCGATGGCCCGCCGAGGCAGGCAGAACCCTCTCCAGCACAAAGGGGCCGGCGGCGCCTGAGGTTTCCCCCGTGGTCGGACAGACACGGTTCCAACCGGGCCAAACCTCAAGGCGAATTACGTGGATTATTCACTTGAATACCATTTACCACTCGCACTTCCCGGCCAACGCACCAAGAATATGCTGTAGCAAAGTGCAATCAATGAATAAGTCCAGGAGTCAATTGACAGGGTCCAAGCCAGTTTAATGTGCACAGGCCCAGTCAGTCAAAGCTTTAAAAGGAACTGAGCAAATGTTTATACAGAGACATAACCATTTATACCTCTTTTTCAGTTTGATACATGAGAATTTTCTATTGGTTCCAACTCGATACATGCAAACTTTTCATTGGTTATACATTCCCTTCATTTGTCCAATTAGAAATCCCTCCGGAGCCTAGTAACCGGCCCCCTCCTTTAGGATTGCTTGAACAATGGTATAGTTCTTAATTTCGTTACTTCTCTACTGCAAGGTTAACCTTGGCTTCAGGAATGCATATACTGAAACATTTCTGTTCTTTCACACACAGGAGAATAATAGAAGACATGGATTCATGAAAACTTATTATTAAGCATTTTAAAACAGTTTTCTCATTTTCCACAGATTTTTGGTTCTTTTCTAGCTATAATGGGAGTTAGGATCCAGGCCTAACTTACAGGCCTTTCATAGTAGCAGGGCATGCTAGGCCATAGCCTACCACAGTCTGACCCTCTGGATCCCTCTCCCTCCTTTTTTATTCCAGTTTTTCATCCATTTTTATTTGGGGTTGTTTGATTGGTTTTGTCCTTACCCTTTGCCTCTCCCAGTAGCTAAGGTGCCGTCTGAATTGGGGGTGAGCCCACTGAGGCAGTCAGCACCAGCAGATGTCTTGCCTGGCGGTGCTGTGAAGAGATTCAGGTGGTAGGAAGGCAGCCGACGGCTGAGAAGGAAAGTTGTCAGGTGTGTGGGGGGGCCCCTGCTTCCGCCGCTGTTGGCAGTGAGTGTGGTAAGCAGCTGGCCCCCGATCGACATTAGCTACGGCTGGGTGAGCCGGGAGAGTAGAGTCGGCTCCAGGGCCGTTCTTTGGAGTGTGCCGGTGGAGCGTGGCAGGCACGGCAGCTGAGAGAGAGGCTCGAGGCGAGCCCGGGCCGATGGACATCTCCTAGCTCCCGACACTACAACGGACCATGTTGGTGGAGCGGGAGGAGGAAGGACAGCTTTGGGGCGTCCAGTGGCTGACAGAGAGCAGCAGAGGTAAGGCGCTGAGAGAGAGGCGAGGCTGGGGCCCGGCTGCATGGCGTCAGCGCGGCAGAAGGTCGGCGGTTAGCAGGGCCTGTAGCAGCCTGGAATTTGCGCGGGAAGCCTTGTTTTTGCTGGGAGAGCAGTTTTTCGGCCTCGAGGGGCGTCCAGAAGATGCGGTACAGCTCACAACGGTATGTTCTTAATATTAAAAAAACAACAACAACAAAAAAAAACCTGACTGACTAAAGGAAAAAGCGGGAAAGACACTGGCCCTCGGTTAGGCTGGGGGGACATGTCTTCCAAGCCAATTTGTTTGCTCTGCGGCTCCAGAAGGGGGACATCTGCGGACACGGGGGTCTGTAAGAAGTGCACATGGATGGCTACTACTATGGAGCACGACTTGGAGGGGGGCGGCTGAGGGGCAAAAGGAACCTTTGAGCGTGCAGGATTCCGCTATGCCGCGTTTGGGCTTGGAGGAGCCAGTAGCGGGGCCGTCCTCGGCTCCGGATCTCCCGGTCTCACCAGCAGCCCTCCCAGGGGGCCTGGCGGGCATTTTTGCACCCGAATTGTGGCTCTTATCCAGCAGGTTTTTGGCAGCCACTTTAAAGAGCGTGGAACTAGTTCCGTGGAAGAAGTCTGCGGACTTAAGAAAGCGGGGGCTCCTTTGGTGGGGAGGCCAGGTAGTCCGGCAAAGAGAGCTAGACTGGAGAAGGAGCAGGATCGATACGTGGACTCTGAGGGAGTTCTGTCGGAGGACGGGGAACTCTGCTTGGACGTGGAAGATGAGTTGGAGGAAGGCGAGATCACGGACAGAGAGGATCAGGCAAGAGTCGTGGGAGTGTTTAGAAGGGATGAGTTGCCCGTGCTTATCCCCAAGACGCTAAAAGCGTTAAATATGCCTTCGCTGGAGCCAGCAGAGGATGCCACATTGGAAGATCCCTTGCTGCAGGTGTTTAGGAAGACCCAGTGAGCCTTCCCAGTTCATAGGGTGATTAAGGAGATGATTCAAGAGGAGTGGGATTTTCCTGAGGCCACACTCAAGGGTTCCAGGGTGATGGGTAGACTCTAACCCCTGGTGGAGCAGGATCAGGAGCTGTTTAAGTCCCCTAAGGTGGACGCGGCAGTCTCGGCGGTCACTAAGAAGACTACTATCCCGGTAGAGGGGGGTGCGGCGCTCAAGGATTCCCAGGATAGGAAGCTGGATTCTCTGTTAAAGCAGGTGTTTGAGGTTAATGCCTTGTGAGTTCAGGCGGCTATTTGTGGAGCTTGGGTAGCTAGAGCCTGCCTGCACTGGGCTCAGCGAGTGCAAGGAGATCAGAGCGTGGAAGACTCGGGGGAAGCTGCAAGGTTGGAGTCCAGGACTGCATATTTGGCGGATGTCCACTATGACCTCATTCGAGGCTTGTCTAAGAGCATGGCGTCGGTCGTGGCGGCACGGTGTTACCTGTGGCTGCGCAACTGGGCAGCGGATGGTTCCTCAAAGTCCAGGTTGAGCAGGCTTCCCTTCTGGGGGAAATTACTCTTTGGATCTGGAGAAGTTAGTAAAGGATCTTGGGGAGTCTAAAGGAGGCAGGCTTCCAGAAGACAAACAGAAGCAGGGGCGGCCTACTTCGTCTGGCAGAGGGCAGCAGAGGGAGTTTAGGCGCTTTCGATTTCCAAGATTCAGCCAAGCGTCCCACGGGAGATTCCCGGGTAGGAGTCAAGGGTTTCGTGGATTTTGAGGAGCGAGTAGGGGCTTGGGGCCTCGACCTCGTTCTCGAATTCCAGAAAGCCGCAATGAGATCAGGAGGGCCCGGGCAGGTCTGCTTCCCATAGGGGGTCGGCTGAGGGATTTTTACCCTGCCTGGGTCGAAATTACCTCCGACCAGTGGGTGTTGGAGCTGGTTCGCGAGGGGTACGCATTGGAGTTTCAACGTCCAGTAAGAGCGTTCTTCGTTCAGTCACCGTGCAAGTCGCGGGTCAAATGCAGGGCTGTGCAGGAGACAGTCGAGAGGTTGCTCGAATTGGAGGCTATTGTTCCAGTGCCTCAAGACCAATACGGGTCCGGTCGATACTCCATCTATTTCGTGGTGCCAAAAAAGGAGGGGTCGTTTTGGCCAATCTTGGACCTCAAGAGCGTAAATCGTTGTCTCCGTGTTCAGCACTTCCGGATGGAGACTCTCCGGTCAGTGATAGTGGCGGTCCGGATGGGGGAGCTTCTTACATCACTAGACTTGTCTGAGGCATACCTGCACATCCCGATTCGGGAGGAGCATCAGAGGTTCCTCAGGTTCGCGATGCCCATGGGGCACTTCCAGTTCTGGGCCCTACCATTCGGGCTGGCGACGACCCCGAGAACGTTTACCAAGGTAATGGTAGTTATAGCAGCGGCGCTGAGGAAAGAGGGCATTCTCGTACACCCATATCTGGACGATTGGTTGATCCGGGCAAAGTCAAAGGTTGAAAGCATAGCGCCTACATCAAGGGTAGTAGCACTTCTGCAAAGTCTAGGTTGGGTGGTCAATATGTCGAAAAGCAAGTTAGTCCCGTCTCAACGTCTAGAGTATTTGGGAGCCTTGTTTGACACAGAGGCGGGGAAGGTTTTTCTGCCGCAGCAGCGGGCGGAGGCTCTCAGATCACTGGTCTGGCAGTTTCTGGGCAGGCCAGCTCCCATAGCGTGGCATTGCATGCAGCTTCTTGGAACCATGGCGGCCACGATAGAGCTGGTCCCATGGGCAAGGGCACACATGCGGCCGTTAGAGAGAGCATTGCTCAGAAGGTGGTCTCATCAGAACGACCTGTTGTCACAGAAGCTGCCTTGGCTATTGGAGATGCAGCAAGCCTTACAATGGTGGATGAAGCCAGAGGTCCTCGGCAATGGAATGCCGTTGGAGACGCCATCCTGGTTGCCTCTGACAACGGATGCCAGCCTCACAGGCTGGGGAGCCCACTGCCAGGGGCTGTTTGCCCAGGGTCAGTGGTCCGAGCTGGAGAAGTCCTGGTCCATCAACAGGCTGGAGCTGAGGTCTGTACACCTGGCCCTAAAGGCGTTTCAAGCGGCGCTGCGCAATGAGGTCGTTTGAGTGCTGTCCGACAATGCCACGGCGGTAGCCTATATCAATCGGCAGGGCGGCATCAGCAGTCTCGCCATGGAGGCGGAAGCAGACCTGTTGTTGGAGTGGAACAAGAAGAATCTTCTGGTGCTATCACCAGCGCATGTGGCCGGAGTGGACAATGTGGAGGCCGACTTCCTGAGTCGAGTGAAGGTGGACCCGGGCGAATGGGTTCTCCATCAGGACATGTTCGAGATGTTGGTAGACCGGTGGGGAATGCCAGTGATGGATCTCATGGTGACATTCCGGTCAGCAAAGGTGGCGCACTTTTACAGCAGACAAAGAGAAAGGATGTCGGAAGGCCTGGATGCGCTTATCGAGAGCTGGCCGGAAGGGCAGCTCCTGTACGTGTTCCCCCCCCTTGGGTGTTAATAGGAAGGGTGCTGCAACGCATAGAGTGCCACAGGGGAACGGTGATTTTGATAGCCCCGGATTGGCCAAGGAGACTGTGGTACGCGGATTTGCAAAGGCTCGTAGTGGGATCTCCGTGGCGGCTGCCTAGGCGGGGAGACCTGCTGTCTCAAGGACCCCTGCGTATGCCTCAGGTGGATCGATTCTCTCTTACGGCTTGGCTATTGAAAGGGCTAGGCTGAAGGCCAAGGGTTACTCTGCTCCAGTCATAGCCACTCTATTGAAATCCAGGAAGAGATCTACTTCACTGGCTTATGTGCGGATTTGGCGAGTGTTTGAGGACTGGTGTGCGGACAGGCAAGTGGAACCGTTGTGGGTGGACATTCCACAGGTGTTGGCGTTTTTTCAAGATGGCTTGGACAAGGGATTAGCGGCCTCGTCCTTGCGGGTACAGGTGGCGGCCGTGACGTGTTATAGAGGTAAGATTTGAGGGCAGTCGTTGACTTCTAATCTGGATATAAAGCGTTTCTTGAGAGCCGTTTCTCTACTTCAACCGCCTTGTAGGCAGGGAGTGCCCAACTGGAACCTGCCATTGGTTCTCGGTGTGTTGTGGAAGGAGCCTTTTGAGCCCTTGGCGGAAGCATCATTGAAGGATCTTACATTGAAGGTGGTGTTCTTGGTAGCTATATGCTCTGCCCGCAGGATTTCAGAGTTGCAAGCCTTGTCCTGCAGGAAACCTTTTTTTATCTTTCTACGATTCCAAGGTGGTGTTGAGGACCGTTCCCTCCTTTTTGTCGAAGGTAGTATCGGCTTTTCACCTCAATCAGGCAGTCTCGCTGCCGGTGTTTAGGGAGCGAGTTTCTGGCTAGGCTTCGGGTTGCATCGATTAGATGTTCGTCGAGCATTAAAACTTTATCTACGCAGAACCGGGAGCTTTCGTAGATCAGACAGGCTGTTTGTACTGTTTGGCGGTCCCAGAAAGG
Source organism: Ichthyophis bannanicus (assembly GCA_033557465.1). Classification (NCBI taxonomy): domain Eukaryota; kingdom Metazoa; phylum Chordata; class Amphibia; order Gymnophiona; family Ichthyophiidae; genus Ichthyophis; species Ichthyophis bannanicus. Next base: position 430,134,642 of record CM066037.1, read on the forward strand.
GCCAAGCAGCTTCTAAGGCTTCTATAGCCAGATGGTTGAAGGCGGCGATAGTGTCTGCCTATATTTTGAAGGTCAGGGAAATCCCAGTGGGGCTCCGGGCTCATTCTACGAGGGCTCAGGCGACGTCTTGGGCCGAGTCTCAGATGGTACCGGTGGTGGAGATATGTAAGGCAGCCACCTGGTTGTCGTGGGATTCTTTTTTTAAGCATTACCGTCTGGATGTACAGGCGGAACAGGATGCCTGTTTTGGATCAGCGGTGCTTCAAGCTGGTCTAGCGGGTCCCTCCCCATGAATGGTTTCTATACTGCTCTGGTACTTACCCAGAGTTCCGGGACTAGACTGGAGTGACGACAAGGAAGAGGAAATTAGGCTTACCTGCTAATTGTTTTTCCTTTAGGAACTCCAGTCTAGTCCCGTATCCCTCCCTGTTGCTTTACAGACCAATGCCAGGAACAAGATACGCTAACAGGTAAGAGGAGTTTCTAGAATCAAGAAGAGTGGGGGGTGGAAGGTCCCTCATGCACTCAAAGAAGGGAGAAGGAAACTCTTGGGGGTTGGTCGACAAGCGTGGTGACACTTAGCCGTTTTTTCCCAGAGTTAGGGGAAGATAGTTGCAAGGTTTTTACAGTTCATTCTACTTAATTGTTGCTCCGTTGAGTCTGCTTTGTCAATAGAAAACTGGTGTCAGGAGGCGGATCCGGAATGGATATACCAGTGACATCACAAAAGGGATGAAGATGTTCAGTCTCCAAGCTGCTGGAGGATGGATACAACCCAGAGTTCCGGGACTAGACTGGAGTTCCTAAAGGAAAAACAATTAGCAGGTAAGCCTAATTTCCTCTTTGTAGATGTCCTCTCCACAACAGATTTTCAGAGTATGTTAGGGTCATGAGGACTCTGGCAGGCATATGTGTTTTGGGAAGGAAGATTGACCTTTTACAGATCTGTGCAGATGTACAGGCCATGGATATGCACACAGACAGGCCCCTTTAGCTCAGGGTAGAACTTGTTCATTATGAACTGTTTGTTATGGGGTTTCTACTTTTACTCAGAATTACAACTTGAAAAGTGAACTTTGCAGTCTAGCCCATTGCAAATTATGGCATCAAATAATATCAGTACTTGCAAAATAGAGATTCCATTTACACTCTGTTAGAAGTATATTGTTGCTTGTGTGATTCTGTCAGAATGGAATCTATTTAGTTATTTATTCCATGCTTAGTTGACCTACAAAGCTCCAAATGAAGACTAGACTAAAATACACATATACATTTTAAAATAACTATTCATGTCTAATCACACACGCAGTCAACAGAGAGCCTGTTTTAGAATTCTGTATGATTTCCGAACATGGAGATTACATACATTTATTTAGCAATCTTATATTCTGCAGATATAATCCAATTAACTACATAATGCAGTGTACAACACATCCAAAAATACATTGTACATTACCAAGTTTAAGTTACAATGTACAGTAAACCCCTTTGACTGAAATGATAAAGCAGTATAAAACCTTGTTAAATAAATAAATTTATTTATTTACCATCTTTCTCTTCTAAAAAGAGAAACCCAAAGCAATTTGTGGTATATAACTTGCTCCCATGTCTTCTTGCAGATTGTGACGCTTTTTTCTTATTGGATTGTCACTAGCATAAGAATTATCCAAAGGTGAAGTATATGAGCTTTCAAATAAACACCGTGTCCCTTCTTCCTGTTGCACGAATCTGAAGCAAAAATTAGTGAGAAGCAAGCTCCCAATAAAAGCTTCAAAAGAAAAGAATGGCACAAGTCCCTGCAACATACCAAGCTGCAAATTATGCTAATGCATATTACAGAACCCCCACAGTTACCCACATAGGAAAAACATTCAGCATTAGAAGAACAGCATGGGTAGGGTCCCCTTATGGTATATATTATTCAACGCAGAAAATGTGCAAAAGGATGCTACAATGGGGAGACAAGACAAGTGTTAAAGATCAAAATGAATTTGCACAGACGTAAGTTCACACAGAACAGACCAAGGTGTAACTTCTGTTGCCTCCGCTGTTGAAGAGCATTTCACAGATCAAGAACACAGCATCAATGATGTGGGTCCTGAAAGTAAAATTTAAATGAATTTAGGAACATAAAACTTTTGAAATGAAGATAAGACACTTTCAATTTGGACCAGACAGAACTTAACAAAGAGATGGGTTTTCTATCACTTTTTTTTTTAAGTGCTGTCTCCTGGTGACCAAGCAGCCTCTGGGTTTTCTTGGCAAGATATGACCAGAAGTAGATTGCCAGGCCTTTTCTTCCAAGGCAAGGCAGAGTAAAGTGACTTGCCCAAGGTCACAAGGAGTTCCAATGGGAATCAAATCCCAGTCTCCTGGGTGTTAGGCTATAGCTCTAACCACTAGGTTATGCCTCCAATCTATCGCATTCTAAACTATAAATATTTACAGCCTGATCAGCCATTGATCTCTCCCACTCCCATACACACACCCTCTTCCAATGAGATAATCAATGGAATGCTTTAGTGATTCACTAATATATTATGAAATGGTCATCTGTTGCTCATACTGCCTGGCTTGAAGAAGAAGGTTTTAACCTTCGAAATCTAGCCCAAAAATGTATGCATTAGTCCAATAAAAATGCATTGATCTATTTTTCCTTTTTGCTTTTTTATTAAGTAGCCTAGTGGTTAGAGCATTGGCTTGGTAACCAAGAAACCAGGCTTTGATTCCCACTAGCACTCCTTGTGACCTTGGGCAAGTCACTTAACTCTCCAGTGCTTTGGAAGAAAGGCCTGGCAATCTATTTCCGGTCACACTGTCAAGAAAACCCAGGAGCTGATGGGGTGCTAGGAGTCAGCACTGATTTGAAAGCACACAATGCATTGCATTTAACAACCGTTAGACTATTTTATCCTTCCTTCAGAACTGAAGAGATTGAGCACATTAGGCACAATTCTGAGTTGGACATGCCAGCCCTCTGTGTGCCCGATTGCAACCGGATGCACAGTTATCCAGGATTCTGATCCCGTGGGGCACATCTAGTCCCGCGTGATCAGAATTGCGTTCAGGCCTGTACATGCAGGCCAGGACACCGATTCTGGTCAGCCTGCACATACAGGCCTTCCCTGGTTAACTCAGTCAGGACTCTTGAATGGAGCTGCAGTGCCATGGCGACAGGTTGCCATGGCACTGCGACTCCATTCAAGAGCCGTGATCCCCAACTCCCAAGGCCAGGGTTGGGCTGCGGGGAATTTCCTCTGCCCCAGGCCTGCCAGATCCACCCTACTAGGGGAACTTATTCCACATCAGAGGTGGAATAAGTTCCCGTTCAGGCCGCCGGTCCCGGATGGACAGGGCCAACATTGGAATCAGCCCTGTATTTCCGGGACTGCCCACTGCCTGCCCTAACGCCGCCCCCTGCAATGCCCCTTTCCCACCCCCATCCCCATCTAACCTCCCCGTACAATGTGTGGGGAAGTTAGTCGGAGTTGGCAGAGGGGCTGAATAGCAGGGATGGATGTCCCAACGGGACGACCATCCCTGCTATTCGCACCTCGGAATGACCCTGATTGTGTATTATTACCATTTGCAAGATTAGATCTGAAGAACTTACTTTTCTAGTGTTGTATTCATACTGTGTATGTTTTTAATAGTAATGGTGCAGATTTTGAAAGATATAGAAATGAAGCTTTTCCTGAAAAAAGCAGCCCATAGGGAAAGCAAGCTTAATTGGTCCAGGCTGCAAATTGTTTTTTTAGCTCCGATTCTGCAAATGACCTTCCCTATGTTTGCAGCAGTCATGTGATTTGCTACGATTTATAGGGAGAAGAGGAAGCTCTTCTGTTTAAGAGAGTCCCTGGAACAACAAACCTGCAGTACTATAGTGTCTCATAACTCGGTCTAAGGCACTGGTTTAGTGTTTACTTAGAGATTATCAGAAACACTTCTGCAGAATCCCAAACACTGCCCGGCTTCAGAGATCTCGGGAAACGAGAACCATTATGAGAAGGCTGCCATTCGGAATACATATGAAATTTCAGTAATCTTTACTTTGCTTTTTTTAAAGAACACCTGTTGCCAATCACCAGCATGGCCTGAGTCAGCCATTGGGCCTCTCTCTTTGCCAGGCTCTGATGGAAATTGAGGATGGCAATTATAGCAAAGCAGTAGAATTAATCTATCCGGTTCGCTACGAGATCCATCAGATAGGGGGCAGCAATGCTCAGGTAAGATTGCTGTGAAGATGATTTTATGTTCTTGCTGTTTTCTACTATTGTGTTTGATTTTCATCCTTACCTGAAAAATGGTTTGGTCTCAGTCTCCTTCATATGGTTCCCTGTTAAGGTTTCTTCTCTTGTATCACCCATGGCACATCACTTGATTTTTTTTTCTTTTCCTTCCCAGTCCTTTTGAGAACAAAAGCACGTTTAAAAATATCATAGAGTTCTATGTAAATCCATTATTGGTATAGATGGGTTAATGGTTTTAGGTTTATTTGAAGTTGCTACTGGCAATTTAACCCTTGAAAAATATTTATCACATCAATATCGCATCCTTTCTAGACTACATGGTGCAAATGAATTTGGGTATAGTATTTTTGTGGAGATTCTTAATTTAACTGATTTATACTGTGACCTTGTCGTAACCCTAAGGATTTCCCAGTCTCCTTTGCTGTTGGCTTCTATCCCCATTTTTTTCACATCTGCTACTGAAGCTTATAAGATCTGTGTTCTCCTTCCTTCCTCTCCCCCCCCCCCTCCACCCACACTCAAACTTTAATACCTTTGAATATGGAATTAAAAAGTTATTTTTGACTAGTTTTAAGAGTTAGCCAGATGGATACCAGCATCCTGAAATTCACTTATCCTCCTCTCCAGGTTCAGGGGATAAAATGTAACCATCCAAAAATGGTGGCACCAGAGTAATTTCCTGGATTTGATTTCACTTTGGTCATCTGTGCTGGCAGCCAGAGGTGTAGGAGTAACTCAGGTCAGCTGCTTATCTGACCTAAATTAGCTGTACAGCTTTGTTTGGTTAACATTACCCAAACACAGCCACTTTGTGTTTAGTGCCCTGTCCACACCAATATCAACATGTCAGAGGATCAAAAATAATTCTGACAGATATTTTAGGGATTTGTTTTTGGGGTACATGTACACACTTCCTCAAAAGTAAGCTCTTTAGTACTGAGTTGAACTTTTTTGTTTGATTTATTACATAGCTTTGTGTGTTACCAGAATACTTGAGATCTTTGTTTCATTGCTTTAAAAATGTGTTGTAAAATGCCTTATAGAAGCAGTAGACAGCGTTGCATTTTTGTTAACTGAGTTTTTCCTTCCCCCTCCCCCAATAAAAATCCACAAAGTTGAAAAAGCTTGGGAGCATGTATGGCCGCCACCTTTTATCCCACTCCCCCACTAAAACTACGTCGTCATTGCAGATGGAGAGCAGTGACAGCAGTGCTGGAGCAGACGTCCATTGCTCAGCTCACTCTCCTTCCAGGTTCTAGCTGCCTTTCCCTAAAGGTCCATGGCCACACCGATGCATATGGACAGACAAAGCCTATGCGGTTCTTGTGCTCACTGCAACAATATAACAGAAATGCTGACGTACACAGATGTGGGGATGCTAATTCATACATTAAGATCAAATAGGTGGCTGGGGCTGGCACAGTGACTCGGCAGAAATGCTGTGCGCGGTCAGGCAGAGGGACATGTGTTCAGTTCCTTATCAAGTCAACTGGGGATGCTGCGGAGGCGGCGTTCACAGCCCCTACAATGGGGGGGAGGAAGTTGGGGTGGGGAGAGAGTCCGAGTCTTCATGTAATGGGGATAGCTAGGGACTAGATTTAGGGCCCATGATTGCAGGTCTTAGGAGACTTGGTACATGGCCCTCTGCTGAGCACTGTTGCGATAATGGATGGAGAAAAAGCAAGTTGGAAGGGTAAACAAAATAGGGGGAAACGATCCCAAGATGGCTGCAAATGAAGGCTCATGGTACCAGTTCCAAGACCTAGTTCCAAATGAATTGGAAAACAAGAGGAGCAGGAGGAAATGGCTGAGTCAAAAAATAAATTAAATAGGTGGATAAGGAGCCAAGGTGTGGAGAAATGCTTTGTGGGGGTTTTGTGGGCTTTTTTAATTTTTTTATTTGTTAGATTCAATAATGCATGGAATTGCTAGTTATGTTTTTCTTCTTCGATCTCACCCTTTTTCAGCACATGAGTTTAAATGATGGCAAATATCAGAGATGTAAGCCTGGTGATCGTCCCTTTGTGTGACCACTATGTATGGGGAGAAAATTAGAGCATTGACATCTAATGCCGTTAATGCTACAATACACACACAGTTTAGATAACTGCATTTTTATATTTGTTTTTTATTTTTTGGAATTGTGCCTTTCAGAGAGACATCTTCAACCAAATATTGATCCATGCTGCTTTAAATAGTAAATCAAAACAACATCAGAAACTAGCCAGGTAAATACAACTTGAAGCTTCTATATCTTTCAAAAACTATGAAAAACAAAATTGCTTTTAATCTGAAACAACTTAATTAATAATCTAGATTATTTGACATTGAATAAGAAGCTAAATATGCGCTTTTAGTTATATGAGGCACATTTTACAAAGGATGTCTAAGAGCAATCTGGAATATCAAAACCAGAAAGTCTGGGGGGGAAAAAAATACCCAGCAGGCACGTGCAAGTTCAGGTATGATTTCACAAATATGGACATGCCTGATATGGACATCTATGGAGTCGTCTACATGGACATCCCCAGAATGGTATTTCAGAACGGAGACATCTAATAGCGTAATGGTTAGAGTAGTGGATTAGGAGCAGGGTAGCCAGGGTTCAAATCCCAGTGCTGGTCTTTGTGATCTTAGGATGTGTTCTAAGGCCAAAACAAGTACTTTCCTGATGCCTTTTTGTGCATGGAGCAGGTCTAAACGTTGATGTATCTGCAGCATCCCAAATGTTTCTGAAATCGAACAAGGATGTTTAAGTCCACTGCACTTCCCCGGGCACGCCTTCACCAAACCCCCTGCCTACTTGGACATGCTCACACTGATGACATCTTTAAAAGCCATTTGTAGAATTATTCCGGAGATGTCTTTGTGATTTGGACATGCGCATGCACGTCTTCAGACTTCCAAATCAAGACTAAGACTTTTAAAATGACCCCCATAGAATCCTGGGGGATCCAAGATGGCTACCGCATGCTAGCCTGCTCCAGCTGCTTGCTCGTGTTGAGCTTTGTCCTCTATTACAATTTCTTCTGTGCTGTTTTTGCCTGGATTCTATGGGGAAGAGGAAAGGGAAAGTTCGGACTTACCTCAAAGCTAGCCCTTCATCTGTTCAAGCGCCCATAACAAAGTTTGTGTCATTCGGTGCTTCCAAAGATATTGCTGGGGTACGTGCAAGAGCTGACGAAAAGGTGGTCCTTTCCGCCTCAGACACCAGTCAGAACCCAGAGTAGCGTATTCCCCTGAGGGAGCCTTTTTCTCCAACTAGCGCTGAGTTGCTCCAGCATTCTCTTCCACTGCTTGGATTGGCGGAAGTAATGCCGTTGTCGGGGGAGCTGGAGTCCAGGGGCACAAGTTTTTGTTGCATGAACATGCCTGTGTGAGCACTTGTGCTACAGTGGAATCTTTGTCTACTTAGGTGCAATCTGTGCAAACCCAGTTTATTCTTTATTCAGAACAGCTCTGCTTTATATGGTAAAGTTGAGAAATTAGAAAATTTCTCTAAGAGACTTAGGGGCCTATTCTGAAACGCAAACTGTCTTACCCCATTTCCCCTTTGACTTCCCCGCACGGATGGAGCAGCAGGACAGGGAGAGTCAGCGGGGGGCGGGGTCTGGGCGGAACAGGGGCAGGCTGAGGTGGCAGGACGTATAGGGCCAATTCAGGTCACGGCCCTGTACATCTGTAGCGTCAGGGGGAACATGCTGATTATTCCACCTCAAAGGTGGAATAATCAGCATGAATGGGGTGATCGGGGCCAGATATCCCACCCCCCTGGGGCCGGGGCTGGGTGCAGGGAGATCTCTGCCGCCCGATCCAGGCCTTGACTGGCCAGCCGTGGGTTGGGCAGCAGGGAAGGGGGACACCGAGCCGTCCTCTGGTCCGATTCTGTATTCCACGGGAACATTTTTGCTCCTGCAGTACAGAATTTGGTCCAAATGGGCCCAGACGTGCCCCTGCTAGAATCGGGCTCTACGGTTTCTGAACTTTCCTAAATTAGCTACTGCCTCTCCAGTTGACCTCTTTCAAAAGTTTGTTGGAGGTTCTGGGGATGCCTGAGAATGCTTTACCCCCTACTTCCAAAGTTTTTTTATCTTCCATCTAAGAAACGATCTAGTAGTATTGTTATGGGGGAAGAATCAGGGGCAGCTTCTGTGGACACCATGAACTTGATCCAGGTTCTGGAGGAATCACTAAGTGAGACAGTGCAGAGAGCTGGTCACCTATGTGCTTGAGCCTGACCGGCTTTGACATTGTGGCTTTACTTTAGGGATGTTCAAAAGCTTTTCTGAGGGCAAAAAGTCTGGACTTTTCCAGATATTTCTTAAACACAATTAAAAAGGCGTCAGTTTCTGCCTATGCACCCGAAGGTTGTTTTGTTAGGTTTTTCCTATTTACTTTGTTTTTCTTGTAAATGTTCTTCTTTGAGGTATGTTTTTTATGATCCAAAGCAATTAAGAGTATTTTTGGATGCTCTAAGATTCCAGGTTCAGTTGTTGTCACAATTACGTCGTCTTATGATAGACTCTCTAGGATGCTTTATATATGTAGGGCCACGTGGCATGCTTATGCCTTTTGTATATTATTTCCTTGTTGTATGTTTTATTATGATGTTAACTAGCCTCTTTTCTAGATCCCCCCAGCCCCCCCAGCCCGTGTTGAGGGCTCTTAGTGTTATAGCATAATTTATTTCTGTTTTTTTTTCTTGTGCTTTCCCATATCTCCAGGAACAAGCAGGAATGTAGTCTTTACATATGGGTATCATCAGTACCGACGGAGCCTGCGTGGGAACGCTCCCCAGCATCCAATTAGAAAGCTTTCGGGAGCTTCCCACAGCGCCTGCGTGCTGCCTTCCCGCCTTTCCCAACTGCCTCTCTCCAGTTCTTCGTTTTCTGTGGAGCCAGCAGGTCGTGTGCCTGTCACCGCAGAAAATTTTCCTTCTTTTTTGTGGTCGCGTCTGCCTTCCTCGACGCTTTACCGGTACCGCCGGTTTTTCTTTCTTTCTTTCTTTCTTTCTTTTAAAAAAAAAAAAAATTCTTGGTACTTTTTTCCCATTTTTTTTCCAGGTGCACGCACCATTTTGGGCTTTAGGCCCAAAATTTTTTCCACAATGGAAAAACCCTCTTCGGGTTTTAAAAAGTGCACCAAGTGTGGCGGTATCATCTCCGTCACCGACACCCATGAGTGGTGTCTGAAATGTTTAGGTCCTGACCATTCCATCTCGGAATGTATGGCCTGTGCCATGATGTCCAAGAGAGGTCGACAGAACCGAGCTGCCAAGCTCAGTACCCTGTTTCCCTCTGATGCAGCTTCGGTGGCATCGACGTCTTCCAGGGCTTCATCTTCCTCCCATGGATCTCAGGTAACTAAACACAAGTCTAGCTGGTCCTCAAAGGGTAGATCTCCTTCTAAACATCGAGATGCCTCTGGCGTTGCCCTTGAGGATTCTGCACCGGCAAAATTGCCCCAGCGGGTGGCTTCAGCTTCCAAAGCATTATCAGGGCTCCAGGACGTTCTTGAGGCCTCAACCTCGGCAGAACTACTGGTGCCATGCTCTGGGGTACCGGCTATTCTCTCCCGTACCGACATCCAGGCATCGGCAGCGTCGATAGACCAGAGAGTCCTGGCTATTGAAAGCAGTCTGGCGGCTCTCCTTGCGGCATCGACGCCCTCGGAACCGCGTCAGACATTTCAACTGGTACCGGCACCGGTATCGGTATCGGTACCGATAGCATCGACATCGGTGTCCGCATTGCTGGCACCCAGTCATCCGATGCCTTCTGGTACTGATATTCCGGTACCGATTACTCCCGGTACCGACTTCGGTTGGTACGGGTATCGGGCTCTTCAAGAGCATCTGGACAGGCGGTACTTCGAGTCCTCAGAAGAATCTGAGGATTCTGATAGTTCTGTCGATGCAGGAATGCTTCTCTCAGAGGAGCCCTCCTCCCCTAAGCGCAGGATGTCTCCTCCAGAGGATATTTCCTTTCAGGATTTTATCAGGCTCAGGGTTTATCCATTACTGTGGCCCCTGAAACAGAGCCTAGGGCAAAGGAGTTGGAAATTTTACAATATCCCAAAGCTCCTAAGGAGGCAGCTACCCTGCCCATCCATGAGATCTTGCATGATCTCATGTTAAGAATGTGGGAGACACTTCTTACCACCTCGCCTCATTCTCGTAGACTGGATACTCTGTATCGAGTCCCTCCTTGTCCTGGTTTCCAAAAAACTCAGCTTCCTCACCACTCTATTGTAGTGGAATCAGCTATGAGAAGGATCAAGAGTGCAAAGAGACATGCCTCTAATCCTCCAGGACGTGTGCAGAACTTTGGATGCTTTTGGACGTCGTGTCTTCCAAGCTTCCATGCTTTCTGCCAGGATCAGTTCCTATAGTCTATACATGGGAATGTTCCTAAAGGAAGTCACAGGTGATTTTGAGGCTTTGAGTCATCTTCTTCCTGAGGATAGAAGGCAGGATTTTCTCACATTGGTTAAACATGCCCAAGATGTTTCTAAATTTGTCAACCGTGCAGCTTTTGACTGTTTTGAGTGCATAAGAGGAACCTCTGCCATTGCCATAGGTGCACGTACAATTGCTTGGCTCCAGGCATCTGATCTGGAGCTCTGGGTACAAGACAAACTGGGAAATATCAGATTGGCAGGAAAAAGCCAATGAGTTGGATGCTGACAACTCCACCTTGGATAGATTATCCAAGTCCACAGCTGATCCTGCTAGAAAGAAATCTTTCAAGAAACCATTCTTTTCTAAAAAGAAAAGATATTATCCTGCTTATTCTCAGCAGGGACGTTCTGCAGGTCAGCTTGTCAGGAAAGGTCAGCAACCACCCAAACAAAGAAAAGCAAAGACTGCTAAGCCTCAGCCGTTCCAGCAGTCTCAGCCTCCACAAGGCCTTTGACTTTCAGCAAGAGAACTTAGCCTTCCTGGCTCTCGTTGGACCAGAGCCTTCCACCATTCCAGGAAGGTTGTGTCACTTTGCCCCCAGATGGGGGCAGATAACAGCAGAGCATTGCACACTCTCCATCATAAAAGAGGGGTACAAGCTTCATTTTTCAAGCATGCCCCCTCCCACAATGATAAGACAGTTCAATTCTCCGACCTCTCTCATCAACCTGTTAGGTCAGGAAGTCACTATCCTTCTTGCCCAAGGGGCAATAGAAGAAGTACCCATCCATCAGCAGGGTACAGGGTTTTACCCCCCCTATTTCCTTATCCCAAAGAAAACAGGGGGATACGGACCTATTCTGGACCTCAGAGAATTGAACAAATTCCTTGTCAAAGAGAAATTCAAGATGATTTCTCTTGGAACTCTGCTGCCATACCTTCAGAGTCAGGATTGGCTTTGTTCTCTAGATCTCAAGGATGCGTACACACATGTTCTCATCCATCCAACTCACAGAAGGTTCCTTCGGTTCCTTTTTCAAGAAAAGCACTACCAATACAGGGTGCTTCCATTTGGCCTGGCCTCGCCACCAAGGGTGTTCATGAAATGCATGGCTGTGGTAGCAGCATTTCTCCGCACTCTAGGGATATTCGTCTTCCCCTACTTAGACGACTGGCTCATTCGAGCCCCAACAGAGTCAGAGGCCAGGACTTCTCTATCCTGCACGATGCGTATCCTTCAGTATTTGGGTCTGGTAATAAACATCCCAAAATCCAGTCTAACTTCCACTCAGTCTTTAGAGTTCATAAGAGCGTTGCTGGATACCAGAAAGGCAAGGGCCTATCTCCCCCAGGCCCGTTGCCTTCGCATGGTGCAGTTAGCTTCTCAAGCAGTGCTAAAACCTCATCTCACTGCCCGAGAAATGCTACAACTACTAGGCCACATGGCATCTACTGTGCATGTGGTTCCCTATGCTCGCCTCCTTATGAGGGCAGCTCAGTGGACTTTATCCACTCAATGGACCCAGGCATCAGGATGCCTGTCAGACAAAATAGCAAACACAAGTCACCTTATTTTGTCCCTCCAGTGGTGGAAGTCCACTCAAAACCTGTTGCTGGGGTCCCCTTTTCAACAACCCTTACCCCAGGCAACTCTCACAACAGATGCTTCTCCGATGGGTTGGGGAGCTCATCTGCAAAACCTCTTCACCCAAAGCACCTGGTCTCCACAGGAGACTCATCTACATATCAATCTCTTGGAGCTCAGAGCAATCTTCCTTCCTCTTCAAGTGTTCCACACCCTGCTCAGCTACAAGACAGTCCTTATCCATACGGACAATCAAGTAGCCATGTTCTTCGTGAACAAACAGGGGGGAGCAAGCTCTCTGTCACTTTGCAACGAAGCTTTGCGACTATGGGCCCTCGCCAGAGAGCATCAGATTCATCTCCTGGCGGTGTATCTTCCAGGCATACAAAACTCTTGGGCAGACAGACTCAGTCGAGTTCTGCTTCCACACGAGTGGTCTCTGCATGCAGACCAGGTAGCCAAGATATTGCAAATTTGGGGAACCCCGGACATAGACCTCTTTGCAAGTCCGTGGAATGCCAAACTTCCCCGGTTCGGTTACAGAACCCCAGCTCAGGGGGCTCAGGCCAGGGATGCTTTCCTCCTTTACTGGGGTCAAGGCTTCCTGTATGCCTTTCCACCCATTCCCCTAATTCCCCAAACCCTGTTCAAGCTTCAGAGAGACAGAGGCCGTATGATTCTCATAGCTCCACATTGGCCACGGCAAGTGTGGTACCCTCTGCTTCTACATCTCTCTCAAGCTCCCTCCCTGGAGTTAGGGTCTGCTCCAGATCTCCTGTCTCAGGAGGATCCCAATCCCCAGTCTCTGCATCTCAGGGCTTGGTTGCTGAAGGCCTAGATCTTCATGACCTTAACCTTCCTCAGCAAGTAAAGGATATTCTTTATGCTTCCAGGAAGCCTTCCACAAGACACTCTTATACTTTCAAGTGGAAAAGGTTTACCATATGGTGGTCACAGAAGGGTCTTAACCCCCTTGTGATACCTCTGGAATCATTACTGGAGTATCTCCTTCATTTATCCAATGCAGGACTTAAAACTAACTCAGTAAGAGTCCATTTGAGTGCTATTGCAGCTTCTTTCAAGCCTCTAAATGTACAACCTATTTCCTCCCATCCTCTTATAGCAAGATTTATGAGAGGCCTTCTTCTAACTAAGCCTCCCATTAGGCCACCACCGGTGGCATGGGACTTAAACCTGGTTCTTGGTCAGCTCATGAAGCCACCTTTTGAACTCTTAGCTACTACCTCATTGAAATTCCTTTCTTAGAAGGTTATCTTTCTCATTGCAATCACATCAGCACGTCGCATCAGTGAGTTGCAGGCATTAGTAGCTGATCCACCTTATACAAGGTTCCATCATGACAAGGTAGTCCTTAGGACTCATCCATGCTTTATGCCAAAGGTGGTCTCGCCTTTTCATCTAAACCAAGCGGTCTACCTGCCTCTGTTCTTTCCAAGACCTCATGCATCAAATGCAGAAAGGAACCTTCATACTTTGGACTGTAAAAGAGCTTTAGCCTTTACTTACAAAGAACACAGCAACATAGAAAGTCCTCTCAACTCTTTGTTGCTTTTGATCCTTCTCATTTGGGACTTCCAGTCTCCAAGAGAACACTATCTAACTGGATTGCTCAGTGTATATCCTTTGCCTATCAGAGTAAGAATCTTCCTCTGGAGGGCCATGTCACAACTCACAATGTGAGAGCCATGGCAGCTTCAATGGCTCATCTGCACTCTGTGTCTATTGACAACATCTGTCGAGCAGCCACCTGGGCCTCAGTTCATACCTTCACAGCCCATTACTGCTTGGACAAGGTCTCCCACCGGGATGCCTTGTTTGGTCAGGCTGTTCTCCAACACCTGTTCCATACCTAATCAACTCCTACCCACCATCCCTGGTAAGATGCCAGAGATCCATGGGGGGAAGTGGAGCTCTTCTCAGGGACGCACAACTTCTGGGGTCTCTCCCTGGCATCTAAAGCTAGGGAGTCCCCATATGTGATGACTACATTCCTGCTTGTTCCTGGAGATAGCATAGTTACTCACCTGTAACAGGTGATCTCCGGGAACAGCAGGAATTTAGTACTCACCCACCTCCCCTAGGAGTTGTATCTCTCTGTCTGTCTCTTTCCCTTTCCCTCTCTCTCTCTTTGTCTCAGCTTTAAAACTCAACTGGAGAGAGGCAGTTGGGAAAGGCGGGAAGGCAGCACGCAGGCACTGTGGGATGCTCCCAAAAGCTTTCTAATTGGACGCTGGGGAGCGTTCCCGCGCAGGCTCCGTCGGTACCGACGATACCCATATGTGAGGACTAAATTCCTGCTGTTCCCGGAGATCACCTGTTACAGGTGAGTAACTATGCTTTCTTTCAAGTAAATGTATATTGCTTGATGTAATTGTTTTAGAATTCTAGAAATAAAAAGTTTAAAAAAAAAGACCCCTATAGTCTAAGGGGTATGTTTACTAAACCGGGCTAACGGTTAACCCAGGCTGTGTGCAACTAGGTCCCATTGAATAATATGGGACCCCGTTGCAGATAGCCCGGGTTAACCGTTAGCCCGGTTTAGTAAACATACCCCTAAGAGACCTTTGCAGATGGGTTTTGCGCTAAAGTGGAGCTGGTATTCATACTAGCTTACAGTATTTATATTATAGCTGTAAAAGTCTTCTACCTTCAAACTGCTTGTTTTTTTAAAATGTTAAATAAGTTTACTGTTTGTTTCCTTTGGCCTTTTCACAGGATTTTGTTCAATTAAAATGAGATGGGTCATAAAGAGAGAGGTCATAAAGAGCAATTTTTGGTTTTTTACCAAGCCCTAGCAATTTAATAAAATCGTAAGCATAATATTTTCTTTAGTGATGGTAGAGCATTTACAAATACAGTTTTGAAAGCCTTGGCTGGCATATGGTTAGTGCTAAACTTTGAATGCAGGTGGTAGAACATTTTTACTTTTCCCAAGGTTCAAGTTAGCATAAAAACATCATGTCATCTTCCCAAGGCCAGTGCCTAGTTAAATCTTACTCCCTGGTTCCCCCTCATGTCTCTTTCTTGTTTCATTTTGTGTTATCTGGTTTCCTTAGCAAAGCACACTAAATTGGCAACATTTCGTTTTACTCTCAGGACTTTCTCATGCTGTTGTCAGCAGTTCATTCTTCCCCTGATTCTTCTTTCTGTCCTAACAGTGGTTATACAGAGGCCCTGTCCCGGCTTGGATTCTCCACATGTCCTTGTTGGGGGCTGCTGATTCCATCCTTCTGGGGTGCAGTTCAGGGTGAACCGCTGGTGACCATTCGCACAATGTGGGAGTTTCCCACCCTTTCCTGCAGTCATTAGTAGCATTTTTATTATTGTGTGCCTGACGGTCACACGGTCCTTGCACGTACTCTGCTGAAATAGCTCCAAAGTGCATTCCTACCCAAGCACCTATAACACGCATTGCTGTGTAAGTGCTGTTAACGCACGCCTTCCAGGCCATCGTGGTCTTGGCGCACGCTATTGTGATACTTGCCTTAACTCTCTGTCTTCTTCCAGGAAACATTTTGGCTGTGGCAAGCAAGGTGCTTCATCTCTGGCTTCTGGACTTTGCTCTTCTTGCTTGGCAGCTTCTGAGTCATCCCCGGAGGGATTGCTCCCCCCTCTCTATGCCAGGAGATGCCGTTAGTCCAGCCTTGCCTACCTTAGGGCAGGAGGTGGTCAATGGCGCTGTGGGTAAGGATAACTAGTTGGCTGGAGATTCCGGCATCTGTGCTGTGTGCCACTTCTCGACCTCAAGGGGATCAATAGCAACTATGTCCCCTGGTGTAGAGCAGTCATTTCCATGAGGAGAGCTTTTGGAGTCCAGATTGTCCTCCCTGGAATTCTTTTCCTTTTTACAACAGGCCTAGTCATTCTGGCATGGAAATTCAAACCCTGCAGCCTCTGGGTTCCCCAGAGTACAGTCTCATGAGGGACAAGCTGAGAGTAGAAGCTCTGTTCGATTGCTTATGGCTGAGCATCCCTGGCAAAGCGCAACCCTCTATGGAGATGAGAATCAGCTGGGATCTGTTCAAGATTTGGACTATGGCTTGGATTCAGATGTCTGATGTGGATGAAGAAGTACTCTCGCCTACCGAGGATTGTGAGGAGGCTGATGTTATCTGCCTGTTCAGGGAGGAAGAACTGGAAGGGTTGATTCCTAGGTCTTATCCATCTTGAGCTTGGCAGATGCTCCAGGCACGGAGCAGGAACCGAAGATGCATCCAGTTTTGCAAGGGGTGCGGAAATCCACTACTGTTTTCCCATTCCTGGAGATGCTCAAGGGCTTGTTCTGGTCATAGTGGGATTCCATCAACTCCCCAGCTAAGGGTGTATAAGAAGATGCATGCTCTCCCGGAGAAGGAGTGCGTTGTGTGGTTTGATATTTCCAAGGTGGATGTGCAGGTCACAGCTGTTACCACACAGACCACCATTCCTGTGGAAGGCAGCTCAGCCTTAAAGGATGCTCTAAACTGAAAGGTGGATTCATGTTGAAGAACCAGTTCTCTGCAGCAGCTGGTATTCCTGAGTTGGCGGTATGTGCAGGCCTGTGGTCTTGAGCCCTGCTCCAGTGGATTCAGTTTCTTCCGCTGTATGATTCTACACCTCTGTTGGAGTCTACTACAGCTTCCTTTCTGATGCCATTTATGACCTGGTACATCTAACGGCCAGGGATTGTGCCCTGTTGATGGTGACATGGCATTGGCTTGGCCCTGACATGGGATAGTGGACTCATCTTCCAAAGCCTGGTTACCCATCTGGCCTTAGAATGATGTTTTTGTTGGGTCCAATTTGGAGAAGCTTGTAAAGGATCTGGAGGAGACAAAATCTTTCCGTCTTCTGGAGGACAGGTCCAAGGGGTCTATGAAGCAGGCAGGATCCCTTTTTACGCCAGCCTCCACTCTCTCCTCACTGGTGTGCTGGTCGGACTCCCGGGGGTCTCGGGACTCCAGTCACTACTGGCCTGGAAAGCCTTTCTTCCCCTCTACTTATGGACTCTGAGCTCATTCTCAGTCCCTTCATGGAGCACTTGGGCCCAGGGGACCCCGTCCCATCCAGATGAGGACCCCCTCGGGCTGCACAATGAAAGTTTGGGGGTCCATTCCCTGTTTCCCCCCGTTGGGGGCAGGCTTTCAGGAATGGGCCCGAGTCAAAGATTGCTGGGTGCTAGTCCCCCATTCAGTATGACTATGTCCTGGAATGCAAAGCCACTTTGACAACCTTGAAAAGCGGTATATAAATATAGCCAAATAAATAAATTAAATAAATAAATAGCCGATCTCGGACACTTTCGTCTTCTCCCTTTGTGGTTCTGAGAACAGCAGGGCCGCTATACAGATCACCTTGGACAAGTTGTCTTTCCTGAGGGCAATGGTGCCCGTTCCCCCAGATGATCAGGGCAAGGGCAAGTATTCCATCTGTTTCATGGTGCTGTCATGGAAGGAACATTCAGGCCCATTCTGGACCTCAAGTGTGTCAATGAGTGCTTGCGCATCTCATGCTTCTGGATAGAAACTTTGCAATCCATAATTCAAGCGGTGCACTGAGGGAGTTCCTGGCATCTCTGGATTTGGCTGAGGCATATTTTCATATCCTGATCTGGGGGATCAGCAAAGTATTTGTGTTTTGCTGTGCTTGGCTCTCCCCTTCAGTTCACTGCCCTCCCATTCAGACTCTCCACTGCCCCAAGGATGTTCTCCAAGGTCATGGTGGTGGTGGCAGTTGCAGTGCTACGGCACCAAAGGATTTGTGTGCACCCATATCTGGACTAGTGGCTCATCCGAGCCCATTCTCTTTCATAGATGTCTTGGGTAGCTCACAGAGTGGTATCCCTTCTGATAAGCCTCGGCTAGGTGATCAATTGGGGAAAGAGCCAGTTGTTGCATTCCCAGTCCCTGGAGTTCCTGGGAGCACGTTTCAGTACTTGAGTGTGCAGAATCTTCTTGCTAGAGGAGAAAGTCAAAGGCTGTTGGATTGCCTAGTGCTTTTCTGTTTGCAGTAGGCTTCCAGAGTCCGGGTTGATCTTCAGTTCCTTAGATTAATGGTGGTGACAATCGAGATGGTGCCATGGGCTTGTGCTTCATATACAGCCACTCCAACTGTCCTTACTGACTCAGTGGTTCCTGAGTTCTCAGTAGTTTGAGCTCAGGCTCCCGCTCCCACTCCCACTCCCAATGATGGTGATAACCAGCCTGCAGTGATGGCAGCAACCTAGTCTTCTGAGGAAGGGCGTGCCACTGGACGATTACTCATGGATCCTTCTGATGATGGATGCCAGTTTCTTGGAATGGGAGCCCATTGCCAAGGCCAAACAGCCCAGAGCTGTTGGAACCACAGGGAGGCAGTGTGGTCCATCAACTGCCTTAAGGCAAGGGCCATCAGGTTGGCTCTTCTGTGTTTCCAGTCTATGGTTAAGGGCCAGGCGGTTTGAGTGTTCTTGAACAACACCACGGTGGTGGCTTATGTCAGTCAGCAAGGCAGCACAAGGCTTGCAGGGGTAGCCCTAGAGATGGCTCTCCTGTTTGCCTGGGCAGCAAAGAGCCTCCTAGTTTGTCATCTCTACACATTGCCGGGGTGGATTTTCTCAGCCAGCACTCTCTGGTTCCAGGATTAGGAGTTGAGTCAGGAGGTGCACCGCTGGGGTCACCCTAAGAGGGATCTGACGGCGACCCACTCTAATGCCAAAGTGTGCCACTTCTTCAGTTGCTGCATGGAGACGGGGTCCAAGGACGTCGGCGCCGTGGCTCAACCTTGACCAAGTCGACATCTGCTGTATGTAGTTTCTTCCATGGGGCATGAGATTCAGCATATGGAGCACCACCAAAAAGAATTATTCTGGTGGTGCCGGGTTGGCCAAGGAGAGCGTGATTCGGAGATCTGATGCAGCTCCTGCAAATTGTTTATTGTTTATTTCACACTTGATATACCGCCCCCCATTACATCGGGGTGGTTTACAATATATAAAATTAAATTAAATCAGAAAGGAAAAAAAAGAAAAGAAATTACAATAATATAAAGGAAAGAAAAAGATGGCGTATCTTTGTTTGCTTCTGTCTCGGGGCCTATTATATCGGGGCCACCTGTCCTGGAGGACCCGGCTCCCTTCTCACTTACAACTTTGCTCCTGTAAGGAAACAGCACATATGGGCTACTCTCCGGCAGTGATTTCCACTCTGTTCAGAGCCTGGAGGAGGTCTACCAACCTGGAATAAGTGCAAGTCTGGTGCTTTGAGAGCTGGCAATGCACACGGCAGCTGGCTCCTGAGGCAGCCAAGGGTGCTGTCTTTTGTTGGCCTTTTCTGCAGGACAGTCTGGAGAAGGGCCTTTTCTCTTAGATTCAGATGGCAGCTTTGTTTTGTTTCAGAGGTCCATTGGCTGGTAAGTCTCTAGCTTTACACCCGGATGTTTTGCACCTTCTTCAGGGGGTTTGGTGTCTGCATCCTCCTCTCCAGTCTGTAGTCCCTTACCAGGATCTCTGTCTGGTGCCCAGGGCCCTGATGTCGGAGCCATTAAAGGGTGCTACTCTGAAGATTTGATGCTCAAGACTGTCTTCTTGGTTGCGATTTGTTCTGCAAGTAGAATTCTGAACTGTCAGCTCTGTCTTGCCAAGATCCTTACCTATCTTTTTCTGAGGGAGCCATTTCCATTTGGCCTGTGCTTTCCTTCCTTCCCTGAAGTGATTTTTCTCCCTGTCATGTGAACCAGGCGGTTTGCCTGCCCTCCTTCTCTAAGGAGCAGTGTCGGGGAAGTGGTAAGGGTCTTCGCCTTGTGGATGTCCAGAGGGTGTTGCTCCTGTTCCTGGAGGTTACAAATTCTTTTCGCAAGTCAGACCATCTTTCTGTGCTGTTTACTGACCCACGCAAGCTGACACAGTGGCTAAATCTGCATGGGCCGCTGAGTTAAGGAGGCCATTGCCTTTGGCAGATCTGTTGTAGAACTGGCCAATTAATGCCATTCCTTGTCCCTTTATTCCTTCTCTGTCCTTCCTGGTATAATTGCATCCTGGTCATGGTTTTCCATGAACCATGTCTTTGTGATTGCCACTAAATCCAAGTCAGCCTCTTCTAGTAAAGCCTCAAGAATCCAGAATCTTATTTTCCATACTATGGGCATTAATACGCTCTTCTTTCCAGATGTTGCCCCTTTTTCACATTTCTACAGAGGTATTTAATGGTTTACTCACCTAAAGGCTTTTACTTACCTGGGGGCTTTCTTCACCCATCCTCAATGGATCTAGTTTAAAACCCTCTTCAATAGGTTAGCCAGTCTGCTGTGGAAGATACTTTGACCCCTCTTGGATAGAGGGACACCATCTCTGCTGGGCATCAGGGTGTGTTGGGGGCATTCCAGAGTAGAGGCAGGGAATGGCACTAAGCGGGCAGCAGCGATTTTCGATGCTGCCCACTTAACGCTCTGCACCTTAAAGATAGGTGGGGAAAATCATTGCCTATCTTTAAGGTACTGGGGCTAAACGGACAACATCGAAAATCGCTACTATCTGCTTAGCCTTGGCGGCTGCCACCCTATGCGGCGTGACTTGGATATTCATTTCCGTCGCTGTGGAAATGAAAATCCGAGTTAAGGGGGTCGGCAGGCAGGCTATGCGCCGACGCGGCACTTAGGGCCCGATTTTCATTTAGGCAGGCTATGCACCTACTTGCCCTCTTTTATCCTAGGTGCCCTGTTATAAAATTACCCTTATAGAGGTAATTTTTTATAGAGCATTTTCTGCGTGTAAAGTATAATTTACTTGCAGAAAAGAGTTCTTACAAAATTGTACAGAGATATACATGTGTGAAAAGGCATATAAAAATACATCTACTTTTAGGTGATCTATGCATAGGTATTCCCAGGGTGTAGTTTGGGCAGAATTGTGATGTAACGTTATATTTTATAAAATATGCAGGTACATGCATAGAACATTTGCACAGAGTTGCACCATCTCTGGAACAGTTGCAAATTTGTATGTGAGAATTTGTGCACTATTGGGACTGATTCTGGGAGCCTTTAGACTTTTCACATAGGCGCCCTTTTATAAAATTATCTTCTAAAGTCCCCCCCACCAAAAACAAAACTTACTTCACCATAATATTGTGCCTCCTCCCTTAAAAAAAATTACAACAAAAAAAGTGCAAAATATGAAGAATTGTATTAAGGCACAAAATAAGACTTAGAAAAAGATGAAAACAGGAATTAAAAGAACCAGCAAACAGACTAGTTGATAATTTGAATGGCAACACTGTATATAATTGCATACATGACCATTAAAGCGTTTCCTGTTTCTTTCTCAGGTGCCTGCTCATTGAGCGTGATGCTTTCAAACCAAATTCTCCACTGACAGAGAGACTCATGCGAAAAGCTTCAGCTGTTCACTGCATGGGATGAATGGGCACCATGCTTATTGTCCTTGGACGGAATAGTGTGTTAGCGCTGTCAGCTCATACTACAATCACAATCTCAGCTTTGGTGATCAACAGCCCTTAAGCCTAATGACATTTTTAAAAGCAGTAGCCAAAAAGCTGGTTAGGCCAGTTTGATGAAAAGATTTGCTGGATTTGGTGTATATGGGCAAAAGTCTTTTATAAATCAGGGTGCTTGTGTTTAGGAGAGATGGTAAAAATAAAAAACAAAAGCATTCTGATCTGGGAAAAGATGGTCTACTCTTCAATCTGTTGCAAAATATAAAATGCTAAATTGTTATAAAGCAGCAGCACCGTTTGGAGGTCTCTTCTCTAGATAAATTGTTAAAATGACTTCCCTTAAGCTTGTAAGAAGTCGACTTGTACTTTTCTCCCTTTAAGATTTTTGTTTGGCCACAAAAAGAAAATTGCTTGATCATGCTAAAGTCCAAAGGTAGTATGATTCATTCTCTTTTAAAACATAAGAGGTGCCCTGCTGGGTCAGACCAATGGTCTACTGAACCTAACATGCTGTCCCCAGCAGTAGCCCGTTCAGGTCAACTGAAGAACTCCGATCCAAAGTAGAAAAGCCCACAAGCAGGAGGTAGAGGCACCTAAATTTATCCAGTTAAATAAGGGTTAATGGACCTGCCCTCTAAGAAAAAACATATCCAGATTTTTTTAAGCCTAACTAAATCACTAGCCTTGATCATAATTTCTGGCAGCAGATTTCATAATTTAATTATGTATTAGAAAAATTGCTTTCTAGAATTTTTAAAAAATCTAAAAAATCTACTAGTTTGTTTAATGGAGTGTCCCCTATTTCTAGTACTATTGAAAAGAATAAAAAATCATTTCATATCAACTTGTTCACTTTACTCATGATTTTATAAAGAGAGAAGAGAGGGGGACTGATGATGCATCATGGGAGGAAGAGGGGAAATGCAGGACTGTTACCCTTTATGCCAGGGTCCCCAAACTATGGCTCAGATCCTCTCCAACATCTACTACATGGGGCTTCATGATAAGAGTTAGGAGGCATACCATGGGGGTGAAAGGATACCCCTTACCCCGCTAAGCAAAATCTTTGATCTTTTCAGTGAGCTGAATGATCTAATGTGGCCCTCGCTCCAAACAGTTTAGGGACTCCCTGATACAGATCAATGTTTGCAAAATTGTGGATGAATTTGAGGAAATGTGAAAAAGGGTAAGATCCTTTTTTTCTCCAA
Organism: Ichthyophis bannanicus; assembly: GCA_033557465.1. Taxonomy (NCBI): domain Eukaryota; kingdom Metazoa; phylum Chordata; class Amphibia; order Gymnophiona; family Ichthyophiidae; genus Ichthyophis; species Ichthyophis bannanicus. The sequence goes on from CM066037.1 coordinate 430,157,516, forward strand.
CAAATTCATATAATTGAGTAAGTCTTAGCACTTCTGGTCTTGATCAACACTCTTTTCCATAATACAGCTGAGTTTTTGTTTTGGTAGCTGAATAAAAGCAGCTGCAGCATTCATCATTGACTCATGCTAAAATACTCTAATTGATTGATTGATTTATTGGATTCTTGATATACTGGACATATAATTTTATTTTTATATATGAGGCATTATGGTTGATGGGTGCATCCAGCCCTTAGTGACAGGAGGCTGATTTCTGAATTTTTATCATGTCACTTGTATAGTTAAGGTGCAAGTTAGGACTGGAAGATTTGAGGTACAGGTTATCAGAAGGCTTTGTATACAAAATCAGAAAGCTGAAAGGTTGGTGGATCTAAATGCTTCAAATGTAGAATGTGATGGCGGGCTATGCAAAGCTTTGAAATCTAAGGGATTTGCCCACATTAAATTTCATCTCCCATCTGTATGGTCAGTCTCCTAATTTCTTAAGGTCCTTATGCAATTTTTTTACAAGCCTCTTGTGATTTAACAACTTTGAATAACTGTGTCATTTGCAAACTTGATCACCTCACTCGTTCCATTTTCAGATAATTTATGAATATGTTAAAAAGCATCACTAGCTGGTCTATTCTGCATTCTGTCCTATGTAACTTTATTATCAGGGATTGGTCAAACACTGGGGCATTGAAGCAATTTTTATAGTGGTGATGCGGAAACTCCCTTTTCATCCCTAAGGTTAACAGAGCTTTGTTGTCACATCCCCTGCACACCTGATGCCAGTATACCTATAGTTGAATGTGCCATGCGGGACTGAAAAAATATTGCTATGTTTCAGAAAAAAGGACAAGAGCAGTGTCAGCATAACAGCAGCATATGCAGTCAGCTTGTCCTGTGTCTGTCGGTCTCCCAGCTCTCAACCTGTGTCTCCTTTTGGGCAGCTGTGGGGCATGTTTACTAACATGCATTATAAAGGTAACACGGAGTTAGCGCCCGATATCAGCGCCGCACTGGAAAGTGGCATGGGGCCCCTTGCTAAAAATTCTGCGCTATCCTTATAGTGCACATCTGGGCGGTGATTGGGTAGGATAGGGTGTTCTGCCATGGCACAGCAGTACAGGCATTTAGCGTGGGTGCAACTTATGCCATCTCAATGGGCGCTGTTAGTCACACCCACGGCCAGTTTACCGTGGTGATGACAAGGGAATGTCTGTACATGACTCCCTGCAGTTAGTGCACGGCTTCATGATAGTAACGCAGGCTACACACACGTTACAGGTGCTTAGTAAACATGTCCCTTTGCCATACTACAGATGTAGCTCTAGGTTGTAGCCAGATAATCTTACATGTGTTACCAAAGTAATATATAAGGCTAATTGTGTAAAGTTTTACATATATGAAGCATGTTTTTATATGGAAAATGGTTATTATAAAATTGTGTGGGAATAAACATTTGTAAAAAGTAGGCACACAGAAACATGTTGCCTACTTTTATGGGGGTAGTTTGGGTAGAGCAGTGTCAGAATTATGATATATGCACATAATTTAATTAAATGTGCTTAAATTTACTTAGGGGGGTTATTCTGTGAAGTGTTTAGAGGAGATGTCTTGAAGGATTACAAAAGGGGACTGCTACTTCTGGAGAGAGATCTGCAATAGTGAGTATATACGTCTGGGAATTTTTCTGAAGGGAATTCTTTGGATTAAAGCTGATTAATCTGTGAACCCAGTGTATTTGTTAAATCAGTCAGGGCCTAGTAGCAGCTGTTTAAGTTTAAATTTAAAACACAGAGGAGAGCTTTCTGGTTAAATTTAGAACCCAGCAGAGAGCTTGTAGTTTAAATTTCATACTGTCAGAGCCTAGCAGCAGCAAAGAGCTTTAATTTAAATCAAATCAGAATATAACCTAGCATAAAAGGCAAAACGGGGTCAGTATTCTTTGAGCAATAAATAAAGTCTTCTAGAGACCTTTACAAAGAGGCCTTCTACCTAGGGGGCAAGAGACCTGTGAAACCTTTTTAAATATGTCAGGTCAAAAAGACATTTTGAAAGACTCCTTCTATTCAAGCAAGGACTGTTAATCACCCAGGAAGTTGGTCACAGCTTACCTTAGACGCACAGGACAGGGTACTGTGTAGCAGCCCTCCTTTAATAAGTCTTATTTCCCTCCCTCCCGAACACCCACCCACCCCTGGGATAATCGTAGCTTTATAGGTACTTAGAGGTACTCTCAGGTGCAGCTCTTTATCCAAATCAGTCATACATTACGGACCTGTGATTAATTAAGCTTCAGGTGAACAAGGTATATTAAACATATTAGGTACACTTTTATGTTTATAAGTATCCACAGCAACCCTTAGTAAGTAAAGAACCTAAAGATCTAAACACAAGCTTTAAACTAAGATGCAGACAGCAGTCCAGCAGCGAGATGGGGCTTTCCAGTCTTTTGCATTGAGTGTCACATGTATGATTTTCTCCCAGTTGGTGAGAGGTCTTACGTGTGCACTAGGTGCAAGGAGCTCTTTGCTCTCAGGGAATGAGTCCATTCTCTAGAGGCTAAAGTAGCAGACTTGGAAGATATAAGAAAGACAGAGAGGTACATAGACGAGACCTACAGGGATATAGTCCTGAAGTCCCACCTCCAGCCTGGCAGCATCCCTGTTGCCATGGAGGAGACAGGTCACGTGACAGGACAGCATCATCCTGGTCAGCATCATCCTGGTGTGGCAGGAAGTGATCCTGTAACTAGGACCTGGCCTCCAGGTGATGTAAAACCCTATCGCACCAAGGAAGTTTCTCTAGGGCCATGTGCCCATGAGGGAAGGGTTAGGACAGCCGTTATAGTTGGTGATTCCATCATTAAGCATGTAGATAACTGGGTCGTTGGTGGACGCAAGGATCGCCTAGTAACATGCCTGCCTGGTGCGAAGGTAGTGGACCTCACGCACCACCTAGATAAGGTCTTAGATAATGCTGGGGAGGAGTCTGCTGTCTTGGTACATGTTGGTACCAGTGACATAGGAAAATGTGGTAGAGAGGTTCTGGAGGTTAAATTTAGGCTTTTAGGTAGGAAGTTGAAATCCAGAACTTCCAGGGTAGCGTTCTCCGAAATGCTTCCCGTTCCACGCGCAGGACCCAAAAGGCAGGCAGAGCTCCGGAGTCTCAATGTGTGGATGAGACAATGGTGCAAGGATGAGGGTTTTGGATTTGTTAGGAACTGGGGAACATTCTGGGGAAAGGAGGGGCTCTTCCAAAGGGATGGGCTTCACCTTAACCGGGATGGAACCAGGCTGCTGGCATTAACCTTTAAAAAGGAAATAGAGGCGAGGGGAGAGAGTGGCAGTACTACAGGCCCACCCTTATGTGAGCCATGTGCTCCGCGAGTGGGATAGGATTAGGGGGACTGAGGGAGAGGGTGGGGGGAAGCACTTTTCCCTGATGAGGGAGCTTTGCCATACTGCGGAGTTTCGACCTGGGAAGGAGGGGGGGGGGTTATCTCCGGTGGGCCCGAGGGGGGTTGAAGTGTTTCTACCAGTTTGTTGATGGGGGGGAGTTGGTGCCATTTGAGGGGCTGCAGGAGACTTATGGGCTCCGGGACGGGGACCGTTTTCATTATAGTCAGGTGGTGACCTTCCTGCGGAAGAAACTGGGGAGAGTCGGGCTGGAGCGGGACTATACTCCGTTGGAGGTGGTCTGGTATGGGAAGAAGACCTCTCCGGGGCTCATCTCGGTGCTCTACAAGGCCATCCAAGGGCCCCTAAGGGGGAAGCACAGGTATATGCGGGAATGGGAGGAGGACCTGGGCGAAGCCTTGGAGGAGGGCCAATGGAAGAATGTGTTTGACCAGATGCAGTTGTTACCACTGTCTATAGCGGTCCGGGAGAATTGGTGCAAAGTGGCTATGCGGTGGTACTATACCCCGGCCCGTTTGCATCGAATGTTCCCCCGCGTGTCCAGCCAGTGCTGGCGGGGTTGTGGGGAGGAGGGTACCTTTTTTCATATATGGTGGACATGCCCCAGCATCCAGCAGTTTTGGAGGGCGATAAGGGACTGGATGAGGGAGGTGGTGGGGAAGGAGGTGGCCTTAGACCCCCGTGGGTACTTGTTAGGGTGGTGGAAGGAAGGGGGGCCGGCCCAAGATAAACGACAGGTCATGGCGTGCCTGAGTGCGGCCCGCTGTGAGCTAGCGTATCGCTGGAAACAACAGGAGGCGCCGCGGGTAGAACACTGTGTGACACGCCTCCGGCAGGTGTACCTAATGGAAAAGCTCACCGCGGCCCGTAGGCAGAAGGTGGACAGATTTGAGAAACAGTGGGACAAGGTATTGCTCTATTTGCGAAAGGATACCACACACTGAAGGGATGTTACTATAATTAGGGGGGGGGATCAGGGCAGTTTAGAATAAGGGGGGGTAGGTAGAGGTGGGGGGGGTCTGGGGGGGGAGCTGGGCATTGGCGAGGGAGGGGGGGGGTGTTTAGGGTAATTAAGGGGGAGGGGGGTGGGGGGGGATAAAAATGCTGGTAGATGTGCCCGGGGTAGTCGAGGACCCCTACATCTGTCCCACCCTCTCCATATAGGGGAGGGTTGGGAGGATGCTCCGCACATTCTAGGGCAGCGATGGCGAACCTATGGCACGCGTGCCAGCTGTGGCATGCGAAGGCCTTGCAGCTGGCACGCGGGAAGGTCGCAAATTAATATATGCCGGCTCATGGCAATTAAAAAAAAAAAAAAAGCTGGCCGCCGCGGCGGCATGGAGTGTCCCGCGGGGCTTCCTCGGCCCGGCGGGCCTCACCCAGCGCCGCTCAGCCCTCTCTGCCGGCTTGCAGATACGCGAAGGGAAAGTCTCCCTCGCGTCTCTGTTAAGCCCGCAGGGGCTGATGGGAAATTTCCCATCTGCCCCTGCGGGCTTAACAGAGACGCGAGGGAGACTCTCTCTCCCTTCGCGTATCTGCAAGCCGGCAGAGAGGGGCTGAGCTGCGCCGGGAGAGTCCCGCCGGGCAGAGGAAGCCCCGCGGGACACTCCATGCCGCCGCGGCGGCCAGCTTTTTTTTTTTTTTAATTGCCATGAGCCGAGGGGGGGCGGGTAGGACTGGCAAAGGGCTAGGGGGGGGGTTAAGACTGGCAATGGGCGAGGGAGGGAGGTTAAGACTGGCAATGGGCTAGGGAGGGAGGTTAAGACTGGCAATGGGCTAGGGAGGGAGGGAGGGGGGTTGAGACTGGCAATGGGCTAGGGAGGGAGGGAGGGAGGGGGGTTGAGACTGGCAATGGGCTAGGGAGGGAGGGAGGGAGGGGGGTTGAGACTGGCAATGGGCTAGGGAGGGAGGGAGGGGGGTTGAGACTGGCAATGGGCTAGGGAGGGAGGGAGGTTGAGACTGGCAATGGGGGAAGGAGGGAGGGGGGTTGAGATTGGCAATGGGCTAGGGAGGGAGGGGGTTGAGACTGGCAATGGGCTAGGGAGGGAGGGAGGTTGAGACTGGCAATGGGCTAGGGAGGGAGGGAGGGAGGGGGGGTTGAGACTGGCAATGGGCTAGGGAGGGAGGGAGGGAGGGGGGTTGAGACTGGCAATGGGCTAGGGAGGGAGGGAGGGAGGGGGTTTGTGTCTGGCTGTGGGCTAGGGAGGGAGGGAGGGTGGTTGAGACTGGCAATGGGCTAGGGAGGGGGGGTTAAGACTGGCAGTGGGCTGGGGGGGTTAAGACTGGCAGTGGGCTATGGGGGGTTTAAGACTAGCAATGGGCTGTGGGCTGATGAGGGCTGGCAATGGGCTATGGGGGGGGGTTAAGACTGGCAATGGGCTATGGGGGGAGGTTTAATACTGGCAATTGGCTATGGGGGGGGATAAGACTGGCAATGGGCTGTGGGCTGATGAGGGCTGTCTGGAAATGGGGTGATGGGGGGGTTAGGACTGGTAATGGGCTATGGGGGGGGTTTAAGACTGGTACTGGGCTGATGGGGGGGGTGAGGACTGGTAATGGTCTATGGGGGGGGTTAAGACTGGTAGCGGGCTGATGGGGGGGTAGGACTGATAATGGGTTATGGGGGGCTAGGACAGGAAATGGGCTGATGGGGAGGGGTTAGGACTTGAGGTGGGCTGATGTGGTTAGGACTGGTAATGGGCTGTGGGCTGATGGGGGGGGTTAGGACTGTCAATGGGCTATGGGGGGCTGACTGGAAATGGGCTGATGGGGGGGTTAGGACTGGTAATGGGTAATAGGGGGGGGCTTTAAAACTGAAAATGGGGTGATGGGGGTTAGGACTGGAAGTTGATTGACGGGGGGCTAGGACTGGTAATGGGTTAGGGTGTTGCTAGGACTGGAAATGGGCTGAGTGGAAGGGGAGGCTTGAACTGCAAATAGCTGATGGGGAGGGGGCTTGGAATGGAAATGGGCTGTGAGGGAAGGGAGCTAGGACTGAAAATGGGCTGAAGGAAACAGCTAGGATAGGACTGGAAATGGGCTGTTGGGGGAGCTAAGATTGGACAGGGGCTGTGGGGGGGGCTTGAATTGACAGGGCCTCAGGGAGGGGCTAGAACTGGCAGTAGGCTCATGGGGGGGCTTGGACTGGAATTGGGCTGAGTGGAGGGGAGCTATGATTTGACATGGGCTGATGGTGGGGCTAGGAAATGACTAGAAATGGGCTGATGGGGGGGCTAGGATTGAAAATGAGCTGATGAAGGGACTTGGACTGGAAATGGATGGGGGAGCTAGGACTGGAAATGGGCTGATGGGGGGCTAGGACTGGAAATGGGCTGATGCAGGGACTAGAAGGGAATGGATGCTGGGTGAGACTGGAACTAGAAGGGAGCTGATGTTGGGGGAGGATTAGAATGGGATGGGGCTGGGAGAGTAAAATGGAGAGGGGAAAAATATTTTGTGTAGGAGGGATGAAAAATCTACAATTGGCCAGGTATTGGGAGAGTAATTGGGGATTGAGGATGGAGGGGTAAAATTTGTGTGGATGAAATAGGAATGAGGAAAGAGCAAAAGGAGAAAGATTAGTATGTTAAAGCAGATGTAGAGAGAGAGAGAATGGAAAAAAAAACTAGAAGAGAGAAGAAAGGACAAATGGACAGCAGACGATGGAGAGTTAGCAGAAAACATGAAGAAACCAGAAGAAAGTGGCTGGACCAATTGCAACTGAAAAAGAAAATGCACAAAAGGTAGAAAGATATCTCTTTATTTTGAATTTATTAACTGGAATATGTCAGCTCTGGGAAATGTGCATCATTAACATCTGTGCTTTGTTTGGTACAAGAGGAAATTCCTATTTGACGTTGCCACTTGTTCTCTTTCCCCAGTATTCTCTGAAATGTATTGGTTTAATATTTGCAGTGTTGCCTTTTGATAGGTAGGGTATGGTGCTTTGTGAGTCCTGGTAATGCTGTCAGGATACGGCGGGTTTGCTATGGGTTCTAAATGGGCAGCGTTTGTAGTAGTTCCTAATGTGCCTGGCGGTTGGCACTGGATTATAGTAATGTAGAAATCTTTTAGTCTTTCTTTATCCATACACTCATTAAGAGACATGTTTACTAAAAGTTAGTGTATGGTAACATTATGCAAATATTTATGCAAATAAGACCACTTATGCAAATGACATGCTGGCACTTTGAGGAAATTCTTTGGTTTTGTGCGGCAGTTTGGGCACTCGGGCTCAAAAAGGTTAGCCATCACTGTTCTAGGGCAAAGATGGCCCTTTATACATCCCTATGGACACGGAGCTGGACATTCTTTCTTTGTGGGGACCTTGAGGGCGGTGGTGGTTGCTAGGGATGTTCTAGAGCGGGCGGATGCGGAGTGGATTTGATGTTGCAATGGGATAGAACCCTTGTGTCTAGCGGGGGTACTGCTTCCCAATGTGCTGTTGTAATGTGTGATGTTGATGTTATACAAAATATTTTGGAGTTTGTATTGGAATTGCTGTTAATAAAAATATTAAATACAAAAAAAAAAAAAAAGGAGATAGAGCAGCTTTTAAGCTAGATAATAGGGGAAAGCCGACAGTCGCCCAAGAGCGCATGGTTCGGAAGAATGTATCCTTGAAGGATACTACCAAAAGCAGAGAGGTTCCAAAAAAGAGTAAAGTAGCCCAAATGCCCTTGAGTATGGAACAGACAGAGCTTAAAGATTCCAAATTACCCATACCTACCAATAGCCAGATTAATATGAATAAAATACAGTCTCTAAAATGCTTGTATGCAAATGCTAGAATTCTAAAAAATAAGATGGGAGAGTTAGAATATATAGCACTAAATGAGAGGTTAGATATGATTGGAATCTCAGAGACATGGTGGAAGGAGGACAACCAGTGGGACACTGTGATACCTGGGTACAAACTATATTGTAATGATAGAGCTGATCAAATTGGTGGAGGGGTTGCGCTCTGTTAGAGAAGGCATTGAGTCAGAAAGAATTAAAGTTTTGCAGGAAACAAAATTTGCTGTAGAATCTCTATGGATTGAAATTCCATGTAAAAAGGGGAAGGCGATGGCAGTGGGGGTGTACTATCGACCGCCTGGCCAGAATGAACAAATGGATGATGAAATGCTCAAAGAAATCAAGGAAGCTAACAAATGTTACAGCACAGTAATAATAATGGGTGATTTCAATTACCCCGGTATCGCCTGGGTCTGTGTCATAGCAGGACATGCTAGGGAAATAAAATTCCTAGATGAAATAAATGACTGCTTCTTGGAGCAGCTGGTTCATGAACCGACCAGATGGGAAGCCATTTTCGACCTAGTCCTTAGTGGAACACCAGATCTGGTGCAAGAGATAAGGATGTTGGGGCCACTTGGCAATAGTGATCATAGCATGATCGCGTTTGATTTAATTAGTGGAGAAGGGATGGTAAGGAAATCCACAGTACTACTTTTTAACTTTCGAAAGGGAGACAATGATAAAATGAGGAAAATAGATAAGAAAAATCTAAAATGAGCAGTTGCAAAGGTTAAAGACTTATATCAAGCTTGGGTGTTGTTGAAAAATACTATCTTGGAAGCCCAGATCGGCTGTATTCCATGCTTTAAGAAAAGTGGAAGGAAGTCCAAAAATCTGCCAGCATGGTTTAAAGGTGAGATCAGAGAGGCGGTTGTTGCCAAAAAAGCATCTTTCAGGAAATGGAAAAAAAAGCAAAATGATGAAAACTGGAAACAGCACAAGCACTGGCAAGTTAAATGCAAGGCATTGATAAGGCAGGCAAAGGGAGAATTTGAGAAGAAGCTTGCTGCGGAAGCAAAAACGCGTAATAAAGACTTTTTCAAGTACATGTGTAGCAAAAACCTTGTGAGAGAGTCAGTTGGTCCATTAGATAATAGAGGGGTTAAAGGGGCATTAAGTGGCGACAAGGCGATAGTGGAGAGACTGAATGAATTCTTTGCTTCGGTCTTTACTGAGGAAGATGTAAGGATGTTACCCATGACTGAAGTATCTAAAGGTGCGGAAGAATTGAAGGAAATATCGATACATCAGGAAGATGTATTACAACTGTTTGATAAACTGAAGAGTAGCAAATCACCTGGACCGGATGATATACATCGAAGGGTGTTGAAAGAACTCAAATATGAGATTATTAATAGCAGGTCTGTAATCTGTGAACTATCATTAAAATCATCTGTAATACCTGAAGACTGGAGGATGGCCAACGTAACGCCAATTTTTAAAAAGGGTTCCAAGGGTGATCCGGGCAACTACAGACCAGTGAGCCTGACGTCAGTATTGGGAAAAATGGTAGAAATCATCATAAAGAACAAAATTGCTGAACATGTAGATAATCATGGCTTTAGACAAGGAAGATCTTGTCTTACTAATTTGTTATGTTTTTTTGAAGGTATGAATAAACAGGTAGACAAAGGTGAGTCCAGTCTTGAAAGACTGGTAAGGGGGACTGTTGCTTCTGGAGGGAGATCTGCAACTGTGAGTATTTACTTCTGGTAATTTTCTAAAAGGAATTCTTTGTATTAAAGCTAATTAATCTGTGATCCACTATTTTTGTTAAATCAGTCAGGGCCTAGTAGCAGCAGTTTAAGGTTACATTTAAAACACAGAGGAGAACTCTCTGGTTACATTTCATACCCAGCAGAGAGCTTGTACTTTAAATTTAATAGTCACTCAGGGCCTAGTAACAGCAAAGTACTTTTAGTTTAAATTTAAAACACAGAAGAGAGCTTTCTGGTTACATTTGGAACCCAGCAGAGAGCTTGTAGTTTACATTTAATAGTCACTCAGGGCCTAGCATCAGCAAAGTTCTTTTAGCTTAAATTTACAACACAGAAAAGAGCTTTCTGTTTAAATTTAGAACCCAGCAGAGAGCTTGTACTTTAAATTTCATAAGAAGTTAGAGCCTAGCAGCAGCTAAGAGCTATAATTTAAATCAAATCAGAATATAGCTTACCTCAGCAGCACAAGACGGGGTACTGTGTAGCAGCCCTCTTTTAATAAGTGTTAATTCCCTCCACCCTCCCCACACCCCACCCACCCTTGGGATAATCGTAGCTTTATAGGTACTTACACATCTTAAAAGACAGGAGGTGCTCTCAGGTGAAGCTCATTACCCAAATCAGTCATACACTAAGGACCTGAGATTAGTTAAGCTTCAGGTGAACAAGGTATATTACACGTATTAGGTTCAGTTTTATTAGTATAAATATCCATAGCAACCCTTAGTAAGTAAAGAACTTAGTTCTAAACACAAACTTAAAACTAAGATGCAGACAGCAGTCCAGCAGCGGGATGGGGGCTTTCCAGTCTTTTGCATTGAGTGTCACATGTATGATTTTCTCCCAGTTGGTGAGAGGTCTTACGTGTGCACTAGGTGCAAGGAGCTCTTTGCTCTCAGGGAACGAGTCCGTTCTCTAGAGGCTAAAGTAGCAGACTTGGAAAGCATAAGACAGACAGAGAGGTACATAGACGAGACCTACAGGGATATAGTCCTGAAGTCCCACCTCCAGTCTCGCAGCATCCCTGTTGCCATGGAGGAGAGAGGTCACGTGACAGGAGAGCATCACCCTGGTGTGGCAGGAAGTGATCCTGTAACTAGGACCTGTCCTCCAGGTGATGTAAAACCCTCTTGCACCGAGGAAGTTTCTCCAGGGCCATGTGCCCATGAGGGAAGGGTTAGGACAGCCGTTATAGTTGGTGATTCGATCAGGCATGTAGATAGCTGGGTGGCTGGTGGACGTGAGGATCGCCTGGTAACATGCCTGCCTGGTGCGAAGGTAGCGGACCTCACGCGCCACCTAGATAAGGTCTTAGATAGTGCTGGGGAGGAGTCTGCTGTCTTGGTACATGTTGGTACCAATGACATAGGAAAATGTGGTAGGGAGGTTCTGGAGGCTAAATTTAGGCTTTTAGGTAGGAAGTTGAAATCCAGAACTTCCAGGGTAGCATTCTCCGAAATGCTTCCTGTTCCACGCGCAGGACCCCAAAAGGCAGACAGAGCTCCGGAGTCTCAATGCGTGGATGAGACAATGGTGCAGAGATGAGGGGTTTGGATTTGTTAGGAACTGGGGAACATTCTGGGGAAAGGAGGGGCTCTTCCGAAGGGATGGGCTTCACCTTAACCGGGATGGAACCAGGCTGCTGGCATTAACCTTTAAAAAGGAGATAGAGCAGCTTTTAAACTAGATATTAGGGGAAAGCCGACAGTCGCCAAGAGCAGATGGTTCGGAAGAATGTATCTTTGAAGGATACTACCAAAAGCAGAGAGGTTCCACAAAAGAGTAAAGTAGCCCAAATGCCCTCAAGTATGGAGCAGACAGAGCTTAAAGATCCCAAATTACTCATGTCTAACAGACAAATTAATATGGATAAAATACATTCTCTAAAATGCTTGTATGCAAATGCTAGAAGTCTAAAAAATAAGATGGGAGAGTTAGAATATATAGCACTAAATGAAAGGTTAGATATGATTGGAATATCAGAGACATGGTGGAAGGACGACAACCAGTGGGACACTGTGATACCTGGGTACAAACTATATCGTAATGATAGAGCTGATCAAATTGGTGGAGGGGTTGCTCTCTATGTTAGAGAGGGCATTGAGTCAGAAAGGATTAAAGTTTTGCAGGAAACAAAATCTGCTGTAGAATCTATATGGATTGAAATTCTATGTAAAAGGGGGAAGGCAATGGCAGTGGGGGTGTTGTACTATCGAGCGCCTGGCCAGAATGACCAAATGGATGATGAAATGCTCAAAGAAATCAAGGAAGCTAACAAAAGTTACAGCACAGTAATAATAATGGGTGATTTCAACTACCCCGGTATCGACTGGGTCAGTGTCACGTCAGGACATGCTAGGGAGATAAAGTTCCTAGATGAAATAAATGACTGCTTCTTGGAGCAGCTGGTTCATGAACCGACCAGAGGGGAAGCCATATTAGACCTAATCCTTAGTGGAACACCAGATCTAGTGCAAGAGATAAGGTTGTTGGGGCCCCTTGGCAATAGTGATCATAGCATGATCGCCTTTGATTTAATTAGTGGAGGAGGGATAGTAAGGAAATCGACAGTACTACCTTTTAACTTTCGAAAGGGAGACTATGATAAAATGAGGAAAACAGTCAAGAAAAAACTAAAAGGAGCAGTTGCAAAGGTTAAAGACGTACATCAGGCTTGGCTGTTGTTGAAAAATACTATCTTGGAAGCCCAGACCAGCTGTATTCCACGCTTTAAGAAAAGTGGAAAGAAGTCCAAAAAACTGCCAGCATGGTTTAAAGTTGAGGTCAGAGAGGCTGTTGTTGCCAAAAAAAGCATCTTTCAGGAAATGGAAAAAAGAGCCAAACGACGAAACCTGGAAACAGCACAAGCACTGGCAAGTCAAATGCAAGGCATTGATAAGGCAGGCAAAGGGAGAATTTGAGAAGAAGCTTGCTGCAGAAGCAAAAACGTGAAGTAAAGACCTTTTCAAGTACATTCGTAGCAAAAAACCTGTGAGAGAGTCAGTTGGTCCATTAGATGATAAAGGGGTTAAAGGAGCACTAAGAGGCGACAAGGCGATAGCGGAGAGACTGAACGAATTCTTTGCTTCAGTCTTTACTGAGGAAGATGTAGGGATGTTACCCACGACTGAAGTGGTATTTAAAGGTGCAGAAGAATTGAAGGAAATATCGATACATCGAGAAGATGTATTACAACTATTAGATAAGCTGAAGAGTAGCAAATCACCTGGGCCGGATGGTATACATCCAAGGGTATTGAAAGAACTGAAATATGAGATTGCAGACCTGCTATTAGTAATCTGTGAACTATCATTAAAATCATCTCTAATACCTGAAGATTGGAGGATCGCCAATGTAACACCAATTTTTTAAAAAGGGTTCCAGGGGTGATCCGGGAAACTACAGACTGGTGAGCCTGACGTCAATACCGGGAAAAATGATAGAAACCATCATAAAGAATAAAATTACTCAGCATGTAGATAGTCATGAACTAATGAGAGACAGCCAACATGGCTTTAGACAAGGAAGATCTTGTCTTACTAATCTGTTATGTTTTTTTTGAAGGAGTGAATAATCAGGTGGACAAAGGTGAGTCGGTTGATATTGTGTATCTGGACTTTCAGAAAGCCTTTGACAAGGTCCCTCATCAGAGACTTTTGGCAAAACTAAAGAGTCATGGGATAGGAGGCAGTGTACTATTGTGGATCAGGAACTGGTTAAAAGATAGAAAGCAGAGTGTAGGGCTAAATGGCCAATTTTCCCAATGGATAAAGGTGAATAGTGGTGTACCCCAGGGATCTGTGCTGGGTCTGCTGCTTTTTGACATATTCATAAATAACCTGGAAAGTGGAATAACGAGTGAGGTTATCAAATTTGCAGATGACACAAAACTATTTAAAGTTGTTAAAACCCAAGAGGATTGTGGAAAATTGCAAGAGGATCTTGATAAATTGGAAGACTGGGCATCAAAATGTTAGATGAAATTTAATGTGGACAAGTGCAAGGTTATGCACCTAGGGAAGAACAACCCAAACTATGGTTACACGATGCAAGGTTCCACATTAGGAACCACCACCCAGGAAAAAGATTTAGGCGTCATTGTGGATACCATGTAAAAACCCTCGGCCCAGTGTGCAGCGGCGGCCAAGAGAGCAAATAGAATGCTAGGTATGATAAGGAAAGGAATGGAAAATAAAACAAAGGATATTATAATGCCTCTATATCGTTCCATGGTGAGACCGCACCTTGAATATTGTGTGTAATTCTGGTCGCCGTATCTTAAAAAGGATATAGAGTTATTAGAAAAGGTTCAGAGAAGAGCCACCAAAATGGTAAAGGGGATGGAAGGATACTCCTATGAAGAAAGGCTAAAAAGGTTAGGGCTCTTTAACCTGGAAAAGAGACGGCTGAGGGGAGATATGATAGAAGTCTACAAATTAATGAGCGGAGTGGAACGGGTAAACGTAGATTGATTGTTTACCTTATCAGAATATAGAAAGACTAGGGGACATGCAATAAAGCTACAGGGTAAACTATTTAAGACTAATAAAAGAAAATATTTTTTCACTCAACGTGTAATCAAACTCTGGAATTTGTTACCCGAGGATGTAATAAAGGCTGTTAGTGTAGCTGGGTTTAAAAAAGGTTTGGACAAGTTCCTGGAGGAAAGGTCCATAAGCCATTATTAAGAAGGGACCCAGGATATCAATGCTTGAACAAATACAAGCATTGTGGAACCTGTGTCCCTTGGGGAAACTGCTAGGTACATATGACCTAGATTGGCCACTGTTGGAAACAGAATACTGGGCTTGATGGACCTTGGTCTGACCCAGTATGGCATATCTTATGTTCTTATGATATAGTGTATTTGAACTTTCAGAAAGCTTTTGACAAGGTCCCTCATCAGAGACATTTGGCAAAACTAAAGATTCATGGGATAGGAGGCAGTGTACTATTGTGGATCAGGAACAGGTTAAAAGATAGAAAGCAGTGGATATGACTAAATGGCCAATTTTCCCAATGGAGAAAGGTGAATAGTGGTGTACCCCAGGGATCTGTGCTGGGTCCGCTGCTTTTTGACATATTCATAAATGACCTGGAAAAGGGAATAACGAGTGAGGTTATCAAATTTGCAGATAACACAAAACTATTTAAAGTTGTTAAAACCCATGAGGATTGTGGAAAATTGCAAGAGGATCTTGACAAATTGAAAGACACGCCATCAAAATGGCAGATGAAATTTAATGTGGACAAATGCAAAGTTATGCACCTAGGGAAGAACAACCCAAACTATGGTTACACGATGCAAGGTTCCATCTAGGAAAAAACAACCCAAACTGTGGTTGCACGATGCAAGGTTCCACATTAGGAACCACCACCCAGGCAAAAGATTTAGGCGTCATTGTGGATAACATGTTAAAACCCTCCACACAGTGTGCAGCGGCAGCCAAGAGAGCAAATAGAATGCTAGGTATCATAAGGAAAGGAATGGAAAATAAAACAAAGGATATTATAATGCCTCTGTATCGTTCCATGGTGCGACCGCACCTTGAATATTGTGTGCAATTCTGGTTGCCGTAACTTAAAAAGGATATAGCGTTATTAGAAAAGGTTCAGAGAAGAGCCACCAAAATGGTAAAGGGGATGGAAGGATACTCCTATGAAGAAAGGCTAAAAAAGGTTAGGGCTCTTTAACCTGGAAAAGAGACGGCTGAGGGGAAATATGATAGAAGTCTATAAATTAATGAACGGAGTGGAACGGGTAAACGTAGATCGATTGTTGACGTTATCAGAATATAGAAAGACTAGGGGACATGCAATGAAGCTACAGGGTATTTAAGACAAATAAGAGAAAATATTTTTTTCACTCAACGTGTAATCAAACTCTGGAATTTAGTGTAGCTGGGTTTAAAAAAGGTTTGGACAAGTTCCTGGAGGAAAGGTCCATAAACCATTATTAAAGAGGACCCAGGAAATCCACTGCTTGCCACAATGCAAGCACTGTGGAACCTGTGCCTTTGTGGAACCTGCTAGGTACTTGTGACCTACATTGGCCACTGTTGGAAACAGGATACTGTGCTTGATGGACCTTGGTCTGACCCAGTATGGCATATCTTATGTTCTTATGGTGTATGTCTGGTCTGGATGTACATTTATTTAGCAGTTTATTTATTTAGCTTTTTACTGGGTCAAAGCGGTGTACATTCAGGTACAGTACATATTTCCCTTGTTCCCGAAGGTCTCACAATCTGTTTTTTGTACCTGCCCAAGGCCACAAGGAAACCCCAGTCCCTCCGGCCAAAGGTTGCTGTCCTCTAGCGGGATTCAAACCCCCAGCCCTCCGGCCTAAGGCAACTGGCTGCAACCATTAGGCCACTCCTCCCTCTAGTACATCCCCTGCCAAATAAGTTGCCCGATGCTGAACCCGAAGCTCCCCACACATACAGAGATGTGCGGGGAGCTCTGGATGGGAGTGGGAGGGCCGGAGAAGGTGTGTGGGCAGGGTGGAGGTGGGACCCTGACCCTGAACATACAGGGACAATTCCTGTCGTGGCCCTGTATGTCTGGGGTGGCAAGGATGGCTGGGTAACTTGTTCAACTTCAGAGGTGGAATAAATCTCCCTAAAGGATGTGATCGCCAGCAGAGGACCCCACAACCAGGTGAGTGGCAGTGGCAGGTACCCCGCAGCCTGACCCCAGCCTTGTCAAGCCATATTGGGGGATCAGGCAGCAGGAAACAGGACCATTAAACCGATGCTGGAAATCAGGGCTCATGTATGGCACCGGGGCGCCATGCAGGAGCATTGGGAGGGTTGTACAGGGAGGGAGCCGGACGTGTAATGGCACAGAATTGGGGCACATCCTGCCCATCTAGGCCCTTTGCACTCGATTCTGTTCCCACAGGTGCAAGATCGGTTGCAAATCTGGCCCATCCAGCTTTTGGACATCTGGACGGGCTAGACGTGCCCCGATCAGAATGGGGCCCTATGTATTTAACTCATGCTTTTTCAGACGTAGTTCAACGCAAGTTATTATCAGGTACTGTAGGTATTTCCGTGTACCTACAGGACTTACAATGTAAGTTTGTACGTGAGGCAGTGGACGGTTAAGTGACTTACACAAGGTCACAAGGAGTGCCAGTGGCATTTGAACCTGTAAGAACATAAGATATGCTATACTAGGCCAGGCCAAGGTCCATCAAGCACAGTATCCTGTTTCCAACAATGGCCAATCTAGGTCACAAGTACCTAGCAGGTTCCACAAAGGCACAGGTTCCACAATGCTTGCATTGTGGCAAGCAGTGGATTTCCTGGGTTCTCTTTAATAATGGTTTATGGACCTTTCCTCCAGGATCTTGTACAAACCTTTTTTAAACCCAGCAATACTAACAGCTTTTACTATATCCTCCGGTAACGAATTCCTGAGTTTGATAACACGTTGAGTGAAAAAATATTTTCTCTTATTAGTCTTAAATAGGTTACACTGTAGCTTCATTGCATGTCCCCTAGTCTTTCTATATTTTGATGGCATAAACAATCGATCTACGTTTACCCATTCCACTCCATTCATTAATATATAGACCTCTATCATATCTCCTCTCAGCCATCTCTTTTTTCAGGTTGACAAGTCCTAACCTTTTTAGCCTCTCTTCACAGGGGTATCCTTCCATCCACGTTACCATTTTTGTGGCTCTTCTCTATACTTTTTCTACTAACACTATATCCTTTTTAAAATACGGCGACCAGAATTGCACACAATATTCAAGATGCGGTCGCACCATGGAACGATAAAGAGGCATTATAGTAGCCTTTGTTTTATTCTCCATTCCTTTCCTTATGATTCCTAGCATTCTATTTGCTTTCTTGGCCACCACTGCACACTGGGTGGAGGGCTTCAACGTGCTATCCACGATGACGCCTAAATCTTTTTCCTGGGTGGTGGTTCCTAATGTGGAACCTTGCATCGTGCAACCATAGTTTGGGTTGTTTTTTCGTAGATGCATAAATTTGCAGTTGTCCACATTAAATTTTATCTTCAATTTGAACATCCAGTCTTCCAATTTATCAAGGTCCTTTTGAAAATGTTCACAATCCTCTTGGGTTTTAACAACTTTGAATAATTTTGTGTCATCTGCAAATTTGATTACCTTACTCGTTATTCCCATTTCCAGGTCATTTACAAATATGTTAAAAAGCAGCAGACCCAGCACAGATCCCTGGGGTACTCCATTATTCACGTTTCTCCATTGAGAAAATTGGTCATTTAGCCCTACCCTCTGCTTTCTATCTTTTAACCAGTTCTGATCCACAATAGTACACTGCCTCCTTCCTATCCATGACTTTTTAATTTCACCAAGAAGCTCTCATGAGGGACCTTGTCAAATTTCTGAAAATCCAGATACACTATATCAACCCACTCACCTTTGTCTACCTGTTTATTCGCACCTTCAAAAAATATAACAGATTAGTAAGACAAGACCTTCCTTGTCTAAAGCCATGTTGGCTGTCTCCCATTAAGCCATGACTATCTACATGTTCAGTAATTTTGTTCTTTATGATGGTTTCTACCATTTTTTCCAGTACTGACGTCAGGCTCACTGCTCTGTAGTTTCCTGGATCACCCCTGGAACCTTTTTTTAAAAATTGGCGTTATATTGGCTATCCTCCAATCTTTAGGTATTACAGATGATTTTAATGATAGTTCACAGATTACTAATAGTAGGTCTGCAATCTCATATTTCAGTTCTTTCAACACCCTTGGATGTATACCATCTGATCCAGGTGATTTGCTACTCTTCATTTTATCAAATAGTTGTAGTACATCTTTCTGGTGTATCGATATTTCTTTAAATTCTTCTGTGGCATCACATTTAATACCATTTCAGTCATGGGTAACATCCCTACATCTTCCTCAGTAAAAACTAAAGCAAAGAATTCATTCAGTTTCTCCACTATGGCCTTGTCCCCTCTTAGTGCCCCTTTTACCCCTCTATCATCTAATGGTCCAACTGACTCTCTCATAGGTTTTTTGCTATGAATGTACTTGAAAAAGTTTTTATTATATGTTTTTGCTTCCACACCAAGCTTCTTCTCAAATTCTCTTTGCCTGCCTTATCTCAGTGCCTTGCATCTAACTTGCCATTGCTTATGTTATTTCCAGTTTTCGTCATTTGCCTCCTTTTTCCATTTCCTAAAAGTTCTTTTTTGGCAACAACAGCCTCTCTGACCTCACCTTTAAACCATGCTGGCAGGTTTTTGGACTTCCTTCCACTTTTCTTAAAGAGTGAAATACAGCTGGTCTGGGCTTCCAAGATAGTATTTTTAAGCAACACTCATGCTTGATGTATATCTTTAACCTTTGCAACTGCTCCTTTTAGTTTTTTCTTAACTACTTTCCTCATTTTATCATAGTCTCCCTTTTTGAAAGTTAAAAGGAAGTACTGTGGATTTCCTTGCATTCCTTCCTCCATTTATTATATCTGGTGCAAGAGATGAGGGTGGCCCCAACATCCTTATTTCCTGCACCAGATCTTGTATTCCACTAAGGACCAAGTCCAACATGGCTTAACCTCTGGTCGGTTCATAAACCAGCTGCTCCAAAAAGCAGTCATTTATTTCATCTAGAAACTTTATCTCCCTAGCATGTCCTGCCGTGACACTGACCCAGTCGATACCGGGGTAATTGGAATCACTCATTATTATTACTGTGCCATAACTTTTGTTAGCTCTCCTGATTTCTTTGGGCATTTCTTTATCCATTTGTTCATTCTGGCCAGGTGGTCGATAGTACCTCCCCACTGCCTTCGCTTTCCCCTTTTTACATGGAATTTCAATCCTTAGAGATTCTACAGTGTATTTTGTTTCCTGCAAGACTTTAATCCTTTGTGACTCAATTCCCTCTCTAATATAGAGTGCAACCCCTCCACTAATTTGATCAGCTCTATCATTACGATATAGTTTGTACCCAGATATCACAGACCCCTAGTATCTTTGGTCATCAGGCTGCTGCTTTAACCACTAAGCTACTCCTCCACATATGCATAGAGTACTTGAATATACAGTATTTGCACCTACCTTGCAACATGTATAAATTTGCATGAGAGAATTTGTGTCCTACTGTGAATAGTTCTCGTAGTCTTTTACAAAAGCACATAGGTGCCCTTATACAATAAGCATGTTTGGATATTTTTATAGGTGCACTACTATTAAATTACTCCCATATGATTAAAACAAAAAGAGTTAAAAATATTTACAAAATAATAATAGCAAGGTAAAAATGACATTGTCCTTTTTGTTGTCATTTCTGTACTATTTTCAAATTTTGGTGCTGGTTTCATTGTCCTTGGTTAGATAATATTTCTGGCATAGTGGTAGGGTACAACATATTTTGCTGCTATTGTAGCAGATAAACGAGTGAAGAAAGAAACACCCAAGGAGTCTTAGAAGGAAACAACGGTTTAATGTGCACAGACCCAGAGAAAATAGTTTTTCCAAATTCTGGGCCCCCACCAGAGGGCTCAGAGAGATTATATAGACTTCTTATCAGATTATTACAGCATTTCTTCATGATTGGTCACTTTATTACAGTATAGTCCCGATTGGAGAAAGTCTACTGTACTCTTATCTCTAGCAAAGCAGAGGGAGAGTAGTTATCTCTAGCAAGCAGAGAGAGCAGCAGGACAAAGGAATAGGGGAGGGACAAGCATGTACCAGGGTATGATGACGTCAAGAGGGGTGTATCCTTTTCAAGAGGGGTGTATCCTTTTCACTTAACCCTTCCAGCTCTCAGCCCTGCCTGGATTTCTACCTCATTCCCCACTTTTTAAGGGAAAAATTTGCCTTGTAGTGAAGGAGGCCAATTTTTCCTCATAGCAGTTGATCTGACTGTGGAAGGGATTTGTATTTGCATACTGCCATCACATGGGCAGCAGTTTTCCGCTCCACCATGGTCTCAATGGTGGAGGTAAGATTAATGGATTTGGCCAAGGAACAAGCAATATGGCTTACTTCCATAGCGTTGTGTAAAGCTAACACAGGTGCTCCTACAATGGATATTGCCAGTCCCGGCGCTGTCTGATCACTATAAGGTTCCACATTGGAGTTACAGGTACGGGGCATAGGTTTTGATCGAGGATAGTGCGAGTGGGAACTAACCATCCTGTGGGTATGAGAGAAAGCTGCAGTAGTAAGTCTGCCAAAAGTGCAAGGACCTCCAGTAGCGTTTATGGGAACATAAGTGTAAGCAGTTTTACCACATAACAAAAACCATCCTAAGGGAAGATACATTTCTGAGTAAGCATAAGATACCTTCGTAATAGACTTGCATGATAATACGGTGTTAGACACATTAAAAACCCCTTTAGTGGCATTTACAAAATAAAGCAATCTGTAGCTTTAAGCGTGGAGACAACCTGCAAGGAGAAAGAGGCCTTGTTAAAATAGGCTGAGGTAGGACGAGTAACACCAATGAAGTAGAAAAATGTAGAAAAGGTTAGCTTTGGCTGTTTGCAATTCAGATTATGCATTACAGTAAACGTTTGCATTTCACACAAAGTAGTGTGTACAGCAATAAGGCATGTTGATTAAAAAAAAGCTCCAGGCTGCGATGAGCTGCGTACACAAACGTCCAAAGTATTCAAAGCAGTCCCGGCAAATAGTGTTACTACATTTATAGTTCCTGAGGCCAACAAAGGAAGGCCCCACATGAATGCCAGAACAAAAGTTAGCATGAGCAGGTGCATACCGACCATGGAGCTTATGTCCCACTAACAGTATCTGAAGATGACTCCTCAAGCTTCTGCCATGCGTAGACTAGCCGGCTTCCAGTATGCGGCTAGCGCAGGGCTCCGTCGTCTGCCAATTCCCTGGTTCTCTGCAGCGTGAGGCATAAGGGATCCTGAGAATGTTCATGCGCTGTGCACTTATCATCCAAGTCAGGAGCAGCTTTCTTAAGACGAGTATGATGAATCCACGGGGTAACCTCTGCGACCTTGACTGCAGTCGGTGTGGCTAGGAGAACTCTGTAAGGACCTCTCCAGGAAGGGCACAGTGGTTCACGTTTCCATTCCTTAATCCACACACGATCTCCCGGCTGGTGGGGATGGAGCGGCTCTGACAAAGAGATAGGCAGTCACTCTTGTAGCCACCCGTTCAAAGACTGAAAAACAGATCCCAATGCCAGTAGGTGTTGTCTCGTAAGTTCATTATCTATCTGCTCTAGGTCTTCCTTAAGGTCCTGAACAATGGATAGTGGTCGACCATACAATACTTCATAAGGGGATATTCCCAAGGTCCGAGTTGGAGAGGACTGGACCCGGAGAAGGGCTATCGGCAAAGCCTGATCCCACTTAAGATGAGCTTCCTGACAGAGTTTAGACAACTGGAGCTTCAGAGTTCGGTTCATCCTTTCCACCTTTCCCGAACTCTGTGGGCGGTAAGCAGTGTGAAGTTTCCAGGTAATCTGGTGGGTCTTAGAAAGGTCTTGAAGGCACTTAGCAACAAACGCAGGGCCGTTATCTGTCCCTATAGTAAGAGGTAGGCCAAACCTGGGAATTATCTCTTTCAGCAGGGCCCTGGTAACCTCTCGGGCTGTCTCTGTTCTACAAGGGTAGGCCTCAATCCATCCTGAAAATGTACATACTATCACCAGCAGATATCAATAACCCCTTACTCAGGGTAACTCGGTGAAATCAACTACAATATTCTCCATAGGGGCAGCACCAACCGCCTGTGTGGAAACTGGCCCTTGGCGGGGGTTATTCCTGCACATTGGAGACAGCGACGTGCTGCAGCTGCCGTTAAGCCAGACAGATGTGGGACATAGAAATAAGACTGTAGAATGGTGTGCATGGAGGTCTTGCCTAAGTGGGTGGTCTCATGAAATCGTCAGACAAAAGCAGGTGCTAGACTCTTGTAGATAACATATCGGGGTGGATCTCCCATTAACCGTAACCATCCAGCAGTAGTGAGAGTAGCCCCTTCCTGAGTGAAGAAATCCATCTGTTTCCTGGTATAACGTGGAACCCACTCTGACATAGGAACTGGAAACAGGGGGGCTTGAACACTTACTGAGACTGTTCCTTGCTGGGCTGATAACTTGGCCTCCCTATCTGCCCTGCGGTTACCCTGGATGACCAGTGTCTCCTCGTTGGTGTGCCTTGCAGTGAACAACACACAGCCTCTAGTAACTTCAAAATCTCCCTCCCATACTTTATAGATTTCCCGCTTTAATTTATGAGTCCCTTCTCTCTATAGAGGGCCCCATGGGCATGGAGTGTAGTGAATGCATACTTAGAATCAGTGAAAATGTTTGCCTTCAGACCTGCAGCTAACTGGAGGGCTCGAGTAAGGGTAATGAGTTCAGCTTTCTGGGCAGAGGTCCCTAAGGGTAAGGGCTCAGCCTCCATAACAACCCCAGGAGTTACCACAGCACATCTGGCCTTCCACTATCCATCTTCCACGAAACTGCTGCCATCGGTAAAGTATTGAACATCAGGAGAGGCCAGCGGTACATCCTTCAAATCCAGACGGCTAGAGTACACTTCATCCATAACCTGGATACAATCATGTTCAGGTAGCCCAGGTGCTACAGGGAGTAGAGTAGCAGGATTGAGTGTTTTCACTATCTCCAAATGAACCCGAGGATTCGCACACAGCATGCTCTGGTACTTTGTCATCCGCTCATTGGTAAACCAATAATTGCCTTTGTACTCCCCATCAGTGTTAGTACTGCATGCGGCACTTTAACATACAGTTCTTGCCCAAGGGACAATTTATCAGCCTCTGTTGCCAAGAGAGCTGTTGCTGCTACTGTGCAGAGACAAGAAGGCCACCCTCTTGCTACTGGATCCAGCTGTTTGGACAGATAAGCCACCGTTCGTTGCCAAGAACCTAGGCTCTGAGTGAGGACACCAACTGCCATCCCCCTTTCTTCATGAACGTACAGATGGAATGGTTTTTCCACGTCGGGCAGTCCTAGACTGGGGACTGATAACAAAGCCGCCTTCATATTCTGAAAGGCCTCCTTTTGGTCCGGGCGCCAGTCGAAAGGATCTCGTTCTCCCCTTGTTGTAACTGCATACAGGGGCTTTGCCAACACTGCATAGTTCGGTATCCAGATTCAACAAAAAACAGCAGCCCGTAAGAAGTCTCTTAACTGCCTGCAATTTTGTGGCTCAGGAATAGAACAAACAGCCTCCCTCCGCTCAGAGCCCAATCTTGGAAGGCCTTGTGCAACATGGAATCCCAAGTATCTGACTTCAGTCTGGCACAATTGGGCCTTACTTCGGGACACCCGATAGCCAGACATCCAAAGTAGATGTAGAAGTTCTGAAGTAGCGGTTAGACATTCTTCCCGGGAAACAGCAGCAATGAGTAAATCATCCACGTATTGTAGCAACATGCGTTGAGAAGGGCAAGACTGGAACTGATGCAAATCTTGACTAAGTGCATCCCCAAACAGCGTGGGGGAGTTTTTGAATCCTTGGGGTAACTGTGTCCATGTCAACTGACCCTTACTGCCAGTAATAGGTTCTTCCCATTCAAATGCAAACAGTGGCTGGCTAGGAGTGGCCTATCTCAAGCAGAAAAAGGCATCCTTTAAGTCCAGAACAGTGAAGCAGGTTGCTTGTGCAGGAATCAAACTCAGTAAATTGTAGGGGTTTGGCACAACAGGGTGAATGGTAACAACAGCTTCATTGACCTTCCGTAGGTCCTGCACAGGTCGGTAATCATCAGTACCTGGTTTTTGAACTGGCAGCAAAGGGGTATTCCAGGATGATTGGCGTGGTTTTCAGGAGTCCAGACTTAAATAGTTGCTGGAGATGTTTATGAATGCCCTCAACCTCTCTTCGGGGCATGGAATATTGCCTGACACAATTGGGACATTTGTTTTTTCTTCTCTTTTTCAGTGGCCCATTTCTCTGCAATAGGCACATTGATCTCGTTCCAATAGTCCTTGCTCCAATGATCCTTGCCAGGTTCCTCTACCCCGGCCTCGGCTTCTCAGTTCCCACGTCAACTTTCCTTGTCCTTTCTCGACTAGCGCCGCTGCTAACATATCAGCTTTCTTTTTCATCTTTCGTTCACACTCACGCTTCATCTCCTGATCTCTGTTCACAAATACTTTCATAACAACTTCCATCAGCTGGGTTATATTCATTCCAGCAAAACCTTCAAGCTTCTGAAGTTTCCTTCGAATGTCCCCCTGTGATTGTCCCACAAATGCTGTATTCACCATCTGCTGGTTTTCAAGTGCTTCGGGGTCAAATGAAGTTTAAACACGGAAAGATTCACAGAGTCTTTCATAAAACTGGCTAGGGCTCTCATCGGGTTTGCAGTACCTCAGATATTTTCCCTACATTCATCGCTTTCTGGCCCCCCTTTTAAAGCCTTCAAGGAGAGCCCGATGATAACAATTCAGAGCAAGGCGGCCTGCATCACTGTTTGCCGCCCAGTGGGGTTTTAGGTTAGGAAAGTCTCTCAGTGCTTTTCGCTGGGGCCCCCAAATGAGGTCGCAGTGCTCTAGTACGCACAGTGCTCTAGTACGGTGGGGGGGGGGAGGGTATACAAACGTGGAACTGACATTCTTCAGATCTGGGACTCAGGGAACTTTCTGAAGTGTTGGGCAGGTCTGTATCTGAAACTGGCATTTGTATGCGTCCCTCACTGCTCTTCTGACTGTCAGAGAATGTAGTATCTGTTGAGAGGGGCGGGGAGAACTAGCCGAATTCCCTGCTGAGACTGCCGACCTAGCTGAAGTCACAGAAATCTGCCTGGGAGGAGGGAAAGGGGGGAATTCTTCTGTCTCTCGCTCCTGTACTAAAATGGGCAATTGTGATTTTAATTTAGGCTGCATTTCCTGTGGGCTACGAGACAAAAGTATGCGACAGTGTTCCCCGTAGCATCTCCTGAGCCATTTAGGTCTCTGCCGACAAACATCCAGCCAGGAATCATTAGGGAATTGATCAGGATGTTTAACTACCACAACTTGGTGCACTCGGCTAACCAAGTCATAATCATATGTTTCTTTTCGGGGCCAATCAGTATTAAAGCTAGCCACTCATGCTCACAATATTTCTTTAACAAGGATGGAGTCATATGAACTCCATAATCTGCAGAGAATCCCTTCCTGAAATGCTTTACCATACACTCTTAAGAGGCTGCATTTCGTCTCTGATCCCCCCATATATTTCTTCCAGGCTTTGAAAACACAGAGGGAAAGGAATGCAGACAGCCAGGAATCCGGCTGCTCTAGTCTCAAGAAGGGTAACTAACAAGATGGCGCTTTCACGACACCCTAACAAAATGGCGCTTTCACCATTTTTCCCCGACCTGGGCGCGGTCGCCTGGCCAGGAACTGCACTAATCAGGAGTCTATGCTTACTGCACAAGCCTCTGCTTGTGCCAAACACATAAATCAAGCACAGACCAACACATAGATAGCCTCCCAATTCCGTAGAAAACACAGTCTAACTATTAGGAACGCGGTTTCCCCCAGCTCAGCTCAGGGTACTAGGGCGATTCCTTCGAGAGGTGATCAAGCTCTCCTTCTTCCCCGTAGGAAGGACCGATTTTTCTGAACTGCAGACAGAGACAGACCCCCGTTATCACTTACCCCACTCAGATGTCCTCCGGAGTTGAATGGGTTCTTTCCTAGACCCCAGAGCGGGTTCTTAGGTGTCCGTCGGATAAAGCCAGCGGCAGAGGCGAATCAGGAAGGAATACTTTCCAGAACAACTGGTCTGGTGGCGCCTTGTATTCCCTCCTGCGTTCGCCACCAGCCTGGCTCAAACCGATTGAACCTAGAGGTAGCAAGATAACCTTTTCTTTCTTATCTCGCTGTCTCAGCCGAGTCAGGGAACCAAACATGTAGCAGATAAACGAGTGAAGAAAGAAACATCCAAGGAGTCTTAGAAGGAAACAACGGTTTAATGTGCACAGACCCAGAGAAAATAGTTTTTCCAAATTCTGGGCCCCCACCAGAGGGCTCAGAGAGAGATTGGAGAAGGTCTACTGTACTCTTATCTCTAGCAAAGCAGAGGGAGAGTAGTTATCTCTAGCAAGCAGAGAGAGCAGCAGGACAAAGGAATAGGGGAGGGACAAGCATATACCAGGGTATGACAACATCAAGAGGGGTGTATCCTTTTCACTTAACCCTTCCAGCTCTCAGCCCTGCCTGGATTTCTATCTCACTATATCTGCTGTTTCTTCTGTTTCCCTTAGGATTACATAGACTTCTTCCCTGATCATTCTTTTGATTGGTCTTTAATATCTGATTATTTTTCTACCAGCTTTAGGAAATGTGCATCTCAGATACCGCTGCATTTTGCTCAGTACAGGCGGGAAATACAAACCCCTGTTAAATAAATACATTTCTCCTCATGCAAAACATTCTTGCCTGCTTCTTGGGGCTCTCACATAGTACAACCGTATTAATTAATCACCTAGAGTATAAAGGAAGGGCTTCAAATTCTCCCTTTCCCCCCCAAAATATTAAAAAATGGACTGCTGGAGTGAAAAATGAACAGAGCCAGGTACTTCGGTCTGGCTCCACAAACACCTCTCATTGGCTCTCACTCTGGATCTGATTGATTTTTTTTTCCATTGGCAGATTCTTTCAGTCTAGCAGTTGTTCCATGCCAGAAGCTCTGCAATTGGTTCTCTTTTACCAAAAGGCTTAGAGAAGTTAGCCATCCTATTGGTCAAGAGACCCCCTAGAGGCACACTCATTGGTTCGCACCCTACCTTTGATAACTGCTAGAACAGTATTAAGTTGTTCACAGGGGCCTAAGCTCCATGAAACAGCTAACTCTATTGGCTTCCTTCATCCCCCAGCAACACTAAGTTTAGTTGGAGCAGTTGAGGAGGAATATCAAGAGGTAAATCTGTGAAAGTTTGATCTGTCTTTCGTTTTAGTTTCTCTCTCCTTTTTTTCCAGCTTAGTTGGAAGCAGTGCCGAGTTCTGCTGCCATGAGATTTTTCCATATATTAATAGACCCACCTTTGCAGCACTGTTCACAGTCTGGTGATTGCTGCAGCTGTCCAAAGGACAGATGTTTAAATACTTAAGGATATTAATGAAAAAACAAACCTTTTTCAAAGACAGAGAAGCTGTAGAACTAGAGGATATGAAATGAAGCTGCAAGGAGGTAAACTTAGAAGCAACATCAGGAAATATGTTTTCACAGAAAGGGTGGGGGATACCTGGAATGCCCTCCTGAAGGAGGTGGTGGGAACAAAAACAGTGACGGAATTCAAAAAGATGGGACAGACACAGAGGATCACTACATAACAAGAGGATGGAACCAGAGCAAATATAAATAACTTCATAAATAGAGAGGAGTAACCTGCCTGGAGCAACAGGTACAATCTTAAGCAAAGGCATAGAGGGGAGGCATAGTGCGGCAGGTGCAACTCTACATCTCTAGCCATCTTACTGGGCAGACTAGATGGACAATGCTGGTCTTTATCTTCCTTCATTCACTATGTTAGAAGCCGCACAGCCAGGCCTCTAAATTCAGCCACCAGTTATTGACAGCTATGACTTCCCAGCACAGAAGCTGTGAATGCTGCGCTGCAGAGTCCCCTGCTAATTTGAGATGTGAAAAACCCGACTCTGGGACTAAACCAGAGATCTACCAAAACTGAAACAAAGGATCTGATGTTTTATTCACAATATCTGCTTCTCCACTGAAAAAAAGCATGATCTGTCATAGGATTGTTTTGTCTGAGATACAGGTGGGCCTGGCGGTTTCCTGCTGCTATTTTAGGATTTTAGCTTAATCAGAACTGGCCTCCTACTGGGGCTACAGTGCCATGAACCTTCATTTACAGTCAGCTCCAGGGTCGTGATATTAAGTGCACTAGGTGAATCTTCAGCCTTGTGTCCCTCTCAATTAACTTTCAGGCCCCTAGGGCCTTTATTCAACCTTGAGATTTTGATGATTTTATTCTACACTCCCCATCCCAATACCACTGCTCCCAGAACAATCCTGCAAAAACATGTAATTGGCCATCATGTTTTTAAATATTAAACTTTGCTCTCATGTATGTGTATATGGAACAATTTCCAAAAGCCATTTACCTGAGTAAATGGGATATTTGAAACTTGTCCACTTTTGCTGTAGTTAAAGGCACATGTTGATGGTACTTTTTAGATTTTGTGACTGTCAAGATCTTTTGTTTAACAGCAGCAGCTATTTGCCATCAGCTTCCCCCTCCTCCCCAGAAGCTGCCTTGCAAGAAACTGTCTAAATGGTTAAACCATCCCTTTTCACAATTATCTGGGGAGCCAGAGGTTCCTTATATATTTGTACTATCTCACCTCCTATCAGCTGGGCCAGCTGCCATAGCAATGATCCTTGACTAGAGCCACAGACTGCAGATCTCTCAGTACCCAATTGTGTACACATTAAGGTCTGTCACTTGTATAATGGCAGAGACTTCCTCTCCCTTGGGGCTGTAACCATTTTTTGCAGCAGATGGCCTGAGAAGCAGAAACCAGGCTTGAGAACTGAACCAACATCTTCTACATGGCATCATGCACAGTACTATCACGGAACCATCGGGCAAGCTGTGACATAGGCTGTTGGTCATCTCAAAATGTAGTTTTGTTCCTCTTCTTAGGAAGATGAAAAAAATCTAACTAGTTTTCAGTAACAGGAGGCTACATAGTGCAAAATTTATGCACTTTGTAAATGGCCAAATATCTGTAGTTTTTCAACCCACAGCAGTTTTTTCTCATCCTGTAGAAAAGCTAATCTCCAGGAACAAGCAGGAATGTAGTCATCACATATGGGTATCGTCGGTACCGACGGAGCCTGCGCAGGAATGCTCCCCAGCATCCAATTAGAACGCTTTTGGGAGCATCCCACAGCGCCTGCGTGCTGCCTTCCCGCCTTTCCCAACCGCCTCTCTCCAGTTCTTCTTTTTCCGCGGAGCCAGCAGGTTGTGTTCCTGTCACCGCAGAAGAATTTTCTTTTTCTTTATTTCTTTTTGTGGTCGCGTCTGCCTTCTTCGACGCTCTACTGGTACCGCCGGTCTTTCTTTTCCTATTTCAAAAAAAAAAAAATCTCTTTTTTTCTATTTTCTTCAGGTGCACCCGCCTTTTTGGGCCTTAAAACTTTCCTTAACATGGAAAAACCTGCCTCAGGTTTTAAAAAGTGCACCAAGTGTAGCGGTACCATTTCCGTCACCGACACCCATGAATGGTGTTTAAAATGTTTAGGTCCTGACCACTCCATCACGGATTGTGTGTCCTGTGCCATGATGTCTAAAAGAGGTCGGCAGAACAGAGCTGCCAAGCTCAGTACCCTGTTTCCCTCTGATGCAGCTTCGGTGGCATCGACATCTTCCAGGGCTGCTTCTTCCTCCCGTGGATCTCAGGTAACTAAACATAAATCCAGCCGGTCCTCGAAGGGTAGATCTCCTTCTAAGCATCGAGATGCCTCTGGCGTTGCACTTGAGGATTCTTCACCGGCAAAATTACCCCGGCGGGAGGCTTCGGCTTCCAAAGCATTATCGGGGTTCCAGGATGTTCTAGATGGCTCGGCCTCGACAAATCTCCTGGTGCCATGCTCTGGGGTACCGGTGGCTTCCACCGGTACCGACCTCCAGGCATTGGCGGTGTCCATGGACCAGAGAATTCTGAGCATGGAACGCAGTCTGGCAGCTTTCCTTGCAGCATCGACACCCTTGGTACCGCGACAGACAACGCCACCGGTACCAGCACTAGCACCGGCATCGGTATCGGCACCGGTACCGATAGCATTGACATCGGCATCGGTGTCTGCTATGCCGGTACTCTCTCCTACGATGCCCTCCGGTACCGGTTATTCCCGGTACCGACCTTGGTCGGTACGGGTATCGGGCTCTGCAGGAGCATCCGGACAGACGATACTTCGAGTCCTCAGAAGAATCTGAGGATTCTGAAAGTTCTGTCAATGCAGCGATGTTTCTTCCAGAGGAGGAGTCCTCCCCTAAACGCAAGATGTCTCCTCCAGAGGACATGTCTTTCCAAGACTTCATCAGAGAGGTGGCTCGGGGCCTGTCCATCACGGTGGCCCCTGAAACAGAGCCAAGGGCCAAGGAGTTGGAAATTTTACAATATCCCAAAACTCCTAAGGAGGCAGCTACCTTACCCATTCATGAGATTTTATATGATCTCATGTTGAGGATGTGGGAAACACCTCTTACCTCCTCTCCTCATTCTCGTAGGTTAGATACTATGTATCGTGTCCCTCCTTGTCCTGGGTTCCATAAGACTCAGCTTCCTCACCACTCTATTGTGGTGGAGTCAGCTATGAGAAGGATTAGAAGTGCAAAAAGATATGCCTCAAATCCTCCAGGACGTGAATGCAGAACCCTGGATGCTTTTGGACGTAGAGTCTTTCAAGCTTCCATGCTTGCTGCAAGAATCAGTTCCTATAGTCTCTACATGGGAATGTTCCTAAAGGAGGTCACAGATAATTTACAGACTTTAAGTCCTTTCATTTCTGAGGATAAAAGACAGGACTTTCTCACTTGGGTCAAACATGCCCAAGATGTCTCTAAATTCTCCAACCGTGCAGCCTTTGACTGCTTTGAGTGTATAAGCAGAACCTCGGCTATTGCCATAGGTGCACGTAGAATTGCTTGGCTCCAGGAATCTGATTTAGAGCTCTGGGTACAAGATAAATTGGGAAATATCCCTTGTACTGGTGAGAACCTCTTTGGTAAAGATTGGCAGGAAAAAGCCAATGACATGGATGCTGAAAATTCCTCTTTGGATAGACTATCCAAGTCCACTGCTGATCCTGTTAGAAAGAAGTTGTTCAAGAAAACATCTTTTTCTAAAAAGAAAAAATTTTATCCTGCTTATGGTCATAAGGCATCTTCTGCAGGTCAGTTTTCAACCAAACGTCAGCAACCACCCAAACAGAAGAAAGCAAAGGCTGCTAGGCCTCCACCGGCCCAGCAGACTCAGCCTCCTCAGGGCCTTTGACTTTCAGCTAGAGAACTTAGCCTTTCTGGTTCTGGAAGGACCAGAACCGTCCACCATTCCAGGAAGGTTATGTCATTTTGTCCCCAGATGGGGGCAAATAACAGCAGAGCATTGGACACTCTCCATCATAAAGGAGGGGTACAAACTTCATTTTTCAAGCATGCCCCCTCACACAATAGTAAAGCAGTTCAATTCTCCGATACCTCTCATCAACCTCAGGAGGTTGACGTCCTTCTTGCCCAAGGGGCAATAGAAGAAGTGCCTCTTCATCAACAGGGCACAGGGTTCTATTCCCCTTATTTTCTTATCCCAAAGAAAACAGGGGGATACAGACCTATCTTAGATCTCAGAGAATTGAACAAATTCCTTGTCAAGGAGAAATTCAAGATGATTTCTCTCGGTGCTCTGCTTCCATACCTTCAGAGTCAGGATTGGCTTTGTTCTCTAGATCTCAAGGATGCGTACACCCATGTACTCATCCATCCAACCCACAGAAGGTTCCTTCGGTTCCTTTTTCAGGGAAAGCACTATCAATACAGGGTGCTTCCTTTTGATCTGGCCTCTGCTCCAAGGGTGTTCACGAAATGCATGGCTGTGGTAGCAGCATTTCTCCGCACTCTGGGAATATTCGTCTTCCCTTACTTGGATGACTGGCTCATTCGAGCTCTAACATAGTCAGAGGCCAAAATTTCTCTATCCTGCACAATGCGTATCCTCCAGTATTTAGGGCTGTTAATAAACATCCCAAAATCCAGTCTGACTCCCACTCAATCTTTAGAGTTCATAAGGAGCTCTTCTGGATACCACAAGGGCAAGGGCCTATCTTCCCCAGGCCCGTTGCCTTCACTTGGTGCAGTTAGCTTCTCAAGCAGTGCTAAAGCCTCATCTAACTGCTCGAGAAATGTTGCAATTGCTGGGCCACATGGCATCCACCGTGCATGTGGTTCCATATGCTCGCCTCCACATGAGGGCAGCTCATTGGACTTTATCCACCCAATGGACCCAGGCATCAGGGTGCCTGTCAGACAAAATAGCAAACACAAGTCGCCTCATTTTGTCCCTCCAGTGGTGGACGTCCACTCAAAATCTGTTGCTGGGGTGCCCTTTTCAACAACCCTTACCCCAAGCAACTCTCACAGCAGATGCTTCTCCAAAGGGTTGGGGAGCTCATCTGCAAGACTTCTCCACCCAGGGCACCTGGTCTCCACAAAAGAGTTGTCTGCATATCAACCTCTTGGAACTCAGAGCAATTTTCCTGGCTCTACGAGTGTTCCACTCCCTGCTCAGCTACAAGACAGTCCTCATTCATACGGACAATCAGGTAGCCATGTTCTATGTGAACAAGCAGGGGGGAACAGGCTCTCTGTTGCTTTGCAACGAAGCTTTGCGACTATGGGCCCTTTCCAGAGAGCATCAGATTCATCTGCTGGCAGTATATCTTCCAGGCATTCAAAACTCTTGGGTGAACAGACTCAGTCGAGTTCTTCCACACGAGTGGTCTCTGCATGCAGACCAGGTGACCAGGATATTTCAACTTTGGGGAACCCCGGACATAGACCTCGTTGCAAGTCCTTGGAATGCCAAACTTCCCCAGTTCTGTTCCAGAATTCCGGCTCAGGGGGCTCAGGCCAGGGATGCTTTCCTCCTTTACTGGGGTCAAGACTTTCTGTATGCCTTTCCACCCATTCCCCTAATTCCCAAAACCCTCTTCAAGCTTCAGAGAGACAGAGGCCACATGATTCTCATAGCACCACATTGGCCACGGCAAGTGTGGTACCCTCTGCTTCTACATCTCTCTCAAGCTCCCTCCCTGGAGTTAGGGTCTGCTCCAGATCTCCTATCTCAGGAGAACGGAATGTTATGGCATCCCAGTCCCCAGTCTCTGCATCTCAGGGCTTGGTTGCTGAAGGCCTAGATCTCCAAGATCTTCATCTTTCTCAGCAAGTGAAAGATGTTCTTTATGCTTCAAGAAATCC
Organism: Ichthyophis bannanicus; assembly: GCA_033557465.1. NCBI lineage: Eukaryota > Metazoa > Chordata > Amphibia > Gymnophiona > Ichthyophiidae > Ichthyophis > Ichthyophis bannanicus. The sequence continues at coordinate 430,191,398 of CM066037.1, forward strand.
TTCCACTAGACGTTCTTATGCTTTCAAGTGGAAAAGGTTTACTATTTGGTGTTCGGAAAAGGGTCTTAACCCCCTTGCAATACCTGTGGAATCTTTACTGGAGTATCTCCTCCATTTGTCTAATGCAGACCTTAAGACAAATTCAGTAAGAGTCCATTTGAGTGCTATTGCAGCTTCTCTTAAACCTCTAAATGGACAACCTATTTCCTCTCATTCTCTTATAGCAAGATTTATGAGAGGCCTCCTTCTAACTAAGCCTCCCATTAGACCACCTCCGGTGGCATGGGACTTGAACCTGGTTCTTGGGCAGCTCATGAAGCCACCTTTCGAACCGTTAGCTACCACCTCCTTGAAATTTCTTTCTTGGAAGGTTATCTTTCTCATTGCAATCACATCAGCACGCTGCATTAGTGAATTGCAAGCTCTAGTAGCTAATCCACCTTATACAAGGTTCCATCGTGACAAGGTAGTCCTTAGGATTCATCCACACTTTATGCCTAAGGTGGTCTCGCCTTTTCATCTTAACCAAGAGGTCTACCTACCTGTCTTTTTTCCAGGACCTCATGCATCAAATGCAGAAAGGAATCATCATACCTTGGACTGTAAGAGCTTTAGCTTTTTACTTACAAAGAACACAGCAACATAGAAAGTCCTCTCAACTCTTTGTTGCTTTTGATCCTTCTCATTTGGGACTTCCAGTCTCCAAGAGAACACTATCTAACTGGATTGCTCAGTGTATTTCTTTCGCCTATCAGAGTAAGAACCTTTCTCTGGAGGGCCATGTCACAGCTCACAATGTGAGCCATGGCAGCCTCAATGGCTCATCTGAACTCTGTGTCTATTGACGACATCTGTCGAGCAGCCACTTGGGCCTCGGTTCATACCTTCACAGCCCATAACTGCTTGGACAAGGACTCCTGCCGTGATGCCTTGTTTGGTCAGGCTGTTCTCAAACACCTGTTCCATACCTAATCAACTCCTACCCACCATCCCTGGTAGGATGCCAGAGATCCATGGGGGGAAGTGGAGCCCTTCTCAGGGACACACAACTTCTGGGGTCTCTCCCTGGCACCTAAAGCTAAGGAGTCCCCATATGTGATGACTACATTCCTGCTTGTTCCTGGAGATAGCATAGTTACTCACCTGTAACAGGTGATCTCTGGGAACAGCAGGAATTTAGTCCTCACAACCCACCCACCTCCCCTAGGAGTTGTATTTCTCTATCTCTCTCGTTTCCTTTCCCTCGCTCTCTCTTTGTCTCAGCTCTAAAACTCAACTGGAGAGAGGCGGTTGGGAAAGGCGGGAAGGCAGCACGCAGGCGCTGTGGGATGCTCCCAAAAGCGTTCTAATTGGACACTGGGGAGCGTTCCCGCGCAGGCTCCGTCAGTACCGACGATACCCATATATGAGGACTAAATTACTGCTGTTCCCGGAGATCACCTGTTACAGGTGAGTAACTATGCTTTCAGGTCAATTCAAGGGTGGTTATGCCCTGTCCCATGGAAATGAACTCACATTGTGGGAGTCACCACAGGCACTATCCATGCCCAAAACTCTATTCTTCGGCAGTGACCAAAGTTTCAGTTGTGCAAGTATCTTCAGGCAAGTGATAGTAGCTGCTCAGACATACATGCTCATAAAATGGAGGGGGGGGGGGGGCGTTGCTGCTGTTATTTACAGAGGAATTGTACAATGATAAGATTGATAACATTAGTAGAAACCTTCCCATCTTATTTTAATGCATGTTTGACAGTAGTGTATTATACTATGTTATCTAATTCTTTTGGGGATGCATAATAAGGCAGAATATCATATCTAAGAAAAAAAATTCATTTTCCTAATGAGGGAAAGGATAAAAGGAGTAGCATTTTCAAAGGGCATAACCCACATTACATAAAAATGATTAGATATACAGCACCTCTATAGCCCTATTTTTTAACACAGGGAGGGTAATTTTCAAAGCTATTTCTGCAGGTACTGTGACACTTTATCCATAGAAGTGGTAATTTATAAGACAAAGTTACAAATGTTTTTCCGTGAACAAGTAGGAAATAAGTCCTCACGTCACCAACGGAGCCCCGCATAGGAACGCTCCTCAGCTTCCAAAGCAAGCTGTTGGGAGGCACACCATGCATGTGCGCCTGCCTTCCCATCTGCCGCAGTGTCATCTTTTCCAGTCTTCTTTTTTCCGCGGAGCCCATAGGACATGTTCCTGCATACCAGAAAAAGTTTTCTTTCTTGGCTCTCGTAGGCTGTTTTTTTCTGCCTTTCTTATCACCTGTTGTCGGTTTAGTCGGTCCCAATCAATTTAGGTTATTTTTTCTTTTCTTTGTCCTTTTTTTTTTTTTTTTTTTTATCACCTTTTGGCATTTTTGTACCCTCTAGGGATATTTTTCTTGCCCGCAGCAGTTATTGAGTTTAATTTGGCCATGGCGGTATTTTTTGACATGTCTAAGCCAGCTAATGGCTTCAAGAAATACATCAAGTGCAGCAGGACCATCTCAGTCACTGATTGACACAATTTGCCTGTGCCTGCAAATGACGCAATGGGAACTGAAGGATCAGGAAAAACAGGAGTTCCTCATTGGATTCAGCATCCTCAACCCTGACACCGACGGTGATGCCTTCCAAGGCTTCTGCTGAGGCATCCACGAGGAGGGAGGTCCGTGCCCAATTGGAACCAGGGGGCCTGAGCAGCAAGAGGAGACTCTCCAGTGAGACTGCATCAACGTCAGAGGAGCACTGGGATAAGGTCCGAGTGCATCATCATCACAGCCCTTCTCAACATAATGCGGAGAGCGATGGCTGGGAACAGCCGTCCAAGCTTCCCTGGCAGGAGGAATCGACCCCCAGATGAGAGGAGTCAACCCCAATTGCCCAGGATAGCAGCTGGTTGTCTTCCGATATACCAATCATCAAGTCCCCATCCGAGATATCGAAGCCGGTGACTGCAGCCACGGCACCAGCCCCTTTGCAGGTGGTAATGTTTATTTATTTATTTATTTAGACAGTTTTTGTATACCGCCTTATCCTTCAATCAAAGCAGTCACAACACAATTGGGGGATACATTTAACACGCAGGGATATGAGACACATAAACTAATACTTACAGGGAACATGGGCAATGGAGGGTTAAGTGGCTTGCCCAAGACCACAAGGAGCATCTGTGGGACTAGAAACCCCAGTCCCTCCAGCCCAAGGTTGCTGTCCTCTAGTGGGATTTGAACCCCCGACCTTCTGGCCTGAAGTACCTTGCCCCAACCACTAGGCTACTCCTCCCTGTTGGATGTTGGATGAACGCCTTCAAGCCCTCAAAATTCACTTGGTGACAGTTCTAGCCTTGCAGAATGCAGTCTTTGCAGTGCCAGCATCATCGTCACCACACTCTGTCCAGCTCTTTCTGGAGCCCCATGCACTGCCTGCTGAGGCAGGCACATCGGGTGGGAGGTCGGAATCGACACGAATTCTGGCGGCCATCTCTCTGTCCAGCATGTCGGACTCCAATGCCCAGGGGCATCGGTGCCTGCACGCAGGATGGCATGGGTCTGACCCACGTCTGCGCTCTCCCCATTGCAGAACCAATGGCAGGAGACCTGGCACTACTTCAGACTTCCTCTCAGAATCAGAGTAGGAGACCTAGGAGGAATCGATGGCATTGAACCTCCGGTCCGATCCATTGCCTCCCCCAAGTGGCATAAGTTGCCTCTGGAGGACATATCCTTTCATTTCTTTGTCAGGGACTTGGCCAAGGCCATCCCTTTCTCCCTGGACTTAGAGGAGGAGCCGAGGGTGGAAATGCTGGAGCTTCTCCAGTACCCCTCAGCCCCCAGGGAGGCAGTGACGGTACCCATGCACCACGTCCTGCAATGGCTGTTACTGCAGCTGTGGGGAAACCCCTCTCACAGTTCCAGTCATCAGCCTGAGGCTCCAGGCTTCGAGAAGCCTCAGCTACCACACAACTCTATCATGGCAGAGTCGGCCTTGAAGTGGGTTAAGAGCATCAAGACTTATTCAGAGATTCCCCCAGGTCAGGAGGCTCGAACCCTGGACTCCTTCAGGAGAAAATGCTTTCAGGGTTCCATGCTGGTAGCCAGGATTCTGGGCTACAAGACCTATATGAGTATGTTCCTGAAAGACGACATGATGGACCTGGCAGAGTTTGCCCCCATGTCGGGAAAAGCAGGAGCTAGCTATGAGAATCATCTGATTCAGTATCCTCAACCCCAACCTCCTTGTCCACACCCAAACTGGCCAAAGGGAAAGAGCAGAAGGGTTCAAGCGGACAGGGGCGTCCCTCCACAGAGACCCTGTTTACATCAAAAGGGGAGCACAAGGAGAAAATCTGCATGCAGCGCCTTCGCAGTCCCTCTAGATGTGAGATGGACAGCGAGGGCCGGGAATGGCCAAACAAGCTTCCCTGGTGGGAGAACCTGACCCAAACAGCAGAGTTCATTTCCAGTTCCCAGGAGGGCTGCCAGATGTTTCCTGATGCTCCTATCATTGTGGAGTCCTCATCAAAGGGTTCACCGGCAATGTCCGCGGTCACAGCATCGACATCCTCATCAGTGGTGATTCTGGAGTAATGCCTATGAGCCTTAGAAACTCACTTGGCGGTGGTAGAAACCCTCCAGAACACAGGCTTTGCAGCGTGGAGCTCATCGTCACCTCACTCCTTCAAGCCAATTCGAGAAACCCTTGCCTTGCCCACCGTGGCTGGGACATCGGATGGGAGACCGGTATTGACACCAGTGGTTGAAGCCATTTCCCTTTCCAGTGTATCAGAGTCCGAGGCCCCGGGGCATCGCCATCGACATGCTGGGTGTAAGGAGGTCCATCGAATTCCACCCTCTCCTGAGCTATACAGTTAGTGCTCGGAAGAGACTCTGCATTACTTTTGACGTCTTCTCAGAATCCGAATCATTATAATGGGAAACTGAGGCAAAATCGGTAGTGTCTTATCTTTGGGCCCAGGATCTCCCGTCCAACCTGTCACCCCCTCTAGATCAGTAAAAAGTCTCCCCCAGAAGATATATTCTTCCAGGATTTTGTTCAGGACATGGCCAAGGCCATCTCCTTTTCTCTGGAATCAGAAGAGGAACCAAGGGCGGAGGAACTGGAACTCCTCCAATATCCCTCGGCCCCTCATGAGGTGGTGATGGTCCCCATCCACCATGTCCTGTAGAAGCTGCTACTGCAGCTGTGAGAGGTGCCGCTCATGCTCCTTGCTGTCAGCCACCGTCTCGATTTCCTGTACTAGGTCCTGAAGGCCCTGGAGTTCAAGAAGCATCAACTGCCCCACAATTCCATTGTGGTCGAGGCTGCCTTGAAGCAGGCAAAGAATGCGCGGTACCACCAATGTGGGAAGCGTGGACCCTGGTCTCCTTTGGGAGGAGGTGCTTCTAGGGTTCCATGCTGATAGCCCGGATCCTGGCCTATCAAATTTGCATGGCCATGTTCTTCAAGGATGTCATGCTGGACGTCGAGGATTTTGCTTTCCTCGTCCCCAATGACCGCTGCAAGTCCTTTCGAGGTCTCGTAGCTCATGGCAAAGATTGCTCATAGTGTATGGTCTGGGGCGCTAATGATGCCTTCAAATCTGCTGGTAGGGTGGCAGCTGTAGTCCTCAGACCTGGAGAAGTGGGTCCAGGACAAGATTGCCAACATTCCCTATCAGGTTGAAAACCTCTTCAGCAAACTCTTGGAAGAAAAGGCCAAAGAGTTGGAAAAGGAACAGGTGACCCTCACCAGGCTCTCCAGAAAGACTGCGGATCCCGTGAGAAAGAAAGCATCATCCAAAAAGGCTTTCCTCTTGTGCCCATGGAGGTACTTTCCATCCCAACTGCAAGTGCAGCCTAAGGCCCAGGCTCCCCGCTCTCAGCAGAGGGAGAAAACCCCAAAGGTGCAACCCGCTCCCCAACCCAAGCTGGGTGCAAGTTTTTGATGGGGTCTTCAGGAGCTTAGCCAGTCTACCCTTGTCTGCTGAGGTCCCCCTGCAGTTTTTACTCTGCGTTTTTGCTTCCACAGCAAGCTTTTTTTTCAAATTCTCTCTTTGCCTGCCTTATCAATGCCTTGCATCTAACTTGCCAGTGCTTATGTTTCTAGTTTTCATCATTTAGTTCCTTTTTCCATTTCCAGAAAGATGCTTTTTTGGCTACAACAGCCTCTCTAACCTCACCTTTAATCCATGCTGGCAGTTTTTTGGACTTCCTTCCACATTTCTTAAAGCGTGGAATACAGCTGGTCTGGGCAACCAAGATAGTATTTTTAAAGAACACCCATGCTTGATGTAAATCTTTAACCTTTGCAGCTGCTCCTTTCAGTTTTTTCTTAACTGTTTTTCTCATTTTATTATAGTCTCCCTTTTGAAAGTTAAAAGGTAGTATTGTAGATTTCCTAGCCGTCCTTCCTCCATTTATTAAATCAAACATGATTCTGCTATGAAACCAGGCTGCTGGCATTAACCTTTAAAAAGGAGATAGAGCAGCTTTTAAACTAGATATTAGGGGAAAGCCGACAGTCGCCCAAGAGCGGATGGTTCGGAAGAATGTATCCTTGAAGGATACTACCAAAAGCAGAGAGGTTCCACAAAAGAGTAAAGTAGCCCAAATGCCCTCAAGTATGGAGCAGACAGAGCTTAAAGATCCCAATTTACCCATGTCTAACAATAGCCAAATTAACATGAATAAAATACATTCTCTAAAATGCTTGAATGCAAATGCTAGAAGTCTAAAGAATAAGATGGGAGAGTTAGAATATATAGCACTAAATGAAAGGTTAGATATGATTGGAATATCGGAGACGTGGTGGAAGGAGGACAACCAGTGGGACACTGTGATACCTGGGTACAAACTATATCGTAATGATAGAGCTGATCAAATTGGTGGAGGGGTTGCGCTCTATGTTAGAGAGGGCATTGACTCAGAAAGGATTAAAGTTTTGCAGGAAACAAAATCTGCTGTAGAATCTATATGGATAGAAATTCCATATAAAAGGGGGAAGACAATGGCAGTGGTGGTGTACTATCGAGCACCTGGCCAGAATGACCAAATGGATGATGAAATGCTCAAAGAAATCAAGGAAGCTAACAAATGTTACAGCGCAGTAATAATAATGGGTGATTTCAATTACCCCGGTATCGACTGGGTCAGTGTCACGTCAGGACATGCTAGGGAGATAAAGTTCCTAGATGAAATAAATGACTGCTTCTTGGAGCAGCTGGTTCATGAACCGACCAGAGGGGAAGCCATATTAGACCTAGTCCTTAGTGGAACACCAGATCTAGTGCAAGAGATAAGGGTGTTGGGGCCACTTGGCAATAGTGATCATAGCATGATCGCCTTTGATTTAATTAGTGGAGGAGGGATAGTAAGGAAATCCACAGTACTACCTTTTAACTTTCGAAAGGGAGACTATGATAAAATGAGGAAAACAGTTAAGAAAAAACTAAAAGGAGCAGTTGCGAAGGTTAAAGACGTACATCAAGCTTGGGTGGTGTTGAAAAATACTATCTTGGAAGCCCAGACCAGCTGTATTCCACGCTTTAAGAAAAGTGGAAGGAAGTCCAAAAAACTGCTAGCATGGTTTAAAGGTGAGGTCAGAGAGGCTGTTGTTGCCAAAAAAGCATCTTTCAAGAAATGGAAAAAAGTGCCAAACGACGAAACCTGGAAACAGCACAAGCACTGGCAAGTCAAATGCAAGGCATTGATAAGGCAGGCAAAGAGAGAATTTGAGAAGAAGCTTGCTGCGGAAGCAAAAACGCGAAATAAAGACCTTTTCAAGTACATTCGTAGCAAAAAACCTGTGAGAGAGTCAGTTGGTCCATTAGATGATAAAGGGGTTAAAGGAGCACTAAGAGGCGACAAGGCGATAGCGGAGAGACTGAATGAATTCTTTGCTTCGGTCTTTACTGAGGAAGATGTAGGGATGTTACCCATGACTGAAGTGGTATTTAAAGGTGCGGAAGAATTGAAGGAAATATCGATACATCGGGAAGATGTCTTACAACTATTAGATAAACTGAAGAGTAGCAAATCACCTGGGCCGGATGGTATACATCCAAGGGTGTTGAAAGAACTGAAATATGAGATTGCAGAACTGCTATCAGTAATCTGTGAACTATCATTAAAATCATCTCTAATACCTGAAGATTGGAGGATCGCCAATGTAACACCAATTTTTAAAAAGGTTTCCAGGTGTGATACGGGAAACTACAGACCGGTGAGCCTGACGTCAGTACCGGGAAAAATGGTAGAAACCATCATAAAGAATAAAATTACTCAGCATGTAGATAGTCACAACCTAATGGGAGACAGCCAACATGGCTTTAGACAAGGAAGATCTTGTCTTACTAATCTGTTATGTTTTTTTGAAGGAGTGAATAAACAGGTGGACAAAGGTGAGTCGGTTGATATTGTGTATCTGGGCTTTCAGAAAGCCTTTGACAAGGTCCCTCATCAGAGACTTTTGGCAAAACTAAAGAGTCATGGGATAGGAGGCAGTGTACTATTGTGGATCAGGAACTGGTTAAAAGATAGAAAGCAGAGGGTAGGGCTAAATGGCCAATTTTCCCAATGGAGAAAGGTGAATAGTGGTGTACCCCAGGGATCTGTGCTGGGTCTGCTGCTTTTTGACATATTCATAAATGACCTGGAAAGTGGAATAACGAGTGAGGTTATCAAATTTGCAGATGACATAAAACTATTTAAAGTTGTTAAAACCCAAGAGGATTGTGAAAAATTGCAAGAGGATCTTGATAAATTGGAAGACTGGGCATCAAAATGGCAGATGAAATTTAATGTGGACAAGTGCAAGGTTATGCACCTAGGGAAGAACAACCCAAACTATGGTTACACGATGCAAGGTTCCACATTAGGAACCACCACCCAGGAAAAAGATTTAGGCGTCATTGTGGATACCATGTTAAAACCCACGGCCCAGTGTGCAGCGGCGGCCAAGAGAGCAAATAGAATGCTAGGTATGATAAGGAGAGGAATGGAAAATAAAACAAAAGATATTATAATGCCTCTATATCGTTCCATGGTGAGACCGCACCTTGAATATTGTGTGCAATTCTGGTCGCCGTATCTTAAAAAGGATATAGCGATTTTAGAAAAGGTACAGAGAAGAGCCACCAAAATGGTAAAGGGGATGGAAGGATACTCCTATGAATAAAGGCTAAAAAGGTTAGGGCTCTTTAACCTGGAAAAGAGATGGCTGAGGGGAGATATGATAGAAGTCTATAAATTAATGAACGGAGTGGAACGGGTAAACGTAGATCGATTGTTTACCTTATCAGAATATAGAAAGACTAGGGGACATGCAATGAAGCTACAGGGTAAACTATTTAAGACTAATAAAAGAAAATATTTTTTCACTCAACGTGTAATCAAACTCTGGAATTTGTTACCCGAGGATGTAGTAAAGGCTGTTAGTGTAGCTCGGTTTAAAAAAGGTTTGGACAAGTTCCTGGAGGAAAGGTCCATAAACCATTATTAAGAAGTGACAGAAGATATCAATGCTTGACCCAGTACAAGCATTGTGGAACTTGTGTCTCTTGGGGAAACTGCTAGGTACATATGACCTAGATTGGCCACTGTTGGAAACAGAATACTGGGCTTGATGGACCTTGGTCTGACCCAGTATGGCATATCTTATGTTCTTATGATCACTATTCCAAGTGGCCCCAATACCCTTATCTCTTACACCAGATCTTGTGTTCCACTAAGGACTAGGTCCAAGATGGCTTCCCCTCTTATCAGTTCATGAACCAGCTGCTCCAAGAAGTGGTCATTTATTTCATCTAGAAACTTTTTCTCCCTAGCATGTCCTGCCATAACACTGACCCAATCGATACCGGGGTAATTGAAATCACCCATTATTATTTCTGTGCTTTTAAATATGGTTAGCTTCCCTGATTTCTTTGAGTCTTTCGTCATCTATTTGTTCATTCTGGCCAGGCAATCGATAGTATACCCCCACTGCCATCGTCTTCCCCTTTTTACCTGGAATTTCAATCCATAGAGATTCTAAAGTGTATTTTGTTTCTTGTAAAACTTCAATCCTGTGTGACACAATGCCCTCTCTAACATAGATTCTCCGGGAACAAGCAGGAAGTCAGTCCCCTTCCCGCCCAAAGGTGCCAACTTTCTCAATCTCCTTTTTTTTGCAGAGCCCATCAGACGTAGTCTGTCCCGGAAAAGTTGATTTTTTTTTGTGCCTTTTTGCTGTCTCCGGTCTCACACTGGTAACCTTTCCCACCTTGCCATCGGTATCGGGCCAGTTCCTTTTCTATTTTTTCTTTCTCTTGGGTGTTTTCGCGCCCTTTTTTCTTCACTGGCAGCCCGAAGTGTCTTCGACCTTGTTGTGGTTCTTTTTCTCCCCATGGCTACCAGCGGGTTTAAAAAGTGTGATCGGTGCGGGAAGATCATGTCCCTCACCGATATGCATGACTGCTGCCTCCAGTGCCTCGTCCCAGACCACGACCCGGTGATCTGTGGCCTATGCAAAAAGATATCTTCGAAGGCCTTGAGGAGCCGCCAGCAGCAGCATGATAAAATGTTTCCTGATTCCCCCATGCCTCCGAGAGCCAGGACCTCATCTGAGACCTCTATGTCTCGGGAGGAGCATTCTGAACCCGAGCCTAATCGGCGGTCCTCGGAGAGGGGGTCTCCCTCGAGGAAACCGAAAAGAAGGAAGAAATCCTCGAAGATGGCGTCTCTGGATGGCTCAAAATGGCCAGGTTCCTTGCAGGGCCGGTTGCGGAGCCCCGAGCGCCTGCTTGAGGCGTCTGAGAAAGGGCGCCTATCCAATGCTCCTCGAAAGGATCCGGTCACAGACCGGCCTTGGCAAGTACATTCTATCCTAGTCGAGGACTCTCCTCAGTGGGAACCGGCTTCATGCCCGAGTGTGTCGGTACCTGAGCCGAGGGCTGCAGAGCCTCCGGAACTGATGTCCAGGATGGCGTCCTTGGAGCGCAGTGTCACTGCCTTCTTGAAGCAGCAGTGGGCATTGATTTCCAGCATGTCCGGTTCCTCTGCCCTGACCACTGGGTGTTCGACGTCGAAGTCGACCCCGGAGGCCGAGCCGATCCTCGAGGCCTTGCGAGCCCGAGTCGATCCTCGGCCGAGGTCATGCTCAGCCTCCCGCTCGTCGGGACCAAGGTTGTAGCCAGCGGGCATTGGGGTGGATGGCGCCAGGCCCCTCAAGGCCCGAAGAATGCCACGAGTCTTCCTCAGAGGCCTCCACTTGGGAGACTGAGGATGAGGAGTCCCCGAACACTCGTCATCGAGATGTCCTGTCTGATTCCCCAGTATCTAAATCTCGGCGATGGTCCCCACCAGAGGAGATGGGGTTTCGGGACTTTGTTCGGGATATGTCCAAGGTCTTGGCTTTCCCGATGGAGTCCGAGGAGGATCCTCAAGCTGACGAGCTTAATATCCTCCAGTAAGAGGCTCCCCCTCGGGAGACCCTCGTGGTGCCCATTCCTCCTATCCTGGAATGCTTTATGCTCCGCATGTGGGAAACGCTGGTGTTGATGCCGGTGATCAGCAAGCAACTCGACTCGATGTATCGGGTCCACCATAGCCCTGGGTTTCAAAAGTCACAACTGCCCATAACTCCATGGTTGTGGAGTTGGCCATGTGTCGACTGAAAAGTCAGAAGATGCACTTCTCGGTGCCCCTCAGCAGGGAGGCCCACATCTTGGATGCCCTCGTCAGAAAGTGTTACCAGGGCACGATGTTGAATTGTTGGATCCAGGCCTACCAGCTGTACATGGGCAAGTACCTGAGACATGGCGAAGGAGCTCACCGGGTTCTCGGCTGGTCTCTCCGAGGAGCCTTGGCAGCGCTTCAGGGGCCTGTACAAAGCTGTCGGTGAATGCTCCAAGTTCATGCCTCGGGTGGCCTATGACAGGTTTGAGTCGGCGGCTGGCATCGGTGCATGCCACTAAGCTTGGCTACAGTCGTTGGACCTCGAACAATGGGTGCAGGACAAGTTGGTCAATGTCCCATGTCGGGGGGAGAACATCTTCGGCAACCCTATGACCGACAAGGCCGCGAGCTGGAGACTGAGTTCATGACAAGAACTAGGCTCTCTAAGAAGACCTCTGCCCCTTCCCGAAAGAAGGGCTCGGGTAAAAAGCCCTTTTACTCGAGGAAGTCCACTGCTTACCAAAACTGTCTCCCTACCAGGCCTCCCCGGCTCCCCAGCAGGGACAGCAGGCCAAGGGACAGGGGCATGGCCTGCGTAAGCAGAAGGCTCCCAAGCCCCAGGCTCCAGCTTCGGCCCAGGCTGGATGGAGCTTTTGACTCCTGCAGCATGGCCCCCCTCCCAACCGGAGCTTGGCAGCCCACAGGAGGTCGGCTTGCCCTGTATGGCCACAGGTGTGGAACTATCACCACTGATTCCTGGGCATTACAGGTGATCAAGGAGGGTTGCCTCCTCCTCCTATCCGAAGTGCCTCCACACTATTTCCCCAGAGAGCCTATCAGGTCTCCCCTTCACCGGGACCACCTTCTGAAGGAGTTGGCAGGTCTTCTCGAGGACCAAGCAGTGGAACAGATGCCCCACCATCTCAAGGGCAAGGGGTTCTACTCCAGGTACTTCCTCGTGCCAAAAAGGACAGGGGGCCTAAGGCACATCCTCGACCTGCACAACCTCAACAAATTCCTGGTGAGGGAGAAATTCAAGATGCTCTCCCTTGGAACATTGCTGCCTTACCTCCGCCAGGGAGACTGGCTATGCTCCTTAGATTTAAAGGATGCCTATAAACACATCCTAATCAACCCAAGTCACAGGCAATACCTATGCTTTGTGGTAGGGGGGCAGTCGTTTCCAATACAGGGTGCTTCCCTTCGGCTTTGCCTCAGCCCCCAGGTTATTCACAAAGTGCCTGGTGGTGGTCACCATCTTTCTCAGGCTTCAGGGGATCTTTGTCTTCCCCTGTCTTGACGACTGGCTCATCAGGGGCACCACAGCCCCCGAGGCACAGCAGGCCACAGCACGCACCACCCAGGTTCTTCAGCACTTGGGTTTCCTTATCAACTACCCCAAGTCCATCCTTTTCCCGGCACAAGAGCTGGAATTCATTGGGGCAAGGATCAACACCCTTCGGTCGAAGACCTTCCTGCCTGCAGACAGGGCAGGCAGGCTCATGGTGCTAGCCAAAGACATACTTATAGTAATGCAACTGTTATTTACCCCACTCAATAACTATGTATCATCAAGAGATAAATTAAATACACTCAACCAGCCCAGTATTTCTGTACTTCTATCTCCAGGAACAAGCATGAATGTAGTCTTCACATATGGGTATCGTCGGTACCGACGGAGCCTGCGCGGGAACGCTCCCCAGCGTCCAATAGGAACGCTTTTGGGAGCATCCCTCAGCACATGCGCGCTGCCTTCCCGCCTTTCCAATTGTCCCTCTTCAGTTCTTCATTTTCCGCAGAGCCGACAGGACCCATACCCTGTCACCACAGAAAATTCCGTCTTTAAAGTCGTTTTCTTGTGGTCGCGTTTGCTTCCGCATGACGCCTACCGGTACCGCCGGTTCTTTTTTTTTCTTTTCTCAAAAATTTTATACTTTGAACTGTTTCTCTTCAGAAACTTTTCTTTTTCGGTGCTAGGCGCCATTTTGGGCATTAGGCCTCATATTCCTGAAACATGGAAAAACCAACTAGTGGTTTTAAAAAATGTACTAAGAGTGGCGGTACCATTTCCGTCACTGACACCCATGATTGGTGTCTTAAATGTTTAGGGCCTGAACATTCTCCATCTGAATGTCTCTCCTGTATGGGGATGACTAAGAGAGGAAGACAGAACCGGGCTGCAAAGCTCGGTACTCTCTTTTCTTCGGATGCCAGATCCATTGCATCGACATCTTCAAGAGCCTCCTCTTCCTCCCATGGATCTCAGGTAACTAAACAAAAAAGCCGGTCCTCAAAGGGTAGCTCTCCTGCTAAGCATTGAGAGGCCATTGGCATTGCCCTTGAGGGAACCACACCGGCAAAACAACCCCAGCGGGAGGCTTCGGCTTCCAAAGCATCAAGAGGGCTCCAGGATGTTCTCGAGGCCTCGACCTCGCAAGAACTACCGGTGCCATGCTCAGGGGTCCTGGCCGTTTTCACCGGTACCGACACCTAGGCATCGGCAGCGTCAATAGATCAGAGGTTCCTCGCTATCGAACGCAGCATTGGAGCTCTTCTCACAGCTGCGGTACCGTTGACACCTATGGTTCAATGGGCACCGGTACAGACACCGGTACCCGTACCGACGGTACCGGCCCCGGTGGGAATTCTTCCCACGCCATCTTTGGCTGGAATTGACAGATCGGTACCAGATCCACTCGGTACCGACTTCGATCGATACTGGGACCGTGCTTTGCATGAGCATCGTGGTCAGGAATACTTCGAATCCTCTGATTCCGAAGACTCTGACAATTTTGCTGGTACCAGAGGGTTTCTCCTGGAAGATCCCTCTTCTCCCCAACGCAGAATGTCACCTACAGAGGACATGTCTTTTCAGGATTTTATTCGTGATGTGGCCAAGGGCCTTTCAATCACGGTAGCTCCTGAACAGGAACCCAGAGCAAAGGAATTGGAAATTCTCCAATATCCTAAAGCTCCAAAGGAGGCAGCCACTCTGCTCATCCATGAAATTCTGCATAACTTGATGCTCAGAATGTTGGAGACACCTCTGACTACATCTCCTCATTCTAGGAGGCTTGATACTATGTATTGAGTCCCTCCATGTCCTGGATTTCAAAAGCTTAGTTGCTACACCATTCAATGGTGGTGGAGTCAGCCATGCATAGGATGTAAAGTGCAAAGAGGCATGCATCCAATCCCCCAGGTCGTGAATGCAGGACTCTGGACGCTTTTGGGCGCCAAACCTTTCAGGCTTCCATGCTTTCAGCTAGGATCAGTTCATATATACTATATATGGGAATGTTCCTCAAAGAAGTTACAGGAGACTTGGAGCTTATGAGCCCACTTCTCCCAGATGACAAGAGACAAGACTTTCTTGCTCTAGTTAAGCATGCTCAAGATGTCTCCAAGTTTGTGAATCGTGCAGCCTTTGACTGCTTTGAATGCATCAGCAGAACCTCTGCTATTGCCATTGGGGCACGACGGATTGCCTGGCTTCAGGCATTAGACTTGGAGACTTGGGTACAGGACAAGTTAGGCAACATTCCTTGCACGGGAGAGAATCTCTTTGGCAAGAACTGGCAGGAAAAGGCTAACGAGTTAGATGCTGACAATACCACTCTAGATAGATTGTCAAAATCTACAGCCACTCCAGCCAAAAAGAAGCTTTATAAAAAACCCTCTTTCAGCAAAAAGAGGAAATTTTATCCTTCCTATACCCAGCAGAGTCAAACTCAGGGTCAGGTTGCCCAGAAGGGACAAACTAGACTGCAAAAGAAGCCAAAAGGCTGGAGAGCCCAACGAGCTCTGCAGGTTCAGCCCCCTCAAGGGCTTTGACTCCTTCCTAGAGAGCTTAGCCTTCCTGCCTCTGAGGGGTCCCCAACCCCCCAATATCCCAGGCAGGTTATGCCACTTTGTCAACAGATGGCATCAGATAACAGCAGAAGATTGGACTCTGTCCATTGTAGGAGAGGGGTACAAGCTCCATTTTCACAGCATGCCCCCTCCTACAATTCTAAGGTAATTCAATTCTCAAACCTCCGCAGACAATCTGCTAGATCACGAGGTCTCAACACTTCTTGCCCAAGGGGCAATAGAAGAGGTACCCATTCTTCAACAGGGTGCAGGGTTCTACTCCCCCTATGTTCTTATTCCAAAGAAAACAGGAGGACACAGACCCATTCTAGACCTCAGAGAATTGAACAAATACCTGTTTTGAGAGACGTTCAAAATGATTTCTCTAGGAACTCTTCTGCCATACCTTCAAAGCCAGGATTGGCTTTGCTCTCTAGACTTAAAGGATGCATACATTCACATTCTGATCCATCCAGATCACAGGAAATTCTTAAGATTCCTTTTCAGGGGAAAACATTTCCAGTACAGGGTTCTTCCCTTTGGTCTGGCTTCAGCACCAAGGGTTTTCACGAAATGCATGGCAGTAGTAGCTGCATTTCTACGAACCCTGTGGATATTTGTCTTCCCTTACTTAGACGACTGGCTCATTCGAGCCCCTACAGTTGCAGAGGTCAGCACTGCACTGTCTCGCACAATGCAAATCCTCCAATACTTGGGGTTGGTAATAAACGTCCCAAAATCCCAACTTGTTCCTTCCCAATGCTGGAATTCATAGGAGCCGGTCTAGATACCAGACAGGCAAAGGCTTTCCTTCCATAGGCCCAGTGTCTTCGCATAATGCAACTAGCTTCTCAGGCAGCAGGGAAATCCTCCCTAACTGCTCAAGAGCTACTACAGTTGCTGGGACATATGGCATCCACAGTTCATGTAGTCCCATATGCTCGCCTCCACATGCGAGCAGCTCAGTGGACCCTATCCACACAGTGGACACAGGCCACAGGTCGTTTATCAGACAAAATAATAAACTCTCAAGACTAATTTTGTCCCTCCAATGGTGGCAATCCCTGGAAAATCTGACAGTGGGGTTTCCTTTTCATCAACCCCTTTTTCAGGCCACCCTAACAACAGATGCATCGCAGGTGGGTTGGGGAGCACACCTGAATCACCTCTCTACCCAGGGAACCTGGACTCCACAGGAGGCTGGTCTGCACATAAACCTCCTGGAATTAAGAGCAATCTATTTAGCTCTTCGAGTATTCCACGCCCAGCTCAGCTACAAGACAGTTCTAGTCCAGACAGACAATCAAGTAGCAATGTTCTATGTGAACAAGCAGGGCGGGACAGGCTCTCTGTCGTTATGCAACAAAGCTTTACGACTGTGGGCCCTCACAGAGAGTATCAAATTCACCTTCTAGTGGTATATCTTGCAGGCATTCAAAACCTTTGGGCAGACAAACTCAGTTGAGTATTGCTGCCTCACGAGTGGTTTCTCCACCTGGACCAGGTGGCAAAGATATTTCATCTCTGGGGCATTCCAGACATAGACCTCTTTGCAAGTCCACTGAATGCCAAACTTCCCCGGTTCTGTTCCAGGATTCTGGCTCTCAATTGTCAAACAAGGGATGCCTTCCTCCTTCACTAGGGTCAGGACTTCCTTTATGCCTTCCCACCCATTCCCCTCATCCCCAAAACACTCTTCAAGCTTCAGAGAGACAGGGGTCGCATGATTCTCATAGCGCCACGATGGCCACACCAAGCGTGGTGTCCCCTGCTTCTACATCTCTCTCAAGCTGCACCTCTGGAGTTAGGGCATGCTCCAGATCTCCTTTCCCAAGAGAACGGGACACTATGGCACCTGAATCCCCAGTCCCTGCATCTCACGGCTTGGTTGCTGAAGGCTTAGACCTCCAGGATTTCAACCTGTCCCAACAGATAAAAGAAATCCTTCAGGCTTCCAGGAAACTTTCCACAAGAAGATCTTATGTCTTCAAGTGGAAACATTTTACTATATGGTGCTCCAAGAAGGGATTAAACCTCCTTGGCGTACCCTTAGAATCGATACTAGAGTATCTCCTTCACTTATCGAATTCTGGTCTAAAGACAAATTCGGTAAGAGTCCATCTTAGTACAATTGCAGCTTCTTATAAGCCTCTGAATGGACAACCAATTTCCTCTCATCCACTCATATTCAGATTTATGAGAGGTCTTCTATTAACCTAACCTCCCATTAAGCCACCACCGGTGGCATGGGATCTAAATCTAGTTCTCGGGGAGCTCATGAAGCCGCCTTTTGAGCCTTTAGCCATTACAGCCCTTAGGTTTTTGACCTGGATGGTCATCTTCCTAATTGCAATCACCTCTGCACGTCGCATTAGTGAACTGCAAGCTTTAGTGGCTAATCCTCCCTATACTAGGTTTCACCATGATAAGGTTGTTCTTAGAACTCATCCGCACTTTATGCCAAAGGTGGTTTCGCCTTTTCATTTAAATCAATCAGTTTATCTTCCTGTATTTTTTTCCAAGGCCTCACGCCTCTAATGCAGAAAGAAACCTTCATACTTTGGATTGTAAAAGGGCAACTTTTTATAGCTTTTGACCCAAGTCATTTGGGACAAGCAGTCTCCAAAAGAACTTTATCTAAATGGATTGCCCAATGCATATCCTTTGCTTATGAGAGTAAGGGTCTTCCTCTTCAAGGCCATGTCACAGCTCATAACGTGAGAGCCATGGTAACTTCCATGGCTAATCTCCACTTTGTGTCTATCGATGACATTTGTCGAGCAGCCACCTGGGCTTCGGTACATACCTTCACAGCCCACTACAGCCTGGATAAAGTCTCCCGTCGGGATGCCTTCCTTGGCCAAGCTGTTCTTCAAAATCTCTTTCAGACCTAATTCAACTCCTACCCACCAACCCTGGTGGAATGCCAGAGATCCATGGGAGGAAGGATTCCCACCTTTCTAGGGTGGCACCTTCCTGGGGCTATCTCCCTGGCATCTTCAGCTAGGGAGTCCCCATATGTGAAGACTACATTCCTGCTTGTTCCTGGAGATAGCGTAGTTACTCACCTGTAACAGGTGATCTCCGGGAACAGCAGTAATTTAGTCTTCACAACCCACCCACCTCCCCTAGGAGTTGTCTCTCTATCTCTTTGTCTCTTTCCTCTCTCCCTCTATCCTTTCACTCAGCTACAAACTTAATTGAAGAGGGACAGTTGGAAAGACGGGAAGGCAGCACGCATGTGCTGAGGGATGCTCCCAAAAGCGTTCCTATTGGACGCTGGGGAGCGTTCCCGTGCAGGCTCCGTTGGTACCGACAATACCCATATGTGAAGAATAAAGTCCTGCTGTTCCCGGAGATCACCTGTTACAGGTGAGTAACTATGCTTTTTCCGCATAAAAGTTAACTAACAAAGATTTAAGCCCTTGTTCCCGGACCCATTCCAACGACACCAGAATTGTACACAAGTTTCGCACCGCATATCTTCCTTTCACAAACCCGACCTGCATTTCATGCACGAGATCCTCCAAAACTAATGCCAACCGATCAGCCAATATTTTTGATAGTACCTTCCAATCAAAGTTTAACAATGATATGGGCCTATAAGAAGTCGCCTGCACAGGGTCCTTTCCCAGCTTAGTTATTAAGATGATATGCGCATGATTCTCTTCCCACATACGAACACCCTGTTCTATTCTTTTATGATACACCGCTAGCAATGCAGGTGGCACCAAATCACTCAACAGCTTATAGAATCCAACATCAAATCCATCAGGACCTGGCGCCTTAGAACAACTAGCTTTCTGGATAACCTGTTGCACTTCACCAAGCGTTATTGGTTTATCCAGCTGGGCCCTCTGTTCCTCCCCCAACCTGGATAGGTTCAGTGCCCGTAAATATTCCTCCATATTAACCCGAGACCCCTCCTCTCCCGAGTACAACTTCTGATAAAAAGATTGAAATACTTGAGCTATTGCCTTACTGTCCTTGTGCAACTTACCCTGGTCACCTCGCAAGGCCGCAACCGTTCTAATACCCTTACTCCCTTGAAGGCAGCGCGCTAACAGTTTTCCTGGCTTATCCCCAAAATGATAAAGCTGATAACGGTAGTATAGAAAGGATTTCTTCGCCCATCTATGGAGTAGCTCATTAAGAGCTAGTTGAGTCTCCCACACCACTTCCTTGTGCACTGCACTGGGACAACTCGCATACTTCCTCCTTTCCTTCACCAGTTGTCGTTCAAGTCGTACAATCTGTTCCGTTGCCAGACGCCGTTTCCTTGCTGCATATCCAATAATGTCCCCTCGCAAAACAACTTTAGCCGTCTCCCAGTATAATTCTGGATCACTTTGGTGTTCCTGATTATAAAATGCAAAATCTTGCCACTTCTGTTTTAATTAGAGGTGGAACTCAGTGTCTCTATGCAGATCTAGTGGGAACCGCCAAACTCTCATCTGTGTACTAACATCATGCCACTCCAGCTCTACCCAGATCAAGGTATGGTCTGAGATCTCCGCAGGCCCAATTTGTGCATCTACTATTTGGGCAGAGCGTCTTTCTGAGACTAAAATATAGTCTATTCTTGCACTCGAACCATGCGCCTGAGATTGATGGGTAAAATCTCTGTCCGTCGGGTGTAGCAGGTGCCACGGGTCTACGGTCCTTATTCGTTGTCGAAACCCTTGTAGCACTCTGGCGGTTTGCGATCGTGCTCTATCCCCCCCCCTTGTCGTGTCTAGTTCCACATCCAGCACCCCATTGAAGTCCCCGCCCAATATCAAAGGAGCATCTAGTAATTGTTCCACCCTGGAAGCCAATCGCATATACAATTCCCTGTCCAAAACATTAGGACTGATAGGTTCCCCAGCACGATGGGCTTCCCCTCCAATATCCCATACAATAGCACAAATCCTCCCTCTGGGTCCCTATAGTCTCGCTCCAACACAAATCGCACTTGTCCGATGTATCAAAATGACCACTTCTCCTGTCTTCCTTTCGCCGGCGCCCCCCATCCTTGTCCCACCCACTCTCTCTGTAGTTTTTGGTGCTCTTCAGCAGTCTGGTGGGTTTCCTGCAGCATAGCAATATCGCATTTTTGTCAAGCTAAGGCTTTCAACAGTTTATATCTCTTGACCGGGTTTCCAACCCCACATACATTCCAAGAAATAATCTTCAGATTGGCAAGCGCAACTCAGGCTTATAACTCTCAGTACGTAGCATTCCCTCAGGAGGAGTCTCCCCAGCCTGAAGCTCCCCCCTGCAACTTCCTTCTATATCTAAATTTCCACACAATTATCCACCCCTGGCTGCAAATTTCCATTTCTTGGTTCCCGCTCCCTAATCCCATCCCCTTTCCCTTTTCCCCCTCCACCAAATCCTCTCCCTACTCCTAGTCCTCCTTTACCATCCTCCTCTATTAAAGTCACTAAAGATGTGTTCGGTAACCCCCCCACCCTTGCTCTATTAACCCAGCTCACCTGGGGCTGTACCTGACTCATAACAATTCTCCCCCATCAACAGTATTATTCAATTTTATACATCGCTCTTAGCCATATGAACCTCAACTTATACCCTCTAATTTCCCACCCCCACAGACAGTGAAAACTACAAGCAGTAATCAACGAAACAATCAAACAGTATTGTGTCCTCATTTCTGTAACCACTTACAAATCCACAACAGTCCGAGCTTGTGGGTTCAGCACGGCTCTAGGCCTTCAGATGGCCTACTCCTAGGCCACTCCACTCGGGCTCGGTCTCTGTTAATCCAAAGTTGTGCAGCAAATCTTTTCAGTTCTCTTCATTTGGAACTCCTCCATCACTGCTCCCCGCCGCTGGCTCCTCAGGTCTCATTCTCCACACTATTAGGATGCTCCGCTGATGTGGCTGTTGCCCTGCCCGCTAACTCCTCCACATAGTGGGTTGCCTCCGTTGCTGACTTAAAGATCCGGCACGTTCCCTCGTGGGTGGCGATCAGTCTAGCAGGATATTGCACAATAAACTTAATATTGGCCTCTATCAGCTTCTGGCAAAGGGGGGCATATGCCCGCCTGCGCTGACCCAAGGCAGCCGAATAATCCTACACAATCTGCAATTTTACATTGTCTTTTATGACAGTTCCTGTTTTCCTTGCCGCTCTTAACACAGCTTCCTTCTGGGAAAAGTATAAAAACTTTGCTAGGACCACGCGAGGCCTGCCATCCCTTGATTGCCTGGGCCCCACTCTATGCACTTTTTCGATCTGCACTGGGCCACATTCTTCTCCTCCCTCCAAAATCTGTGTCACCAAAGTCTCCAAATATGCCCGTAACTCACGGTCCAGTATGTGGTCTGGGATACCCAGGAAGCACAGATTGTTGCGGTGAGACCTGTTTTCCAAGTCATCTATCTTGGCCTCTTGTGCTTGTAGCACTGTTTGCATGTGGCCTACCTCCTGCAACACCTCCGTCACACTCTCCTCAGTCTGCCCGATTTGTGTCTCCACCTCCAACATCTAACTGCCCAAGGCTCCCACCAAATTCTGCAGCAGATCCATTTTACCGTGCAGGGCATCGAACTGAGCAGAGAGCGCACCTGCTACCGCCAGCGAGATCTCCTCGATAAACTCTGGTGAGGCTGGCGATCTAGGAGTCAGAGGCATCTCCGCCATCTTTTGCTGCCCGGCAGGCCGTTCTTTTTCTTGGCGTTCCGCTTTCGCCGCCGCTGCCATTCCCACCACTGTCACTCGCTTACCTCCGCCGCCCCTCCGCTGTTCTATTTATTTATATGCAGCTCTACGGCTGAAAAAATGGCTTTTTTACTGGCGCGGACGGGGGGGGGGGGCCCGGAGCTCGAGTGGTTCACGTCCACCTGCTCTCACCACATCACGTGACCTCCCTCTTTCCCCTTGCTTTATCCCTGCCTACACCTTCTGTGTTTGTCTTCACTAGATTGTAAGCTCTGATGAGCAGGGACTGTCTCTTACATCTCTGTGCAGCGCTGCGTATGACTTGTAGCGCTATATAAATGTTCAGTAGTAGTAGCAAATGCACGCTTTCCCTCTAGCTTGCTGATTACATCGCCCATGCTATACCTTGGCTGGTCTGAGCCTTGAGGGTCATGTCGCAGCTCACAATGTCCATGTAGTGGCTACATTGGTAGCCAACCTCTGCTCTTTCTCTGCAGCAGAGATCTGCAGGGCTGTTAAATGGTCTTCAGTCCATACCTTCACAGCCCACTACTGTCAGGATGGGGATTCCTGATGGGAGAGTAGTTTTGGCCAGGCTGTTTTCCAGCATCTCTTTGGGTCTTCAGGGTCAACTCCTGCCCACCAGCCCTTCTGTCCTTCCAGGATACCTGCCCAAAATTCCCTTGGTCTATGTCGACTATGAATACTGCATCAGATGAGTCCTTTGATGGGACTGCCTCTCTGGTCTTCCTGGCTTCTCCAGTTCTCGATGCCTTGTTGGACTACTCTTTCTCCTCGGGTTCTAGTAGCCTGGAACTTGGGAGTCCCATACGTGAGGGCTTATTTCCTGCTTGTTCATGGAGAAAACATAGCTACTCACCTGTAGCAGGTGTTCTCCATAAATAGTAGGAATAAGTCCTCACAACCCTTCCACTTCCCCAGGGAATTGCCTTTTTGGCTCCTGCTATGTTATCATATTGGAAAATATGGTGCCATAGCTGGTGAGGAAGGCAGGCACGCATGCGCAGCATACCTCCCAAAAGCTTCCTTTGGAAGCTAGGGAGCGCTCCGTGCAGGGCTCTGTCAATGAAGTCGCCCACCCATGAGGACTTATTCCTAATATTCATGGAGAACGTCTGCTACAGGTGACTAACTATGTTTTATTCCCTAAACATATATATTTGTTTAACTGATGGTCCTCCTGTATTAATGAAAGAGCCCCTGCATATGAGTGTTGGCACCTTTTTTTCTAGGAAAAATGCCCTGGTTTAGAGTACCCTTGTGTATCTCTATGCACTACAAACTCAAAGCCATAGTGAATTAGTCTTATGAAATGCAGTAATTAGCTTCAATATTTTTTACCAGTAATTGACACTTCATTTTTAAGATCCATTTTCTCCATGGAAATAGTGCTGGCTATTGCTGAATATCTCAGTTTTCTACCTAGATACTGAATACAGTTCAGCAAAGTGTTCAGCTCTCAGTGGATGAGTACATAAGAACATAAGAAATGCCATACTAGGTCAGACGAAGGTCCATCAAGCCCAGTATCCTATTTCCAACAGTGGCCAATCTAGGTCATACATACCTAGCTGTTTCCCCCAAAAGACACAGGTTCCACAATGTTTGTATTGGGTCAAGCATTGATATCCTGGGTCCCTTCTTAATAACACTTATTAAAAGAGGGTTGCTACACAGTACCCTGTCCTGTGCTTCTGAAGTAAGCTGTGACCAACTTCCTGGCTGATTAACAGTCCTTGCTTGGATAGAAGGAGTCTTTCAAAATGGCCTTTTGACCTGCCACCTGGCGTTAACACCTACTGAAAAAGTTTCACAGGTCTCTTGCCCCCTAGGTAGAAGGCCTCTTTGTAAAAGTCCCTAGAAGACTTTATTTGTTGCTCAAAGAATACTGACCCTGTTTTGCCTTTTAAGCTCTCTGCTGAGTTCTAAATTTAACCAGAAAGCTCTCTTCTGTGTTTTAAATTTAAACTTAAACTGCTGCTACTAGGCCCTGACTGATTTAACAAATACACTGGGTTCACAGATTAATCAGCTTTAATCCAAAGAAGTCCCTTCAGAAAAATTCCCAGAAGTATATACTCACAATTACAGATCTCTCTCCAGAAGTAGCAGTACCAATGTAATCGGAAATAAGGAAATAAATGCCTCCCACGCTCCCTCGGAAGGAACTCACAGACAGACTAGTATGCAAACAGGATCTTTTAATGTGTACACAGTCTCAGACAGAGCCGGCACCCTGGACAAAAGATCTGAGCCCCGAAGTGGCGTCACACACTGTCTTATATACAGTAAGTTTTCAAACCCATACTACCTTCTCATTTGTCTCAGGTATCCCCTCTCCACCAATCAGTAGCCCCTGGGGGTTGTGGGCTATCATATAGCATGCCTAAATGACCTGTCTAAACTGGTATGCTCCGGTTTGCTGGGCTCTGGGCGAAAGGGTATGTGTTTAAGTCTTGTTTCACTGTAACTCAGGCTAACAAGGGGAGGGGTCACCCTCACAGCTACCGTCCTGGCTGCCTCACGCCCCCCTTTTTTCATGGGACCAAAACTGCTAAGGCGGTAGAGGGCAGCAGAACTAGAGGCAGGCCGCAGGGGGGTATATTGGGTCAGGGCCATGACAGAGGTAGCCGTCTTGCGTTCCACCAGGGCGTTGAGGGTGGAGGTGATAAAACGGTGGAAGATCAGGATACTGCATGGTAAGAGGGCGCATAGCAGGAAAAGAAGGAAAACTCCTATAACTAAGGTCTTAAGGCCTCCCAACCAACTAAACAACTTCACAAACCATCCCGTACCCAGTCCCATGGATGAGTCTGAGATATGTTTCGCTAGTTCACGCAGGTCTTGGATAGCGTTTTCAATAGACAAACTTTCGTCAGTGAGGTTAAAACAACACATACCTTCGAACTCTTCACAGCCATGGCTAAGGCGTAAGAGCAGGAAATCAATGTTCATCCTGTTCTGCAGTACCGCCGTGCGTAGGCCGGACATTTCACGATTCATGGTGGCCAGTATTGTTGAGATCAGATTGAGGGATTTGGCTAGAGAACAAGCCAGTCGGCTTATCTCCATAGAGTTGTGTAGGGCTAATCCAGGTGTTCCAACGATTGATAACGACAGCCCAAGAGCCGTCCCATCGCTGTATGGTTCTACGTTTATTTATTTATTTATTTAACATTTCTTATATACCACGCTATTTGTCATCAGTGCGGTTTACATTAAAACAATATAACACTTGGTCAGATACATTGGCCGTTGTTTACATAGAACAAGGGGTTTAACATGGAGATAAGCTTGGGGAAACTATCTACAATCCAAGTCTATATACATAAACTTGGGAAACTATGTACAATTCAGTTGCATTGCATGTTAGATATGACTACATAGTATAGTTTTGCATCATATAGCGGCTGTTTGATATAGTGGGGGTGTGTGAGAAATAAGGGGGGGATATCAGGATGAGTATAATGTAAGAGGAAAAGGTGGTGGTTGAGAGCTTTTCTGAACTGACTAAGGGTCCCTAATTGCTCTAATGTATGGGGGGAATTTGTTCCAGCACACGGGGGCATAGTTTGAGAATGCCCTATTAGTGGTGATCTGGTTGAGCTTTGCGGATTCCATTGGTATTAGTAGCATGTCAGCGGCCAGAGATCTCCTGGATCTGTTGTCTGGAGAATGTGTGATGAGGTCGGAAATGGATGCTGGGGCTATCTTGTTGAAGGCCTTGAAGGTAATGAGGAGGGTTTTGTATAGGATCCTACTGCTTATGGGAAGCCAGTGGAGTTCCTTTAGAATGGGAGAGATGTGGTTGGCCCTTGCGGCTCCGTAGAGCACACGGGCTGCCGCATTCATGGCTAACTGTAGGGGTTTGAGGGAACTCTTTGGGAGACCATGTAGAATTATGTTGGCATAATCGAAGTGCGGTGTGATTAGAGCTTGGAAGATGGTGCGGAAATCATCGGGTTCCATCATAGGCCTAAGATGCCGTAGAGTTTTGATCTTGAAGTAGATGGTTTTGACAGTGTGTTTGATATGTTCCTTGAAGTCCAGTTGTTGATCGAGTATGACCCCAAGATATCGTATGTTGGATTTGATTGGAAGTTCCGCATCTCTGACTTTGAATGTTGGTGGGGGAGAGTAAGTTTTATTCCTCGTGATTATTAGGACTTCTTTTTTTTTTGAAGTTTATCTGGAGGTTCTGAGTGAGCAGCCAGTCAGTTATTGCGTTGAAGCAGTTGACTAGCACTGTATAGTCAGGACAAGTGATGGTTATGGGTGTAAATAGCAGTACATCATCGGTGTACATAAGGCAAGATATGCCAAATGAACGGGCGATGTCGCAAATTGGCTGCATATAGATGTTGAAGAAAAAAAACAAAGACAGGAAGCGGCAGATTCACACCCAATAACTTTATTAAACCAAAAGAGGGGCCAAAGCCCAACACAGGCCGTGTTTCGTAAATCACTTCATCAGGGGCTATCAGGACACACTAAAAGACAAATTATAAAATTATATTAATAAAAACAATAATTATGCAAAAAAATAGGGTTAAAATAAAAATAAAAATAAAAACTTATAACATGAATGTGCAATACACATAAAATAAAGGCAGAACTGGACTATATCAATGAACTTAAGTCTTGAAAAAATGATTAAAATCATAAAAAACCATATACAATCTGAATAAATCTAATACGTTAAATTGACCAACCACTCTGTAAATAAAATAACACATAAATTTATATATATACACATATATAAATATATATAAATAATTAAATAAATAAATAATTAAAAGTATAAACGCTAGTTGGAATACAAAAAAATAATGAAATCACCAACACATTAATAATTATGAGGTACTTGTACAAGCATATACAACAAAAATGTAAAAAACAACTATATACGACTTAGAGATAGGAAGGGATGAGGAGGCTGAAGGAGTAGGTCCGATTAAGAACTAATTGTGTAAATACTGGATAAATCACATACTGTAAAGGTGGACATTACCTGTGGGTGTGATGTGCATAGACTTCACCAAGCTCAAAAGAGACAATGGAAGTCACTAATATCAGAAAAGCTTCTAGAAAAATAAAAACATAAAACTTACGCCAAATTAGACAATTGCTAAATTGTATAAATTATCTGAATCTGTACTCTACATTAAAAAAGATGGTAGCAAATAAAAATATAATTCTGCAGCCTTGACAGGGGTGTGATGAATCCACGGAGCAATCTCAGCCACCTTGATAGCAGTAGGGGTAGCCAGCAGAACGGTATATGGGCCTCGCCACTGTGGGGTCAGCAGATCCACTCCTTAACCCACACTCGCGAGCCAGGTTGATGGGCATGGAGTGGTTCTGTCAGGTTGATGGGGAGCTGCTCCTGAACCCACTGGTGCAATTCCTGCAAAACAGAACTGAGAGCTGACAGTTCCTGTCGGGTTATTTCGGAACCTATCTGGATCAAGTTTCCATGGACGCCCTGTATAAGGGGTGCAGGGCGGTCATACACAGCTTCAAAGGGGGAAACACCGATACCCTTTCGTGGGGCTGAGCGTATGCGAAGCAGGGTTATGGGGAGTACTTGGGGCCACTTCAATGAGGTTTCCTGACACAGTTTTGCTAAATGCATTTTAATGGTATGGTTCATACGTTCCACCTTTCCTGAACTCTGCGGCCGGTAAGCTGTGTGTAGCTTCCAGTCAATCTGCAAGGCTTTGGCTATCTGCTGTACTACTTGGGCCACAAATGCAGGTCCATTATCTGAACCTTTTACTATTGGAAGCCCAAAATGGGGAATAATTTCATGTAGTAGCACCTTTGTCACTTCTCTGGCTTTTTCTGTACGGACTGGGAATGCCTCCACCCACCCCGTGAAGGTGCAAACCATAACTAACAGATACCGGTATCCATTTGCTCGGGGCATTTCTGAAAAATCAACTTGGATGTTCCCCATAGGGGTGACCCCATAAGACTGCACTCCTGGGGGTTGGCGAGGACCCTGACGGGCATTGTTTTTAGCACATATGGTGCACTGCCTAACAGTTGCGGCTGCCAAGGAGGATAAGCAGAAAATAAAGAAATAGGGGCGGAGGGTAGCTGCCAGTGCTGTCTTGCCAAAATGTGTGGTCTGATGGAAGGAAGACAGGAAAGCTGGGGCAAGGCTGTCTGGGATAACTACCTGGAAAAGGAACAGCCCCAGTAATAATCTTATCCAACCATCGGAGTGTAATACCCCACCCTCCTCCTGACAGAAGAAATCCATCTCTTGTGTAGTGTATCTTTTGGCCCATTGGCTTAACGGGACCGGGAACAAAGGGGCTTGCAACTCTTCGGGGCTCTCAGAGTAAGGCTGGGACGAGGAGATAATCGCAACCTGCCGGGCTTCTGCATCAGCCCGTCTATTATTTATTTATTTATTTAACAGCTTTTATATACCGCACTTTTATCATCAGCGCGGTTTACATTTTAACAATTTTGTACTTAATCATAAAAACGTATGTTAAGTTTACAAGTAACAGGAAATGAGAACATGGATAACAGGGGATAAATAGATAACATATATTCAAAACTATTTACAATAGATTCTCAAATGTATGAGCTCTTAAGATGGGGTCTATGAGGTTTTGATCTAGAACGGGTAATGAAGTTTCGGGAATTTATTTGACTAGCCATGGTCGTTGATTTGTGTAGGAGGGGGAGGGGAACCATTGCAATGTGAGAAGTGTTTTAGGAAGAGGTATGTTTTTAGAGATTTTCTAAATTGGGGCAGGTCTTGCTGAGATCTGATGCTGAGTGGTAGCGCATTCCAACATCTGGGGGCAAAGGAGGAGAATGCTCTTGTAGTAGTTATCTGAGTGAGTTTTGTAAGGTCTTTTGGGACTGTTAGCATGTTCTCCGTTGTAGATTGTTTTACCCTTGGCTATCTATTACCTATCTATTACCTATCTATCTATTACCCTTGGCTATCTCGCTGTTCCCCTTCTGATGACCTCTACAGTGCATGACTGCTACAGCTTTGGGGTACCAGACTGCTTCTAACAGGGCCACTACCTGGGGGCCATTTTTGATTTCGGACACAGCTGCAGTGATCAACCCCCTTTCTTTGTATAGGGCACCATGGGCATGGAGAGTGGCAAAAGCATATCGGGAATCTGTGTATATATTTACATGAAGGTTTGTCCCAAGGGTTAGGGCACAGGTGAGGGCAATGAGTTCCGCCTTCTGTGCGGAAGTGCCTGGGGGCAGTGGCTGAGCTTCGACTACCACTTCCATCGTCACCACCGCGTACCCCGTGCACCTGCGGCCTTCCACTACCAGACTGCTTCCATCCACAAAGTAGGTCTCATCCAGGTTGTTTAGTGGTACATCTGTCAGGTCAGGGTGACTGGAAAAGATGGTGTCCATTACTTCCAGACAATCATGATCAGGTGGTCCTGGGCCGACCGGCAAAAACGTGGCAGGATTTAGAGCTTGACTGGTTGTTATCCGCACTCTGGGATTTCCCCATAACATACTCTGGTATTTCAACATTTGGGAGCTGGTGAACCAGTGGCTTCCTTTGTGTTCCAGTAAAGTTTGAACAGAATGTGGGACAGTAACTAAGAGGTCTTGGCCCATGGATAGTTTATCAGATTCTTCCACCAATAAGGCTGTTGCTGCTATTGCTCTTAAACAGGGTGGCCATCCCTTGGCCACTGGATCCAGCTGTTTAGACAAGTAGGCTACTGGACGTGGCCAAGATCCTAGCTGTTGAGTCAAGACCCCTAGAGTTGTACCCGCTGTTTCGTGCACGTAGAGAGTGAAGGGCTTAGTGACATCCGGAAGGCCCAAGGCTGGTGACGATAGCAACGCCTTCTTTAACTGTTCGAAGGCTCCCCGTTGATCTGGTCCCCATATAAGGGGACTCGTCTCTGGGCCTTTCGTGGATTCATAGAGGGGTTTTGCAATCCTGGCGAAGTTGGGAATCCAGATGCGACAGTATCCCGCAGCCCCGAGGAAAGCTCGTATCTGCTTGCGAGTTGTTGGCACAGGGATCCAGCACACTGCCTCCTTCCGTTCTTTCCCCAACCGTCAACTTCCCTTAGAAAGATGAAATCCCAGATACTTCACTTCCAACTGGCATAATTGAGCCGCCTTCTTTGATGCGCGGTAGCCTGCATTATACAATAACTGTAGCAGTTCTGTGGTTGCCAGAATACATTCAGCCTCAGAGTCAGCAGCAACTAACAGGTCATCAACATACTGCAGGAGGACTCGTCTACCCGGCACTCCTGGGGGGTAACCAGCAAGATCTTGGGCCAGGGCGGTACTGAAAATGGTGGGGGAGTTCTTGAACCCCTGTGGTAAGCGAGTCCAGGTTACTTGGGTCTTACTGCCAGTGGCAGGGTCCTCCCTCTCGAAGGCAAAGAGGTGTTGGCTCCCTGCAGACAAGCGTATGCAAAAGAAGGCATCCTTCAGATCTAGCACGGAGAAATGGGAAGCTGCCGCTGGGATGAGACCCAACAGTGTGTAGGGGTTGGGTACCACTGGATGCAGAGTTACAGCAGCTTCATTAACGCGGCGGAGATCCTGGACAGGTCGATAGTCGGTGGTACCCGGCTTTCGGACTGGCAGTAAAGGAGTGTTCCACGCTAATTGACAGGGCCGCAGGATACCATACTGCAGGAGCCGTTCCAGATGATGATGAATTCCTTCCACAGCCGCCCGCGGCAGCGGATACTGCCGCATGTGTACTGGGGATACTCCCGGCTTCAATTCGACACAAACAGGAGGGATGTTGATGGCAATTCCGGGGGGGTTGCCTTCAGCCCACACTCCTGGGGGTACTGCATCCCACTTATCCAGGGCTATCACATCAGGCCTGGGTTTACCCTCGAACAACCGCCACTCTTCTTCCCGGGGGACGGACAGTATCAAAACTGCTGGGCCCAGGCTAGGTATTTCAAGCTCAGCCTGGTCCCCGGGCCCGAATGATATCTGGGCCTGTAGTTTTGCCAGGACATCCCTCCCCAGCAAGGGTATAGGACAATCAGGCATATACAGGAACTGGTGGGTGATAGTCCGTCCCCCCAAGTGACACATGCGGTTTTCTAGGAAGGATCGTTGCACTCTTTCCCCCGTGGCTCCCACTACAATTACTGTCCGGGAGGAGATCGGGGCCACTTGCTGGGTAACCACTGAGTGTGTTGCTCCAGTATCAACCATGAACTGCATTTCTTGGTCCCCTAAGTTCATCTTGACCATAGGCTCCTGGGGACCCAACAGAAACTTGGAGCCCGGTCTGGCCTAGTCTTCGTCCGAGTCATAATGTTCCACTGCTGCGAGACCTTCCAGGTCTGGTGGAGGGGGCGGAAAGGTATCATGCGGATATACCATGGGTTGGCCTCGCCCTCATGTAGTGTGCGCAGGTACCCTTGCGCCCCTCATGGACGGATATTGCCCCCTCCGATTTGGGCACTCATTCTTCCAATGTTCCTCCTCTTTACAGTATGCACACTGATTGGGGCCTAGGAGAAACCTCGGTCCCCTTTGTCCTCGTCCTCGTCCAAGTCCTCTGCTCCCTTCCTTGGCCCAGGCTGATACCGGTGGCCGTTCGGCTAGGGCAGCCGCTAGGAAGTCTGCCTTCGTTTTCATCCTACGCTCAGATTCTCGCCTCTGCTCCTGGTCACGATTCACAAAGATCTTCTGTGCCACTTCCATCAATTGTGCAGCGTTCATGCCCGCAAATCCTTCCAATTTCTGCAGCTTCCGCCGTATATCGCCCTGGGCCTGTGCTACAAAAGCGGTATTCACCATACGAAGATTCTCAGGAGCTGCTGGATCGTAAGGGGTGTACAGTCGATATGCTTCAGACAGACGCTCATAAAATGCTGCCGGGCTTTTATCAGGAAGTTGGAGGATTTCTGCAATCTTGCTGATGTTCATAGCCCTCTGCCCTCCCTTCTTGAGGCCTTCAAGGAGCACGGTTCGGAAACGGGTGAGTGCCCGTGCTCCGTCGGGATCATTCGGATCCCACTGAGGGTCTTCATTCGGGAAATCCACAGTTGCTTGCTGTCGGGGATTTATAACGCCAGTGTCTGTAGGATGTGCCTCCAGCCATGCGAGGGTAGACCGCACAACACTCGCTCGTTCTGTGCTGAATAAGGTGGACAGCAGTTGTCTACAGTCTGACCAAGTAGGTTGGTGCGTTTGCATAATACTAGTCATAAGGTCTGTCAACTCCTGAGGCTTTTCCGTATAGTTTGGATATATCTGCTTTTCTAGAGTCCTTGCATGAGGATATTGCTTCAAGGGCTACATTGGTGGTGTCTTTCATGTCTAAGGTGGATAAGGATAAAATTCTGCAATTATACTTTGCTAAGAAATCTGAGAAGTTTTGTGGTCGGTCTATTCAAATATTTCCTGATGTATCTAGGGTAACCCAAAAACGCTGAAAAGCTTTCCTTGAGCTTAGACCTCTGGTTCAGGCTTTAGGAGCTTCCTTTTACTTAAAATTTCCCTGTAAATGTTTTATAGCTCATCAGGGCAAGAGGTGTGTGTTTTACGATTCTGAACAGGTAGAAGGCTTCCTTCAAGGGAAAGTTTGATTTGTTTAGATTTATTACTACTTATTGTCTTCTGATTTTGACTAAAGGAGTTTTATGAGTTTGTTTTTCAGAGATGCTCAATATATTTCTTTATCTGTGGAATACTCTCCGTGATGTGGACTTGGCTATGTATGTTTAGTATTATACAACAAGAAAAAAAATAGTATATGTTTAAAACTTACAAATTAAAAAAAAATACTATACACAATAAAATACATAAGTTCTCCGGGAACAAGCAGGAAGTCAGTGCTCACATATGGGTGACGTCGATGCTGACGGAGCCCACGTGGAGCAAATCCCCAGCTTTCAAAGAAAGCCTTTGGGAATTGCTACCACGCATGCGTGGTCCCCTTCCCGCCCAAGGGTGCCATCTTGCTCAGTGTCTTTTTTTTCCATGGAGCCCATCAGACGTAGTCTGTAATGTCCGGGGAAAAGTTGACCCTTCCCACCTCTGGCCTCGGTATCGGGTCAGTACCTCTAAATTTTGATTTTTTTTCTTTCTTGGGACGTCTTCATGCCTGTTTCTCCCTTGCTGAGGTCCTTTTTCCCCCCATGGCTACCAGCGGGTTCAAAAAGTGTGATTGGTGCGGAAAAATTATGTCCCTCACCAATGCACATGACTGCTGCCTCCGGTGCCTTGGCCCGGACCACGACCCGGCGGTCTGTGGTCTGTATAAAAAGATGTCCTCAAAGGCCTTGAGGATTTTTCTTGACTCCCCCATGCCTCCAAGAGCCAGGACCTCACCTGAGGCCTCCACGCCTCGGGAGGAGCACTCCGAACCCGAGCGTTGTCGGGGTTCCTCAGAGAGGGGGGTCTCTCTCAAGGGAACAGAAGAGAAGGAAGAAACCCTCGAAGGCGGTGTCTCTGGACGGTTCCGAGCGGCCTGGCTCCTCTCAGGCCGGTCGCGGAGCCCTGAGCACCTGTCCGGGGCATCGGAGAAGGAGCACTCAGCCAAGATTCCTCGCCGGGACACAGTCGCGGATCGGTCTAGGCAAGTACATACTGTTCTAGTCAAGGACTCCCCCTCCAGGGGAACCGGAGGCTGCGGAGCCTCCGGGACTGGTGTCCAGGATGGCGGCCTTGGAGCGCAGTTTCACTACCTTCATGGAACAGAAGCGGGCGCTAATGTCTGGCCCATCTGGTTCCTCCGCCCCGACCACCAGGCTCTTGACGTCAAAGTCGACCCCTGAGGCTGAGCCGATCCTTGAGGCCTTCCAGGCCTGTTGATCCTCGGCCGAGGTCGCACTGCCAAGTCTGCAGATGTCGGGGCAGATGGCGCCGGGACCCTCGATGCCTGAGGAGCTTCATGAGTCTTCCTCAGAGGCCTCCGCTTGGGAGACTGAGGACGAGGAGTCCCCAGACACTCGGCGTCATTGGGATGTCCCTTCTGATTCCCTGGTATCTGAACCTCGGAGAAGGTCTCCCACCAGAGGATATGGGTTTTTTGGACTTCGTGCGGGATATGTCCAAGGCTTTGGCTTTCCTGACAGAGTCTGAGGAGGATCCTCGATCTGACGAGCTCGAGATCCTCCAGTACAAGGCTCCCCTTCGAGAAGCCCTCACGGTGCCCATTCCTCCTATCCTGGAACGACTTATGCTCCACATGTGGGAGACGCTGGCGATGACGCCAGTAATCAGCAAGCAGCTCAGCTCGATGAATCGAGTCCGCCGGGGCCCTGGGTTCCAAAAATCACATCTGCCGCACAACTCCATGGTTGTGGAGTCGGCCATATGTCGACTGAAGAGTCAGAAGACGTACTCCTCAGTGCCCCGTGGTAGGGAGGCCCACACCTTGGATGCCTTCGGCAGGAAGTGTTTCCAGGGTGCAATGCTGAATTGTCGGATCCAGGTGTACCAGCTTTATATGGGCATGTACCTGAGAGACCTGGTGAAGGAAATTGCCGGGTTCTTGGCTGGTCTCTCCAAGGAGCCATTGCAGCGCTTCAAGTGCCTGTACAAAACTGTCCGTGAATGCTCCAAGTTCATGTCTCAGGTGGCCTATGACGGGTTCGAGTCGGCAGCACGGGTAGCCGCGGTGGGCATTGGTGCACACTGCCAAGCTTGGCTGCAGTCATCAGACCTCAAGCAATGGGTTCAGGACAAGTTGGTCGATGTCCCATACCAAGGGGAGAACCTCTTCGGGAAACCCATGCCTAACAAGGCCGCAGAGCTGGAGACCGAGTTCATGATGAGGACATGGCTCCCCTTCCCGTAAGAAGGGCTCTGGTAAAAAGCCCTTTTACCTGAGGAAATCCACTGCTTACCGAAACTACCCCCCTTACCAGGCCTCCCCAGCTCCCCAACAGGGACAGCAGGCCAAGGGACAGGGGCATGGTCTGCATAAATAGAAGACCCCCAAACCCCAGGCTCCGGCTCTAGCCCAGCCTGGTGAGGGTTTTTGATTCCTGCAGCATGGCTTCTCTCCCAACCGGCGCTGGGCAGCCCACAGGGGGTCAACTCGTCTTGTATGCCCACAGGTGGGGAACCATCACCGCCGATTCATGGGCATTGCAGGTGGTCAGGGAGGGATACCTCCTCCATCTAGCCCAAGTGCCTCCACACTACTTCCCAGGAGAGACTATCAGGTCTCCCCTTCACCGGGACCACCTTCTGAAGGAGTTGGCAGGTCTTCTCGAGAATCATGTGGTGGAACCAGTGCCCCACCACCTCAAGGGCAAGGGGTTCTACTCCAGGTACTTCCTCGTGCCAAAGAGGACAGGGGGACCTAAGGGCCATCCTCGACCTGTGCAACCTCAACAAATTCATGGTGAGGGAGAAGTTCAAGATGCTCTCCCTTGGAATATTGCTGCCTTACCTCCGCCAGGGAGAATGGCTGTGCTCCTTGGACTTAAAGGATGCCTATACACACATCCAAATCCACCCAAGCCACAGGCAATACCTTTGCTTTGTGGCGGGAGCAATCATTACCAATACAGGGTGCTCCCCTTTGGCCTTGCCTCGAACCCCAGGGTTTTTACAAAGTGCCTGGCAGTGGTCGCTGCCTTCCTCAGGCTTCAGGGGATCTTTGTCTTCCCTGTCTCGACGACTGGCTCATAAGGGGCACTTCGGCTCACGAGGTGCAGCAGGCCACAACTCGCAAGACCCAGGTCCTGCAGCACTTGGGGTTCGTTATCAACTACCCCAAGTCCATCCTTTGCCTGGGGCAAGGATCAACACCCTTCAGTTGAAGGCCTTCCTGCCTGCAGACAGGGCAAGCAGGCTCATAGCCCTAGCTTAGGACATAAGACACCACTCCTCAGTGCCAGCAAGGCATCTGCTGCGCCTCCTCAGGCACATGGCCTCCACGGTCCATGTTACTCCAGATATGCCCACCTCCACATGCGAACTGCACAGTGGTGCCTCAGGGACCAATGGTCCCAGGCCACAGGACATCTCCAGGATAGGGTTAGAGTGACCAGGCACCTGGTGCAGTCCCTGACCTGGTGGCTCTCACCCCATCACCTGGAGGCGGGGATGCCCTTCCAGACCCCTCATCACTCGAGGGTCCTCACCACAGATGCCTCCCTACTGGGCTGGGGAGCCCATTGCCAGGGGTACTGCACACAGGGAGTTTGGTCCGCAGACGAGAGTGCCCAACAGATCAACCTGTTGGAGTTGCGCGCAGTCTGTCTTGCCTTGAAGGCATTCAGGCAGTGCCTGGGCCAAAGGACTGTTCTAGTGCAAACAGACAACCAGGTTGCCATGTTCTCTGTGAACAAACAGGGGGACACGGGGTCCCATTCTCTCTGTCAGGAAGTCCTAGATCTGTGTTCTTATGCAGTCCGGCAGGGAATTCTTCTCAAGGCGGTATACCTGCCGGGCCAGGACAACTGGCTGGCCGACAGACTCAGCAGGATGCTCCAGTTGCACGAGTGGCAGCTGGACCGGGTAGTAGCCAGCAGGCTTTTCCAGACCTGGGGGGAACCGGTGATGGACCTGTTTGCAAGCCCAGATAATCACCAGTTGCCCCGTTTCTGCTCAAGGCAGCCGCACCCAGCCAGGGTGGCAGTCAACTCCTTTCTAATCTCATGGTCGGTGGGTCTTCTGTATGCTTTTCCCTCCGACACCTCTGATCGCCAAGACTCTGTTCAAGACTCTATTCATGACAGAGCCTCAGTCATTCTGATAGCTCCACGTTGGCCCAGGCAACCGTGGTTCCTGCTTCTCCTGCAGCTAGCGGTGGAGAGCCCCATTCCTTTGGGATCGTCTTCACGGCTCCTTTCCCAGGAGGGGGGCTCTCTTTTGCATCCCAACCTCAGCTCCCTTTCACTGACTGTGTGGCTTCTGAGAGGGTGACTCTCGCCCTGCTCCTCCTTCCAAAGGACGTAGAGGTGGTCTTGCTGGCTTCGCGCAGAGCATCTGCCAGACGGGTGTATGGCTTTAAGTGGCGCAGATTTGTGCTTTGGTGCGCTAGGCAAGGGGTAGACCCCTTCTCTTGCCTGGTAGTTGTGGTATTGCAATACCTTCTGCACTTCTCCGGGACAGGGCTTAAGTCCAACTCCGTCAGAGTGCATCTCAGTGCCCTAGTGGCGAACCACAATCCCGTGGACAGAAAGCCCCTCTCAGTTCATCCAGTGGTGTCCCGGTTTCTAAAGAGCCTACTCCTGTCAAAGCCCCCGGTCCGCCCCCCGGCGACCGAATGGGATCTCAATGTAGTGTTGGGACAGCTCACCCAGCTGCCCTTCGAACCGTTGGCCACGTGCCACCTCCGTTATCTCTCCTGGAAGGTGATTTTCTTGATTGCGCTCACTTCTGCCCGGAGGGTGAGTGAGCTCCAGGCCCTCATGGTGGAGGAGAGGCCTTATATCAGGTTCTACAAGAATAGGGTGGTGCTTTGCACGCACCCTAAGTTCCTTCCGAAAGTGGTCTCCTTGTTCCACCTCAATCAAGAGGTGGTCCTTCCTACCTTCTTTCCCAGGCCGCATGCCAGTCGGGCAGAGGCGGTCCTCCATACTCTGGACTGTAAGAGGGCTCTGTCCTTCTACATTCAATGTACTCAAGGTCACCGGAAAGCCTCTCAGCTTTTCGTTTCCTACGACCCCAGTAAGCTGGGGGAGGTGGTGGCCAAGCGTACTTTGTCCATATGGGTGGCGGACTGAATTGCCCGGGCTTATGAGGAGGCGAGGCTTCCGTTGGAAGGCCGTGTTACGGCTCATAGGGTCAGGGCCATGGCAGCATCAGTGGCTCACCTGCACTCTGTTTCTCTGTCAGACATCTGCTGTGCCACTACTTGGTCTTCAGTTCATACCTTCGCAGCTCATTACTGCCTGGATAGGGAGTCCCGACAGACAGTGCCTTCGGCCAGGCTGTACTCCGTAACCTTTTCGGGGTCTAGGCAACTCCTACCCTCCGACCCTTCTGTGTTCAGGCTACCGGAGTGCTACTTCCCTGGTTAGGGTTTTCATTGCGGCTGCTTGCAGCTCTCGATGAGGGAGCCTTTTTTGGCTATAGGTTCAGGGTAGCCTGTAGCTGGGGAGTCCCATATGTGAGGACTGACTTCCTGCTGTTCCCGGAGAAAGTGTAGTTACTCACCTTAACAGGTGTTTTCCAGGGACAGCAGGAATTGGTCCTCACAACCCTACCTCTTCCCCTTGGAGCTGCAGTCCAATTATTTTAATTTGTTTTGCCGTCTTTTTAGCTATGTCATTTGACTGAGCAAGATGGCACCCTTGGGTGGTAAGGGGACCACGCATGCGTGGTAGCAATTCCCAAAGGCTTTCTTTGAAAGCTGGGGTTTGCTCCTGGCGAGCTCCATCGGTGTCAACGTCACCCATATGTGAGGACTGATTCCTGCTATCCCCAGAGAACACCTGTTACAGGTGAGTAACTACGCTATATCAGCATGGACTACATCGTCGTACTCAACAATTCTTTTTTTCTAATTTTAAATTTTTTATTGAAAAATTTTTCACAACTGTCAACCATGCTTAACAGCCTTAATACAACATCACAATGCCATATCATCTACATATCTGGCCAAAGAAGACCACCTACATAACTAGTTACTGTTGCATTTTTTTAGCTTCCACAGCCTTGTCTTACAGAAACACTCTTAAAAATGATAGTTCTGTAATCTACAATTTTAGAATCTCCTAGTTTTAGAAAGTCAAACATTTTAAATTATAGGCTATACTTTTCCAACCCCTCTGAAGAACTCTACCCTCCTCCCCACCCTACTCTTAAACCCAACCTCCCCAACCCCTGATAATATAACCTGTCCTCTTTACTTTTAGTCCCTTATCCCCCCTCCTTCCCCAGCACAAAGAGGCTCCTTAGAGTTACTGCTTACCCCTCACAAACCTATTCCCCAAAACCAACCACATCCTCTGGTGTTTACTCAGTTACTTATGTTTCAACACTGTGACCCTACTCCACCTGTAGCTATCATACATCATATCCCACCATTTCAAGATTACAGGAGGATTGCTCTGCCTCTATCTTCTTTCAGTCAGCCTCACTGCCAACATACCAAATGCAACCACTTTCATAATTTTCTTGTCTGACCTGGTTCCCAAGATTTAACAATCCCCAAACAGGGTTACGCTCCAAAATACAGCCAAAGATTCTTTCCCACACAGCTGAACTTCTTCCCAGAACCCCTGAATGATCTTGCATTCCTACCAAATAGGATAAAAAAAAGTCCCCGGCTGCCTGAACCCTCTCCAACAATTACCCAAACCGCAACCCCACCTAGATAGCCAGTCCAGGGTTAAGTACGCTCTATAGAGAATCTTGTAACAGTTTTCCTGTAACTGGGCTGAAATGCTCATCTGCTTCCTCCAGAGCCCAGCCCTTAAGGTTATGCTCTCACCCTTTTTTAAAACTCCATTCCCTCCCCCCCTTTACATTAAGTATAAGCCCGTAAAGTCCCGCAAGTAAACCCCTTCCTCCCTAATGCTTCTTGTAGAAACTCTGTAATGAGGAGGCCTTTTGAAACGGACATCTTTTCCCCTCAAATTCCACACAAAATGTCTCACTTGTTCCACCCTAAACCCCTCACTATTACCCAGGTTAAACTGCGCTTGCAGGCGTTCCAAATTTTTAGTTTCCCCCCTTCCAAAATTAGTTGCCCCATCATTTCCAGCCCCAGCTCCTTCCAGCCGTGGAATTGGGGATAAATCCTCCCTGGAGGAAATGGAGGATTGTAACAAATTGGAGAATGTAACTACATGTTCCTCCCTTCTACCTCCTACCCTTGCACTTTCTCCCACAGTTACAAAGTTCATTGTGTCAGAGGATTAGATATCTTTTTACACACTTCTTTAACAGCGCCCTGAGTGGAATCCTACCCAAATCTTTCTCCAGACAAATCCATGGTTTCTCCCCTGCCCCAATTTCCAGTTCCAGACATTTTTCAATTGTGAGGCAGTGTTATATAAGCATACATTGGGTATTCCCAGTCCCCCATCACCCTGTTACCTATATAATCCCTCTCCTCATGCAACCCATCTTCTCTGCATATAAAACTAAAGATCTTCTGTTGCACCCCTTTCAGATACTTCTCTGGGACCTCATCAGCAATATTTGAAACAGGTATAAAAAACATGGTAAAATATTCATTTTTATGCTTGCTATTCTCCCTACCCACGATAGCCTCAACCCCGCCCATTTATTAAGGCCTTTTGCAAGTTCCAAGGACTCATGCTAGTAAAAAGGCTCGTCTCATCCAGTGTGAGTTGTATTCCCAAGTACTTTATGGAACTATTTGCCCATTTAAATCCAAACCCCTCTTTTAGAGATTTCTCCTCTGCCCCAGACAGATACACCTTCATCGCCTGTCTTATTGATATTGGGCCCGATATTCAGCGCCAGTGGCTAGGTGTGAGTATAGCACTTAGCCATTGGTGTTGAACTTTAAACCCGGATATTTAATGCCAGGGTCTTATGCGGTCCCTGCATTGAATATCCGTGATTGCCACCCAGCCTCTGCAGCCGCAAAAGCTAATCAGGTAGTGGCGATGTTGCATCGCTACCCAGTTAGTTCCTACGGGTAAAGTTAGGCCAGTTTTTGCTGCACCTAGCTTTACCCACAGATTGCTAACCAGGTAGCGATGCAATATCGCTGCTACCTGGTTAGCAACTGTCACTCTCCACGACACACCCCAATGCTAAGTGGTTAGCATCAGGGCGTATGGCGGCATTAGTTGGGGATATTCAGTGGCACTAACCATGTTAGTACCGTTGAATATCCCATTCAGCGGCATTTACATGATTTACAGGTCTGTAAACCGTGTAAATGCCTTTCAATATCGGCCCCACTCATTTTAAATCGAGGCACAGCCCCATATTCCCCAGTCCCTTGGTGCATTCATCTCTTCCATGGCTTTCAGTACCATCTTTATGCTGATGACTCCCAGATCTACCTCGCTACACCTGAAATTTCTCCGGCAATCCAGACCCAGATCTCTGCCTGCCTTTCTGACATTGCTGCTTGGATGTCTCACCGCCACTTGAAATTGAACATGGCCAAAACTGAGCATCTTATTTTTCCCCCTAAAACCTCCTCTCCTCTTCGTCCTTTCTTAGTCTTTGTGGATAATTCTCTACTCCCTGTTTCCATGGCTCACAACCTTGGGGTCGTCTTTGACTCTTCTCTCTCCTCCTCACACACCCATCTGATAGCTAAGATCTGCCATTTCTTTCTCTATAGCATAAACAAAATTCGCCATTCCTTTCTGAACATACTACTAAGACGCTTATCCACTCCTTAATCACTTCCCGTCTTGACTATTGTAACCTACTCCTTGCTGGTCTCCTGCTGAATCATGTCTCTCACCTTCAGTCTGTTCGACACTCTGCTGTGCGGCTAATCTTCCGCCAGACTCGTCATGCTCATATCACCCCTCTTCTCAAGTCACTTCATTGGCTCCCTATCCCTTTCCGCATCCAGTTCACACTTCTCCTGCTGACCTATAAGTGTATTCACTCTGCAGCTCCTCATTACCTTTCCTCTCTTATACCTCTCTACACCACTCCCCAGAAACTCCGCTCTTCTGGCAAATTGCTTCTATCTGTGCCCTTCTCTTCTATTGCTAACTTCAGACTTCGCTCCTTTCACCTTGCTGCTTCTTATGCCTAGAACAAGCTACCTGAGTCTGTATGTCAGGTGCCTTCTCTAGTCCTTTTTAAATCCAGGCTGAAAACTCACCTCGCTGCCGCTTTCGGATCTTGACTCACCTAATCTCCTTTGTGTTTCCTTACCGTTCAGTATCCCTGTCTACACCTACTGTGTTGTCTATCTTGACTAGATTGTAAGCTCTGATGAGCAGGGACTGTCTCTTACATGTCTGTGCAGCGCTGCATATGTCTTATAGCGCTATACAAATGCTCAGTAATAGTAGTAGTAATCTCTCAGCTCCTGAACAACTACTGGTAATGTCAAGTGAGAATGAGCTATAGTGAACAAGATGTCATCAGCATATATTATCATTTTATGTGAGACCCCTCCTCCTCAAATTCCTTTTATAACCTTGTTACCTCTTATTCTCCCCACCAAAGGCTCCAACGAGAGGACAAACAAGAGAAGCAACAGAGGGCACCCCTGTCTAGTTCCCCTTCCCAACATGAATTCCTCTGAATATCCTCTGTTTACCTTTATTCTAGCTTTGGGCCCATTATAAATTTCTCTGGTCCATCCCAGGAAGCCTTCCCCTATTCCCATCTTCTGCACAGTAGACATCATAAAATCCAAGTGTACTCTATTGGATGATTTTCACACATCCACCCCTACAAATGCCGACGGAATTTCCTTATCGTTCCTCCAGTTCAGTCCTCTACATCTGGGTTGTCAACCTTCTCCTGCAGCTGGAGACTGGTATGTCAAACTTATGACATCACTGGATATAGCCTGCTGTGCTCTCTCTCTCCCTCCAGTGTTACCAGTCTCCATGCAGCAGGAGGACGTTGTGAGCCCAGGAGAGGGCTCACTGGAGTGACAGATAAGGAGAGTGTAGGATTAGTTTAGTTAGCTTTGGGGTCTTTATAAAAAAAAAAATAAAATAAAAACAACATATATAGGAGAGTATTCCTTACAGGGGTTCTGTATCTTTAAAAAAAAAAAAAAAAGGGGATTTTAGCATACCGGGATTAGATCACTGCCTGTCAGCCACCTTTCCACAGGTCGACGCCAGGAGTGTGTGTGGGGCGGTAATCGGAGGATCTCTCCCCCCGGACATTACGGGGGAGAGCTCCTGGTGACCTGCCTGTAGTCTGCCGGGCCGCCGCCGCGCTGGCTGCGGCTCCGGAGAGCAGGAGCGCAGTAGACGCTTTGCGGCACAGGCTGCCCCGATCCGGTGACGGCGCTGTCCGTCGGACTCTGAGACACTGCAGACCTACCCGGTAAGCCCAGAACTGGGGCAGGCAGCAGCGTAAAGGCAGGCCGCATGGTGAATTCTCCCACCGTTGGAGTGCAAGCGGTTTGGCGCCTTTTTTCCTCGGCCCGGCTCTTCGGCGGCCATTTTAACTGGCGCGAAGGACCGCGTGGCGGAGCTGTAGTCGGGCCTCTTAGTGAGCGCGCCAGCTTTGCTTTTCGGGGGTAGCGCCTCCCGGGGTAGCTGGGGGGGGGTGTTTTCCCTTTGTTTTTTCTTTCTTTTGCTTTTGTT
Source organism: Ichthyophis bannanicus (assembly GCA_033557465.1). NCBI lineage: Eukaryota > Metazoa > Chordata > Amphibia > Gymnophiona > Ichthyophiidae > Ichthyophis > Ichthyophis bannanicus. The sequence goes on from CM066037.1 coordinate 430,234,780, forward strand.
TTATTTTACTTTCGTTTTTTCCCGCGATCACAGAGTACCGCGGGGGGGGGGGGGGGGGGGAAACAGATAGCCCTTAGCATGGTGGCATTTGCCTGGGGCTGTTGGCAGGCTTCTCCCTCGGCAGCCAAGGTAGCTTTGGTTTTTAGGGCCCCCAGTCTAGCAGATTGTCCTTTTGGGTGGCTTCTGGGTCCAGGGGTAAATGCCGGTAGTTTTATGACAGGGAGACCACAGTGTGCGGTCTGTGGCACCCGTAGGGGCACAGTAGCGGAGTCTGGCATGTGCCGTGGCTGTGCTTCTCTGTCTTCCACGGTGGAACAGCTCATGGAAGTCAGAGAAGAGTCAGAGCCCCCGGGGGTGCCGTCTGTTCAGCTGGCGGCGCCTCCTCAGGACCCCAGCCAGGCCGTTCCTGTGGAGGAGCAGGCTGGTCCCTCGGCTCCGTTCTTGGAGCGGCAGCCGGAGGCTTTGACGGAGTTTTCCCCGGAGTTTGTCTTAATGTTGCACAAGGCCTTTTGCTTGCGGCGCCAGGGTCGCTTAGCGGAGGCTGAGCGCAGTTCGCTGTCTGCTGCGCAGTTGGTGTCTGCGAGCGAGGGACTAGAGGGTCCCTCGGCCCCGAAGAGGGCTAGGACCAGGGCATCCTCGGCGTTGGACACTGACTGGCCGGAGTCGGACGAGCCTGACTGGGAGGCAGAAGAGGGGGCCCAGGATCTGGAGGAGGGTGAGATCCTAGAACCCGAGGAGCAGTCTAAGATCATTCGCCTTTTTCGGAGAGAGGAGCTTCCAGAGCTCATCACCGAGTCCCTTCAGGTGCTCAATCTGACGGCTCAGGCGTCCGCGGAGGACGACATGGAGGATCCTCTCATTCAAGCGGTGCGGCAAATGCAGGTGGTGTTTCCTCTGCACAAGGTGGTCGATAAAATGATCTAGGAGGAATGGAACCAGCCGGAGGCGGGGCTGAGAGGCGTCCGCACTATGGCTAGGCTTTATCCGTTAGCGGATAAGGATAAGGACAGGTTTAAAACACCGCGGGTTGATGCGGTGGTGTCGGCGGTTACCAAGAAAACTACCATTCCGGTAGAGGGTAGCGCAGCTTTGAAGGACGCGCAGGACCGTAGAGTAGATGGCTTTTTGAAGCAGACATTCGAGGCGGACTCTCTCGCGCTGCAGGCGTCCGTCTGCGGAGCCTGGGTGGCGAGGGCATGCTTGCGCTGGGTTCAGCAGTTGCATCGCTCGCCTCCGTTGGATCTCAGTGAACTCCAGGAGCTCGGGCGTCTGGAGTCCGGTGTGGTTTATTTGGCGGATGTGCATTATGATTTGGTCAGGGCCCTTGCTAACAGCACGGCTTCCGTGGTGGCCGCTCGCAGGTCTGTGTGGCTGCGTAATTGGGCGGCAGATGGTTCCTCTAAATCACGGTTGGGTAAGCTACCGTTTAAGGGGCAGTTACTTTTTGGAGAGGACTTGGATAAGTTGGTGAAGGAGTTAGGGGAGTCCAAGGCGGGTAGATTGCCTGAAGATAAGCCGAAACAGGGGAAGGCCGGTGAAGGCTTTTGCGGTCAGTTTCGTGACTCGCAGATTTCGGGCATCGAGATATGGTGCCATTCAGAGGGGCCGTTTTTCCGCCCGCGGTCAAGGATTCCGAGGGTTCCGAGGTGCGACAAGGGGTTTCGCCTCGAGCACCGTTTCAGCAGTTCGTAAGTCGCAATGAGATGAGGCGGGTCCCGATGGAGGATGCTCCTATCGGAGGGAGGCTTCGGGAGTTTCTGTCCGCCTGGACCCTCATCACCTCCGACCAGTGGGTCCTCGAGATCATTCAGCATGGTTATGCCCTGGAGCTAGCGAGGCCCGTCCGAGATTCCTTCGTCTTGTCGCCATGCAGGGGACCCGGAAAAACTCTTGCGGTTTGCGACACTTTGGACCGCCTTCTGCGTTTACGAGCGGTGGTGGAGGTACCGAGGCAGGAGTACGGCGTGGGTCGGTATTCCATATATTTCATGGTGCCAAAGAAAGGCGGGGCGCTGCGGCCTATATTAGACCTCAAGGGCGTGAATCGGTGTCTGCGGGTACCCCATTTCCTTATGGAGACGTTAAGGTCGGTTATCGTTGCGGTCCGTCAAGGGGAGTTTCTAACGTCCTTAGATCTCATGGAGGCTTATCTGCACATTCCCATCCAAGAGGCTCATCAGCGACTCTTAAGGTTCGCCTTGCCCTGGGGGCACTATCAATTCCGGGCGTTGCCCTTCGGCCTGGCAACGGCGCCGCGCACTTTCACCAAGATTATGGTGGTGGTGGCGGCGGCGCTGCGCAGGGAAGGTATCCTGGTGCACCCGTATCTCGACGATTGGTTGATTCGGGCAAAGTCGGAGATGGAAAGCCGGCAGGTGACCAACAGAGTGGTCAAGATTTTGCAGGGGCTTGGCTGGGTGGTAAATTCAGACAAAAGCCATCTGCAACCGGTTCAGGTTCTCGAGTATCTGGGGGTATGGTTCGATACTCGCAGGACGCTGGTCTTTTTGCCACTCAAAAGGGCGCAGGCGCTGCGCAGGTTGGTGCGCTCGTTCCGGGCCACGCCCGCCCCGACAGCGTGGTTCTATCTCCGAGTACTCGGCACAATGGCGGCAACCCTGGAGGCAGTTCCGTGGGCCAAGGTGCATATGCGACCGCTGCAGAGAGCGTTACTGCGGCGGTGGTCGCATCAGATGGATTCCCTGAGCAAGCGGTTGCCCTGTTCCCTCCAGGTACGCCGGTCCCTTCAGTGGTGGCTGCTTCCGTCCTCGTTGGCGGCGGGCATGCCTCTGGAGCAACCGGAGTGGGTTCCGGTGATGACGGATGCCAGTCTGTCGGGCTGGGGAGCCCACTGCGGAGGACAGTTTGCACAGGGTTACTGGTCTCCTCTGGAATCGACGTGGTCGATCAATCGGTTGGAATTGCGAGCGGTGGCACGAGCCCTGGAGGCATTCGAGCAGATGGTGTTGGGGCATGCCGTTCGGATTCTCTCCGACAATTCGGTGACGGTGGCTTACATCAATCGTCAGGGAGGCACCGGCAGTGCAGCGATGGAAGCGGAGTCGGACTTGCTGTTTGCCTGGGTGGAGAATCGGTTGACGGCTCTTTCAGCGGCGCACATTGCAGGAAGGGACAACGTGATGGCGGATTTTTTGAGCAGAGTACGGGTGGATGCCGGAGAGTGGGAGTTGCATCCGGAAGTGTTTGCGCAGATCGAGCGGCGTTGGGAGACGCCGGTAATGGACTTGATGGCAACCTTTGCTTCGGCCAAGGTTCAGCGGTTTTACAGCAGGAGAAGAGAAAGAATGTCCGAAGGCATAGACGCACTGTTGCAGCGGTGGCCGACGTCGGGACTTCTGTATGCCGCCGTGGGCACTGATAGGACGCGTGGTGCAATGGATAGAGGCGTATCCGGGGAAGGTGCTTTTGGTGGCGCCCGACTGGCCAAGACGTCCATGGTATACGGATCTCATGAGGCTTCTCGACGGCCGTCCCTGGCGTCTTCCGGCTCGGTCAGATCTGTTGCGTCAGGGTCCGCTATGCATGCCCCAGGTGGATCGATTCTCGCTTACGGTATGGCCATTGAAAGGGCTCGGTTGAGGAAGAAAGGTTATTCGGCGGCGGTGATCTCTACCCTGCTTAGAGTGCGAAAACGGTCTACTTCCTTGGCGTATGTGCGGATATGGCGCATTTTTGAGGATTGGTGTTCGAGGCATCAGATTCGGGCGGCCACAGTTTCGGTGTCTTCCGTATTGAACTTTCTGGCTTTGATAAAGGTCTGGCGGCCAGCTCCTTGCGGGTGCAGTTGGCGGCGCTGTCCTGTTATCATGGCAAGGTTCAAGGGCTAGTGTTAGGGGCGCATGCGGATATTGTCCGGTTTCTGTGGGCGGTGTCTAGGCTATGCCCTGCCCGTCGGGCTCTGGTTCCCTCTTGGGATCTTAATCTGGTGTTGTCGGCATTGGTCAAGCCGCCCTTTGAGCCTTTGCATTCTGCGTCGCTGAAGGATCTTAATCTCAAAGTGGTTTTCTTGGTGGCGATCTGTTCGGCGTGGCGCATTTCAGAGTTACAAGCGTTGTCTTCTCGAGAGCCATTCTTGTCTTTCTCGCGGGATAGCATAGTGCTACGGCCTGTGCCATCCTTCTTGCCTAAGGTTGTTTCTCCCTTCCATTTGAATCAGTAGGGGTGTTTGCCTGTCCTAGGTGCCGGAACGGGCGACTCGGAGGATCGTCGTTTCCGTCGCTTGAATCTTAAGAGAGCGTTGCGGTAGTATTTGAAATCCACGGCGTCGTTTCGCAAGTCAGATCGCTTGTTCCTCTTGTTTGGCGGCAGGCGTAAGGGCGAGGCGGCATCCAAGGCCTCTATTGCTCGTTGGATTAGGGAAACGATAGCTTCCGCTTACTTGTTGCAAAGACGCGCGGTACCTGACGGTTTGCGGGCTCATTCGACTAGGGCGCAGGCAGCGTCGTGGGCGGAACATGGGCTGGTGCCGCCGAGTGAGATTTGTTGGGCGGCTACGTGGTCGTCTCTGCATACGTTCAGTAAGCATTACCGGCTTGATGTCGCCGCAGCTGATGATGCGTGTTTTGGGGCAGCAGTGTTGCGCTCCGGCTGGAAGGGTCCCTCCCGATAGTTACTGCTCTGGTACATCCCAGATGTAGAGGACTGAACTGGAGGAACGATAAGGAAATCATAATTACACTTACCTGGTAATTGTAGTTCCTTGAGTGACGACAGTTCAGTCCTCCTTCCCACCCAGTGATGTTTCAGTAGGACAGCCGGAGGTCGCATAGTCGTTTCTACAGGTAAGTCCATTCATCTGTTACTTAGAAGATGGTGGCTAATAGGTTCGGTGAAAGTTCGGGGCGTATAACACCTTCATTGTAACTTACTATAGCATTTTAGTGTACTTAAGTTAGATGCGGTTGGCATTTATTGCTACTTATTTGTTGCTCCTTTGATTCTGCTTTGTTAATAGTTCACACTGGAGGGAGAGAGAGAGCACAGCAGGCTATATCCAGTGATGTCATAAGTTTGACATACCAGTCTCCAGCTGCAGGAGGAGGTTGACAACCCAGATGTAGAGGACTGAACTGTCGTCCCTCAAGGAACTACAATTACCAGGTAAGTGTAATTATGATTTTATCCCTTTTGGCTTTCCACAATAAGTCTAAATCCCTCAGGTCATTATCACCCGCCATCCTTCCCAGCATAAACCCCAATTGATCCTCCCCTATAAATTTTAGTATCTTTCCTGCCAACTTGTCCACTAAGATACGGGCCAGCAGCTTCACATATAGATTAAGTAAAGAGATCGGGCTATATGACCCGCATTGTGCAAGGTCCTTCCCAGGTTTGGGGGAGTACCGTTATCCCTGCCATTTTCATAGACTTGCCCAGGCACCCCCTTACCCCATTGAGCACCTCAACTAAGCACGGTGTTAGAAGGTCTCCAAAGGTTTTATAGAAACCTTTTGAAAGCCCATGTAAACCCAGGGCCTTCCCAGGTTTCAACAGCTTAATTGATTACTGTAATACCTCCACAATAATTTCCTTATCTAAGTCTTCTATATCCCCATCCCCCAATCTCATTAAGCCTACTTTATCTAAATATTCCTGGACTTCCTGTTGGGAAATCAACATATCCCGTTGATTTTATTTATTTATAATAAAGTTCTATACCGCATTTTCCAGGAGATCAAATGCGGTTTACAGTAAACAAAGCTTTGAATTGTACAGAACGGTACGTATTCAATTACATCGAACAGGGAACTATTTACATTGGTCTAACAATAACTAACAAAGTAACTATATTCAGAGGTAGATCTGCTTTTTCTTCTTGGTTTGCGTGGGGTAATCCATTTTATGTGTCTTTTCTTAGGAGAGAGAAGGGATGTGCTCAGAAGAGGGGGTGAGCTCAGGGTGGGTGTCACCAGTATTTGTATCTTTGCTTGCGTTGTTTGTGTCTCCGAAGTGTAGGGTAAACAGGTGAGTCTTGAGCTCCTGATAAAAGTGTAAAAGTGTCTTTCGGATGTCTCCATTCCTATAGTTCATCCACTCATCTCCATCCAAAATACTAAAGATGGGTAGCATTTAGTTTTTCCTTCCTCACTTTATTCTCTAGCATCCTACTAGCTCTGTTCCCTTCCTCAAAGACCCTCCTTTTTACCCTGTCAAAGCTCCAAGATATCCTTTCCCCCTCCAAATCCACAAGAGTCTTTCTTGCCCACTGCTGTTCCCTCCATGCCTTGACAGACTGAATTTTTGTGTAGTTTTCCCAATATGTTATCTTACCCCTCAACTCCTCTGCTTCCTTCTCTCTTTCTCTTTTATAGTGTGCTGCCTCAGCAATAAAAGACCCCCCTCCCCCCCGTATGTAAACTTTTAAATCCACTCAAACATAAGCGTTTACAATCTAGTCAAGACAGACAACACATCTGGGGTCTAGGATATATCTAGGGGAATAGGAAGGAAACACATAGGAGGTGAGCAGGAGACTAGGGGGATCAGGATCCAAAAACAGTCTCAAAGAAGTGAGTTTTTAACTGGATTCCAATAGGGCCACAGATGAAGCTTGGTGTTATCAACTCAGGTAGTTTGTTCTAGGCATAAGGAGCAGCAAGGTTGAAAGATCGAAGTCTGAAGATGGGCGTGGAAGAGAAGGGCACAATAGAAGGGATCTGCCAAAAGAGTAGAGTTCCCAAGGAGGGGTGTAGGGAGAGATTAGAAAGGAAAAGTAGAAAGGAGCAGCCGAATGAAGGCACTTCTAGGTCAGTCATAGAAGATTGAACTGGATGTGGAAATGGATAGGGAGCCAGACTTGAGAAGAGGGATGACATCAGAACCTTGACATCTACTCCATCTCTCCACCCCTTTCTGTTTACTACAATTCAAGAGAATGTATCTAGATCTCAACATTATCAAATTTTGACATCATGACTCAAATAACCTTCAGTTTCACTGCCCAGTGAGCTCTGTCTCTGACTTTTGATTCCCATACCCTTGGGAATCTATCTACAGTCCAAGGCTTCCACTCCATGCCTTCAGGATTTCCCAATCTTTGGGTTCAAAGGCAACAAGTCAGTTACCCTTCAGGAGCCTGCCAATCTTCAGAGATTATCTGATTATCCGCCTTTATTCCATGAGTCAACCTGCAAGATATCCTGAATAATTAGGCAGACTGTAGAGATTACCAAACCATAGAACAACTTTCCACCTAATCCACAATATAGTCTACTACTCCTTGGGGCTCCTTAACTACTATCTATGAGGCTTAGCATGCTAAAAAGATATTGGACCACAGTTAGCCACCACATTTTGATAAGGTAGCCCTATCACATAAAGCCTCCCAAGCATGATGTGTTTTAAGCTATCAATCCAGGGTTTGACCATCTGTCTATTCAGAACTAGGTAATCTAGGGCTCAATTGTAATAAATCAGACTATTTAAGCCTATTAGTTCCAGCAATATTGTGATTTGGGGAACTCATTGAAGTCATACGTGCTCTGCAAAACGCAGTGCAGTTTTAGGTTTATCATATGGTTCATTTAGATATCTGAGGTATGAACCATATGATAAACCATTTCGGACAAAAGCATCGCTTACCATCCCATTTACAACATTTATATTGAGAAAACTTTCTTTTGGGTTTGTTCTTCCACATGAAGATATCATTTGTCAGACCTTCAGGATCAGTTGCCAAAAGACTCATTCCCTCCCTACCACAAACTTCCAGGCTAGTTCAGCTTCTAGACTAGTCAGTGACACAATCTTCCTCCTTCTAATGAGCCATCATAAGTATCCACCTGTCTTCCTACTAGGCATGGCCAACAGGATCCCATGCAAAAAAAAAAAAGAATCTTTCATTCCTCTATCAAGAATATTCAATATACCTCCTGCCAAAGAAACATTCATCCTATTATTCTAGCTCTGCTAGCTATCCTGCCCCCAGACTGTTTCTCGCCTGACACTCTAGACAGTGTTGCATTCTACTAGATTGCCTTCTTGGCTTCAAATTCAGTGACCATGAATGATTCTAGGATGCACACTACAGGAAACCCATTCTTGCTCCTCCTCCATTTTGAGCGACGGCAAGCTTAGCCCTTGGCTTCCTAGTCAAGGCTGGCCTGTCCACTAGGTGAACCAGGCAGTCACCTAGTATGGCAGGCCCCATTGGACGGCATCAGCACCCCCTCCTCCCAGCAAAGCATCAGTTCATTGCAGCCCAGCTCATCATGCTGCCCCCCCCCCATCCCAGCACCCATCTTCTCACCTTGGGCAGGGGGGGTGGCATGGCGATGCTTCCGCTGCATTGAGCTTTAATGTACCCGCACTAGTGCGCTCACTGCCTGCGGCTTCTGTCCCCCTTCAGTGCAACTTCCTGCCATTCCTTTCTCTTCCAACAGGAAGTTGTCAGAGCATGCTCAAATGGGCACTTTAAAGCCTGATGCACTGGAGGCATCGCCGTGCTGTCCTCCCCCCCCCCCCCCCCACAAGCTGAGAAGATAGATGCCGGGAGGGGATTGGCATGGCAGATTGGGAGGCACTGTAATCTTCGGGGGGCGGCATGGAGGGTCTGCCTAGGGTAGCAGAAACTGTCGGGCCTGCCCTGCTTCTAGTCTTGCTAGAATATTCCCTCATCCTAAAATACCCATAGCACCTCAATCATATCCCAAAACCTTCCCACTGGTCTTGCTTTGAGCTGCTGCAACACTGACACTCATGTTTCAAAGACTGTCCATTAATAATCTGAATAGCAACGGTCTTGAACTCTCAGCTTGGGAGCCAGCTATGTGTGGCTAATTACTGTATATCCTGCTTGTCCATGGAGAAAGTGAAGTTAACTTACCTGTAACGGGCTGGCCTGTCCACCAGGTGAACTAAGCAGTCACCTAGGGCAACAGACCCTGATGGACAGAATAATGATTTCCTCTTGAGCTGCTGCTGCAGCATTGTGGTAGACTTTAAAGCACATTCGTGCACTTATGGTCTGCTGCTCCTTCCACAGGAAGTTGCATCGGAGGGGGCAGGAGTGGCAGACAATGAGTGCGTGCTTATGCTTTAAGGACTGCCATGGTTCGCTGCTTCTTCAAAGAGGTGATCGCTGTTCTGCCAACTAACCCCAGGTGAGAGGTTGGATGTTGGGGGCAGTGCTATGACAGCATTTGGTGAGGGAGGGTGTGGCACATTGGGCCTGCCTAGGGCAGCAAGGGCCGCCGCAGAACAGGAGTTCTCTGTGGACAGGATCATTCAGCCACACAATCCCTCCCACCTCCTCTTATGGTTGAAGGGGGAGGAAGGAAGCATTCATGTATGTCTAACATTTTCTAGACTCTTCAAGGCTCTGGGAGAGTGAGTCCAATCTAGCGCCATTAAGGATGACATCACCCATGTATGTGGCTGATCTGTCCCACTGTTCACTGAAATCTCTGTTACAGGTACATTCAATTCTCATTATCCACGAGGGTTACATTCTTGTAAAACCCTGCGGAAACTGAAACTGTGATACTGAATCATTGATCCTATGGGAAAAATGGATTAAGTTCTGGCAGACACTAATACAATATGTATTTCATAAAATGAATACAGTATAAAATGTAATCTTAACTTGAACTACATCAACATTTTTTACCGTGATTTCCTTAACAGCAAAAACACGCTGACGCAGAACAATGTTGAGACTTAACAGAAGCTACAATAAGAAGACCGAAGCTTGTGACGCTGTAGCAGTGCTAGAAGCCATAGAAACAGATAGTGACCCGGTGGAAGGTCCGGGTACTGCAGCTAAATGCAAGATTTTCCCTTCTCAGCACAAGATGCACATGGCTAATCAGCTAACACAGCTTACCTCGGGGGAGGGGAGAAGCAGAGTTGCTGATTGGGCACGCCCTAGCAGGAGGCGGGTTCCCCAGAGCAGAGGCAGCTTGTTAAACAGGAAGAAGGAAGGGAGAGTGAGAAAGGGAACGAGAGCCAGCCGAGGAGGTGGAAGGAAATACAGGAAACAGACGAAGCAGATGTGTGCTTTAGAGACGGAGCAGTGCAGAGACAAAGGAAGCATCATGGAAGGCAGGGAGTAGCCTTGGATGCCAGAACATTTGACTTTGAAGGAGAAACGCTCCCCAGCTGCAATTCCAGGAGAACGCTTGCCAAGCCAAGAAGCAGGTACCAGGGAGACTCAGTGCATGGAAGAACCTTCTGGGAGCAAGAGAAGGGCGAGGCACTGAGAGACCCAGGGGTAAAGCCTATGCTTTTGGAACAGAGAGCTGACCCGTGGAAAGAGTGGCAGACTGCTAAAGAACATTCAGGCATTCCTCAACACAAGGTACAAGGTGTCTTTAATTCTGATAACAGCTTTTATGAGAAGCCAGACTGTGTGAGTGCTTATTTTAAAACCCAGGGCAAACCCAGGTTTTATGAGGGCAGTTGGCTGCAACCAGAAGCTCATTCAGATAAACCCTGCTTTCCTCCTCAAACTGCTGACAGAATTAGCAAGCAAGCTAGCTACAAGGACGTAGCAGATATATTTGCTAGAGATATATGCCAGAAGGCTTTAGAAGGTCATAAGTTTGAATTGCTGTCTAAAAATCCTTCATCTGCAAATGAACTGACTTACCCAGCACTTGCTGACAGAGACAAGTGGGGGAGGGGTAACTCCAGTGCAGTGAATGAGCATAGTAAGAGAGACGGCATTGTTTGTTTGCCTGAAGAGAAACCCACAAGCTATTACTCACCCCAGGAAGGAGTTAATTCCCCGCCTAGCCCATATAGTAAGCAGGCTGAAGCACTCCTGAAAGAGTTTAGAGATTTCCTAGAAACGAACTGTTCCTGGACAGAAAGTAATTGAATCAGTACCGAGCCCAGAAGCACAAGTGCCATTGGTTCATCCCTTACCAATGGTGGATTTGAATCAGCCAATGGACTGCTCAGCCTGTCTCATAGACAAAGAATAGTCAAGCAAAACTTGTGTGGTCATTCGTTATAATATGCTGAAATGCATGCTGTTTAAGTTCCTTACCTGAAGAGCTTTTGAAGAGATAAGAATAAGCTGAAGCTTAACTTAATTACAGTGCATGAACTTTATTGTTTGCTCTTTGTTTAAGTGATTTCAAGTAAAGCTCACGTGACAGGAATGTGAACTCCTGTGTTAAAGGACAGTTTTGAACACAGTGTTGGAAAAAGCCTGTTTTCCTTTTGTTCTTGTTTTAGCTATAAAAATATATTCCTTTACGCCTGTTCCATTCCACCACGGAGCGGGAGAAATAAATCCTTATGTAAAAAAATATTCTTTATACCTGCCTTGTCATTCGACCTTCACAACTACAACTTAACCTCAAGGCACACCCCTCCCCAAACCCTCAAGGTTAGGGAGCGGGTGCTGGCTATAAAGTGGCGTAGTATTAAGGATTCGGCGCAGGCGCAAAAGGAGCCACAGCAGGAGCGGCAGAAGAACTTCTTCCACTGGACCCCGGCCGAAGAGCTGACGAGCCCAGCAGAGGGAGAAGGACTGCAGAAAGGCTACAGGAGCCAATCCTGACGTGCTCGAGATACACCTCAGCCAGGTAAAGGGTATCCACCCCGGGTTGTGAAGGATACCAGGGCGAGGGTGTCCCTAGTGGTAACTGGGGAAAGCAAGGAAAAAATAATAATTTTTTTTTTTAGGAAACACAGAGAAGTTAGTGTTGGGATACCGCACTTGGGTCTGTGTTTTGTTTTCCATTACAGGAGTCCCAAGATGGCGATGGATCCTAAAGAGATTTTTACCTGGATGGCGAAGCAGCTAGAGCGTCAGGCTGACCTCGCGTTGGAGGCGCAGCAGAGGGCCACTGCAACCTTAAAGGAGCAGCAGCAACCCCTATTGACTCTGTTGGAGGAGTGCTTGCAGGAGAGAAAGCGAGCCGCTGTAACAACGCCTGATACAGGTTTTCTCGTGACTAACAATGTGCAGCCTGTTAGTACAGGAACTTTGTTCAATTTTGGACAACTCACCAGTCAGGACGATGTGGACGATTACCTAGAAAGCTTTGAGAGGGTAGCTCGTCTCAGCTTATGGCCAAAAGAGCACTGGGCCTTAAGGCTGGCCGCGTCACTCACCGGGGAAGCCATGGCAGCATACCGTGCCATGCCCGCTGAGTTGGCTGGTAGTTATGAAGACGTGAAAAGGGCGATAAGGGAGAGATTGGGTCTCACTCCACTGATCTACCGCTCTCGCTTGAGGAGCGTGAGACTCAGGCAGAGCAAAACCCCAAAGTCCTTATGCCACAGGATACGAGGTTTACTTAACAAGTGGCTGACTCCAGAAGGGAGGTCTGTGGACTCCATTCTGGATGAGCTAGTGTTAGAGCAATATATGGATGCTCTACCGTCAGAAATCCGTGCCTTCCTGATCCTGCAAAATTGCAAGTCTCCCCAGGAAGCGGTTGCTCTCTCTGAGAGGTATGTAGAGGCAGAGTTGACTGCCCAGAGAGGTAGCACCCCTTCCCACGAGTGGAGCACAGGAGGATCAGAAAGGACACGGAGGGTGCAGGAAGAGCCAGTGAGCATGTGCATGCCTTTTAGGAAAAATGTTGCATGTAACTTAAAATGCTATAAATGTGGACAGGTAGGACATGTACAGAAGTATTGTCATGTGAAAACTGCTTTAATTGCAGATAGCTATATGGAGGATAGACCAGGATTTCTTCTGGCTGTGTCTGTACAAGGGATCACCACGCAAGCTTTACTAGACTTGGGAGCAGAGTTAAGTATGATCTCTGAGGAGTTCTGGAAAGCCATAGAAGCCCGACAGGCCCCAGAAGTAATCCCTTCGGTAGATGCAGTAAAGATCAGGTGTGTTCATGGAGGAACGTCTTCATACCCTGTGTACAATCTGCACATAGCAGGCTTAGGTGCCCAGAGAACTATCCCGCTAGCAGTTGTCCCACGTCTCCCACATGCGGTTATTCTAGGCAGGAACTGGCCTCAGTTCTATAGGGAAATAAAAAGAGAATTGCAAGAGAAAGGTGCAATGGTCTCTACAAGAGCCCAGACCTCAGCCCTAGAAAGCCAAGAGACTACATCAGAGGATCCTGGTGAAATCCTTCCCTCTGATGATGCCTTAGTGACCACTCCTGATCCCAAAATAAAGAGGGGTAAGGCAGAAAAGCGTAAGGAGCAACAGTCACGCTCTAGAAATAAGGCCGAAGTACAGGTAGGGCAAGAGCTTCCATGGGTGCCTGAGGAGCTGATGAGCAAGTTCCCCACGTTTCCAAAGGAGCAGCAGGCGGACCCTGCTCTCACTCATGCATTCAAGTGGGCTCAGGACCCTAGGGATGCACTGCCTAGATTTCTCCTCACGTCAGGCATACTCTATAGAGAGAGTAGAAATCCTTTCACAGGAGACAGCCGAAAACAGTTAGTAGTACCGACTACTTTTAAAAACATTGTGCTACGGTTAGCACATGACCACCCTGTAGGGGGACATAAGGGCAGTCAAGGGACCCTCGACCAGATTATAGCTAGGTTTTACTGGCCCGGTGTTTTTAAAGAAACGACCCGGTTCTGCGAGGCCTGCCCCACTTACCAACGTGTCTCCGCGACCCATCCCAAGGATGTCCCTATGATACCATCTCCGGTGATCAAAGACCCACTCCATAGGATAGGAATAGATATAGTGGGACCACTGATTAAAACGCCTAGAGGGTTTCGTTACATCCTAGTGGTAGTGGACCACGCTACACGATTCCCATGGGCCATGCCACTCCGCTCTACTTCTGCAAAAGTGATAGCTAATGAGCTTATTAAATTATTCTGCGAAGTAGGTTTCCCTAGGGAAGTCCTCACCGATAGGGGGAGCAACTTCCTCTCGAAATACCTCATGCAAGTCTGGGATGCCTTTGGGATCCAGCACATCAAGACAGCGGCATACCACCCTCAGACAAATGGTCTAGTCGAAAGACAAAACCAGACGCTCAAGAGAATGCTACGAAGAAGTCTGGAGGGTGAGATGGACCATTGGGATATGATGCTCCCTTTTGTTCTCTACGCATGTAGAGAAAGAAAACAAGCCTCGTTGGGAACGGCGCCATACGAGTTGTTGTATGGTAGGTCTCCCCGCGGAATTCTTGACATTCTAAAGGAACAGTGGGTGGAACCGGACACCCAGGAGGTAGAAGTTCCAGATTTCCTACGAGACTTAAAGAAGCGGCTACGCCGAACCTCACAGGTGGCAGTAGAGAACTTGCAGCGTAGTCAACACAAGCAAAAGTCCTATTATGATAGGAATACCAAACAGCGTCAACTAATGATAGGAGAGAAGGTTATAATAATGGTGGCAGAGACGGAACCGAAATTCGAGAGCCACTGGAAAGGCCCATGTCGGATTGTACGTCCCGTAGGACCCGTCTCATATCTAGTTGAGAATAAAAAGGGTCGTAGGCAAGTCTACCACATCAATGTGTTAAAGTCATGGCATGATAGGGTAGCCTTGGCCCAGGTAGCCACATTAGTCTCTCCGAAGCAAGTACATGCAGTACAACCCTCTAACCCAGAGTCCATAGGATGTATCACGTGCTGTCCGGATTCTCCTAAACCAGCCCGTGATATCTTAAGGGGGGGATCTGTGACGCTGTAGCAGTGCTAGAAGCCATAGAAACAGATAGTGACCCGGTGAAAGGTCCGGGTACTGCAGCTAAATGCAAGATTTTCCCTTCTCAGCACAAGATGCACATGGCTAATCAGCTAACACAGCTCACCTCGGGGGAGGGGAGAAGCAGAGTTGCTGATTGGGCACGCCCTAGCAGGAGGCGGGTTCCCCAGAGCAGAGGCAGCTTGTTAAACAGGAAGAAGGAAGAAGGAAGGGAGAGTGAGAAAGGGAACGAGAACCAGCCGAGGAGGTGGAAGGAAATACAGGAAACAGACGAAGCAGATGTGTGCTTTAGAGACGGAGCAGTGCAGAGACAAAGGAAGCATCATGGAAGGCAGGGAGTAGCCTTGGATGCCAGAACCTTTGACTTTGAAGGAGAAACGCTCCCCAGCTGCAATTCCAGGAGAACGCTTGCCAAGCCAAGAAGCAGGTACCAGGGAGACTCAATGCATGGAAGAACCTTCTGGGAGCAAGAGAAGGGCGAGGCACTGAGAGACCCAGGGGTAAAGCCTATGCTTTTGGAACAGAGAGCTGACCCGTGGAAAGAGTGGCAGACTGCTAAAGAACATTCAGGCATTCCTCAACACAAGGTACAAGGTGTCTTTAATTCTGATAACAGCTTTTATGAGAAGCCAGACTGTGTGAGTGCTTATTTTAAAACCCAGGGCAAACCCAGGTTTTATGAGGGCAGTTGGCTGCAACCAGAAGCTCATTCAGATAAACCCTGCTTTCCTCCTCAAACTGCTGACAGAATTAGCAAGCAAGCTAGCTACAAGGACGTAGCAGATATATTTGCTAGAGATATATGCCAGAAGGCTTTAGAAGGTCATAAGTTTGAATTGCTGTCTAAAAATCCTTCATCTGCAAATGAACTGACTTACCCAGCACTTGCTGACAGAGACAAGTGGGGGAGGGGTAACTCCAGTGCAGTGAATGAGCATAGTAAGAGAGACGGCATTGTTTGTTTGCCTGAAGAGAAACCCACAAGCTATTACTCACCCCAGGAAGGAGTTAATTCCCCGCCTAGCCCATATAGTAAGCAGGCTGAAGCACTCCTGAAAGAGTTTAGAGATTTCCTAGAGAAACGAACTGTTCCTGGACAGAAAGTAATTGAATCAGTACCGAGCCCAGAAGCACAAGTGCCATTGGTTCATCCCTTACCAATGGTGGATTTGAATCAGCCAATGGACTGCTCAAACTGTCTCATAGACAAAGAATAGTCAAGCAAAGCTTGTGTGGTCATTCGTTATAATATGCTGAAATGCATGCTGTTTAAGTTCCTTACCTGAAGAGCTTTTGAAGAGATAAGAATAAGCTGAAGCATAACTTAATTACAGTGCATGAACTTTATTGTTTGCTCTTTGTTTAAGTGATTTCAAGTAAAGCTCACGTGACAGGAATGTGAACTCCTGTGTTAAAGGACAGTTTTGAACACAGTGTTGGAAAAAGCCTGTTTTCCTTTTGTTCTTGTTTTGGCTATAAAAATATATTCCTTTACGCCTGTTCCATTCCACCACGGAGCGGGAGAAATAAATCCTTATGTAAAAAAATATTCTTTATACCTGCCTTGTCATTCGACCTTCACAACTACAACTTAACCTCAAGGCACACCCCTCCCCAAACCCTCAAGGTTAGGGAGCGGGTGCTGGCTATAAGCTTCCCTTGCTGAAGCTCATGTTGCTGCTGTGCAAAAAACCTCTCATGGCTGCAGATAGGTGCGAGTAGACTGTGGGTGTCATGAAATGGGTTAGACTTTTATAGAACTGGATAAGCAAATCCGCAGAAATGAAATGCACGGATAGCAATCATTTACTCTAAGTAACGTCACTTTCTGCACTCCAGGACCCTTAAGCTGGCTGCAGTCGTGCCAAGGCCTCTGATCAGCTTTCCTATTTTTTTTTTTTTTAAGTGCAGCCTCAGACTGCACAGGTTTCAGCCATCCTCCATCTGCTGGAGCCTGAGAAGTACCAATGTACTGCTAACTGAACAGGATCTCTATAGGGTTGCGGTATGAAACCAGTATTTATCAGCATCCATCTGCTGGAAGGAAAACATAAACCCACTCAACTGGATTGGACTGGATGGATGATAAGGAAGCTGGGGGAGGGGGGAGATATTCAAAGTCATTTACACGGTTTGCAGACCTGCAAACCATGTAAATGCTGGTTAGCACGATATTCAGAGGCACTACATGCAGTTAGCATCGGGGCATGTCATGGGCATTCCATGGTGGAGCAGAGGCGGCACTTGTTGTCCACTGGGCAGCTGTGATATGGAGCCATTGCTCAGTTAGTAACCCGCAGGTAAGGTTAGGTGCCCAGTTAGCTTCTGGGCTGTGCGGTGACCTCGGATATTCAATGCCAGTGGCCGTATATGACCCTGGCATTGAATATCTGGGGTTAGTATTCAGGGCTGGTGTAAGTCCTCATGCCTAGATTTAGCACACATTTTGGATAACTAATGCCCCTATTTTATAAAGTATATGGATACTTGACTATCTCCAGGAACAAGCAGGAATGAGTCTTCACATATAGGTTTCGTCGGTACCGACGGAGCCTGCACGGGAACGCTCCCCAGCATCCAGTCAGAAAGCCTTTGGGAGCATCCCACAGCGCCTGCGTGCTGCCTTCCCGCCTTTCCCAACTGTCTCTCCTCAGTTCTTCTTTTTCCGCGGAGCCAGCAGGTCGTGTTCCTGTCACCGCAGAAGAATTTCTTTATTTTCTTTATTTCTTTTGTGTCGCGTCTGCCTTCTTTGACGCTCCACCGGTACCGCCGGTCTTTTTCTTTTCTTCTTGTTAAAAATAAAAAAAATAAAAATCTTTTTTCCGTTTCTTTTTTCTTCAGGTGCACTTGCGCTTTGGGCCTTAGGCCCAAAACTTTTTTTCCTTAATATGGAAAAGCCTGCCTCAGGATTTAAAAAGTGCACAAAATGTGGCGGTACCATTTCCGTCACCGACACCCATGACTGGTGTCTAAAATGTTTAGGTCCTGACCATTCCATAACAGATTGTATGTCCTGTTCTGTGATGTCTAAAAGAGGTCGGCAGAACCGAGCTGCCAAGCTCAGTACCCTGTTTCCCTCTGATGCGGCTTCAGTGCATCAACGTCTTCCAGGGCTGCTTCTTCCTCACATGGATCTCAGGTAACTAAACATAAATCCAGCCGGTCCTCGAAGGGTAGATCTCCTTCTAAGAATCGAGATGCCTCTGGCATTGCCCTCGAGGATTCTGCACCGGCAAAATTACCCCAGCGGGAGGCTTCGGCCTCTAAAGCATTATCATCGGGGTTCCAGGATGATCTCGATGGCGTGGCCTCGACAGATCTCCTGGTGCCATGCTCTGGGGTACCGGTGGCTTCCACCGGTACCGACTTCCAAGCATTGGCGGCGTCGATGGATCAGAGGATTCTGTCCATGGAACACAGTCTGGCGGCTTTCCTTGTGGCATCAACGCCCGTGGTACCGCAACAGACTACTCCGCCGGTACCAGCTCTAGCATCGCCATCGGTACCGATCCTGGTACCGGTGGCATCGACATCGGCATCGGTGTCCGCTATGCCGGTACTCTGTCCTCTGAAGCCCTCCGGTACCGATACCCCGGTACCAGTTATTCCCGATACCGATCCCGGTCGGTACGGGTATCGGGCTTTGCAAGAGCATCCGGACAGACGATACTTCGATTCCTCTGAGGACTCTGAGGATTCTGAAGAGTCGGTCGATGCAGTGATGCTTCTTCCACAGGAGGAGTCCTCTCCTAAACAAAGGATGTCTCCTCCAGAGGACTTGCCTTTTCAAGACTTTATCAGGGAGGTGGCTCGGGGCCTGTCTATCACAGTGGCCCCTGAGACAGAGCCCAGAGCCAAGGAGTTAGATATTTTACAATATCCTCAAACTCCTAAGGAGGCAGCTACCTTGCCTATTCATGAGATTCTGTATGATCTCATGTTGAGGATTTGGGAAGCACCTCTGACCACCTCTCCTCATTCTCGCAGGTTGGACCTCCTTGTCCTGGCTTCCATAAAACTCAACTTCCTCACCACGCTATTGTGGTTGAGTCTGCAATGAGAAAGATTAGAAGTGCCAAAAGACATGCCTCTAATCCTCCAGGACGTGAATGTAGAACCCTGGATGCTTTTGGAAGAAGAGTCTTCCAAGCTTCCATGCTTGCTGCGAGAATTAATTCTTATAGTCTCTACATGGGAATGTTCTTAAAAGAAATCACTGACCATTAGCAAACTTTAAGTCCTTTTATGTCTGAAGATAAAAGGCAGGACTTTCTCACTGGGCTCAAACATGCCCAAGATATCTCCAAATTCTCCAACCGTGCAGCTTTCGACTCCTTTGAATGCGTAAGCAGAGCCTCAGCTATTGCCATAGGTGCACGTAGGATTGCTTGGCTTCAAGCATCTGATTTGGAGATCTGGGTTCAAGATGAATTGGGAAATATCCCTTGTACAGGTGAGAACCTGTTTGGTAAGGATTGGCAAGCAAAAGCCAATCAGATGGATGCTGAAAATTCTGCTTTGGATAGACTATCCAAATCCACAGCTGCTCCTGCTAAGAAAAGGTTATTCAAGAAGACACCTTTTTCTAAAAAGGGAAGATTCTATCCTGCTTATGGTCAGCGGGCATCTTCTGCAGCTCAGTTCCCTACCAAACGTCAGCAATCATCCAAACAGAGCAAAGCAAAGGCTGCTAGGCCTGCTCCAGCCCAGCAACCTCAGCCCCCTCAGGGCCTTTGACTTTCCGCTAGAGAACTTAGCCTTCCTGGCTCTAGAAGGACCAGAGCCCTCCACCATTCCAGGAAGGTTATGTCACTTTGCTCCCAGGTAGGGGCAAATTACAGCAGAGCATTGGACACTCTCCATCATAAGAGAGGGGTACAAACTTCATTTTTCAAGCTTGCCCCCTCTCACAAGAGTGCACCAGTTCAATTCTCCAACCTCCCTCCTCAACCTGTTGGGGCAGGAGGTTGCCACTTTTCTCGCCCAGGGGGCAATAGAGGAAGTGCCTTTTCAACAACAGGGCACAGGTTTCTACTCCCCCTATTTTCTTATTCCAAAGAAAACAGGGGGCTTCAGACCCATCTTAGATCTCAGAGAGTTGAACAGATTCCTAGTCAAGGAAAAATTCAAGATGGTTTCTCTGGGAACTCTGCTGCCATACCTTCAGAGTCAGGATTGGCTTTGTTCTCTAGATCTCAAGGATGCGTACACTCATGTTCTCATCCATCCAACTCACAGACGGTTCCTTCGGTTCCTTTTTCAAGAGAAGCACTATCAATACAGAGTGCTCCCTTTTGGTCTGGCCTCTGCACCAAGGGTGTTCACGAAATGCATGGCAGTGGTAGCTGCTTTTCTGCGCACCCTGGGAATATTCGTCTTCCCTTACCTGGATGACTGGCTCATTCGAGCTCCCACTCAATCAGAGGCCAAGAGTTCTCTAACCTGCACAATGCGTATCCTTCAGTATTTAGGGCTGGTAATAAACATCCCAAAATCCAATTTGATCCCTACTCAGTCCCTGGAGTTTATAGGGGCGTTGCTGGATACCACAAGGGCAAGGGCCTATCTTCCCCAGCCCCGTTGCCTTCGCTTGGTGCAGTTAGCTTTCAAGCGGAGTTGAAGTCCCCTCAAAACCTGTTGCTGGGGTCCCCCTTTCAGCAGTCTCTACCCCAAGCAACTCTTACAACAGATGCTTCTCCAATGGGGTGGGGAGCTCATCTGCAAGACCTCCCACCCAGGGCATCTGGTCCCCACAGGAGACTTGTCTACATATCAATCTCTTGGAACTCAGAGCAATCTTCCTTGCTCTGCGGGTTTTCCACACCCTGCTCAGCCACAAGACAGTCCTTATCCACACGGACAATCAGGTAGCCATGTTCTTTGTGAACCAGCAGGGAGGAACTGGCTCTCTGTCGCTTTGCAACGAAGCTTTGCGACTGTGGGTCCTCGCCAGAGAGCATCACATTCATCTTCTGGCAGTTTATTTTCCAGGCGTTCAAAACTCTTGGGCAGACAGGCTCAGTCGAGTTCTGCTTCCACACGAGTGGTCCCTACATATGGACCAGGTGTCCACGATTTTTCAAATTTGGGGAACCCCGGACATAGACCTCTTTGCAAGTCCGTGGAATGCCAAACTTCCCCGGTTCTGTTCCAGAACTCTGGCTCAGGGAGCTAAGGCAAGGGATGCTTTCCTCCTTCACTGGGGTCAAGACTTCCTCTATGCCTTTCCACTCATTCCCCTAATTCCCAAAACCCTCTTCAAGCTTCAGAGAGACAGAGGCCACATGATTCTCATAGCTCCACATTGGCCACGGCAAGTGTGGTACCCTCTGCTTCTACATCTCTCTCAAGCTCCCTCTCTGGAGTTAGGGTCTGCTCCAGACATCCTCTCTCAAGAGGACGGAAAGTTGTGGCATCCCAATCCCCAGTCTCTGCATCTCAGGGCTTGGTTGCTGAAGGCCTAGATCTCCAGGATCTTCATCTTTCTCAACAAGTTAAAGATGTTCTTTATGCTTCCAGAAAACCTTCCACTAGACATTCTTATGCTTTCAAGTGGAAGAGGTTTACTATCTGGTGTTCTGGGAAGGGTCTTAACCCCCTTGCCATACCTCTGGAATCTTTGCTGGAGTATCTCCTCCATCTGTCTAATGCAGGCCTTAAGACAAATTCAGTAAGGGTCCATTTG
Organism: Ichthyophis bannanicus; assembly: GCA_033557465.1. Taxonomy (NCBI): domain Eukaryota; kingdom Metazoa; phylum Chordata; class Amphibia; order Gymnophiona; family Ichthyophiidae; genus Ichthyophis; species Ichthyophis bannanicus. Next base: position 430,256,085 of record CM066037.1, read on the forward strand.
AGTGCTATTGCAGTTTCCCTTAAGCCTCTAAATGGACAACCTATTTCCTCTCACCCTCTTGTAGCCAGATTCAGGAGAGGCCTCCTTTTAACAAAGCCTCCCATTAGACCACCCCCGGTGGCATGGGACTTAAACTTGGTTCTTGGTCAGCTTATGAAGCCGCCTTTTGAACCTTTGGCTACCTCCTCCTTGAAATACCTTTCTTGGAAGGTTATCTTTCTTATTGCAATCACATCAGCACGTCGTATTAGTGAATTGCAAGCACTCATAGCTAATTCACCTTATACAAGGTGCCATCATGACAAGGTGGTCCTTAGGACTAATCCACACTTTATGCCTAAGGTGGTCTCGCCTTTTCACCTCAACCAAGAGGTCTACCTACCTGTCTTTTTTCCAGGACCTCATGCATCAAGTGCAGAGAGGAATCTTCATACCCTGGACTGTAAAAGAGCTCTGGCTTTTTATTTACAGGGGACACAGCAACATAGAAAGTCCTCTCAACTCTTTGTTGCTTTTGATCCTTCTCATTTGGGACTACCAGTCTCCAAGAGAACACTATCTAACTGGATTGCCTAGTGTATTTCTTTCGCCTATCAGAGCAAGAACCTTTCTCTGGAGGGCCATGTCACAGCTCACAATGTGAGAGCCATGGCAGCCTCAATGGCTCATCTCAATTCTGTGTCTATTGACGACATCTGTCGAGCAGCCACTTGGGCCTCGGTTCATACCTTCACAGTCCATTACTGCTTGGACAAGGACTCCCGCCGGGATGCCTTGTTTGGTCAGGCTGTTCTTAAACATCTGTTCCATACTTAATCAACTCCTACCCACCATCCCTCATGGGATGCCAGAGATCCATGTGGGGAAGTGCAGCCCTGTCCCAGGGACACACAACTTCTGGGATCTCTTCCTGGCATCTAAAGCTAGGGAGTCCCCATATGTGAAGACTCATTCCTGCTTGTTCCTGGAGATAGCACAGTTACTTACCTGTAACAGGTGATCTCTGGGAACAGCTGGAATAAGTCTTCACAACCCACCCACCTCCCCTAGGAGTTGTATCTCTATATATCTCTCTTTCCTTTCCCTCTCTCTCTCTCTTTGTCTCAGCTCTAAAACTCAACTGAGGAGAGACAGTTGGGAAAGGCGGGAAGGCAGCACGCAGGCGCTGTGGGATGCTCCCAAAGGCTTTCTGAATGGACGCTGGGGAGCGTTCCCGCGCAGGCTCCGTCGGTACCGACGAAACCCATATGTGAAGACTTATTCCTGCTGTTCCCAGAGATCACCTGTTACAAGTAAGTAACTGTGCTTTATCAACTAGGTGTTAATTCTAGTTTTTACATGCGTATTTATCTACGCAGGAGTTTATAAAATTACCCTCCACGTGTATGTTAATTCAAAAACCTTAACACAGTTAAATTGGAGCCAAAGAATTGTGTGTGTGGAAATTTTTTTTTTTTTAAATACACACTGTATATGTGAGTACAATTATGTGCTAATAGCCAATATGCTCATAATTGTACCTGCTGATCGGAAAGGCATTCCTATGGATGGGATTGAAGTAGAGAGTAAACTTACATACATATTTTCGGTATTTCCAAAACAATGTGCTCAATATACATAGAAAAAGTGCCCAAATGTATAATAGCTGCAGATTTGTGTGTGGACTTTTCTAGAGTCCGTTTTCAAAGAGGAACATTTTCCTTTCAAAATTGATGTGTAATCTGCAGGTAAAAAGTACTTGCAAGCTTTACATTTATGTACATTTTTTTTAGTTGGCCTCTAATTATATTTAATTTATCTAACTGTGCTTTAATTCTGGTAGCTAACCTGCTGTAAAAGGTAAACTAAGTGTAAAGTATCTATGGTGTTATTTTCAGGTTTCCTTTGTTCAGAACTATTGCCAGACACACAGCACTAAGTTAGTTAGGATCCTTTTGCCTGGGATGGTACAAATGCTTGGCAACTATCCAGTTAACTGAAGCAAGACAGCAAAGCAAAGCAGTTTCTCACTGCAGCAGATCTTCAACTGCAGCAAAAAATAAGTTTTTGGGCTTGTGACCATGCATGTCACGGTTCGTGGTCATTCTTCACATTCAAGCAACAGCAGTTTTGTTAACCTCTGGATTAAATATTTACTCTTTTTCTTCAGCTTTTTATTTTGGGTGAGTAAAACTATAGAACCCCTTCTTAAAAGGAATTCATCTTTTTTTTTTTAATTTTAATTTTAATTTGTGTATTCAACAAAAATAGAATCACAATTTTACCTCGTATGTGGAGCTCCACATACCAGGAGACTACTGAACCATACAATGGGGCATGTTTACTATTACTACTACTACTTATCATTTGTATAGTGCTACAAGACACACACAGCACTGTTTACTAAACCTTGTATCAGTAATGTTGTGGGCTGTATTACTAGCATAGGGCTGCCAGCTAACTGCAGAGGTCAGGTACATCTGTCCCCCTGCAGCTGCCACGTTATGCCATGGTAAACTGGCCATGGGTACAATTAACATCACCTATTGAGATGATTATGATTATGATTATGGTTGTGGTTATGGTTTGCAGAGCGATGTACAATGATGATGCTAGTTGCACCCCATCCTGCCCATTTACCACAGGACTACAAGATTAGGGCAGGATTTTTAGCATGGGAGCCCCATGCTATTTTTTTTTAGCATGGTGTCAATACTGCGCACTAACCCCCTGCTACCCTGGTAGCACACATTAGTAAACATGCCCCAATAACTTTTACACTGTTATATATTTTTCCCCTCAACTCATCCCTCACCTCCAGAAAACAAGGACATGAACTGTACTATTACAAAGGTGGCCATCTTATAGCTCAGAGGTGCTAACCCACTGTCAGTACACTGATTATCCCCATGCTCAAGCAGTTATTAAAATCCAGAGAGACTACTACAGTATCTCCATCCCCCATGTCTAGGAAGCCAAAACATGGAGTGAGCAGCCGACCTAAAAGAACCCAAAACCCCAGCCACTATCCTTACAATCCTCCTATCCCTCCACACTATGATAGCACACTCATACTCCCACCTGCCATTTATACCCAGTGCTTCTCCAGAAACAAGCAGGAAGTCAGTCCTCACATATGGGTGATGTCGGTGCCGATGGAGTCCCGTGGAAGCATCTCCCGAGCTTTCAAAGAAAGCCTTTGGGAGGTGCACTATGCATGTGTGGTCCTCTTCCCGACCAAGGGTGCCATCTTGCCTCAGTCTCCTTTTTTCCACGGAGCTCTCTGGATGTTGTCCAGTTTCCCCTGGAAAAGTGTAATTTTTGTTACGTTTTTGTCTGGTTTGCATACCGGTTCCTTCCCGCCCCCAAGCAGCTTGTCTCTGCATCACTCCTCGGGTTCGTTCATTTGTTTTTCTATTTTTTCAACGAGGTGTCCCTCGACCGGTGTTTGCGCCCTCTTTCAGCTGAAGGTCTTGGACCCCTGCTGTGGGGCGGGGACCCCCTTTTTCCAATGGCCTCCAGTGGCTTCAAGAAGTGCGATCAGTCTAGCAAAATGATGCCTCTCACCGACCTGCACGACTGCTGCCTCCGGTGCCGCGTCCCAGAACCTATCGACTCAGACTGCAAACTCTGCAGAACTATGACCTCAAAGGCCTTTTCCAATTCATCCTGCTAGACCAGTCCAGACAAGGGGGTTAAGTCCCCCTGACAGCAGATGTTGGAGACCGAGAAAAGTACCAGAAGCTTCAGTGTTGAGCCTTGGTATATATATATATATAGAGGCTCCCATAGGGAACGCATTCAATATTTCTCTGTCTCCAGTAGAAGTGGATGTTTCTTTCCTTTGCCTCTGGCAGGCCCTCTGTGAGGCCCTGCTGGTAAACACTTTTTGAGATCAGCTTCTTATTGTGGACTTCTCCAGAGCACACAAGAGGTGCTCCTCTGGAGTTTCCCATTGACTTACTGAAGAAAGCTCCAGATCAAGAGGCGCAGTGTAGCTTTTCCTTCTCAGTCAGCTTCAGATCAAGAGGATCTATGCAGCTGCTCCTATTGGACGGGGTGGTGGGCAGGCTCCTGGTTAGGCAGGCTGGTTGAGCTCCAAGGGGAAGCATCACTGTACCTTGCTCACTGAGCACAGTTTGTTCTTTAGCGTATTTGTTTTTAACTACTCTAGTTTTAGAGTAGCTCTCCCTCTCAGCAGCACTTACAGGCACTGACTCTGAAGACCGCAGTGAGTAAGATGATCCCTCCCTTCCCTGGAATTGATGATTTTCGCCATATCGGACTTGCCCTTCACCGCATCTCCAAGAGTCATCAACTCTTCAGCCACAGCTAACCGTCACTTCTCTGGCCATGAACTTCCTGCCAAAATGTCCTTTGCTGATCACCCGTGCCATGCTGTGGTGGCCATTTTGGATTTTCCCACTATTAATTCTGCACTGCTTAAAAACCTTAAAACACTTCCTGGCTAGTGAAACTGACCAGAAAACACCTGCACTAGCCACGGTTGTTGGCAAGTCATTTTATCTGCCTTAAGCAGCGATGCCTGTGACTTTATCACATTGCATCGCCTGCAGCTGTAAAGGCCGATACTTGGTTGACTGGCTCCGCACTGCATGTTCGGCAGACCAGGGGGGGGGCTCTCTATGAGCATCAAGACCGCCCGGATCATGATCAAGTTCTCAGACAGTGTCTCCTCTGATCCCTCCTACTCTGGACATTGCGATTCAGGACTTGCCTTCAAAAGTACCATTTCCCACCCCAGTTGTTGCCTCAGTGCTCTGGGGAAGTCTCTCAGCCTTCAGATACTGATACTCCTCAGTTACGCCATCGGCGGTGGCAGCTGCACAGGTGGGCAGCTCTTCATTCAGAAAACATACCCAGAGACAGCCTCCTCCCTCAGGTGCCCTGGACCTCTGGAGATTGGTCTGCTGCTACTCTGGAAGATGGGAAATGTCGTTCAGATGGTGACAGTCTAGGCAGCGTGTCTGATCGTGAGGATGGCAAATGGTCCCCTTTGGACAATCTTGAGGAAGATCAAGATGACACGCAGAACGTCCATGAACTATCCACGTTTATTGCGCAGATTTCAGAGGTGCTCAGAATCTCGGAAGCTCCAGACCAACAGGAGTTCACTCCGGGAGAGCCTCAGGCTGACCCAATCTTAGTGGATACTAAGAAACCTCCTAAAGCTTTTTCTTTTGAGTTACAACACATGGTCTCACTTGAAAGGGCCTCTCCTGAGGCCACCTTGCGCTCTGCAAGACGCCTTGGCCTCTATTATGTCTGGTCGTCAGCCGACCTTGATACTTGGCTCCGTTATCCCAAGGTAGATGCCTTGGTAACAGCCGTTACTAAACATACCACTATTCCTGTGGAGGGCAGAGCAGCTGTCTGTGATCAGCAGGACCACAAGGTGGAAGGCCTATTAAAGATGGCCTTTTCGGCTTCCTCACTTGCCCTCCAGGCCTCAGTTTGTGGAGGCCTGGTCGCCCAGGCACTCATGTTGGATTCAGCTCCTCACGGAAGACCCAGCAGCAGCAAGACTAGAATCTGTGTCCGCTTTTTTGGCAGATACCCTTTATGATCTCCTACATCTGTCCCCATGCTAGGTAGCGGTTGTCACGTGGCTCACCAGTGGCCTTGGCTCTACCAGTGGTCCGCGGATATGGCCTTCAAGGCCCTGTCTTGCCAAGCTCCTTTTTGAGGGTAAGTTGCTCTTTGGGGATGATCTGCAGAATCTTGTCAAGGATCTTGGGGATGCCAAGCCCCATCGCCTGCCCAAAGACAAGCTTAAAACGTCTTCATGATGCTCAGGGGCCAGTGCGCTGCCACCTTCATCATCCACCAGGTCATGTTTCCACAATGTGAGGCACTATCGTCCGGGCTGGTCCTCCTCCTTTTCAGCTGGTCGGTCCGGTTCCGGGCTCCATTAGCAGTCCTTACGGAGTGTGCGACAGACTAAGGACAACTACTCCTTTTCCAACACGTGTTCCGGGGTCAACTGCTCTTCCTGCTGACAGTCCCGAGGCTCGTTCTGAGACACCTCCAGTTTGTTGGACGCTTGACCCTTTTTTCCCTGGGAGTGGGCCAACATAATCACGATCACTGGGTGCTCGATATTATTTACTACGGTTATGTCCTCAAGTGCCAAGCCAATCCAGGATGCCTTCTTAGTGTCCCCATGCAGATCAGTCCTCAAGCAAGTGACAGTACTCGCCACCCTTCGACGTCTTTTGCAACTGCAGGCCACCTGCCCAGTACCTCCCTCCGAAAAAGGTCTAGGGCGATACTCTATTTACTTTGTCGTTCCCATACTGGATCTCAAGGGCATTAACCATTCTCTCCGAGTTGCTCACTTTCGCATGGAAACACTCCACTCAGTCATCTTGGCTATGTGACAGAGAGAGTATCTGGCGTCGCTGGATCTCCTAGAGCCCTATTTCTATATCCCTATTGGCGAGGATCAACTGCATTTCCTCCATTTCGTTGTTCTGGGCCAACACTTCCATTCATGGCAATGCCATTCGGTCTGGCCATGGCGCCCTGCACCTTCTCCAAGGTGATGATGGCAGCAGCTGCTGCCTTTCGTCTTAAGGGTATCAGAGTTCACCCTATATTTGAATGATTGGCTCATCAGGGCAAAATCTCTTCTGGAGGCGGTTCAGGCAGTAGTGCAGGTGGTGCCCTTCCTGAAGAGGCTCGGATGGGTGGTAAACCATGTCAAGAGCTCCCTACGTCCCTCTCAGTCTCTGGAATATCTAGGCATCAGATTCGATACCAGGCTTGTTAGAGTCTTCCTCATATGTGACCGGTGTCGCAAATTTGTAGCCAAGCTCCAGACCTTCCTTATGCAAATTCAGCCTTTGTCTGGAATTATCTGCAGATTTTGGGGAGAATGGTGTCCACCATCAAAGTGGTGTCCTGGGAACGTGCACATATGCGCCTGCTCCAGCAGGTGCTTCTGTCCCAATGGTGTCTCCTCTGCGAGAGTTACGAGATCTGGCTGCCCCTTCCTCGCTCGATGCGCAATATCCTTCAGTGGTGGCTCTCTCCTCACCACCTATTGCAGGGAATGCCTTTGGAAATTCCACACTGGACTGGTGAAAACAGATCCCAGCCTTTTGGGCTGGGAAACTCATCGTCACAAGCAGACAGTGCAGGGTTTATGGATGCTTCGCATATCACGTTGACCAATCAATTGGCTCAAAGTCCGGGCAGTTTATCTCGCACTTTTGCCATTCTGGCCTCTACTGCAGAGTCAGGCAGTGTGCATCCTGTGCGACAGTGCCACGACAGTAGCCTATCTCAACAGACAAGGAGGGAACAAAATGTCCTGGGGTGGTCAGGGAAATGACTCTTCTATTGCCTTGGGCGGAAAGTCACCTCAATGCTCTTTTGGCACAACGCATTGCGAGGGTGGAGAATGTGCAAGTTGACTTTCTCAGTCAGAATACCCTGTGTCCCAGCGAGTGGGAGCTCTCTCCATGGGCATTCCAGAGGATTGTTCACAGCTGGGGGCAGCCCAGCCTCGACCTAATGGCCATCGCGTCCAATCCTAAAACTCCAGCATTCTTCAGTTGCCGGTGGGAGCCCGGCTCCCAGAGTCTAGATGCCCTCATCCTCCCCTGGCTGACAAGGCCGCCACTCTATCTTTTCCCTCCATGGCCACTGGCCACTTGCCGAATCGAGGCACACACCAGCCTAATCATTTTAGTCGCTCTGGATTGGCCGCGACACCCATGTTACACTGGTCTGTTACACCTACTCACAACGGATCCCCTGCTGCTTGGCACATGCAGGGGTCTCCTATGACAAGGTCCCATCTTCGTAGATGACCCAGCTCCTTAATCTCTTACAGCCTGGCTCTTGAAAGGAAGTGGTTGATGCGAAAAGGCTATTCTCGGGAGGCCATACAGACCTTCTTCAAAGCACAGCCACCCTCCTCTTCCTTCGCTTATGCCAGGGTTTGGTGACTGTTTGAGACTTGGTGTGGTCACCAAGGGTGCTCCCTGTGGAAGGCATAAGTGCCAGATATCCTAGTCTTTTTACAGGATGGCTTTGATAAGGGCTTAGCCCTCTCTTCCCTACGGGTTCAGGTCGCAGCCCTCACCCGTTTTTGAGGTCCCATTGTGGACTGTTCCCTGACCTCACACGCCAATGTCAGCCGTTTCCTCCATGGTGTCAAGTCTCTTCACCCTCCGCTATGCCCAGTGGTCCCTCCCTGGGACTTTGCCTTGGTACTCGGCAGTCTCATGTGACCTCCTTTTGAGCCTTTGCAACATATTTCTTTCCATGATCTGTCCTTCAAAAACAACTTTCCTGATGGCTGTGACCTCTGCCCGTCGGGTGTCAGAGCTCCATGCCCTATTTTGGGAACCTTACCTCATTGTTTCTCCTGAAGGGGTTTCTATAAGACCAGTTCCCTCCTTTTTACCCAAGGTTCTCACAGTTTTTGATCTCAGAGCATTGTCCTCCTTTCCTTTCCAAAGGTACAGGACACAAACGTGGACAACTCGCTCCACGCAGTTGATGTCAAAAGAGTTTTATGCTGCTATATCAAGCAGGACTGCCTCATTTTGCAAGTCTGATCGTTCTTTTCTCCTTTTTTCTGGTCCTCGCAAGGGCCTAGCCGCTTCAAAGTCCTCAATTGCCCAATGTATTAAGCGTACCATTGAGTCAACTTATATCCTCGACAGGAAGCTCGTTCCTCCTGCATTGCAAGCTCATTCTACGCGTGTTCAAACAGCGTCATGGGTGGAACAGTCACAGGTGGCCCCCCTTGACATTTGTAGGGTAGCTATCTGGTCGTCTTTGTCTTCCTTTGCCCGCCATTATTGCCTCAACCTCCAAGCACGTGAATCGGTGAGGTTTAGGGCCAAGGTGGTGACAGCGGCTGTTTCTTCCCACCCTAGATGGAATAGCTTGTGTGCAGGATGAATTGGAAGGAGAAATTTCACTTACCATTAATTTCCTTTCCCAGAATCCTGCTAGACCAGTCCAGAGCCCACCCCTCTGTCTTCTCCTGGATAGCCGTTCCTCCAGAGCCATATATTTCACCTTGTGCGCTGGCTGTCTTCTTTGTATATAGTTGCACCCTGGTGCTCTGTTCATATCACTACTTCTGTGGTGTATTTTTTTGGAACAAGGTGGTTGCCACTGCTTTTGTAAGGTTATACTGAATGCGACCCCTATGGGAGCCTTTATATATATCAGGGCTCAACACTGAAGCTTCTGGTGCTTTTCTTTATCTCCAACATCTGCTGGCAGGGGGACTTAACCCACTTGTCTGGACTGGTCTAGCAGGATGAATTAGAAAAGGCCTTTGAGGTCAGAGTTCTCAAAGGCCTTAAAGAGCCGTCATCAGCAGCAAGAAAATTTTTTCAAGAAGTCCGACTCCGCACCGGAATCTCCGGTGACACCACGCTCCAGAACCCCCTCCAATACCTCGGTGTCCCGTGAAGCCCGAGCCTCTTTGGAGTCCCATGGCTGCAGTTCCTCTGAGTGGAAATCCCCAGAGGTGAAATTCAAGAAGATGAAACCCTTGAAGACTGCCTCTGAGGACGGGTCTGGGAAGAAGGAGAAATCCCACTCCAGGTCCCACAGTCCCAGGTGTGATTCTGAGGAGTTGGAGTGGGAGCAGCCTCACAAGCTGCCCCGCAAGGAGTCATTGGCACATGCCGACTGGTCTCAGATCCCCGAGAAACCAGTCAGGAACCGTGGCAGGAGGTTCAAAGTAACCTTTATTGATCCACGGATTAGGTGCGCCAAACCCGTGGATCAATAAAGGTTACTTTGAACCTCCTGCCACGGTTCCTGACTGGTTTCTCTTACCTACGTGGTAGTTTGCTGTTTCTTGGTGGACCCTCAGATCCCCGAGGCCATCCTCATTGAGAACTCTCCCTCGACAGTGCCAACACCGGGCTCAAAGCCCTTGGTGCCCGCGTCAAAGGCTGCAGAGCCACCTGGTATGGAGACCAAAATGGTGGCCTTAGAGAGCAGTATCTCTGCCCTTGTGGCCATGCAGCAGGCATTTATGTCTGTTTCATCTGCCCTAACGATGGGACTCTTGACATTGAGGGCTTCCCAGATGTCTAGCTGGTCCTTGAACGCCACTGGCTTCGAGAGAGTCCTTGGCACCGGATGAGATCCCGGTTCTGTTCCTCAGGGCACCGGTCCTCCGAAGGTCGCGGACCGTCTGGCGCGGACCTCTACCGAGGTGATCGCGTGGCATCGGACTCATACTCGGATGTCGAGTCCAAATGGGAGACCGAGGATGAAGAATCTCCAGACATGAGGCAGCACAGAGACATGCCCTTGGACACATCTAGCCCGATGCCGCTCCCCGCCCGAGGATGTTGCTTTCTTCAATTTTGTGTAGGACATGGCCAAGGCTCTCACTATCGAGATTGAGGCCGAGAAGGACCTGCACACCGAGGAATAGGAGATATTCCAATACAAGTCACTCCCTAAGGAAACCCTTACGGAACCGGTGCCTTCAATCCTCGGCTGCCTCTTCCTCCAGATGTGGGAAATACCAGCATCGGTACCAATTGTCAGTAGGCGCCTCGACACCATGTGCCTGGTATCCTGAAGCCCTGGGTTCCAAAAGACCCAGCTTCCCCACAACTCGATGGTCATAGAGTTGGCCATGTGCCGGCTCAAAAGCCAAAACTTCATTTGTCAGTGCCATCCAGCAGGGAGGCCCGAACCCTCAATGCCTTTGGCCGGAAGGCCTTTCAGGGCTCGATGCTAACTTGCCAGATCCAGTCTTATCAGCTCTATATCAGCATGTACCTGAAAAAACCGTCAAAGGAGCTCAGTGGATTTTTGGCAGGCCTCGATGGAGAATCCCTAAAGAGGTTTAAGTCCCTGACGGCGGTGGTGAAAGAATGCTCAAAGTTTTTGTCTCGAGCAGCATATGATGGCTTTGATTCTTCGGCCAGGGTGGCTGCCGCAGGCATCGGGGTCCGACAACCAAGCATGGCTGCAGTTGTCTGACCTAGAACAATGGGTGCAGGACAAACTTATTGATTTTCCCTGCATAGGACAGAACCTATTTAGGAAACCCATGGCAGGCAAGGCTGCAGAGATAGAAACAGACTTCCTGATGAGAACCAGGCTCTCGAAGAAGACCTCAGTGCAACCCCGGAAGAAAGCCCCAGGGAAGAAGCCAAAGACCCCGAAGTCCCAGGTGCCGGCCCTGGTCCAGCCTGGGGGAGCTTTTGACTACTGGGGCATGACCTCCCACCCCCAGGGGGGTGCCTTGCTCTGTGCCCACAAGTGGAAAGCCATCACCACCAATACCTGGGTGCTGCAAGTTGTCAAGGAGGGCTACTTTCTCCACGTACAGTGGGCACCACCCTTGTACTTCCCAGAAGAGCCCACCAGACCTCTCCTTCACCAGATCCTGCTTCTCACTGAGCTAGAAGGCCTAATCCACAAGACAGTGGAGCCAGTGCCGAAACATCTCTGGGGCACAGGCTTCTATTCCAGGTATTTCCTCGTCCCCAAGAGGACAGGGGACCTCATGCCCATCCTGGACCTGCGAGAGCTCAACAGGTTTCTGGTCAGGGAGAAGTTCAAGATGCTCTCCCTTAGGACACTGCTGCCATTCCTCCAGCAGGGAAATTGGCTATGCTCCTTAGACCTAAAGAATGCCTACACACACATCCTAATTCATCCTAGCCACAGAAAACACCCTCAGTACGTGGTGGGGGGACAGCACTACCAATACATGGTGCTGCCCTTTGGTCTGGCCTCGTCACCAAGGGTCTTCACGAAGTGCCTCGCGGTGGTCACAGCCCACTTCTGGCTCCAAGGGGCTTTCGCCTTCTCATATCTGGATGACTGGCTCATAAAGGGGGACACAGCTACAAAGGCACAATGCGCCATGGGCGCACCATAAATGCCCTGCAGCACCTGGGGTTTGTCATAAACTACCCCAAGCCCCACCTCACTCTGGCCCAGCACCTAGAGTTTATAGGGGCACAACTAGATACCCTCCAGACAAAAGCCTTCCTCCCTCAGGAGAGGTCAGAACGCCTTAGGGGTTTAGCCTCAGAGGTGTACCAACGCTGGGTGCTACCTGCCTGGCTTCTATTCCACCTGTTGGGACACATTTATTTATTTTATTTATTTAACAGTATTTCTAAACCGCCTTATCTTAATAGTCAAGGTGGTATCACAGCAAACAATCAGGTCAAGTGAGTGTGTTATACATGCAGTGGGGGGAAATTGAGTGTGTGTTGTGTTGTGTGCTAGATTGGTATGAGCTATTTACAGAGTGGGCTATATACAGTGGTGCAAAAACAAATTCCATGCATACATTGGTTAGGCGGGATCATGTGCTGTTGTTCATTCTCTGACATGGCATCCACAATTCACGTGACCCCCATCTGTCTATCTGCACATGAGGGCAACCCAGTGGTGTCTCCGCTCTCAGTGGACACAAGCTACAGGCAGGCTCAGGGACAGAATGAAAGTGATCCATCAGCTGGCGGACTGCCTCGGATGGTGGCAGATTCCACTTCACTTTCAGGCTTGATCAGGCACCCCCCCCCTCCAGAAGGTTCTCACCAGGGACGCCTCCCTACTGGCTGGGAGTGCATTGTGAGGGCCTCTAGATTCAAGGTAGCTGATCCCAGAGGGCATTGCAGATGCAAATCAACTTGCTAGAGCTCTGGGCAATATTCCTGGTCCTCTGAGCCTTCTGCCACCAGCTGCAGCACCACTCGGTGCTGATCCAGACCAACAAACAGGTTGCAATGTTCTTCATGAACAAACAAGGGGAACAGGGTTGTATCCTTTCTGCCAGGAGGTGGTAGCCCTCTGCTCCTATGCGGCATGCAGAGGAATGCTCCTAAAGGTGGTTTACCTCCCAGGCCAAGACAATGCCCTGGCGGACAAGCTGAGCAGAGTCTTCCAGCCTCACAAGTGGCAGCTGGATCCAGTTGTAGCCTTCCGACTGTTTTGTCTCTGAGGCGTCTCTTTGATGGACCTGTTAACCAGTCTGGACAACATGCAGTTGCCCTGATTCTGCTCCCACTAGCCGCATCTGTCCTGAGTGGCAGCAGATGCATTCCTCATCCCATGGACGGAAGGCCTTCTGTACGCCTTCCCACTGACACCTCTGGTCGCCAAGACCCTATTCAAGGTCCAGCGCAACAAAGTGTAAGAAACATAACTTTTACACAATAACAGACTTCTCAATAATGCAGAGTTAGTTTAATTAATCACTTTCTTGCAAGGAAGGGTGGAATGCTTCAGTGAGCATTTCACAAAGATCCTCTGTTTCACAGTTCTTTTATAGTAGATTATGTACTCGCCTTCTTTTCAGCATGTCCATAATTCATTGGATAATATTATACACCTGTATCAGGCTACGTGTTATTAGCTACGTAGTCTCTCTTCCCAGAATGCAGACATACAGTAAAGGTGATCAGCTTTGTACCTCTGCACCTGTGACAGGCTACGTATTATTAACCATTAGCCATTTCTTTCCAGGATACAGACATGCAAAATTATATTACAGAATGGTGAATGAATGGAATACAAGCATTATATTACATTGTAAAAATAACATATCACATTTGTTTATATCAAACCCTTCCCTCTTTCTTTTTAAAGTTTTCTTGTTACTTTTTACATTTACTCCACAGTTCCGTAAGAAGCTTCTAATTTAGATAACATCCTTCTTAACTCTCTCTCTTCCCTTTTATCGTCATTATTAACATTGCACCTTTGTGCACTGGAAATGATACTATCATTTGTTTAGTGCTTACCGTTTCTATCAATCTTCAAGTTAACTCTCCTATACACGGTATTATGTAACACCCCACCATAATTAATACTCCAATTACAACAAGTAAATATAGATACTACCACCCCTTTCCATTTTCCAAACCATGACCCCAACCATCCAGGAGAGAGATATCTGTACCTTAATTTTCTGCCAATTCCTCTGCCAAGGTAGTTAGTCCTCTCAGGGCTTTAGTGATAGTACCATCAGGGGCCTGTGTTATTGGGGATGAACATACAAAATCCCCCCCCCCCATATCACACATGCCCCCTTTTTCAGCCACCATTATATCTAAAATCATTCAGTTCTCCCAGGCCATTCTGCTAGTGGCGTCCAATTGTTCTGTGATCCCCTTTATTGCATCCCGGGTATAATTGATAATATATATAATTTATCCAATCTACATTTTTGTTTATCGTGATTACCCATAACAGAGATTCAAATCCAGCTGCAATCTGGTTTTGTGCTTTATACTCATCCGGAACTCCCCGAGGGACTCCTATTGCATTTATATATATCCTGTCATCAGATGAGGCTCCCAAGGTACTCCTCCTTTCTTTATCTTTATTTAAAATTTGATAAACCGCTTTTCGTCGCAACATAAAGCGGTGTACAATAAAAGGTTGGTAGTGCACAAACAAGAAAGGAACGCCAAAGTAAAATAGGAAAGCAAGTATAAAGAATACAGGCATGGACAGGAAAATAACAAAAAGACCAAAAACAATACAGGACGAATTTGAGGGCCCATAATTAAAACATAAATTAACAGAATTTTCTTTAAAAACAAACATATTAAAAAGGCCCAAAAAGGGAAGACAAAACCAAACCATACTTAAGCAAAAGACACAACTAAACAAAACATATAGACAAAATGGACAGAGAGACAGGGAACTGCGAGAACATCAGGGAGGACCATCGGGAGAGAGATGAAAGGCTAGCTGAAATAGATGGGTTTTTAGTAGCGTTTTAAATTGGGGGTATGAGGGTTCCAAACGGAGAAACGGCGGTAAGGCATTCCAGAGTACTGGACCTAGAAAGAAAAAAGCGGCGTGACGGGTCTGCTCAAGGCGTGCCTGTGACGGGGAAGGAAGGGACAGGCGGTTTGCATGGAGAGAGCGAAGTTGCCGATAGGGAGTGTGGAGGGAGATTCGATCTGCAAGATAGAGAGGAGTGTATTTGCCCCTTGTCCTGTTCTGTGAGCACCAAGGTGAAAGAAACTGCCAATTGAACTATTGCACATGCTCCTGACCATAGGGTAGGCAATGTTGGCCTCAACGTCCGCCCTCCACAGTACCACCACAGGTCTGCCCTATTGATTACCAGGTTGGAGTAGTTCTTCTCTTCTCCCTCCATCCCTGCCAGGTTTAGGCTTAGAATGCAGATATTCAATTCCCCCACTTCCCTCGTGTAGTTCTTCCCCTGCCTGGTGAGACAGGCAGAGTGATTTCCAAACACTGTTGAAAATGTGGGGAGAACTTTTACCTCCTTCAAGTCTGTAGGGGGAAAGAGCAAATTCAATGACTTGCAACTTTCATTTCCCCAAACCGTTTTTCCTGATACAGAGATATGAGGCATCTTACTCCATCAGGATCTGTATCCCACCTCAAGGGTAAGGGTACAACCTGTACAATGGGCCTCCCAGAGGCACATGCGTAGCAATTGCTATGGCTGAGACTTCCTACGGTATATTTAACCCATTCCACCCAGGCGTTCACATCCCCATACCCATTTCCACCTCTAGAGTGTCCCTCAAATCTTTAATCTCCACTATTTTGACTGCGTTAGGGTCCTTATTAGGTTCAAAAGATATGCTGGGGAGTGGTGTGGAGACCCGCGTCTGATTCTGGAGGGGTATTCTTATCCTCAATCTTCCCAGGGGATCTTGCCCATTAATGTCTATTCCTAGTCCATAGGTCCCATCCAGTGAGTCATCCCTTCCAGAGAGGGTGACCACGATGGGATTGCAACTTCCTGGGATACAATGCTGAATGCTGTGTTTCTTTATCATTGTTATTTTCTTTTGAACTGGGTGCCTCTTCCCCTCTTGGGAGACTCAGCCTCCATCCTCAGTGGTCCACCAGACTCGTGACCACTCGTAACAGAGCATCCCATACACAAGTGTTTGAGCAGTCTCTGGACACATATACTTATGACTATTTCCCCACAACTTTTCGTAGTATCCCCGTCACAACTTATCGCTTGGCAGGCATCAAATTCTAGGTTCACGGGTCCCTCTCCCTCTGGTACGGTTACAGTAAATATGTTAGAGTACACCCTTCCCCATCGTGTCTGTTTGTATTTGTTCATCTGTCCATCCCTTTCCCCGTCCTAGATCCCATGTCATTCCCCTTAACAGAGAAAGTGATCCCCTCATTATAGCAACATCATCCACTTTTCTTTGTCCATGTTATAATTTTTATTAGTCCTTGTTAACGAACTTCTCTCCTGTTCTTCTGTGTTTCCTTGGTATTTTCAGCCGCAGAGGGTCAGTAGTTCCCTGGACCTTCCATTGTGCGTCTGAAGGAGCTTCAACCGGACCTTTAATCGTCCAACCTTTTTCTGCAGTTCTTACAGCAGTCTCAGTACTCAGTAAGACCTGGAATGGGCCTTCCCAGTCTGGTTGCAATTTAGACTCCTTCCAGGATTTTATCAAGACCCACTGTCCTGGTTTGTGACCATGAACTGCAAACTCCAATGGGGATGTTTGTGCCAACAATCCTTTATTCCTGAGAACAGATAAAGAAGAGGACAGCCCAAGTATATATTCTTTAAGAAACTTATCTTTATCTTATCTTTAGTTTCAAACTGGGGTGGTTCCTTTAATTGTCCCATATAGGGTAATCCAAATAACATTTCGTAGGGAGACAATCCTAAATCTTTCCGAGGGGCTGCTCGGATTCTTAACAATGGTAAGGGCAAACACTTAGTCCAAGGTAATTTTGTTTCTAACATCAATTTGGCTAACTGCTCTGATTCATGCGTTCCACTCTCCCTGAAGTATGGAAATCCCAGGATACTCCCAGAGTTTCCATTATGTTTTGCAATACCTTGTCTGTGAAATTACTTCCCTGGTCTGAGTCAATGTGACCTATCATCCCATATCTTGGAATGATTTTTTCCAAAACTATTTTTGCTACTCCTATTGCAGCTACCATGGGATATGCCTCCACCCATCCCGTCAAATGGTCCACTATTACCAAAAGGTACTTCACCCGCCCAACCAGGGGCAACTCAATGAAATCAATCTGTATATTTTGGAATGAACGAAGACCAGGGTCTCTGTCTCCCTGCGGTTGTTTCCTAAGGACCATTTTGTTTATGTTCTTACAGGTTATACACCTCTCACACACTTGCTTGGCTACTGTGTATATTCCCATACACCCCAATGACTCTCTTATTTATTTAACAGGTTTTATATACCGCTTTCCTTATCGTTCCTCCAGTTCAGTCCTCCACCTCTGGGTAGTGTTCGTCCTCCTGCAGCATGGAGACTGGACCAAACAAAGTTGTGACATCACTGGATATCCTTCGCTGACTCACCCATCAGCCCCCAGTGTGTCCAGTCTCCATGCAGCAGGAGGACTTAGTGAGCCTAGGTACTGGGCTCACTGGTGAAACAGATAAGGAGCTGTTAGGCAGATTAGGATTGGAGTTTTGACTTTTGTTTTAATTTGTGCTGTTTCCTTTATTTTGGCTAAGAAAAAAAAAAAGGAAGGTAAATTGAATAAATAAATTTCTAACTTCGTGGGGGGACTCGGGGCTTGAACCAGCTGTCTCCCTTCCTTTTCGCGTTGCTGTGCTGGGGTTCTGGCTGGCGCTTTCTTATCTCACATTGGAAGCGCTGCTGACTCTGACAGCCTGCCTTCTCTGCCGCCGTGGGTCGGCGCGCTAGAAGGTCATCGGATCCAGCCCGGTCAGTCAGAGCCCTCTCCGTGATTGCTGCTCGGTAAGGCCATCAAGCAACATCTAGCACTAGGAGGGAGGAGTAGCCTAGTGGTTGGGGCAAGGTACTTCAGGCCGGAAGGTCGGGGGTTCAAATCCCACTAGAGGACAGCAACCTTGGGCCGGAAGGACTGGGGTTTCTAGTCCCACAGGTGCTCCTTGTGGTTTTGGGCAAGCCACTTAACCCTCCATTGCCCATGTTCCCTGTAAGTATTTGTGTGTGTGTCTCATATCCCCACGTGTTAAATGTATCCCCCACTTGTGTTGTGACCGCTTTGATTGAAGGATAAGGCGGTATACAAAACTGTCTAAATAAATAAATAAATAAAAATCATGGATCGCAGGGCACTCTGGCGCGCGTGTGCACGCCCGCCGTAGATCGTGCGGACAACCGGACAAGCGGAAAGAGGCAGGAGGTGAGTGTGCCGCATGGGCAGAGCTGACACGTGGCTGGGGACGCAGGCCGCAGTAGCGCCTTCCTTCAGGCCGCACTTTGGAAGAGCAGGGGGAATTTTTCCTGTGCATTTGCCTGACGTGGGCAGGCCGCGGCTCCGAGGTTGAGCGGCGGGTCTGCCTCGTGTTAGGGCACAGCCAGTTTTGTTTTTTTGTTTGTTGTTTTCAGTTTCTTTAGTTTAGTGCTGGTTTCTGGCACAGGGGTCCTTGACTGTTCGTGAAAGAAAAGGAAAGAAAAGTGAAACGTGTGGCTGCAGTCAGACCCCTTGGAGTCTGAATCTAGGGACAGGGCTGACAGCTGTTATTGTCCGTTGCTCTGGGGGGCTAATGCCTTCTCGGCCATGGTGTATTATTTGTGGCTCTCGCAGGGGCGCCGTTTTGGACGCCAGAGTCTGCAAAGGCTGCATGGGAGTTTCTGCTATAATGGAGCAAGAAATGCAGAGTAAGCCACCCGAGAAGCAGCTGGGTCAGGTGCCCCTCAGCGACGGGAAGCCATTGCTGGAGCTCCCTGCCGGGTCCCCCTGCCCCCCCTCAGGCAGGGTTCTGGGGCCTCTTCCGGCAGGAGCTGAGGCAGCCCCTGTGGTGTTCACTCCGGATTTTGTAATGGTTATGCATCAGGCTTATTGCATGCGGCAGCAGGACATGCGGTTGGCGCCACCACCACTGGCGGGGATGGTGCGGCCCTCGGGCTTGGAAAAGCCGAGTAGTGGTCTTGGGAGACTGGTTAAGAGGGCCCGGCCTCTCGAGGATCAGCTCCTGGAAATGGATTGGCCTGAGTTGGACAATGCCGACTATGACCCGGACCCGGGAGTGGACGAACTGGAAGAAGGAGAGATTCAGGAACCTGAGGATCAGACCAGGATCGTCAGGTTATTCCATAAGGAGGAGCTGACGGCACTTATTACAGAGTCCCTGCAGGCACTTAATCTCTCTTCAGTCCAGCTGGAGGAAGAAGAAGACAGCCTGGAGGATCCACTCATTCAGGCGGTGAGGCAGACCCAAGCGATGTTTCCGGTTCACAGGGTGGTGGACCGGATGATACAGGATGAATGAGATGTGTCGGAGGCAAATCTGTGGGGGTTAGAGCCATGACTAGGCTTTACCCCTTGGCTGATAAGCAGAAGGAATGTTTTTGATCCCCGCAAGTGGATGCGGCAGTGTCGGCGGTTACTAAGAAAACCACTATCTCAGTCGAAGGTAGCGCCGCCCTAAAGGATGTGCAGGATAAAAAGGT
Source organism: Ichthyophis bannanicus (assembly GCA_033557465.1). Classification (NCBI taxonomy): domain Eukaryota; kingdom Metazoa; phylum Chordata; class Amphibia; order Gymnophiona; family Ichthyophiidae; genus Ichthyophis; species Ichthyophis bannanicus. The sequence continues at coordinate 430,275,494 of CM066037.1, forward strand.
GGACGGTTTATTAAAGCAAGCCTTCAAGGTTAATGCCCTGTCATTGCAGGCGGCCATTTGTGGGGCGTGGGTTGCCAGAGCGTGCCTCCGCTGGTCCCAACGCTTGCAAAAGCCTTCCCAAGCCTCCCAGGAGGGGTCATTAGATGCTACCCGGTTGGAGTCCGGGTCGGCATACCTGGCGGACGTTAACTATGACTTGATTAGGGCGCTAGCAAATAGCATGGCGTCTCTGGTTGCCGCTCATCGCTATCTTTGGTTGCGTCATTGGGCGGCGGATATATCTTCCAAGTCTAGGCTAAGTAAGCTGCCATTTAAGGGCAAGCTGCTTTTCGGAGAAGATCTGGATAAGCTGGTTAAGGACTTGGGAGAGTCCAAGGGCGGCAGGCTGCCGGAAGACAAATCTCAGCAGGGGAGAGCTCAGCCTTCCTCCCGAGGACAGTTCCGCGATTTCCGGCGCTTTCTTACCTCAAGATTGGGAGATTTCAGAGGGGACATTTTGCATCCAGAGCGCAAGGGTTTCGTGGCTTCAGAGGCGCTGGCTGAGGTTTTGCAGCAGCCTCGTCCACGGCTCCGTGGAAATCACAATGAAGTGAGGCGGGCCCAGGCGGGAATTCAGCAGATAGGAGAACGCCTTCGGGGGTTCCTTCCTGCCTGGGTCCAAATTACCTCCGATCAATGGGTATTAGAGGTAATCCGCGACAGTTATGCTCTCGAGTTCGCTCGACCGGTCTTGGACTCCTTTGTCCTTTCTCCCTGCAGGGGACAGTAGAAAACCAAAGAGGTCCGTCAAACCCTAGCCCAGCTCTTACAGTTAGGGGCGGTAGTTCCGGTGCCCCAAAACTCCTATGGCGTCGGTCACTACTCCATCTATTTCGTGGTCCCCAAAAAGGATGGGGCTCTGCGGCCCATTCTGGATCTGAAGAGGGTAAATCGAGGCCTGCAGGTACCTCTTTTTCGAATGGAAACCCTGAGGTCCATCATAGTAGCTGTACAGCAAGGGGAGTTTTTAACCTCCCTCGACCTCACCGAAGCCTATCTACATATTCTGATCAGAGAGGCTCATCAGAGTTTTCTGCGGTTTTCCGTTCCTTGGGGGCACTTCCAGTTTCAGGCCTTACCCTTCGGATTGGCAGTGGCGCCACGCACCTTTACCAAGATCATGGTGGTGGTGGTGGTGGTGGTGGCAGCGTTGCGAAAGCAAGGCATCTTAGTCTATCCTTACTTGGACAACTGGTTGATTCAGGCAGTCCAGGATCAAGAGCGAGCAGGTAATGCGCACAGTGGTGCACTTCCTTCAAGACCTCGGCTGGGTGGTCAATGCGTCAAAGAACAAGTTGGTCCCTGCTCAGGTGCTGGAGTACTTGGGAGTCACATTCAACACTCAGCAGTGGTTGGTCTTCCTACCGGAAAGACGGGTGCTGGTGCTTCAGCAGCTCGTGCGTAGATTTTTGTCCAGCCCAGCCCCGTCGGCATGGTCGTACATGCAGGTCCTAGGGACGATGGCGGCAACGCTGGAGGTGGTGCCGTGGGCGCAAGCTCATCTGTGTCCTTTGCAGATAGCACTGCTTCGGCGTTGGTCGCACCAGAACGACTCGTTGAGCAAGCGTCTTTCCTGTCCTCTGCTGGTCAGGTGGTCCCTTCAGTGGTGGCTGGCGCCAGAACACCTAACGGCGGGCATGCCGCTGGAGCAGCCGATTTGGCTCCCGCTAATGGCGGATGCCAGTCTCGCAGGCTGAGGAGAACATAAGAACATAAGATGTGCCATACTGGGTCAGACCAAGGTCCATCAAGCCCAGTATTCTGTTTCCAACAGTGGCCAATCTAGGTCATACGTACCTAGCAGTTTCCCCAAGAGACACGGTTCCACAATGCTTGTACTGGGTCAAGCATTGATATCCTGGGTCCCTTCTTAATAATGGTTTATGGACCTTTCCTCCAGGAACTTGTCCAAACATTTTTTAAACCCAGCTACACTAACAGCCTTTACTACATCCTCCGGTAACAAATTCCAGAGTTTGATTACACATTGAGTGAAAAAATATTTTCTTTTATTAGTCTTAAATAGTTTACCCTGTAGCTTCATTGCATATCCCCTAGTCTTTCTATATTCTGATAAGGTAAACAATTGATCTACGTTTACCCGTTCCACTCCGTTCATTAATTTATAGACTTCTATCATATCACCCCTCAGCCGTCTCTTTTCCAGGTTAAAGAGCCCTAACCTTTTTAGCCTTTCTTCATAGGAGTATCCTTCCATCCCCTTTACCATTTTGGTGGCTCTTCTCTGAACCTTTTCTAAAATCGCTATATCCTTTTTAAGATACGGCAACCAGAATTGCACACAATATTCAAGGTACGGTCTCACCATGGAACGATATAGAGGCATTATAATATTTTTTTTTATTTTCCATTCCTTTCCTTATGATACCTAGCATTCTATTTGCTCTCTTGGCCGCCGCTGCACACTGGGCCGAGGGTTTTAACATGGTATCCACAATGACGCCTAAATCTTTTTCCTGGGTGGTGGTTCCTAATGTGAAACCTTGCATCGTGTAACCATAGTTTGGGTTGTTCTTACCTAGGTGCATAACCTTGCACTTGTCCACATTAAATTTCATCTTCCATTTTGATGCCCAGTCTTCCAATTTATCAAGATCCTCTTGCAATTTTCCACAATCCTCTTGAGTTTTAACAACTTTAAATAGTTTTGTGTCATCTTCAAAGTTGATAACCTCACTCGTTATTCCACTTTCCAGGTCATTTATGAATATGTCAAAAAGCAGCGGACCCAGCACAGATCCCTGGGGTACACCACTATTCACCTTTCTTCATTGGGAAAATTGGCCATTTAGCCCTACCCTCTGCTTTCTATCTTTTAACCAGTTCCTGATCCACAATAATACACTGCCTCCTATCCCATGACTCTTTAGTTTTTCCAAAAGTCTCTGATGAGGGACCTTGTCAAAGGCTTTCTGAAAGTCCAGATACACAATATCAACCGACTCACCTTTGTCCACCTGATTATTCACTCCTTCAAAAAAACATAACAGATTAGTAAGACGAGATCTTCCTTGTCTAAAGCCATGTTGGCTGTCTCCCATTAGGTCATGACTATCTACATGCTGAGTAATTTTATTCTTTATGATGGTTTCTACCATTTTTCCCGGTACTGATGTCAGGCTCACCGGTCTGTAGTTTCCCGGATCACCCCTTGAACCCTTTTTAAAAATTGGTGTTACATTGGCGATCCTCCAATCTTCAGGTATTAGAGATGATTTTAATGATAGTTCACAGATTACTAATAGCAGGTCTGCAATCTCATATTTCAGTTCTTTCAAAACCCTTGGATGTATACCATCCGGCCCAGGTGATTTGCTACTCTTCAGTCTATCTAATAGTTGTAATACATCTTCCCGATGTATCGATATTTCCTTCAATTCTTCCGCACCTTTAAATACCACTTCAGTCATGGGTAACATCCCTACATCTTCCTCAGTAAAGACTGAAGCAAAGAATTCATTCAATCTCTCCGCTATCGCCTTGTCGCCTCTTAGTGCTCCTTTAACCCCTTTATCATCTAATGGACCAACTGACTCTCTCACAGGTTTTTTGCTACGAATGTACTTGAAAAGGTCTTTACTTCGCGTTTTTGCTTCCGCAGCAAGCTTCTTCTCAAATTCTCTCTTTGCCTGCCTTATCAATGCCTTGCATTTGACTTGCCAGTGCTTGTGCTGTTTCCAGGTTTCGTCGTTTGGCTCTTTTTTCCATTTCCTGAAAGATGCTTTTTTGGCAACAACAGCCTCTCTGACCTCACCTTTAAACCATGCTGGCAGTTTTTTGGACTTCCTTCCACTTTTCTTAAACCGTGGAATACAGCTGGTCTGGGCTTCCAAGATAGTATTTTTCAACAACAGTCAAGCCTGATGTACGTCTTTAACCTTTGCAACTGCTCCTTTTAGTTTTTTCTTAACTGTTTTCCTCATTTTATCATAGTCTCCCTTTCGAAAGTTAAAAGGTAGTACTGTGGATTTCCTTACTATCCCTCCTCCACTAATTAAATCAAAGGCGATCATGCTATGATCACTATTGCCAAGTGGCCCCAACAACCTTATCTCTTGCACTAGATCTGGTGTTCCACTAAGGACTAGGTCTAATATGGCTTCCCCTCTGGTCGGTTCATGAACCAGCTGCTCCAAGAAGCAGTCATTTATTTCATCTAGGAACTTTATCTCCCTAGCATGTCCTGACGTGACACTGACCCAGTCGATACCGGGGTAGTTGAAATCACCCATTATTATTACTGCACTGTAACTTTTGTTAGCTTCCTTGATTTCTTTGAGCATTTCATCATCCGTTTGGTCATTCTGGCAAGGCGCTCGATAGTACACCCCCACTGCCATTGCCTTCCCCCTTTTACATGGAATTTCAATCCATATAGATTCTACAGCAGATTTTGTTTCCTGCAAAACTTAATCCTTTCTGACTCAATGCCCTCTCTAACATAGAGAGCAACCCCTCCACCAATTTGATCAGCTCTATCATTACGATATAGTTTGTACCCAGGTATCACAGTGTCCCACTGGTTGTCCTCCTTCCACCATGTCTCTGATATTCCAATCATATCTAACCTTTCATTTAGTGCTATATATTCTAACTCTCCCATCTTATTTTTTAGACTTCTAACATTTGCATACAAGCATTTTAGAGAATGTATTTTATTCATATTAATTTGGCTATTGTTAGACATGGGTAATTTGGGATCTTTAAGCTCAGTCTGCTCCATACTTGAGGGCATTTGGGCTACTTTACTCTTTTGTGGAACCTCTCTGCTTTTGGTAGTATCCTTCAAAGATACATTCTTCTGAACCATCTGCTCTTGGGCGACTGTCGGCTTTCCCCTAATATCTAGTTTAAAAGCTGCTCTCTCTCCTTTTTAAAGGTTAATGCCAGCAGCCTGGGAGCTCATTGCAGGGAGCCATTCGCTCAGGGGGAATGGAGTGTACAGGAAGCACGGTGGTCCATCAACCGCTTAGAGCTTCGGGCGGTGTTTCTGAGATTGCGAGCATTCAAAACTGTGGTGCAAGGCTGAGCAGTGAGGGTTCTTTCAAACAATGCCGCAACGGTGGCCTACATCAATAGGCAGGGCGGTACAGGAAGCGCTGCCATGGAAGAAGAAGAAGCGGCTCTCTTCTCGTAGGTGGAGTCGCGTCTGCAGGCAATCTCGGCAGTGCACATCGCGGGTACCGACAACGTGATGGCGGATTATCTCAGCAGGGTCCGGGTAGATTCCAGAGAATGGGAGCTCCATCCAGACATCTTTTCCCAGGTAGTTCGCCGATGGGGTCCGCCGATCATGGACCTCATGGCGACTTTTCGCTCGGCCAAAACGCATCGCTTCTTCAGCAGGCGACGAGAGAGAATGTCGGAGGGGATAGAGGCCTTGTTGCAACCCTGGCCGACGTCCGGCCTGCTCTGTTTTCCCACCGTGGGCCCTAATAGGTCGAGTGCTTCAACGCATAGAAGCCCATCTGGGGAAAGTGCTGTTGGTGGCTCCGGAATGGCCCAGGCATCCATGGTATGCCAATCTCATTCGCCTCCTCGACTGGGAGCCTTGGCGATTTCTGTCATTGGGGGATCTCTTGCTTCAGGGGCTGCTGAAGATGCCTCAAGTGGATCGGTTCTCGCTTACGGTCTGGCCATTGAAAGGGCGTGTTTGAAGAAATGTGGTTATTCTGGAGCGGTGATAGCGACTTTGCTGCGGGCGCATAAGCGATCCACATCCTTGGTATACGTACGAGTGTGGCGGATCTTTGAGGATTGGTGTTCGCAGCGGCAGATCCGAGCTTCTACGGTTTCCATCCCGACGGTCTTAAGCTTCTTGCAAGACGGGTTTGACAAGGGCCTAGCGGCCAGCTGGCTAAAGGTACAGCTGGCAGCCCTGGCTTGTTACAGGGGCAAGATCCAGGGGATGGCCCTGGGTGCCCATGCTGATGTGGGGCGTTTTCTAAAGGTGGAATCCAAGCTCCGGCCTCCCCATGGAATGATGGTGCCTCCGTGGGACCTCAACTTGGTTTTGGGGGCGCTGGTTTTGGGGACCGTTCAAGCCCTTGCATTGGGCGTCGCTTAAGGATCTGACATTGAAGATGGTGTTTTTGGTGGCCATCTGTTTGGCTAGGAGAGTTTCGGTGTTTCAGGTGCTTTCCTGTAGGGAGCCATTCCTTTCCTTTTCTAAGGAAAAGGTGGTGTTGCGCCTAGTTCCCTCCATTCTTCCCAAGGTGGTGTCCCCCTTTCACCTCAATCAAGCGGTATCGTTGCCAGTTCTCGGCGATGTGGAAGGGGGCACCTCGGACCGTGGTCTTTGTCGGTTAGACGGAAAAAGGGCACTGCGGCATTATTTGCAGGTTTCTGAGCCTTTTCAGAAGTCCAATCGTCTCTTCGTGCTTTACGGAGGACCTCAGAAAGGAGAAGCAACGGCAAAAGCGTCCATTTCCAGATGGGTCAAGGAGGCCATTGCATCTGCATATGTTTTGTTCCGTTAGGGTTACGAGCTCATTCTACCAGGGCTCAGGCTGCCTCCTGGGCAGCATATAGTCTTGTTCCACCGGTAGAGATTTGCAGAGTGGCCACCTGGGCTTCTCTGTATTCTTTCAGCAAACACTACCGGCTGGATGTTCAGGCAGCAAGCAATGCCGCTTTTGGTTCTGCGGTGTTGCGAGCCAGGTGGAAGGGGCCCTCCCAAGGTTAACTGCTCTGTTACATCCCAGAGATGGAGGACTGAACTGGAGGAACGATAAGGAAAGAGAAATTAGACTTACCTGCTAATTGACGTTCCTTGAGTAACTCCAGTTCAGTCCTCATTCCCGCCCGGGTTGGTAAACTCAGTGGTTGATTTGTGGTTTACAGAGGAGGTGTCAACCCCATGGCTCGCAGAGTCAGGAATAACATCCAATGTTCTGTACTTTTCTGCTGTCTGTCTCTTCTTTTGCTACCCTTCTTTCCGCCCCTTGTCAGTTGGTTCAGGGCCGGAGGGTAAGATGCTTCCTATGGAGTTCAGTTCGTAGGAGGGAATTTTAGGTCAAACAGTTATGGTTGAGTTCAGTTTGATTTCTAGTCAGTTGTATTTAATTCTCTGGCTACTTATTTGTTGCTTCTTTAAGTATGCTTTGACAATAGTTCACTGGGGGCTGATGGGTGAGTCAGCGAAGGATATCTAGTGGACTTTGATTGGTCCATGCTGCAGGAGGACGAACACTACCCAGAGGTGGAGGACTGAACTGGAGTTACTCAAGGAACGTCAATTAGCAGGTAAGTCTAATTTCTCTTTATCATTTCAATCAAAGCGGTTTACATTGAAACTTAAACTTGCTAATGTACATTAAAACAGGGACATTGATAACTTTGATTTTTCTGAGGCAATAGAGGGTTAAGTGACTTGCCCAAGGCCACAGGGAGTGCTAGTGGGAATCAAACCCTGGTCTCTGGGTTCCCAATCCAGTGTTCTTAACCATTAGGCTACTCCTCCACTCTTGATATAGAATGGCCATAATTTCCCTCATTATTTGTTTGTTTATCATCTGCCTGCCATCGGGTAAAACCCATTTTCCCCCTTTCAGTTTCTACTGCCCTTATATCTTCGAGTTTTCATTTTTCCCTTTCAGTAAATAAGAACATAAGAACTTAAGACATGTCAGACCAAGGTCCATCGAGCCCAGTATCCCGTTTTCAACAGTGACCAATCTATAGTAGGTCACAAGTACCTGGGCAGTTTCCCCAAAAGACACAGGTTCCTCATTGCTTGTATTGGGTCAAGCAGTGATATTCTGGGTCCCTTTTAATAATGGTTTATTGACCTTTAACTTGTCCAACCCCTTTTTTTTTTAAGCCCAGCTGCACTAACAGCTTTTACTACATCCTCCGGTAACAAATTCCAGAGTTTGATTACACGTTGAGTGAGAAAAAAATATTTATTTTCTCTTATTAGTCTTAAATAGGTTACCCTGTAACTTCATTGCATGTCCCCTAGTCTTTTTATATTCTGATGACGTAAACAATCAATCTACGTTTACCCATTCCACTCCATAGGAAGGCAGCTGGGTTTAAACACTGATCTGTGGTCAACACTAGGTCATCTTTTCCCATTAATATTGCTTCATATTTCAGGATTTGTGAATCAGTGAGCTACCTCCCAGCCCTCTGGGTTAAGATGGTTTTCACTTGATGTGGGGTACTTACTAACAGAGCCCCTCCGAATGTCAATTTCCTACTCTCTTCTACCAATAGGGCTGTTGCCGCTATTGCTTGAACACATTCTGGCCATCCCCTAGACACTGAATCTAAGATTTTAGATAAATATGCTACTGGTTGTCTCTTCCCTGTCTATTTTTGAGTGAGGACCCCATTTACAGTAACAAACAAATATAAGGGTTTGTCCAGTGAGGGTAAGGCCAGAACCGGGGCTTCTACCAAGCTCCGTTTTAAATCCTTAACCAACTTTCTCTTCTTCTTTCCAAGTTATAATGTTAGGTTGCTCTTCTAACAGTTTTGAATATAATCTCTTAGTCTTTTGGGCATATGAGTCTATCCATAATCTACAATACCCGGTTAGTCCTAGGAACTTCCTTAGTTTCCTCTTTGTCCTGGGTAGGGGTAAATCTGTAATCCCTTTTATTCATTCTGGACCTGTTCTCCTTTTTCCTTCACTAATTAAATGTCCGAGGTATTTTACTTCATTCTCTAATTTAGTTTTGAAAACCCGGAATCCTTGTCTTCCCAGAAACTCTAATAGAGCTTTGGTGGCTTCACTTACTTGGGTCTTCTTTTTCCCTGATATTAAAAGATCTACATTTTGCAAAAGAGTTACGCCGGATGGTGTAGAAAATTTTTCTAACACCTGTTCCAGCACTTGTCCGAACAAGTTAGGTGATTCCATAAACCCTTGGGGTAACACTGTCCACCGGAACTGTTGTTTCCGACCAGTATCGGGGTTTTCCCATTCAAAAGCAAACATGTCCCTACTACTTGGGTCGAAGGGACAGGACCAAAATCCATCCTTCAAATCTATAACACTAAACCATTTATGCTCATGGGGTATTTTACTCAGTATTGTATAGGGGTTTGATACCACTGGGTGCCTTATCCGTACTATTTGGTTCAGTCTCCTCAGATCCTGTACTAACCTATATGATCCATCTGGTTTTCTTATTGGCAAGACAGGAGTATTAAATGGGGACATGCATGGTTCTAATAGTGCATCTTTTAACAAACTTCTTATAACAGGCTGGAGGCCCTTACGACCTTCCAACGAAATGGGATATTGTTTTTGCCGCACTATTTCGCCTTCCTTGTTCAGTTCAACTTTCAATGGCGGGATATTCAATCCTCCCCTATTTCCTTCCCTTGCCCAGACTATAGGGTCTATTTGACTCTCTTCTTCTTCGGTGAGGACAGCCATTTCTACAATGATTTGGCTGTCTTTCACCTTTATTTCTAAGTTTAACTGTGTAATCATATCCCTTCCTAATAGATTACTCCCTGCTTCTGGGATATACAACAACTGTCCCTCTATCTCCTCATAGTCCATTTTTAACAGGGTGGGCTCAAATATTGAGACCGAAAAACCCTCTCCTTTTACCCCTGAGACTGTAAGATTCTGATTTGTTAATCTCATTCCCTCTGGTATATAATTTAAGGATGTCCGGGCAGCTCCTGTGTCTACTAAAAATACTACTTCTATCATATCTCCCCTCAGCCGTCTCTTTTCAAGGTTGAAGAGCCCTAACCTTTTTAGCTTCTCTTCATAGGAGTATCCTTCCATCCCCTTTACCATTTTGGTGGCTCTTCTCTTTACCTTTTCTAATAATGCTATATCCTTTTCAAGATAAGAGGATTTGCTGCCTGACTCCCTATTTCTGGGGTTAAATTGTATATAGGGGTTAAGTCTACCTCTAAGGCAGCTCCTTTAGCAGTCTCATCTGCTAATCTATGTTTCTCTGGCTTCAAAAGAATTCCCTGCTTAATGACCGTTTTCATGCACCACTGCTATTCCTTTGTGGCAGTAGCAAACACTTGCTGAATTAATCTTTACACTGCTTACATATAATTAAGGATTTGACATAACCACCCTTCGTCTGTGCCAAATGTCAGCCAGAAGACTGCAGCTAGCTTTATACTTTCTCTTTTCTATGTAACACAGCAATTCTTAGAATCTTAGTTTTATCTTTATCCTGGGTACTCTTATTATCCTTCCAGTATTTCAACATCCTCCCTAATTGACTGTCTGGAGGAATGTCCCCGGGGTCCTTATCCCTGACCCCATCCTTACTCGAGTTTTCTTTAGAATTCCTGACACCCATTGAGATCTGTTTCACTAATGTGCTTTTCACTTCGTCTCTCTCCGGCCGCACTCCTCGTGGATGTGTCAGAACCGTGGATTGAGACTCCGCACTCACTTTGTGTCTAGGACACGTCTCATACACACAACAGTCTGTCTCAATACCCAACCACCAAGGCAATACTTTACAGTCTTGTTTCTTACCTTGGTCTATGCACAGAATTACTTGGTTGACACGTTTGTCTCTGTCTAATACCTAGTATGCTTCACTGAGTCTGTATTGATTTTTCCTTCATGGTCTCGGGATTCTGCTGTCAGTACACTGTTGGAGCCCCCCCCCCCCCTGTCACTGATGCACGAGGCTGTTGAACTCAACGGGATGCGCCTCTCTGTCCTCAACGGTGGTGGTCTCCTCCAGCGATGACACAATCCCGGATGAGCCCCCAATCTGTAAGAAACATAACGTTTACACAATAACAGACTTCTCAGTGATGCAGAGTTAGTTTAATTAATCACTTTCTTGCAAGGAAGGGTGGAATGCTTAAGTGAGCATTCACAAAGATCCTCTGTTTCACAGTTCTTTTATAGTAGATTATGTACTCGCCTTCTTTTCAGCATGTCCATAATTGATTGGATAATATTATACACCTGTATCAGGCTACGTGTTATTAGCCACGTAGTCTCTCTTCCCAGAATGCAGACGTACAGTAAAGGAAGTCAGAAAATCATTACATATATACCTGTATCAGGCTACGTGTTATTAGCCATGTAGTCTCTCTTCCCAGAATGCAGACATACAGTAAAGGTGAATCAGCCTTGTACCTGTGACAGGCTACGTATTATTAACCATTAGCCATTTCTTTCCAGGATGCAGGCATACAAAATTATATTACAGAATGGTGAATGAATGGAATACAAGCATTATATTACATTGTAAAAATAACATATCACATTTGTTTATATAAAATGCATCACTAATGCTGATAGCTCCTTGGTGGCCCAGGTTCCCACTGCCTTTCTCCCTATCGGCGGCGGCGGCGGCGCTAACTTACCCTGGGCTGAGCTCTAGGGCTACTCTCACAGGAGCAGGGCTCTCTCCTACACCCCAATCTGGGGTCCCTGTCACTCATAGCTTGGCTGCTGAAAGGGTAGCACTAACTCCCTTCAACTTCCCACGGGACATGGAAGAGGTTCTCTTAGCCTCTCATAAGGCTTCCACAAGAAGGGCATACGCCTTCAAATTGCTTCGCTTCTCGGTGTGGTGTGATGAAAAATGGGCAAACCAATTCTCCTGCTCGCCACAAATGGTACTCCATTATCTGCTCCATGTGTCGCAGGTGGGACTAAAGTCCAATTTGGTCAGAGTACACATGAGCGCTATCGCAGCGCACCACCATCCCATTGAGGGGAAGTCCCTCTCGGCTCAGCCCCTTGTGTCTCAGTTTTTGTGGGGCCTCATGCTATCTAAACCCCCTGTTTGCCTTCCGACGCAGAGTGGGCTCTCAATGTCGTGCTCTTGCAGCTCACTAAGCCACTGTTGGAGCCTCTGGCTTCCTGCCACCTGCAGTACCTCTCCTGGAGGATGTCTTCCTGGTAGCATTGACATCAGCTTGCAGAGTCAGCGAGCTGCAGGCCCTGATGGCAGAGCCCCTCCCTACACGAGGTTCTACAAAAACAGGATGGTGCTCCCCACACACTCCTAGTTTCTGCCGAAGGTGGTGTCCCCTATCTACCTCATTCAGGAGGTGGTGCTCCCCATTTTCTTTCCGAGGTCTCACACCGGCAAGGTGGAGACAGTTCTCCATACTCTGGATTGTAAAAGGGCCCTGTCCTTTTATCTGCAACAGATCCAGGCCACTGAAAAGCACCTCGGTTTTTCATATTCTATGACCCCAGCTGTTTGGGGTTCCCAGTGACTAAGCGAACTCTGTCCACTTACGTGGCGGACTGCAATACCCTTGCCTATGAGCAGGCTGGGATTTCACTGGACTAGAAGATCATGGCACACTGCATCAGGGCCATGGCTACGTCCGTGGCAAATCTGCGTTCCGTCCCCATGACGAAAGTCTGTCGGGCTGCTACCTGGTCTTTGGGCCATACTTTTGAAGCTCACTTCTGCCTGGAGAGGGAGTCCTGATGGGACAGTGCCTTTGGCTAGGCCATACTCCATAATCTCTTCGGGGTGTAGGCAACTCCTGCCCTCCGACCCTTCTGTGTTCAGGCTACCGGGGAGCTGGTTCTCTGCTGGACACATGGGTCTTGCAAGAGTCTCCCAGTAGGGACTCGACTGCTGCTAATCACGGCTCACCCTTTACAGGTCGCCATGGCGCTTTTACAGGTTCTCGGTAGCCTGTAGCTGGGGAGTCCCATATGTGAGGACTGACTTCCTACTTGTTCCTGGAGAAAGCATAGGTACTCACCTGTAACAGGTGTTCTCCGGGGACAGCAGGAATCGGTCCTCACAACCATCCCTCCTCCCCTTGGAGTTGCTCCCTTACGGTATTTTCTTTTATTTTTCCTTGGCCGCCTTAGCTATGTCATTAGACTGAGGCAAGATGGAACCCTTGGGTGGGAAGGGGACCACTCGTGTGGTGCATCTCCCAAAGGCTTTCTTTGAAAGCTGAAGAGATACTTCCACGGGGCTCTGTCAGCGCCAATGTCACCCTTATGTGAGGACTGGTTCCTGCTGTCCTGGAGAACACCTGTTACAGGTAAGTAACTACACTATCCGCCCCTTTCCACACCCCATGAGAAGTCCAAAAATATATCACATACTGACCAACCCATCTTGCTAATCCTGACCCATCCACCTGCACTTCAGGGTCTATGACTGATACAGAGAGCCTCCCAAAAAGTTCAAAATCCTACCTCAGACCTGGGGAGAAAGTGTGTGGAACTACTGTAATCTCCCCCAAATCGTTGGAACCCGGGCATACAGTTCTGTCCCCTGGGGCCCAAAGACAATCTATTTGCATATGCTAGTGCAAGCATTTCTTTCCAAATTAGGAAGACAAATTTCTTTGCTAGCTGCCACACTCATCAAAGCCATAAAGTAAGAGTTTATTATTTTAATCTTCAAACTATATCATGTTGAAAATTTGTGATTTATAACCTGATCATATCATAAAGAAGTGGTGAAAAAAAGAAGCTCTTTAAACTCTACACATCTAGTTGGAAACTTCAGGTTGAAAGTATTTTAAACGCAGAGATGGAATGAGGTTAAAAGATTATGCATAAATTGTAAGAAAATGTTTAGTACTAAAATATACAGTCTGTGACCTTGAAAAAGAGTGTTTTTGCACTTTGCATTCTTATTTTCTTCGAGATCTTATTTTTTAAAATTGTTTATTAGCTTTTACACAGATTATAACAAATTTCACAGTCATCTAGCGATTGCCATTATATGGAAGACTGACTCTAGCAGTAGTACCATAAAACTGCTGCTAGAGGTCATTGCTGCCATTTTGGAACTGGCCAGGAACCGGGTAGGATCAGAGGGGGGACTATTTGTGCTCAGCACCAGTAGACACCAAAGAAACCCTATGTGGGGTTTGGGTCTTCAAGGGGGGATTTTATTGGGGGGGTGGATTTTGGGGGCATCTATTAGCAAGGAATGTGTCTTTGGTGCCTTTGTTGATGGTAGAGAAATGTATCATGGGAGGGGTCCATTGGTTAAGGAGCTGCTATCCACACAGTGCATTTCTGAATGGGGGGGGGATTCTGATGGGAGAACATATATGGGGAGAGGGTATGGATATGATTTTTGCGTCAAATCTTTGGGGGGGGGAGGGGAGGCTTGCACCACCATGACAGCAGCTTTTTAAAAAACATTTGGTGCCAAGCAGCTGCTGTGCTACCAGACTTCCAGTAGAGTAGCTCAGCTGAACTATTTGTAATTGTGACAACCAATGCATAGTACCACTCCTACTAGGCACAAAGAACCTTGGTAAGAGCTGAGGAGCTTGAGGAGATGGGGTGGGGTTCTTGATGCTGGTGGGAGGCAGGGGGCTGTCTGCTGGGAGGGAGATTGGATATCTGAAGGGGTCAGGGTGGGGGCTTGTATGCTCCATGGACAAGCAGGGTATGATCAGCCACACAGGCCCCTTCAGTCTTCTTCATCTATGGACCTGTACAGACACAATCTTCTCTCTCTCTCTCTCTCACAGAAACTCTCTCTATCCCTCCAGTAATTAATACAAATTAAAACAATTCAGTATCTCCCAGTATTTCAACAGTTATAAAGAACAAAACATCCACCAGTCTTCATCTGTCTTTGCTAGTAAACAGCTTCATGGCTGCTTTCACCTCCCTTCTTACCTACACAGTCTATGTTGACCCACTCCAGGTAGTGCCAGAAGAATCCATGATCAGTCTTCAACTGTAATTACCAGAGCAGTTCTTCCTCGAGCAGCAGCAGCAAAACTCGACTGTATGGTCCCCAGTTTCAGGACTGCTGCTCTGATACAAACTTTGTGGTCTGCCTTTAGCCGCACTAAGCGGAGCAGTCTTCCTCTGGCAGTGGAAACACAACTTTGAGCACATGGTTCCCAATTCCAGGACATCCACTGTTCTTCACTGCCAAGAGAATATTCCATATTATCCTGCTAGACCAGTCCAGACAAGTGGGTTGTGTTTCCCTACCAGCAGATTGGTGGAGACAAAGAAGCAGTGAAAAGCCCAGGTTTCAATGACATCTCTCTCATGCCTCTATTTGCCTCAGCCATCAGAGGTCCCTTTAGTATTTCTTTGTCTCCAGCAGATGGTTGATAGATTTTCTCCTCTGCAGAAAATCTAAAGATTGATAAAAATGCTTGTGACAGACCACTTTGAGGGTGACTCTCTCACATGCGCACGATGTGGGAGGTTCCACTAGACTGCGGTCTTTTCAGTAGCCATAGGAGGAGGGAAAATTGGTTCAGCTCCACGCTCTTATCATGATAACAGCTTGTTGAGCAGCCACAAAATTGGAAGGGTCTGGAAGAGTTCAGCAGCCTCACACAACCTCTGTGCCCCCTCCCTCCTCCTCTTTCCCCCCTGCTCTCTCCTGAAGATCACAGAAGGCTCTCAAAGGGATCTGCCTGCCAGCCACCTTAAACACAGTGTTGCAAAATCCAGTAAAACAGTTTCCTGGGAGTAGAGCTGAGTTCGGCATGGATCCTCTACCTGGGGCTCTCAGGGGGTGAGTACCAATGCTTGACCACGTCTTTGTCCTTGTTGTGGGCTCCCGATTCCATCTGTGTGGGATGCAATTTGGGGTAGACCGCTGATGACTGTTTGTGCAGTGTGGGGGTTTCCTGCTGCTATCTGTATGCATTAGTAGCGTTTTCTCCTCTCGAGCGCCTGGCAGTTACGCAGTCTGTACAATCGACTGAAATGTGCACTCCTACCCTAGGCCTATAATGCGCATTGCAGTAAAAGCACAGTTAACACATGCTGCAAGTAAAGCACAGTCAATGGGTGTCATAGTAAAAGCGTAGTTGACATGTGCCTTTGAGCCGCTGCAGCTTTAGCACATGCTGTTGTGATACGTACCTTAATTCTCTCTCTTCTTCCAGGATTTCTAACAGGGGCTATACTTTTCAAGCAAAGCTGGGAAACCGGCTGGTACTTTAGTAGGTCTCTCTCTCTTTTGCTTTAACAGATACGTAAGCTCCACCAACTGAACAATGGCTGGGAAAAATCATACTGCCAAAGCTGTTGCCCCCATTACAGCTTCTGCCTTTGTCCGGGCAGAGTTCCCAATGCCAGTTGAAAGACCGGTTCCATGTGCAGGATGCCTCAGGAAGCAAGTGGAGGAACTCAGAGAGGATGTGGCGAGGCTGAGGAGCATTCAAGACAGTGAGAAGTACATTGATGAGATGGTTATTGCAACATACAAGCTCGCCAGCAGAGGAGAAGATGGGAGCCTACAGAATGATGAAGGTTGGACACAAGTCACCAGGGCCTTCAGAATCACCAATCCAGCTTCTCCAGCCCTTGAACTGAAGAACCATTATGCAGTCCTGGAAGCGAAGGAGGTGAAAGCATCCCTGAAAAGGGAAGAACCAGAGCTCGAGCACCCCAAAGTTGCAAAATCAGTAACCATAAGGAAGCAAAGGGTAATGGTGGTTGGTGACTCTCTTCTGAGGGGTACTGAGGCGTCCATCTGCCGACCAGACTTGATGTCCAGAGAGGTATGCTGTCTGCCAGGTGCCAAAATCCGAGATGTTACAAAGAGTTTGCTGAGACTCATCAAGCTCATTGACTATTAACCAATGTTGCTCATTCATGCCAGCACAAATGATACTGCCAGGTACCCCTCTGAGCATATCAAAAGTGACTTTATGGCTCTGGGTCAGAGAGTGAAGCACATAGGGGCGCTGGTGGTGTTCTCTTCAATTCTCCCTGTTGAAGGTAAAGGCCAAGGCAGAGAAGCTTACATCCTGGAGATGAATGCATGGCTGCGTGGATGGTGTCATCAAGAGTGTTTTGGTTTCCTGGACCATGGAATGCTGTTCCAAGGGTTGCAGAGCAGAAATGACATCCTTCTGTCCAAGAAAGGTCCACATGGCTTCAGTAGCAGACTGGCTAATCTACTGAAGAGGGCTTTAAACTAGATTTGTTGGGGATGGGTGAAGAAAGCCCCCAGATAAGTGAAACGTTAAATACCTTTATGGAAATGGGTAAAAGGGGCAACATATGGAAGGCGGTGTGTATAAATCCCCATAGCATGAGAAATAAGATCCCAGATGTTGAAGCTTTAATGGGAGAAGCTGACGTGGATTTAGTGGCAGTTACAGATACATGGTTCACAGAAAATCATGACTGGGATGTAACTATACCAGGCTATTTTATTTATTTAGTAGGTTTTCTATATCATTTTCTCTTAAAAGCAAAGTGGCTTACAGTATAACATGCAGTTTTTACATTAAACAATGGGAGAGGGGGCATGCATGATATTGGATCAACTATTTACAGAATGAGCTATTTACATTATATTACAACCAGATTAATTAGTTGGATTGGGTGGAAGGGTAGAGATAGGTTAAGTGTTGGGGTAGGAGGGGTAGGAGGAAATCACTATCTGGGGTAAGGGCTTGTGTTCATTCTGTCATGTAATGTCTCCAAAATGTTCCACATAGAGAGTTGTTTTCAGCCTCTTCCTGAAATTCTTGGAGTCGGAGGTGGCTCTTAAAGCGTCTGGGAGTGCATTCCATAGAACAGGGGCTGCTAGGGAGAGGGCTCTTCCGGATGTGGATTGTTTGGATTTGGCGTATACGCTGGGGGTGATGATGGTATCAGTGGTGGTGCATCTTCTGGGTTTCAAGCAGTTGTTCATATTAATGAGGTTCTTCAATACGTCTGCCGAGATGGATTGCTTGATTTTGAAAATGTTTAGATCAGATTTATATTTGATACGGGAGGTGATGAGGAGCCAATGAAGGTGGTTCAAGAGGGGGGTGATGTGGCCATATTTAGATGAGCCAGTTATAATACGGGCAGCGGTATTCTGTACCATCTGTAGGGGGTGGAGAGCGTGTTTGGGTAGGCCTAGGTATATTGGGTTGCAGTAGTCCAAGATGGGCTTGATTATAGCCTGGAGCACGGTGCGGAAGTGTTCTAGGCTGAGTAGTGGTTTGAGCCATCTGACGATACTCAATTTGTAGTAGGCACTCTTGGTTGTCTTGTTTATATAGGATTGTAGATTTAATTTGTGGTCCAGGGTGACTCCGAGGTACTTCACTTCTGTTTTGATGGATATGGTGTGATTTTTGAGCTGGATTGAGTCTGGTGGGGTGAATCCTGTGTTTCATGTGACCAGGAGGGCTTCAGTCTTAGTGTAGTTGATGTTTAGGTTATTTTGTGTTAGCCAACTTATCATTTCTTCTAAGCAGTCTTTCAATTTTGTGTAGTCTGGGTTATCAAGGTTGATTGGAGAGTAGATCATTATGTTGTCAGCATATATGGTGTAGTGGACCTTGTGCTTTTTAATGATTGTGCAGATGAACTGAATATATAGGTTAAATAAAAGAGCAGACAGGGAGGATCCTTGAGGTACGCCCTGTCTTGACCGGAATGGGGTAGTGGTGCTTGTTCCACATTTCACTTGTATTTGTCGGTTGTTGAGGTAGGAAGAGAACCAGTTGATGGTGGTGTTGTGTAGACCAATGGCTTTTAGTCTGTCTAGTAGGATGAAGTGGGAGACTGTGTCGAAAGCTGAGGCGATATCGATGAATATTAGGAGAAAGCCCATTTTGATATTGTCGATTCCTCTGATCAAGTTGTCAAATAAGTATATGAGTAGTGTTTCGACACTCTGGTAAGGTCGAAAGCGATGTTGGTGGGGGTCCAGTGGCACGTGAGAGTCGATGTGGTCCTGTAGTTGATGTTGGACAATTTTCTCAATGACCTTTGTGAGGAAGGGGAGGCTAGAGAAGGGGCGGCATGCTGCACGGTCGTCTTTCCTTAAGGCTGAGTTTTTGGGAATTGGTCCGACTGTAGCAAGCTTGAGGGCACATGTCATGTAGCCTTGGGATAAGGATTGATTTACAATGTTGTGGATGAGTTGGTTTAGTTCTCCTTTGGCTGATTTAATCCAAGTTACCGGGCATGGCTCCGATGGAGCGGTGCTGGTGTTTAGCTGTGAGATGATTTGTGTTATCTGATTGGTAGATGGGATGCTGAACTTTGCCCAGATCGGTTTGTTTTGTGTTGGGCTAAATTTTATTCAGAAAGGACAGGGTAGGAAGAGGGGGAGGAGGAGTGGCACTATATGTAAAAAATAATATTAAAGCTTTGGAACTACAGAGCTTAAAAGGGAGCGAGGAGGCACTGCAGGCTAAACAATAAAGAGGGAAAGGGAAATTTATCTGCATTGGCGTGATATACAGACCTTTCTCACAGGAGGAAGAGGTGGACGGAGAGTTAATTAAAGACATATGCAGCATTGCTAGGAAAGGGGAAGTGCTACTGATAGGGGATTTCAATATGCCAGATGTTGATTGGCACATTCCTGCTGCAGTATCATCTAGAAGTAAGGAGATCCTGGATTCTCTACAGGGAGAACTATTCAGGCAACTAGTAAAAGAACCCACACGTGAAGGGCTATACTGGACTTGGTGCTTACCAACGGTGAAAGTGTTTCTGATGTTATAGTGGGAGATCATTTTGTATCCAGTGATCACTAGATGGTGTGGTTCAGTATTAGAACTAGGGCTGTTAAAATCCATTCAGAAGCAAGGGTCTTAGACTTTAGGAAAACTAACTTTGCCAAGATGGGCCAATGCCTCAGGGAGTCATTAGCGGGATGGGAACAGCTGTGGGATATAGAAAAACAGTGGGCAAAACTGAAAGGGGATATTTTGAGGGCAACCAACCTTTTTGTTAAAATGGTAATTAAAGGTAAAAGGAAAAGGAGACCACTATGGTTTTCGAAAGAAGTAGCTGAAAGAGTGAAGAAAAAGCAAGTCCTTCATGAAATACAAGAGATCACAGAGAGATGAAGACAGGCATCTATATTTGGAAAAACTTAGAGAAGCTAGCAAAGTAGTCAGAAAAGCAAAGATTCAAAAAGAGGAGGAAATAGCCAGTACAATAAAATGGGGGGATAAGACATTTTTCAGATATGTTAGTGAGAAGAGGCAGGGCAAAAGTAGTCAGAATCAAGGGTGAAGGGGAGGAATATGTAGAAGCTGATGAGGATAAAGCAGAATTGCTTAACAAATATTTCTGTTCTGTGTTCACAGATGAAGAACCAGGAGCAGGACCTCAGAAAACACCCACAAACAGGAACAGAAGCAAGGGGCATCTTGAACAATTTTCAAAAGACTGTCTTCATGAGAAACTAGCTAAACGTAAAGTAGACAAAGCGATGGGACTGGATGGGATACACCCTAGAATACTGAGGGAACTTAGGGATGTTCTAGCAGCTCTACTGACTGACCTTTTCAATGCCTCGTTGGAGTCGGGAATGGTGCCAAAGGACTGAAGAGAGGCACATGTGGTCCCTTTACACAAAAGCAGAAGTAAGGATGTGGTTGAAAACTACAGGCCAGTTAGTTTAACTTTGGTGGTGAGTAAATTATTGGAAGCGCTGCTGAAGAGAAAATAGTGAGGTTTCTGGAGTCCAGCGGATTACAGGATCCGAGGCAGCATGGATTGACCAGAGACAGGTCTTGTCAGACAAATCTGATTGATTTCTTTGACTGGGTGACCAGGGAGTTGGACTGAGGGAGAGCCCTAGATGTGGTGTATTTAGATTTCAGTAAAGCCTTTGACACCGTTCCTCACAGGCGACTTAAAAACAAACTGAGCACCCTAGGGATGAACCCTAAAGTTACTGCTTGGGTTAGAAAATGGTTGATTGGGAGGCGACAAAGGGTACAGGTAAATGGTGCTCACTCTTAAGAGAAGGAGGTTACCAGTGGTGTGCCCAGGGATCTGTCCTTGGTCCGATTCTTTTAAACATCTTTGTTAGTGATATAGCGGAAGGGCTGTCGGGTAAGGTTTGCCTCTTTTTGGATGATACCAAAATCTGCAATAGAGTAGACACAGGAAGGTGTAGATAACATGAGGAGGGATCTAGCTAAGCTTGAAGAATAGTCTAGAATTTGGCAGCTGAGATTTAATGTTAAAAAATGCAAGATCATGCATTTGGGATGCAGAAATCCAAGGGAGCAATATAGTATAGGGGGTGAAGTACTTTTGTCACTAAAGAAGAGCGGGACTTAGGCGTGATTGTGTCTGATGATCTTAAAGTAGCTAAACAGGTAGCAACGGCAACAGCAAAAGCTAGAAGGATGTTTGGGTGCATAGGGAGAGGAATGGCCAGCAGAAGAAAGGAGGTGATAGTGCCTCTGTATAAGTCTTTGGTGCGGCCTCATTTGGAGTATTGTGTGCAATTTTGGAGAAAACACCTTTAAAAGGCTATAAACAGGCTGGAGTCAGTACAGAGGGTGGCTACTAAAATGGTTAGTGGTCTTCATTATAAAGCATATGAGGACAGATTTAAGGATCTTAATATGTGCACCTTAGAGGAAAGGCAGGATAGAAGTGATATGAATGAGATGTTTAAATTCCTCTGTGGCATAAATGCACAGGAGGGAGAGCCTCTTTCGATTGAAAGCAAGCTTTGCTATGAGGGGACATAGGATAAGGGTGAAAGGGGATAGATTCAGGAGTAATATGCAGAAATATTTCTTTACATAAATAGTGGTGGATCCATGGAATAGTCTCCCAATGGAGGTTGTAGAGATGAGGACAGTATCTGAATTTAAAAAAGCATGGGACAAACAGAGGATTTCTAAAGGAAAAAAGGGGACTGTTGTAGCGGTTGATATGGAAGGACAGACTAGATAGGTCATGTGGTCTTTTTCTGTTGTCATGTTTCTGTTTCTATGTTTCTAAACATTGTTTGACCTGTGGCAAGTGAGGTGCCTCATCTCTGGATCCGGGATTCTGCTCTTCTTGCGTGGCAGTTTCTGAGTTGTCCCCAGAGGGTCTGCTCCCCTTCTTGCAGTAGGAAAACCTTTCTTCCCCTCTGCTTCTCGCCTTCGGGCTTGTTCTCCATCCTTTCGTGGAGGGCATGGGCCCAGGGACTCGGTCCCTTCCAGAGGAGAGCTCTCTTAGGATGTGCAATGAAGGTTTGGGGTTCATTCCCTTGTTTCTCCGGTTGGAGGCAGGCTTCATCTTTTCTTTCAGGAATGGGCCTGGGTTACCAAGGATCGCTGGGTGCTAGACACCATTCAGTTTAGCTATGTCCTGGAATATGAAGAGCTGATTCTGGATGCCTTCGTCATCTTCCCTTGTGGGTCTGCGATCAAAAATGCCACTGTGTGGACCACCAAGTTGCTGCACCTAAGGGTAGTGTTGCCTATCACCCTGGATGAGAGGGGCAAGGGCAGATACTCCATGTATTTTGTGGTGCCCAAAAAGAATGGTTCTTTCTGGCTCATTCTGGACCTCAAAAGAGTTAACAAGCACTTGCACATCCTGCACTTCCGGATGGAAACCTTGTGCTCCATATGTCAAGCAGGATGTTGAGGGGAGTTCTTGACTTCTCTGGATCTGGCTGAGTGTATTTTCATATCCTGATCTGGATGGATATTTGTGTTTTACCATGCTTGGCTCCCACTATCAGTTTGCTGCCCTCCCTTTCGGGCTATCCACCGCCCTAAGGATGTGTTCTCCAAGGTCATGGTGATGGCGGCTGTAGCACCGAGGGATCTGTGTCTATCCATATCTGGATGACTGGCTCATCTGGGCCAGCTCCCTTTCAGAAGCATCTTGGGTGGTGTCCTTTTTGGAAAGTTTCTGCTAGTTGATCAGTCATGAAAAGAACCAGCTGTTGCCTTCCCACTCCTTGGAGTTTCTGATAGCACATTTCGACACTTGAGTTTTCCTGACAGAGGAGATCAAAAGACTGTTGGATTGCCTGATGCTATTCTGTATGGAGCAGGCTCCCAGACTCTGGGATTATCTTCAGTTCCTCAGATTGATGGCGGTAACCATAGAGATGGTGCCATGGGCCGCTCCAGTGATCCTTGCTGACTCTGTGGTCCCCAAGTTTCAGAGGTTTGAGCACAGGCTCCCACTCCTATTGATTGTGAAGCTCAGCCTACAGTGGTGGCAGCAGCCCTGTCATCAGAGGAAGGACTTGCCGCTGGATGATAGATGAGATGCCAGTCTCTCAGGCTGGGGAGCCCATTGCCAAAACTGTATGGCCCAGGACTGTTGGAACAGCAGGGAAGCGGTGTAGTCCATCAACCGCCTCGAGGCAAAAGCCATCAGATTGGCTCTTCTGCGTTTCCAGCCTTTCTTTGAGGGCCGGGCGATTTGAGTGTTTTCAGACAATGCCATGGCAGTGGCTTATGTCAATCAGCAAGGCATCATGAAGGGTGTCGGGGTAGCTCTGGAGATGGCTCTCCTGTTTGCCTGGGTGGAGAAGAACCTCCTAGACTTCTCGGCTCAGCACATTGCAGGGGTGGACACTGTGGAAGCGGACTTCTTCAGCAGGCACTCTGGATCCTGGAGAGTGTGAGAGTTGAGTGAGGAGGTATTTCAGTTGATTCTATGCCACTAGGGTCACCCCGAAATGGATCTGATGTTGACCCACTCCAATGCCAAAGTTTGCTGCTTCAGTCGCCATATAGCCAATTCAGCACCTGCTGTATTGTTTCCCCTGTGATCCCTGGGGGGGGGGGGGGGGGCGGGCGACCAGTGATTCAGTGTATAGAATGCCACCTGAACAGGATTGTCCTGGTGGTGCTGGATTGGCCAAGGAGAGCATGGTTCGAAGACCTAATGCAGCTCCTGCAGGCACCTCCTGCAGGCACCTCCTTTTCGGTTGCTTCCTTCTCAGGGCCTATTGCAGCAGGGACCGATCGTTCTGGAGGACCCAGTTCCCTTCTCGCTTTTGGCTTGGCTCTTGAAAGGAGACTGCTAGTGTGTAAAGGCTATTCTCCGGTAGTGGTGTCCACTCTACTCAGAGCCTGGAGGAGGTCTACCAAGCTAACATACATGTGGGTCTGATGCCTCTTTGAGCAATGGTTTGGACAACAGTTGGCTCCTGAGGCAGCCAAGCTACCGTCTGTTGGCATTTCTACAGGATGGCATGGAGAGGGGCCTTTCCCTTATCTCCCTGAAAGTTCAAGTGGCATCTTTGGCCTGTTTCCAAGGTCCAGTGGATAAGGATCGTGGCATGAAAGAGCCTTGCACCCATATTCTTGCGTTTTCTTCAGAGGTTTTGGCGTCTGAGTCCTCCCCTCCGGTCTGCCATCCCTTTCTGCAATCATTGTCTGGTGCTCAGGGCCTGATGTTGGTGCCCTTCGAGCCATTGAAGCGTGCTACTTTGAAGGATTTGACGCTCAAGAAGGTCTTCTTGGTCGTGATTTATTCTGTAAGGCAGATTTCCGATCTGCAGGCTCTGTCGTGCCACGATCCTTATCTGTGTTTTTCAAAGGAGCCTGTATCCATTTGGCCTATGCCTTCCTTCTTGCCTAAGGTGATTTCTTCCTTTTATGTGAACCAGGTTGTCTGACTGCCACCCTTTTCTAAGGAGTAGTGTCAGGGAAAGGATAAGGATCTTCGCCTTGTGGATGTCTAGAGGGTGCTTCTCCAGTATTTGGAGGTTATGAATTCTTTTCATAAGTCCGACCATCTTTTTGTGCTGTTTTCTGGCCTGTGAAAGGTGACGCATCAGCTAAGTCATCTTTGAGGTACTGTATCAAGGAGGCCATTGCCTCGGCATATCTGTTGCAGAACCGGCTGGTTCTAGAGAGTTTGCGTGCCCATTCTATGTGAGTACAAGCATCTTTGTGTGTGGAGCAGAGCTCAGTAGACCCTACAGACATTTATCAGGCAGCAACATGGGCATCACTTTCCACTTTTGTCAGACATTACCACGTAGATGTCCACGCACGGGTGGACATGGCCTTTGGCTCAAGGATTTTGCGAGCCGCTATGTCTTCTTCCTGCCCAGTGGAGTATAGCTTTGGCATGTCCCACTTATCTGAACTGGTCTAGCAGGACGATTTGTAAGGTAACATTTTACTTAACAATTAATGTCCTTTCCTTGAGTCCTGCTAGACCAGTCCAGGGCCTGCCCCTGAAACTGTATTTGCTCTGTTCTGCTGCAGTATCCTTAGGTCCACTGTGATTTTTATACTTGGCTCTGCAGCTTCATCTTCTACTGACAGCCTTCTGTTTCTGCTTTCCTGAACATAAAGGCCGATGATGAAAACTAGTGCGGCCTTTAAGCACAGAGAGTGCCACTTTTAAGCACACTTACTGCTTCCATCAAATGCAGAAAAGAGACAGATGCATGTGTAGACTGCAATGGAAAAACAATTAATTCCAAGAGTATTTAAATTATAGGCAAATGAGCTGCACATAATAAACTGGAATACAAATATTGACTGTGCCCGATACAGAAAAATGTGTAGAAGATTTTGCAGCCAGCCTTAGCGCCAATATCTTTACGCCTGGGTCTGAGGTGGCTTAAACATCTAGTGTGTCCCCTCCCAAGTATCTTGATGGCATCAGGTGCTTTTCCCGATGCCTGGATCATCTGAGGAGACATGTTAAAGATGATCCAGGTATCGTGGAAAGCACACAATGCCATCAAATACTGTCGGAGGCCTGTGCCCCTGACAGAAAGCAAATCCTTGGTGGCCCAGCAGCCACAAAACCCCCACCCCCCAAAAAAATAAACCAGAGGCCCAGCAGCCCCCAACCCTGCCAACTAAAAATCAACCTGGTGTCCCAGCGGCCCTGAATCCCCCATCCCTCCCAACTAAAAATCAACCTGGTGGCCCAGCGGCCCCCACCCCCTCCATATTCTACCTTATATGGCAGTCTGACCTTGCCCAGTGCATCCCAAGCACCACCATTTTTCAAGATGGTGGGGCAGGAGCAGGTAATGGGATGGGGTTAGGAGGTTCTGGGCTGCTGGGCCAGCAGGTTGATTTTTAGTTGGGAGGGGGGTAGGGGGATCGCGGCCACTGGGTCACCAGGGATTCGCTTTCTTTCAGGGATCCCAACCCCAACAGTTTTTTGATGGCATCAGGAGCTTTCCTTGATGCCTGGATCATCTGAGGGCAGTTTGATCTTTCCCCTCAGATGATCCAGACATTGGAGAATGCCCCCAATGGCATCAAAATACTGTTCCTTATCGTTCCTCCAGTTTAGTCCTCTACTCCTGGGTTGTGAACCTCCTCCTGCAGCTTGGAGACTGGGCGTGTCAAACTTGTGACCTCACTGGATGTAATCTGCTGGCATCTCCCATTAGCCCCAGTGTGTCCAGTCTCCATGCAGCAGGAGGACGTAGTGAGCCTAGGTGCTGGACTCACTAGAGGAACGAATAAGCAGAATTTCCTTAAAATGTACTTAAGATTTAGTTAGATTTTGGTTAGGATCACTTTCCCTTGTGTCAAAATTTTGTTTCGGTCAATTGTTTTGAGCTTTTAAATTGATTTACTTGTTTCTAAATTTAGTGGGTTACTGTTTAAATTTCTTTACAAAAAAAAAGGGATATTATTCAGAAACTTCTCTGCTGTCCCAAGGCTTTCTTGTTATTGCTGAGATCTTTCTCCCTTGACATACCGAGAGTGAGCCCTCAGACTGTTGATCACTTCTGCACCCAGCTGAGTGGTGACTCACCGTCCTGGACTCAGAGCGGAAGGTGTGCTCACTCGAGACTCCAGCCCTCGCTGCCGACACTGCTGGCTTGGTCGCTGAGCAGCGTGCAGCTTGAAGGGCGAGCCGGGCATCCGGTAAGTTTAATCTTCTTCCTTCCCTGTCGGGGGCGACCCCTGGAGTGGGTGGAGCAGGCCGGGATACTGCGCCAGTGTTTTTGTGCGTCAAATCTCCGTTCCACACAGCAGCGGCCATTTTGAATGTGCGGCAATTGCCGCGTCGCTGAGCAGTGCGGCGGCGATCCTTAGGCCTCCCGGGGGGGGGGGGGGGATTAGTTCATCGCGGTTGTCTAACCATTGTATTTCGTCGTCTTTTTTCCTCCCGGTTTTGATTTTCCCTCTATTCTTTGAAGGTTAGAGGGCAATTTCCTTTGTTTGGGTTTTATTTTTAGTTTGAGTCTTCATTTAAATATTTTTCTTTCTTCTGGGAGAAAGGAGAAGATAAGGGGAAGAAAGCAAGAGAAAGAAGTGAAACATAGGAGTTAAAAAATAAATAAATAAAAAATAATAAAAGAGGAAAAAGGATAATTTTTTTCTTTTGGGGGCTGTTTTCCACTTGGGGTTGGTGAACAGTGTCCCACATGTCAGCACGCCTGCAGTGCGTCGTCTGCAGCTCCCACAGAGGCACGGTAGCGGACTCCAGCATCTGCTGGGGTTGTGCGGCTGTCTCAGCCGGGGTGGAACAGCAGATGGAGGCATCGGTTGTTCCAGGGCCTCAAGGGGCCACGTCGGAGATGGAAGGAGAAGCGGAAGGGGCTGTTCCTTCTATTCTCGGGCCAGAGTCCTTAGCTGAGCTGTCTGGAGGTTTACCGGAGTCGTACCCGCAGCTCGGGGATTTTTGCCCGAACTTCGTTTTGCTTATGCATCAGGCCTTTTGTCGGCGGCGTCAGGGTAAATTGCCTGGTCCCATTCCCTTTTCTTCATCTGTACCTCAGTCTGGGATATTCGAGGGCGAGAGCGTTGCACCGAGACCGCCAAAGAGAGCCCGTCCGCCGGAGCCCTCTCTTTCGGATCCGGGTTGGCAGGACCCTGAGGAACCAGAGTTCGATCTGGATGGAGATACAGAAGAGTTGGAAGAAGGGCAGATTCCGGAGCCGGAAGATCAGGTGAAAATTATATGAGTTTTCCGGAAGGATGAGCTGATGGCGCTCATTACGGAGTCTATCCAGACGCTGAAGTTGGCTTCAGCGCAGCTGGTTGAAGAGGTGGATTGCGAGGATCCTGTCATTCAGGCAGTGCGTCGCACATGGGTTGTGTTCCCCGTCCATAAGGTGGTGGATAGGATGATCCAGGACGAGTGGGATCAGCCGGAAGTGGGGCTCCGAGGGATGTGGACCATGAATAGACTCTATCCCTTAGCAGATCATGACAAGGACAAATTTCGCTGTCCTTGAGTGGATGCGGTGGTTTCTGCCATTACTAAAAAGACCACTATACCGGTGGAAGGTAGCTCCGCTTTAAAGGATGCGCAAGATAGGAAAGTGGATGGGTTGTTGAAGCAATCCTTCGACGCGGATGCAGTAGCTTTGCAGGCTTCCATTTGTGAAGCTTGAGTGGCGCGAGCCTGTCTACGGTGGTCCCAACATTTACGACAGTCGCTCCAGTTGGAACAGGACAGGGTGCGGGAGCTGGAGCGGCTGGAGTCAGGCTCAGCTTATCTTGTGGATGTACACTACGACTTGATCAGGACTTTAGCTAATAGCATGGCGTCCCTGGTGGCGGCCCGCAGGTTGCTGTGGCTCCGGCATTGGACGGACGATGGTTCTTCCAAATCTCGGCTCAGTAAACTCCCTTTTAAAGGGAAGTTGTTGTTTGGTGAGGATTTTGACAAATTAGTAAAGGATTTGGGAGAGTCCAAGGGCGGAAGGCTACCTGAGGACAAGACTAAGCAAGCCAAGTCCTTTTCAGCCTCTCGGGGACAGCCTAGGGATTTCAGGCGATTTCGTACTTCTCGTTTTGGTGGTTACCAAAAGGAAAGGTTTCCTTCTCGGGCCCAGGGGTTTCGTGGAGCAAGCAGGGGTTTTGGAGCGGCATCTGCAAGTGCCGCTCGGAAACCGCAATGAAAGAAGGCGGGTCCCGGCAGTGAGCCATCCGATAGGAGGGCGGCTTCGGGGAT
Source organism: Ichthyophis bannanicus (assembly GCA_033557465.1). NCBI lineage: Eukaryota > Metazoa > Chordata > Amphibia > Gymnophiona > Ichthyophiidae > Ichthyophis > Ichthyophis bannanicus. The sequence continues at coordinate 430,304,112 of CM066037.1, forward strand.
TTCTCTCTGCCTGGACCCAAATAACATGCGACCAGTGGGTACTGGAGATCATTCGCGAAGGTTATTCATTGGAGCTTGCGAAACCAGTACTAGATTCCTTTTGTCATGTCGCCCTGCCAAAGTCAATCAAAGGCTCTGGCAGTGCGTCTAACACTGGACCACCTGGTTCAGTTGGGAGCCGTCGCGCCAGTGCCAGTGGTGGAGTATGGAATGGGACGATACTCCATTTATTTTGTGGTCCCCAAAAAAGACGGGTCACTGAGGCCAATCCTAGATCTCAAAGGGGTAAATCGATGCTAAATGGCCAATTTTCCCAATGGAGAAAGGTGAATATTGGTGTACCCCAGGGATCTGTGCTGGGTCCACTGCTTTTTGACATATTCATAAATGATCTGGAAAGTGGAATAACGAGTGAGGTTATCAAATTTGCAGATGACACAAAACTATTTAAAGTTGTTAAAACCCAAGAGGATTGTGGAAAATTGCAAGAGGATCTTGATAAATTGGAAGACTGGGCATCAAAATGGCAGATGAAATTTAATGTGGACAAGTGCAAAGTTATCCACCTAGGGAAGGACAACCCAAACTATGGTTACACGATGCAAGGTTCCACATTAGGAACCACCACCCAGGAAAAAGATTTAGGCGTCATTGTGGATAACATGTTAAAACCCTCGGCCCAGTGTGCAGCGGCAGCCAAGAGAGCAAATAGAATGCTAGGTATGATAAGGAAAGGAATGGAAAATAAAACAAAAGATATTATAATGCCTCTATACCGTTCCATGGTGAGACCGCACCTTGAATATTGTGTGCAATTCTGGTCGCCGTATCTTAAAAAGGATATAGCGTTATTAGAAAAGGTTCAGAGAAGAGCCACCAAAATGGTAAAGGGGATGGAAGGATACTCCTATGAAGAAAGGCTAAAAAGGTTAGGGCTCTTTAACCTGGAAAAGAGACGGCTGAGGGGAGATATGATAGAAGTCTATAAATTAATGAACGGAGTGGAACGGGTAAACGTAGATCGACTGTTTACGTTATCAGAATATAGGAAGACTAGGGGACATGCAATGAAGCTACAGGGTAAACTATTTAAGACTAATAAAAGAAAATATTTTTCACTCAACGTGTAATCAAACTCTGGAATTTGTTACCAGAGGATGTAGTAAAGGCTGTTAGTGTAGCTGGGTTTAAAAAAGGTTTGGACAAGTTCCTGGAGGAAAGGTCCATAAACCATTATTAAGAAGGGACCCAGGATATCAATGCTTGACCTAGTACAAGCATTGCAGAACCTGTGTCTTTTTGGGAAACTGCTAGGTACGTATGACCTAGATTGGCCACTGTTGGAAACAGGATACTGGGCTTGATGGACCTTGGTCTGATCCAGTATGGCATATCTTATGTTCTTATGATGCCTTTGGGTTCCGCATTTCCGAATGAAAACGCTAAGGTCCGTCACTGTATCAGTTCGCCAGGGAGAATTTTTGACGTCGCTCGACCTCACGGAGGCTTATCTGCATGTGCTGATCCGAGCGGCCCATCAAAGGTTCTTGCGGTTCGCACTGTTTTGGGGGCATTATCAGTTTCAGGTGCTACCGTTTGGTTTGGTGACAGCCCTGCGGGTGTTTACCAAGATCTTGGTAGTAGTAGCAGCGGCGTTATGAAAGGAAGGTGTTTTGGTTCATCCTTATCTCGATGATTTGTTGATACGAGCGAAGTCCAAGGCCGAGAGCGAACGAGTCATGGCCAAAGTAGTAGCTTTTCTCCAGAGTCTCGGTTGGGTGGTCAATATGTCTAAGAGTCACCTGGTTCCGACTGAGGAGCTCGAGTATCTCGGAGTACGGTTCGACACTCGCAGGGGTATGGTGGTTCTACTGGACCGCAGAAGTCAAACTCTTTGGCGACTGCTGCAAACCTTCCGGGCTACTCCTGCGCCGACAGCATGGGCTTACCTTCGGGTACTGGGGACTGTGGCGGCAACCTTGGAGGTGGTGCTGTGGGCCAGGTTCCATATGAGAGCACTACAGAGCTCGCTGCTTCGCCGATGGTCTCACCAATGTGACTCGCTGAGCAGGTGTCTCCCGTGCCCTCTTTAGGTCAGGAGATCTCTCCAATGGTGGCTTCATCCCCAGTCTTTGGGGTTGGAAATGCCCCTGGAACAACTGACATGGCTCCCCATGTTGACGGACGCCAGTCTAGCAGGGTGGGGAGCTCATTGTGGAGATCTCTTTGCTCTCCACAATGGACAGTGGCAGAGAGCAAATGGTCCATCAACCGCTTGGAGTTGAGAGCGGTTTTTCTTGCCCTGCAAAGCTTCGAAGCGACGGTGGCAGGAAGAGCAATAAGAGTACTTCCAACAATGCTGCAACGGTAGCTACATAAATCGGCAGGGCAGCACGGGAAGTGTGGCCATGGCACAAGAGGCAGAGGAGCTGTTTGCTTGGGTCGAGACACGCTTGCAAGCAATTTCAGCGGCTCACATTGCTGGGAAGGACAACATGACAGCAGATTTTCTCTGCAGAGTTCAAGTGGATCCCACAGAATGGGAATTACATCCGGATGTGTTTGCGGAGATAGTGCGTCATTGGGGGACGTCGGTGATGGATCTGATGGCGACCTTCCAGTCAGCAAAAGTAAGTCGGTTTTTCAGCAGACGACGCGAGAGGATGTCGGAAGGGATCAACGCCTTGATTCAATCTTGGCCGTCGCACGGTCTTCTCTATGTTTTCCCGCCGTGGGTGCTAATCGGTCGAGTAGTTCAGCGCATCGAAGCACATCACGGGTTGGTGCTGTTAATAGCCCCGGACTGGCCAAGGCGCCCATGGTACGCGGATCTCATGCGTCTGCTAGATGGCAGCCCATGGCGGTTACCGACTTCGGAAAGTCTGTTGCTATAGGGTCCACTTCACATGCCGCAAGTGGATCGGTTCTCGCTTACAGCTTGGCCATTGAAAGGGCTCGGTTAAGGAAGAAAGGTAACTCCAGTTCCGTCATTACCACCTTACTCCAGGCGAGGAAAAGGTCCACGTCGTTGGCTTATGTGTGCATTTGGCGTATCTTTGAGGATTGGTGCTCGAGATGTCAGATGCGTGCGGCAACTGCGTCCATTACTTGCATATTGAGTTTTTTGCAGGACGGTTATGAGATAGGTTTGGCGACTAGTACTTTGAGGGTTTAGTTAGCAGCCTTGGCCTGTTATAGAGGTAAGGTCAACGGGGGGTCGCTTGGAGCTCATCCCGATGTAGCCCGTTTTCTTAAAGCGGTAAACAGGATGCATCCGTCACATCAGGTTGTGATTCCGCCATGGGATCTTAACTTGGTTTTAGGAGCACTAGTGAAGGCACCCTTTGAGCCTTTGGGCCAGGCTTCCATCAAGGATTTAACTCTGAAAACTGTGTTTCTCGTGGCCATTTGTTCTGCGAGGCAGATTTTGGAATTGCAGGCTCTGTCTTGTCGGGAACCTTTTTTGAATTTTTCCAGGGAAAAGGTGGTACTACGCCCAGTTCCATCCTTTTTCCCCAAGGTAGCCTCCCTGTTTCACTTGAACCAGTCGGTTTCCTTGCCAGTACTTACCACAGAGGGCTGACTGTGGTTTTCACCGTTTAGACGTAAGAAGGGTGCTTCTACGCTATTTGGAGGTTACCGAATCGTTTCACAAGTCGGATCGGCTGTTCGTCTTGTTCAGCGGATCCAGGAAAGGGGAAGCGGCAGCTATAGCTTCCATTGCCCGATGGGTTAAGGAGGCAATTGTGTCAGCATATATGTTGCAAGGTCGTCCCGCACCGGTGGGGTTGAGGGCTCATTCCACTTGGGCACAAGCAGCCTCTTGAGCAGAACACAGTTTGATTCCACCGGTGGAGATTTGTAGAGCGGCCACCTGGTCGTCTCTTCACACGTTTAGTAGGCACTACCGTCTTGATGTGATGGCGGCAGGTGATGCTTCCTTCGGAGCAGCGGTGTTGCACTCTGGTTGGAAGGGTCCCTCCCGTTAGTACTGCTCTGTTACATCCCAGGAGTAGAGGACTAAACTGGAGGAACGATAAGGAAATAGAAATTACACGTACCTGGTAATTGTAGTTCCTGGAGGAACTCCAGTTTAGTCCTCATTCCCTCCCAGGGAGTGCTTTCCTTCCGGTGCAACTGATCTCAGGTAATTTTTCAGAAGATTACAGGTGGGTGTTTTTTTTCCTGGATAATAGTTTGTTCATTCTTTCTCTTTGAATTTCTCTGACCTCTTCTTCTGCGTCTATGGTTCGGCAGCGAAGAGAGGAGTCAAAATGATCTGTAAATCCTTATGTTAAAGGGGAGGGGGTTTGTTCATTAAGTTATCACTTATACCTGTAGTTTGGGGTTTCTTGAATATGTTTAGTTACTTGTTTGTTGCTCTTTTGAGTCTGCTTTGTCAGTAGTACACTGGGGCTGATGGGAGATGCCAGCAGATTACATCCAGTGAGGTCACAAGTTTGACACGCCCAGTCTCCAAGCTGCAGGAGGAGGTTCACAACCCAGGAGTAGAGGACTAAACTGGAGTTCCTCCAGGAACTACAATCACCAGGTACGTGTAATTTCTATTTAGGGCTCATATGCAAATTAGCCACGAGGTGCCCTTGTTTCTCTGGGATAGCATGCCAAACTAGCACCGACATCTTGGACGCATGTGTTTGGCTTGCTTTCCCAGTTTAACGCTATCATTTGTGCACAGTTTAATGAATGGCTAACACATGGCTAATTTGCATATGATCCTCTTTCTTCATGCCCGCACTGAAGTCGTGCACTATTGGTGCGCTGCAAATATACGTAAAATGTCGATAGCATGCAACTTCAGTGCCGGCTTTCTGCATCGGCCTGTAGATCTCTACTGTTGATTTCTCATTGTTGTCCTCAATTAAGGTTGTGTGAGGCTTGCCAAGTTTCTCCCTCATGCTTTGGGATGAATACTGAATATTCTAGTGGCTGAGGTGAAAAGAGGCATAGGAGTGATGTCATTGAAATCTGGGCTTTTCATTGGTTCTTTGTCTCCACCAATCTGCTGGTAGGGGAATACAACCCACCTGTCTGAAATGGTCTAGCAGAACTCAAGGAAAGGACATTAACTGTTCCTTGTCCCTGTTTACTAATTTGATGTCAAATATTTCAGAAAAGATGTATATCCAAAGCTAGATACATCTAAAAGATGTACATTCAGTGCTGTACTGACACTAACGGTTAAACCAACCTTTACATCAGAAATCAGCAATTTCATTTTCAAAATTTAGATTATGTAGACCAAAGGAAAGTTAGAGGAATTGGGTGTAAAGTATGATGGAAAGACTGAGCAATATAATACCGTATTTACTCAAATGTAATGCGCATCTTTTCTGGCCAAAAAGAGGCTCTAAACTCCGGGTGCGCATTACATTCAAAGGCGCCTTATATTCAGAAGTAAACACTGCTTTACACCGGCTCGGCCTGATCCAGCCAACCTCCCGATCCAGCCAACCTCTGGCTTTTCTCCCGCAGTCTGCGAACGCGATCCCCCATCCCCGTGCAGCCGCTGCTTCTGCTTTTCACAGAGCAGCGGCTGCAATAAAGTTAATTTGAAAAGGAAAAGAAACCTGTGAGAAGCCCTCCGGTCGTCCTAGGAAACTCCCTCTGCAGCGCCCGAGGAAGTGATGTCAGAGGGGGTGGGTGCTGCAGAAGGAGTTTCCTAGGACGACCGGAGGGCTTCTCACAGGTTTCTTTTCCTTTTCAAATTAACTTTTTTGCAGCCGCTGCTCTGTGAAAAGCAGAAGCAGTGGCTGCACGGGGGTGAAGCAGCACTAAGGGGGAGGGGGGGGTGCACACTACAATCGCCAGCAAACATTTTTTTCAATTTCAAGCCTTTCACAATAGGGGTGCGCATTAGATTCGATGGCGCATTAGACTCGAGTAAATACGGGTACATTTGTTTTCTGTGTCCTTGATGGCCAAGCCACTAGCAATAGCTAAAGGTGATAAATCATTTTAAACAAGTCATCTATTGTCAGTCAGCCTCTGAACAGCATTTCTGACCTTGACCAAGAATGTTGAATTCAGTATATTCTGTACTTTTATATAGCTAAGAAAAGCAAACTAAAATTTCAGATTGTGGATCTTCATTCTGCAAACAATTTAGAGGCTTCTTTATTTTATAGGTATTTTCAACACTGATGATTGCAGTTGGTGTCTTTGCAAAAATTCAAAAAGCAACAGGTCAGAAAAAAACCAAACCAGGTTTTTCATGCAGAAATAGCCTTTTTAAAAATTTTCTGCACATATATTCTTACATTTTTATGTATATACACCCTCTGATTGGAGTTTTTTTCTGGGGACGAAGTTGGGCAGGATTTGAGCTTGTGTTTACTTATGAAATACGTATATTTGTGCCAAATAAACCTGCACATTTATGTGTGCTAAAGATCAGGTGTAAATACGCATATGTATTTTCCATAGGTTAATTTTAAAAAAGGAAAGCTTGCTGATTACTTAATTGCTGTAAAAACAACAAGGAGCCGTTTCAAAAATCTAAAAACCGTCTTACTTTTCATCCTCCAGACCGGTCCAGAATGCATGGTTGTGCCCGTTATCCAGCAGATGAAGACAGACTTAATAGCTTTGAGCTCCTGCCTATGTTAGGCACTTTGCAGACACTTGCTATTCACTATTCTGTCTCCAGCAGATGGTGACAGGCATTCCATGTAGCCGAACTGCACAGTGAAAATGATCCTATGCTCAGTTGGAGAACTGGGCCTCCAATTAAGCTTCTATGGTTGGAGGACTTCTTGAGTTTGTTCCAGACGACCATGTTTCAATGATACTTGGAGGGGACCAGGTCCCTCATCTTGGCCAGCAAGCTCAGAGGGTTTTCTGCCAGTTTCTCTTATTTTATTTGCTGTTTCTTCTCTACCTCTCCCTCTCTCCCTCCCCCCCCCCCCCCCCTCTCTTGGACTGCCATTGGAAAGAGAGTTTTGGGGGAAAAAGGACCTTCTCCTGCCTTTGGTACTTGCTCTTTTGGGCAGTACTCACCAGTTTTATCAGTAAGAAATGGGGGAGGCGCTCTTATTCTTATTGGGTAGACAGGAAGGTGCTCTTCATCCCAGTGTACTAATTGGAGTTGGAGGGCCTTGCAGTCACAGGAGTACACAGTTTGGTTCTGCTTTGGCAAACTGGAGAAGAGAAAAGTAGTGGTAAGTCGCTTTCACTTTGTCACGATTTTCTCAGGCAGCCCCATTTTTTATTTATTTTTTCACCAGTTCATGGAAGCACACCTCAAAGTGTGCGAAGCACTGTACTCATTGTGGAGGCCATTGGGGTAGCACAGGATCTTGCATTTCCTGTCTCAAGGGTCACTCAGAATATTTGTAAAGTACAGGATCTGCATCAGGGAGCAGATCAGTGACTCAAAAGCCTCTTATCAGTGATGGTTTTACTGTCTTAGGGGTATGTTTTTTTATTTTATTTATTTATTTTTTTATTTATTTAATACTCTTATATACCGCGCTATTCGACATCAGTGCGGTTTACATGGAACATCAAAGCAGTTTTACAGTGGGGTTACACTGTAAATTACAGATAACAGGGAGATTAACTTGGATAACATGTTAACTATATACACAAAGGCATAAGGTGAAAACCCTATAACAATTTAACTATATACACAAAGGCATAAGGTGAAAGCCCTATGTACATCACATTGTGGAATGATTTGATTACCGGGTGATTAAGGATCTGTGTTGCGTGTAGAGCGTTTTGGCTTGCCTACTTCAGGGTAGCACTTGAGGAAGAGGTGGTGCTTCAGAGCCTTCCTGAATTTAGTTATCTCTGTGATGGCTCGTAGGCTGGGTGGCAAGGCGTTCCAGCTTCTAGGTGCACAAAGACTGAAAGCTCTGTTTGCGGTTGACTGTGTACACTGGGTTATTGTTTTGGGGATTACTATAGTATTTATTGCTGCGTGTCGTCTGGCTCTGGTAGGGGGAGTCATGAGCGTAAGGCTTGCAAGCGATGAGGGGGAAAGTCCGTTGATAGCCTTGAATGTTAGTATTAAGATCTTGAAGGTGATCCTACTGTGAATTGGGAGCCAGTGGAAACTTGAGGTAACCCTTGCAGAATCGCATTTGCATAGTCAAGATGTGGAATCGTTAATGCCTGAAAGATCGTTCTAAAATCATCCGGTTGTAGTAGGGGGCATAGATGTCTGAGGGTTTTGATTTTTAGATATGTTGATTTGACCATGTTGCCAATATGGGATTTCATGTCCAGTTTCTGGTCCAGTGTTACACCCAGGTAACGGATTGTAGGTTTGGTTTGAAGCTCTACATTTCCGACTTTTAGGTTGGCCGGCGGGCTGAATTTAGGGTTTCTGGTAATGAACAGCACTTCAGTCTTTTTGTGTTGTATCCGGAGATTCTGATTTTAGGCCAGTTTTCTACTGCAGTGAAGCAGTTTGTTAGTGATGAGAGCTCGATCTGGTCAGTCTTGAAGGGTGTGTATAGCAGTACGTCGTCGGCGTATATCATGCAGTTAATGTTGAATGATCGTATGAGCTCGCAGATGGGCTGCATGTAGACTAAAGGACATTAAGATAACAGGCGTTAATGGCAGCGATAAGGGGTGTTACATGCGTAAAAGGTGCTGGGTAAGTGGGAGGCATTCTGGCATAAAGGGCACCATGGGCCATTTAGCGTGTGTTAACGGGACATTGGGTGTTAAGGTGTCAAGTATGCATCTTTTTTTTTTTTAAACTGTATTTATTAACCATCAGAAACATAACATCCAATACATTACACAGCAAGGGGCCCACGAGGAGTGGAATCTTATCTCCTCCGAGGCCAAGGCAATAGACAGTTATGTCACCATAGCAAAACACGATTCAACATAGAACAAAGTGCAATCATGGTTAAACATTTTTCCCCTCTGTTTGTATTCCTAATATCCCCCCTTCCCACCCCCTACCCCCCCTTCTATTCCCCTATCCCCAACTCCCCGTCATCGCACCCCGAACTCCACGACATTACAGCAGTACCCTTCACAGCCTTCTCCTGTGTCCCCTCCTCACCCCACCATCCATGCCTTAAAGGCCCACATTAACTACTTCGCTCCGGCATCGGGGGCCCAGGGTCTGGATATAGGGTTCCCAAAGCAGCATAAAGGTAGCCCACCTCTTCACTGAGCCCTTAGCCCTCCAGCGCTCCGCCAGCATCAGCTGATGAAAATTATTGCGCCACTCCATAAACGTGAGCAGGTCCCGATCTCTCCATCTGTGTAAAATCGGACCCTTCCCCACCAAACATGCTTTGCGCACCAATAACCGCTCCCATCTCCCTGTAGGAAGGGTGTGATGCAATTGATCCAGGGTGACTAAAACTCCGGTCCAGGGAAACCTTTGTTGCAATAGTCGCATAATATAGCGGCGTATATGGGACCAATAGGGAAGGATGCGCCTGCACTGCCACCACATATGGGTTAGAGTGGCCAATGGCATCGAACACCTGGGGCAAGACCCGTCCTGCGTAATACGACTCCGTAACGCTCGTCTCGGTGAGAAATACACACGGGTCAAGGCTTTGTATTGGATTTCCCTCCAACGCACTCCCTCCGCCAGTTCCACTATCCGCCCCACTGCCGCACAGATCGTACCTGGCGGTATTTCTCGTCCCAATTCTCCTCCCCAGGCTGCCTCAGCCCGCCCATAGTCCGGCCCCACCCCAAAGCACTCCAGCTTTGCCTTCAGCCCGGCTATCCTCAGGTGTGCCTCCCCCCCAATTCCAATAAATCAATAATCTGCTTCGACCGGTCCTCCCGGGGCAGCGTAGCCACATAGTGTGAAAGCTGAAGATACGCAAAGTATTGGGTGCGGGGGAGCTGGAACTCCTCGCATAATTCCAAAAACGGCTTGCACTTACCCGCAAGGTCCACTGCATGCCCTAAATATCGTAGTCCCTGCCGATGCCATAACAGAAACGCGCTCGAATCCGAACCTGGCAGAAAGTGCACATTGCCTCGTATGGGTAACCAACTAGATACCTGCCAATTACGCTGCCAAAAGCTGTTTAATTGTCTCCACGTACGCCTCATCGTATTTAACAACTTATTCCGCGTAAGTCGCGTTGGCAATTGTGCACTTTCCACATGTAAAGCCCCCACTAGGGAGAAAGGAGCCACCAGCGCCGCTTCCAAAGCTCTCGGCGTATAAACGTTTGTTCCCCCTAGGCAGTCTCCTATATGCCGCGCTTGGCAAGCCAAGGCATAAAGTCTTAAATCTGGAAGCCCAAGGCCCCCTCTACACCACTTACCAATCATACGAGATATCGGGATCCGCGCTCGGGCCCCCCTCCACAAAAACCCTTGTATCTCCCTTTCCATTTTAAGCAAATCCCTTCGGAATAACCAGACGGGCAGAGTTTGCAGCCAATAAAGTATACGCGGCAAAATCATCATTTTAACTGCTGCAATTCTCCCCAGTAGTGCCAAGGGAAGCGGGTTCCAGGCTCTCAATTGACGCCGCATCCCAGTCAAGACTTTCTCAAAATGTGTGTAATATAGATCTTGTGGTAATCTTGTTAAAATGATACCCAAGTAATTAAACCCATGGTCGGACCATTTCAAAGGGAAATCCTCCCCCCATCCATCCCGCAACCTCCCCGAAACATCCAAGGCCTCCGATTTATCTGCATTTATCCGAAGTCCGGCAAAACTTCCAAACCTCCGAAACTCGGCCAACAGTCTCGGCAATGATTCTCGCGGTGCCAGTATATGTACGAGCATATCGTCGGCGAAAGCCGACACCTTAAATCCCTGTTTGCCCACCTCAATCCCACAAATCTGTCGGTCCCGTTCTATACTGCATATTAGAGGATCCAAAGACAAAACAAACAATAGGGGGGATAATGGACAGCCCTGCCTAGTACCCCTATACAATGGAAAGGGGGCTGACAGGACCCCGTTACACAGCACTCGAGCTGTTGGAGTATCGTATAAACTCTTTACCATAGCACAAAAAGCCTGTCCGAAACCATACTTCGGTAACAAATGGTCCAGATAAGTCCAGTCAACCCTATCAAACGCTTTTTCAGCGTCGAAACTCACCAAAAGTGATTGCAACTGATGGCTGTGCACCCACTCCAGTGATGTTAAAATTCGGCGTATGTTACGAACAGCATAACGGCCGCATACAAATCCCACCTGAGATTCATGCACTATGTCACCTAATATCCCCGCTAGCCGCTCTGCCAGAATTTTTGCCAATAGCTTTGTGTCAAAATTCAGCAAAGAGATCGGTCTATAAGAGGCCGCCTGCAAAGGGTCTTTGGCTGGCTTCGGTATCAACGTAATATAGGCTTGATTATCTCCCCAACGCCTACCACCCCCTTCTATTCACTGCTGGTAGGTATCCACTAACAGGGGTCCCACCCAGTTGGACAGGAGTTTGTAAAACTCAGCCCCATAGCCATCTGGGCCTGGAGCCTTACAACAACTGGCGTGTGCAATTACAGACTGGACCTCCTTTAACGTGATCGGTTGTCCCAATTGAACCCGTTGTGCCTCCGTCACCCTTGGGAGCTTCAACCCTTGCAGGTAGGCCTCCATTGTAGAAGGGTTAGTCTCCTCGGCCGCATAGAGTTTTTGAAAAAAGTTTCTAAAAAGTGCACTTATCGCCTCTCGATTTTGGTGGAGTTTCCCATATTCGTCCCGAAGAGCCGCTACCCCCTTCCCTCCTCTCGGACCCCGCAAACATCATCCTAATAACTTTCCCGGCTTGTCACCAAAGCAATATAACCGATATTTGTAATATAGCAAAGATTTCTTAGCTCGCTGGTGAAGCAATTCATTCAAGGCAACCTGAAGTTCCCATAGCCGTTTTCTATTCAACACTGTAGGTGAGTGACCACTAAGCACTCGCGCATGAGAGACTTGTCGCTCCATCCGGACGATCTGCTCCGCCAACAGTCTGCGTTTCTGGGCAAATGATATTAGGTACTGTGATTTTGCTATAGAAGCTTTTCATGTATTGAATTGAACTTTTGGCTGGTGAGGTCTCAGATACCATAGGCTGCCACTGTTTCATGAAGCTTCAGTGGACTGATGCCTAAAAATACATCAATGACCTCTGTCTTAAACATTTAGCCATATACGTCACTCTTGAAACAGCTTTTTTGATGTGAATTGTTGCAATACTTATTTAAACAACTATATTGCTTAATATTGAAAAATAAACCAGTGCTTAGCTTAGCTGTGTGATGAATTTCCGGACGCTATTCCATGCGCTATAAAATGCGTTTCTCCTACTGGTTTCTTCAGGGGAAAGCATTCACATCATCACTATAAAGAAAAATAAAAATAAGTTCTTTAGTTACATGCTTCTAGTGTTACCATTCCTTCAAAACGATTTATAATTATATTCACCGATCCTCCTACCTACTGCTCCAGCCTGGTTCAATAGAGCTTTGTCAATGGTATGCTTTGCTACAAAAACGCCGCGCATGCGGACTAGTAAAATAGTCTTCCGTAATTACTATTGCTTGAACAGGTGATGTCATTTTGGTATGCACAAAGAATGAATGGGAATTGTGCACATGAGAACATCTTCTCCGACATACTCACTCATTCTTTGTGCATACCAAAATGACATCACCTGTTCAAGCAATAGTAATTACGGAAGACTATTTTACTAGTCCGCATGCGCGGCGTTTTTGTAGCAAAGCATACCATTGACAAAGCTCTATTGAACCAGGCTGGAGCAGTAGGTAGGAGGATCGGTGAATATAATTATAAATCGTTTTGAAGGAATGGTAACACTAGAAGCATGTAACTAAAGAACTTATTTTTATTTTTCTTTATAGTGATGATGTGAATGCTTTCCCCTGAAGAAACCAGTAGGAGAAACGCATTTTATAGCGCATGGAATAGCGTCCGGAAATTCATCACACAGCTAAGCTAAGCACTGGTTTATTTTTCAATATTAAGCAATATAGTTGTTTAAATAAGTCTTGCAACAATTCACATCAAAAAAGCTGTTTCAAGAGTGACGTATATGGCTAAATGTTTAAGACAGAGGTCATTGATGTATTTTTAGGCATCAGTCCACTGAAGCTTCATGAAACAGTGGCAGCCTATGGTATCTGAGACCTCACCAGCCAAAAGTTCAATTCAATACATGAAAAGCTTCTATAGCAAAATCACAGTACCTAATATCATTTGCATTGATTGATTCTGTGATAGATAACCACGTTAACACTTGTTAATTGCGTTTCTGGGCAACAAACCCAATAATGTCACCTCTCAGTACCAACTTGGCCGTTTCCCAAACCAACTCTGGGTCATCCCTGTGTGCCTGATGGTTTAACTCAAAATCACGCCAGCGTTGACCCAGGAATTGCCGGAATTGATTATCCTTATATAACTCGATGGGGAACCGCCATATACGAGATGTGCCAGTTCCTCTCCCCCCATTGCATCTCCACCCAAACCATGGCATGGTCGGATATCTCCAGGGGACCGATCTGTACCTCCTCCACCTGTGCAAAGACAGTTGTAGAAAGCAAGATATAGTCGATTCTCGCACTCATCCCATGCGCCCTCGAGATGTGAGTAAATTCCTTCTCGGTTGGATGCAAGACCCTCCACGGATCCATCAGGCCCAATCGATTCCGAAATCGTTGCAACACCTGAGAGCCAAGTGTTCTGTCCCTCGTCCCCCTTCCACTGGAGGTGTCCAGACTCACTTCAAACACCCCATTCAATTCGCCCCCCAATAGTAAAGGTACATCTGGCAGTTGTTCCACTTTGGCCGCAATATGATCGAAAAACTCCCGGTCCAAAATATTGGGACCGTATACATCCCCTAGTATAATCTCACGATCTTCCAATAAGCCCCACAGTAACAGAAAGCGCCCCTCAGGATCAGCCACCTGTCGATTCAGCGAGAAGCGCACTCTCCTATGGATTAAGATAGCCACACCCCCCTTCTTCCCCCGTGCAGGCGCACCCCACACCTGGCCTACCCAGTCTCGACCTAATTTAGCATGCTCTTCAGTTGTTTGGTGGGTTTCCTGGAGAATCGCAATATCACAGCGTTGTCTAGCCAGCGCCTTCAGTACTTTATATCGCTTTATCGGGCTACCCAAGCCACAAACATTCCAGGTTGTGACCCTCAGAGGATCACCGTAGGTTTATGGCCCAGCTGCCAGCAAAGCGTGTTTAGGGAGACCCTCCCAGCCTGGAGCCTCCCAGCAGTCTTACTTGGAAAATTGACCCTATACCTCTTCATAAAGTTCAGAGTGCGATGACCCCTCCCCCAGCCTCCCCTCCTCCCCTGAGTCCCCCAGCCCCCCCACTGGCTTACCCCTCTTCTAACCCTCCCCACCTCTATCCTAACCCTCCCCTGACCCTTTCCTCTAATGCCCCCCCTCACTCCCCTTCAACCTACTCCACCTATCTACAGGGCTCCCCGCACCTACCCCCACCCAAGGAGCCCTCCCGAGACCCCTTTGAGCTTGTCCCCCGACCAAGCCCCTAAAACAAATCATAATACCACAATCCAACTGTATTGATCCTTTTACCATAAAGGATCGAAAGTCTCCCCCAACTGCCCGGCAACCACCTGAAAATCAGAGCTAGAGAGCAGGCCTAAATCTTTCGCCCCCCCCCCCCCCCCAGTGTCCAAGCTCAGCCGGTCCCATTATACGGGCCCCGCTTATCACACTGCAACAACCCCCGAGGCCCAAGGCCTCTCCAGGTCAGGCTCCTTCTAGCCTTCATCGTTATTGTCATTAAACCCCACCCACCTAGGGCACTCCCCTTGCCCGCCACCACCACCCGGGGGAATGGCAGCCACGACCTCCACGGAGAAATCCTGCCTTCTCCCCCACATGGAGTGTCGGCAAGTTTTACAGAAAGCAAAATGGCCGGGGGGGGGGGGCACACCAGCATCTACAAAATAATGTCGGATCAGCCAGGAAAAGCCCCCTCCCCCTCCCCCCAATGGTTCACATCATGCATAACAATAGTAAGGAAAACCCTTCAAATCCTCCTGCATTTTTAAAATAAAGCAACATTGTACAAGGTATATAAACCCCATCAGGGAGAAGAACACAGAACATAGACAGGCCTAAATTTTGCATCGCAGGATAGGAAAGAAAGAAACAATAAAACTAGAAACTTTGTAACACCGTCCGAAGTAGGGCCCTCCGCGTCCCTGGGGGGGACAAATAGATACAAAGTTACTTGAAATTTGTAGCTCTATTTCAGGTCATCAACAGTATCCAGTTGTTATGTCTGTTGTTACATTACATTTCCCCACTCTTCACTCTAAAATAAAGGGTTTCCATGCCAGCATGATTCCAGCAGCTGCAAGAGACTTCATTTAGAGGGCGGCGACGCAGCTCTCTTTTGGGTATGAAGCTGCCGAACATAGTCCTCTGCCGCAGCGGCCGACTCGAAGATGCAGTGAGCACCATCGCAGAGCACATGCAGCCTGGCGGGGTACTGCACCGAGAACCGGATTCCAGCCTCTATAAGTTTGCCGCAGAGGGGTGCATATTCCCGCCGTTTTCTGCTCAGCGCCATTGAGTAATCTTGTGCCACACGAAGTTTGGTATTATTATATGACACTTCCCCCTTCTGCCGTGCTGCCCTGAGGATCATTTCTTTTTGTGGGTACTGTAGGAACTTGGCTAAAACAATTCTGGGGCGAGGATCGCGCGTTTGTTTGGCGCCTACCCGATGCACCCTTTCAATGTGCAAGATGCCTCCAAGCTCATCTTCACCCACAATATGTTTGACCAGGGCCTCCAAATATCCTCGTAGGTCTTTGTCAAGGACAGTCTCCGGAACCCCCAGGAAGCGTAGGTTATTTCTTCGCGACCTGTTTTCCAGGTCGTCAATCTTTGCTTCCTGCAGAGTTATCCGGGACTTTGTCCGCCACCTCTACGACCAGTGTCTCCGTCTTCTCCTCCACCTGCCCCACACGTTCCTCAGCCTCTCGCAGCCGATTGCCCAGCTGGTCCACAGAGGAACGCAACCCGTCGATTTTACTGTGGAGGGCATCAAATTGAGGCATTAAGGCTGTCGCTACCGCCGCGGACATCTCGTCCAACGTGGTGGGAGATCTGGGTGAAGCCGGCATCAAGGTCGTGTCCGCCATCTTACCCGACCCGGCTGCTCGTTCTTGGTCCCTTCTCAGCGATTTTACTGCCATCGCCATGCAGTTCAATCTCCCAAACCGCACCAGGACAGTCTCCAGGCACTCCGAAGCAGTAGAGCCAACTTCTTGACCGATACTTGTGTATTTACACGGTACTAAATCGCCGGCTTTAGGCTATGGGCAGCGGGACACGCTCAGGATGCGACCCCTACCCTGTCCACATCACGTGGTCTCTCCCTCAAGTATGCATCTTAACGTCCAAAAACAGCTGTAACCCTAATGCTGGATAAGGAAGCACCAAGGAAAGTCAATGTAAAGGTGATGGATGGAAGGACAGGTGGGAGCTGATGGACCTGCCATATCCGTGGGCACCCTACGTGGCAGCCAATAAAGTGGACGAGCATGTGCGAGACAGTTGTACCAATGCACAGGGGGTGCCAATGTAAAATGGTGCAATGTCAGTGTGTGGCTTGAGATGGGGAAGACGTGTCTCCTAGCGGAGCCAGAAGTGGCAGGATGTGTGCAGCAACAGGAGGACAAAGTAGGAGTGATGATGTGCAGATTAGGCACAGGAGAGGCATGCATGAAGAGCCGAAATGCAGAAAAGAGTACCTTTGTAGGCCATGGTTTAGCAGCTTGCATAAGAAGACATGACTGCACACAGATGACAGAGGCAGATGGATGGACTAAAGGAAAGATAGCGGTTGAGGAGAGGGTACATGGGCTGGCAGCACTGATGTGCCGTAGGTGCCATCCCCAACATATTTGTACTATATATGAAAATGTGCACCAGTGCCACTTGGAAGGCCTGATACAAGACATGTGGGATTCACACCTGTCACACCCACCATACTACAGCTCTGACAAATGTGCAGAAAACAACTGCACAGGTGTCATTCAAACTGGGCAAATGGGGCATGTACAGACATGAGGTGATACCTGCAGGTGGCTATCCAAAGGGTAACATATATCTGCATGTATTGCAGAGATGTAATGGAGCCAAAGCTGTACAGTAACAGTCATGTTGCCCAAGTGGGTTCCTTATCGGTCCTCCAGTTTAGTCCTCCTCTTCTGGATTGTGTACCTCCTCCTGCAGCTTGGAGACTGGGCATGTCAAAATCGTGACATCACTGGATGTAGCCTGCTGGTATCTCCCATCAGCCCCAGTGTGTCCAGTCTCCATGCAGCAGGAGGACATAGTGAGCCTAGGTGCTGGGCTCACTAGAGGAAAGATAGGCAGCATAGTGACATAGATAGAGTTAATGTTTCCTTTTCTTACTATATTTTAATTTACTTTGATTTAATTCCAGTTATGTGGGGCTTTAGTAATTTAAAGAAAAAAAAAAGATTTTTTTTTTGGAGGTCAGGGGATCGACTTGGGGTACCAAGTCGACGTTACCCCTTTTAAACTCAGGTTCCTCCGTTCATCGAAGCTGATCTCCCTTCCTAGTTTGGACTGGGGAGGAGTTAAGCCGCAATACGAAGCTCTGCCTTTTCAGCGGCAGTGCTGCCCCACATTAATTTCCTTTTGAATCGACAGAAGCAGCCGCTGCAGAAAGATCCTCTCGGCAGTAGTTACTCTGTGCATCAGAGCAGCACCATAGATCGCAGGGCAACCATCCGAAGAGACAGATGACTCAGTGGGGGGGCAAATTCTGCCCTAAGCCGGGTAAGTTTCCCAATGTGCCTCTGTGCGGGAAGACCTTCCGGGCCTAATCGAGAGTGTTTGCGGTGATGCACGCCCTGAGGAGTCGCGGGCTGTTGCTCCCACGCATTTTAAGGAAGTTAGGCAGATGTCTTTCTGGCTGGCCTGTGGCATCGGTGGGGACATTCTAAGGGCATTTCATAGTCTCCGCTTCAATCGGGGGTGTTGTGGTGCGGTAACAGCCCAACAGAAGCCCTAGCCGTTGATTCCCATGCTTTTGCAGGCGCGAGGCTGACTAAGTTTTCTTTCTCTAACCACGGCCACAGTTTCTGTCCTTTTTTTTTATCCTTTTTGGAAACTGACTTGTCTAGCAGCTTAATTTATTTTCCACGGGCAATTTAGTTTAATTTCATTTAATTTAAGTTATGGCATCTTATTTAAAAAAATTGAAGTACATTCAAACTTACTACATTGTAAGAGTATGTTTCATCCCTACTGTCAGTTTAACAGGCTACTATACACTTCAATTATATATCTATATAATATTTGTTTGATGCAACAGCTGACATCAATTCTATTTTGCATCCAGTGCTTGAGTCTAGCATATAGCTAGTTTTGCTTTAATAGGTCTAGCGCACCAACTTAGCATATGGCTGTATATTGCCATTGTACTAGGCAGAAAATATAATTTCAAATTCCTTTTCATCCGCAGACCTACTTTATTTTAAACTGATATTTGCTATCTAGTAATTAATTCAAAAGGGGACAATTGAATTGGACAATATTAATGGTTCTTTGTTAGCAATAAGTGCGCTTGCAAGGAAGCGGTCATCTAAGTGTCATGGTTTATTACCAAAAGAGTGGGGTTGAAATTGGTATGCCAATTTCCGGCAGATGACAAGGCACTGCTTATTTGGCGATCAGAAATTAAGCTATCAAGTCAAATCTGCTTACATCACAAAGTAGGGTACCTTGAAAAGTACAGGATGGCACAAAGGAGTGCTATAATCCGTTTGGAAAGCTCAATTATCTAGTCTAAAGGGGACTTTTGAAACATTTCTAGGGGACCATTTGCAGTTTTCTAGTTCGTGTCGGTTAATTGGATTAGATTTTCTTTTCTTTTAGGACATCAAAGGCGGTGGACCTTATCCTGTGGAAAGGCACATTCCTGGTTTCAGAGGGATTTCTGGGGAGCGTTCCCAGCTCTTCTCCCATGTCGGCCAGCCCTCAGTGCATGGTAGAGGATGGGTTCAAGGGATGTATTTTCCACCTAATTCTTTCTCATTCCGTGTCTTTCACGGCTCAAAACATCTTCAGTGGGCCATGGCCTTAGGTAGACATATGGAGAAAGGTCTAATCATTTAGGCTATGGTGGTTGTCGCCCAAATTTCAGGATGTCGTGTGACTGATCAACTTTCCCGGAATAGTATTTCTGATTTGAGATGTCTAACAGCCTAGTGGTTGGAATAGTGCCTTGGAGCCAGGAGGGCCAGGTGTATTATCCTTATTATTGTCCATTTGAACTGAGACTACTCCCAGCTCCTTCCTGGGGTCCATTTGGATCGGGAGCAGGCCTAAGCGGGGACGGGGTTGTAATCATACCCACCCCGTCTTGGGAGCAAGCGGGGCTTAAGTCCAAACACACCATTGCCTAGTCCGTTGCTTACTTGGATTCCTCTGCTCCAGAGACGTCCTTAAAAGTTAAAAAAAAAAGAAAAAAAGAGAAGGTATGCCCTAAGATTTGATTGCTTGGTGCTAGATTTGTGGTTTTGTCTCCCTACAACGGGCAGGGAAGAACGTCCGCAATTCGGCACACTGGGAATCGTCTCTTGCAGGTAGGAGCGGTTGGGCCGGGACAGCAGGAGTCTTTTGGCATAGGACGCTACTCTATTTATTTTCTTAGTATCAAAGAATGACGGGCCTCTCTGTCCTTTCTAGGTCTCAAAGGAGTAAACCGCTGTCTCAGGATAGCTCTCTGTCAGATAGAACCGTTGCGAGCGATAATAGTGACAGAGCAGCAGGGAGCATTATTAACATTGCTTCATCTTATAGAAGCATACTTACACATTACAAGGAGGGCAGCACATCAGAACACCTTCTCGTGGGGGCATGTTTAATCTCAAGCCTTGCCCTTTGGTTTGACACCGGCCCCACACACCTTCACCAAGTTTAGGGTGGTGGTTGTGACGGCTCTGCGGAAAGAAGGAATCTTAGTTCACCCTTTCCACGACAAATGGCTGATTCGAACAAAGTCTAGGACCGAGAGTGTCCAGATTACGGGCAGAGTAGTATAATTTCTTCAGGCTCTCAGCTGGGTAGTCTATGCGCACAAAGGTCGCTTAGTCCAGTGTTTTTCAACCTTTTTTGTGCAAAGGCACACTTTTTTCATGAAAAAAATCACGAGGCACACCACCATTAGAAAATGTTAAAAAAATTTACCTCTGTGCCTATATTGACTATATATAAAGTAATTCTCTTGAATAGGAATCAAACACTCACACCAACCCCCCTCCCCTGCTGGTTCACACCAACCCCCCTCCCCTGCTGGTTCACTCACACCACCCCCCCCCCTCCACTGCTGGTTCACTCACCCACCCCCCTGTCACTTACTCACCCCTCCTGCTGGGTCACTCACTCACTTACCCCCATCCCCTGCTGGTTCACTCACACCATCACCCCCCCCCCTTGGTGGTTAACTCACACCCCCCCCCCCTCCACTGCTGGTTAACTCACACTCCCCTCCCCTTGCTGGTTCACTCACACTCCCCCCCCCCCCCTTGCTGGTTCACTCACACACACACACACACACCCTCTGCCCAAGCCGCTGCTTCTGCTTTGTACAGAGCAGCGGCTGCACTACACTTACATTGAAAAGTAAAGAGAAACTGTATCAGGAGCCCTCCGGTCATCGCAGAGCCCGAGGAAGTGATGTCATGGGGGCGGGCTCCTCACAGGCTGTCTTTCCTTTTCAAATTAACTTTATTGCAGCTAAAGTTAATTTGAAAAGGAAAGACAGCCTGTGAGGAGCCCGCCCCCATGACATCACTTCCTCGGGCTCTGCATGATCGGAGGGCTCCTGACACAGTTTCTCTTTACTTTTCAATGTAAGTGTAGTGCAGCCGCTGCTCTGTACAAAGCAGAACCAGCGGCTGCACTGCTATAGGGAATCGCGTTCGCGCCGCGGACTTCGGCACAAAAGCCGGTTTTTTGCTCTGGCCGCTCCCGATCTTGCGGCCAGAGCAAAAAACCGGCTTTTCAATGGCCGGTTTTACAACTGTGCTGGCAGCCGGCCTGGCCATGGAAAAACCGGCCAGGCCGGCTGAAAACCGGCCGGTTGGCAACCCTAATTTGTGAGCCGAGGCCACATGTTACGGATGAAATTGGAATTTTTCCCTTGGCACACCAGACAATATCTCACGGCACACTAGTGTGCCGCGGCACAGTGGTTGAAAAATGCTGGCTTAGTCCATCGCAGGTCCTAGAGTACTTGGGGGAACGGTTCGACAACCAATGGGGAGCAGTGTTGATGCCGGGGCGGAGAGATCAGGCCCTTCAACAGCTAGTATGCAGATCTCTGGTGGGTCCGGTGCCGTTGGATTAGAACGATCTTCGGCTGCTCGGGACAAGGGCAGCAACTCTGGAGGTAGTTCCGTAGGCCAGAGCTTGCTTGCTCTCCTTACAAAGGTCCTTATTGCGGCGATGGTTACACCAGAATGATTCTCTGAGCAAACCTCTCCCATGTTCCGTGCAGGTCAGGTGATTCCTTCACTGGTGACTAGTCCCAGGAGAGCTTGCGGCGGGCTTGCCGCTGGAGCAAATGCAGGGGCTCCTGATGTTGACGGAGGCGAGTCTCGCAGGCTGGAGAGATCATTGCAAGGATCTTTTCGCACATGATGTTTGGTGTGAACAAGAGGCCCATTGGTCGATCAACCGTTTGGAGCTGAAGGCGGTAACTATTGCGATTCAAGCGTTTGACTTCGAAGTGAAGAACTGGGCAGTACGAGTGTTGTCCAACAATTCTGCAACAGTGACTTGCCTAAACTGGCAGGGGAGCACAGGCAGTGCAGCCATGGAAGAGGAAGCAAAGGCTCGGTTCGCTTTGGTGGAACCTCGACGGCAGGCGATTTTGGTGGCGCACATTGAAGGAGCAGACAAGGTGATGGTGAATTTTCTCAGAGGAGTCCGGGAGGATGCCGGAGAGAGGGAGCTTCATCCGGAAGTGTGCGCACAGATAGTCATCAGGTCGGATCCATTCATGGATCTCATGGCGACCTCTCATTCGGACAAGATGAGTCACTTTTACAGCAGGCGTCGAGAGAGGATGTCGGAGGGGATAGACGCTCTGTTCCGGCCGTGGCCAGCGTTGGGTCTCCTCTACGTTTTTCCTCCATGGGCGCTCATAAGGCGAGTGGTTCAGTGCATCGAGGCTCATCGTGGAAGAGTTTGGTTGCTAGCTCCGGATTGGCCGAGGCGACCGTGGTTTGCCGATCTGGTTCGCCTACTCGAAGGGGAGCCTTGGAGATTGCCAATATGGGAGTATCTGCTGCTTCAGTGTCCACTTCGAATGCCTCAGGTGGATCGATTCTCGCTTATGGCTTGGACAGTGATAGGGCGGAGTTAAAAAAAAAAAAAAAAGGTTACTCAGATACGGTCATCACGACTTTTCTTCAAGCTAGAAAAAAGAAAAAAAAGGGGGGCCACTTCCCTTGCTGAGGTCCACATTTGGTATATATTTGAGGACTGGTGTTCGCGGCAACAGGTTCCGGCGACTACGGTCTCCGTCCCCGTTGTGTTGGGCTTTCTGCAAGTTGGTTTTGAGAGAGGCCTGACAGTCTGTTCATTAAGAGGGCAGCTAGCAGCGCTGGCGTGCTATAGAGGAAAGGTTCAAGAAGTGGCCTTTGAGTTCACACAGCGACGTGGTGCGTCTCCTTAGAGCGGTGTCTAGGTGGCGGGCCGCTCGCAGGATTTTAGTACCGTCTTGGGATTTCAATCTGCTGTTAGGGGCGTTAACTAGGAAACCCTTTGAACCTCTACACTAAGCTTCAGTTAAGTATTTAATATTAAAAACTGTGTTTTTGGTGGGCATTTGTTCAGCTAGGCGGTTCTCGGAGTTGCAGGCATTTTCCTGTCGGGAACCGTTTTTGGTCATTTTCTAGGGAATAGGTGGGGTGGCGGCCAGTTCTGTCATTTTTACCCAAAGTAGTTTTTCCATTTCACTTAAATCAACCGGTGTCCTTACCAGTATTGGGGTCTGCAAGGGGAGCATACCAGACGGTAACCTTCCTTACTTGGACATAATGAGAGCGTTGCGCCAATACTTAAAGGTCTCACAGGCCTTTCATAAGTCTGAATGGCTTTGCGTTCTGTTCGGAGGTCCTCGTAAAGGGGAAGCGGCTCCTGAAGCATCTATTTCCAGATGGTTTCGGAAAGCTATGGTATCAGCTTATATGTTGCAAGGTCGTCCGGTGCCAGAGGGGTTAAGGGCTCACTCTACTAAAGCACAAACGACGTCATGGGCGACACACGGCTTGGTGTCGCTAGTGGAGGTTTGCAAAGCTGCAACCTGTTCATCGCTTCATACCTTCAGTAGATACTACTGCCGGGACGTTATGGCAGCAAATGATGCTTGTGTCGGGTTGGCGGTGTGGCGATCCGGGTGAAAATGTCCCTCCCAATAATTACTGCTCCGATATATCCCAGAGGTGGAGGATTAAACTGGAGGACCGATAAGGAAATGGAAATTACACTTACCTGGTAATTGTTGTTCCTTTAAGAACTCCAGTTTAGTCCTCATTCCTGCCCAGGGGGATGATCTATTCAGCGTTTATTTTCAAATGGGGAGAAGCATCAGTTTTTGAAGACTGAGAAAAAAAAATCCTTTCGGTTTCTGGATCGCAGTGAGTATTATGATCTGTCCTGTTTTACTGTCCTTAGATCTTAATCGCTTTAGGGGGTGGAACAGGGAAAGTAAAAGAAATTTTAAAAAAAATTCCTTCTTGTTGAAGAATGGATGATTTAGTTTTCACTTATGGTTATGTATACAGTTGTAATTAATTTATGGCTACTTATTGGTTGCTTCTTTGAGTCTGTTTTGTCAATAGTTCACTGGGGCTGATGGGAGATACCAGCAGGCTTCATCCAGCGAGGTCACGATTTTGACTGCCCAGTCTCCAAGCTGCAGGAGGAGGTACACAACCCAGAGGTGGAGGACTAAACTGGAGTTCCTAAAGGAACAACAATTACCAGGTAGGTGTAATCTCCATTTACTGCTGTATGCATGTAACTGCCTGTTAGTATACCGCAGTAGCAGTGCAGTCACATCGGGGTACATCTTACCATCAGTTGGTAATGTCTGATGATAAACAGGGACTGTACAGACCTGCAGTCAGCTGAGCCATTGGTGGGTTAAGTGATGTCAGTCCATGAAGGTTGTGGCAGACATAAAATGTGACAGAATCACATTCCAAAATGTCACATAAGGAGTGGTAGTGGGCCTCAAACCCTGGTATCTTGGCCCCTAAGCCACTGCCATGACCATCATGTCATGCCTCGAAGCAGGAGCCTGACATCTGCAGGGTAAACATGTCTGACCCCCTGCACTGGGTTGTAGCAGAGTCAATAAAGCCATGCTCTCAGAAGGCCATGATGGGGAATAGCATGTTTGCTGACCCAAAGTGTGGCCAGAATGCATAACAAAGTAGAAGGATGAGTGTCTGCAAGTTACAGCAGAGCCTGGACAGTTACAAACAGGGAAATGACCTGAGTAACACAAAGGCGCAAAATGAACAAGTAAGAATCAAACTTCTGTCCCTTGCTTATGGGGACATTGCACTAACCAATATGCTACACCTCCACACCTCTCTAACCTGCAATGTCTAGAGTCAAAGAGCCTGCAGGTCTCTGCCTAAACTGCTGTGTGTGCCGGTATAGGTTAGCACCTCCAGTACCATGTTGCACTGCACACGCAGAATAGAAGTCTACAACTGATCACCAAATGAAGAATGGACTGATCCATCACATCAGCTCAGTACAACGCACTAATAGTGCTACTGCGCAGTTTCAACAGTCACCCTGAGTATGAGGTTGGGCAATCAAACTCTGAAATTCATTACTGGAGGATGCAGTAAAAGCTGTTAGTGTAGCTGGGATTAAAAAGGGTTTGGACAAGTTCCTGGAGGAAAGGTCCATAAACCATTATTAAAGAGGACCGGGAAATCCACTGCTTGCCCCAATACAAGCATTGTGGAACCTGCGTGTCTTTTTGGGAACCTGCTAGGTATTTGTGACCTGGATTGGCCACTGTTGGAAATGGGATACTGGACTTGATGGATCTTGGTATGACCCAGTATGGCATATCTTATGTTCTTATGCCTTTCACCTCATTTGTGAAGCGTGGGAAACACTGGTGTTGGACCTAATTACAACTTGTCAGAATGCTCATGTTCCATGCTTTTTCAGTCTGTACAAGGAGAGGGGGTTGTTCTGCAACCATGGCCATGAAAGGGGTGTTTATATATGTTTTCCCTCTGGTCTCTCTTGGATAGGGTATTATAGCAAATTATCTTATCCTGGATGGATGATTCTAGAAGCCCCAGATTGGCAGAAACGTCCATGACACCGGTACATTTTTCTGTAGACAGAAGGGAATATGTCCTTATGCAGAGGGTCCCATTTTTATGGAAGATCAATCTCCCTTTTGTCTTACGCTTGGCCCTTGAAAGGTAATGCCTGAGGCGAAAATGATATGTGGAGGAGGTCATTGCCACTCTTACTAGCGGGGGAAAGGTCTACTTCCTTAGCTTATGCTAGAGTTTAGAGAATTTTTGAGGCTTACTGTGCAGAACAGGGTTTTTCTCCATTTAAGGCTGCTGTTTCTAACATTTTATTCTTTTTGCAGGAAGGATTTAAGAAGGGGTTAGCCTTGTCCTCATCAGGGCCATGCCAAGCCATAAATGCACCCTGTGCGACTTGCACATCTGGCACGTTTGCCATTTGCCCCATGCCCAGCTTTACCCCACACCTCCATGTCCAGCTAGCTCCCTGCACTGCCTGCCCTTGCCCCACCACCACTTTTCATGTTTCCTTGGCGGCAGTGGTGGCAGCAGCGGAATGGACATAAAATTGTGGGGGGGGGGGACTGATTTCCTGCTAGCATACAAGTCTGATACCCCCCTCCTCTGATGTATGCCCACGTCAGAGGAGGGAGGAATCAGACCAGCCATTCAAGCGTGGGGTTGCAAAGACCTTTGTTTGAATGGTTGGTCTAGTCCCTCCCTTTTCTGATGCGGGCATACGTCAGAGGAGGGAGAGATCAGACCTGCGTGCTTGCAGAAAATTGTAAAGACCTGCATTTTTAGGGGGGGGGGGGTTCGATTTGCTGTCCACTCTGCTGCTGCTGTTGACCCCAATTAAACATGTAAAGCAGCGGTAGAGCAAGGGCAGCAGCATGGGGGGAGCTGAGGCTGGCAAATTTGCCCCTATTTCTTTGCCCCTATGCAGCCACACCACTCGCAAAGGGCTAGATACAGCGCTGGTCCTCATTAAAGATTCAAGTTTGTTGCATTAGCATGTTTTAGGAGTCACTTGGAGGGTTCTTCATTAGGGACCCATCCAGATGATGATCCTTTTCTGAAAGACATTGCTCATTTGTGTCTTTCAATCAATGGTCCCTGAATGGAATTTTAATTTGGTGCTTCGTGCACTGAGTACAGAACATTTTACCTTTCTGAAAGATCTCATGCTTGAAAGTAATTTTCCTACTGGCTGTCTGTTCGGCAAAACAAATCTTGGAGTTACAGGCATTGTTTTGCCAGGAATCCTTTTTATGTTTCTCAGAAGCTGAGATTTCTATCTGCACAGCCCCTTCCTTTCTGCCAAAAGTGGTTTCGCCTTGTCATGTTAATCAATTGGAAGAATTGCCTTCTTTTAGAAAAGATTATTGTGGCCAGGAGCTTAGTCTCCTTCACCAGGTGGATATGCACAGAGTTCTGATTCATTATCTAGAAGTGATTAATGAATTTCGAAAGTCAGA
This sequence comes from Ichthyophis bannanicus, assembly GCA_033557465.1. Lineage (NCBI taxonomy): Eukaryota > Metazoa > Chordata > Amphibia > Gymnophiona > Ichthyophiidae > Ichthyophis > Ichthyophis bannanicus. Next base: position 430,330,923 of record CM066037.1, read on the forward strand.
TCATCTGTTTGTTATTTGGTGGTGCTAAGAAGGACAAGGCAACTACTAAAGCCACTTTCCTTATTGTTCCTCCAGTTTAGTCCTCCACCTCTGGGTAGTGTACCTCCTCCTGCAGCTTGGAGACTGGGCATGTCAAAACTCGTGACATCACTGGACATAGCCTACTGGCACCACCCATCAGCCCCAGTGTGTCCAGTCTCCATGCAGCAGGACGACGTAGTGAGCCTAGGTGCTGGGCTGACTTGAGGAACAATTAAGGAGCAGTTAGTTAGGTTTCTGTAATATTTAATTGTCCTAATCTTATCTGTATAGGGAGCACAGTTTGAATCCAATTGCTTTAAAATTATTTTAAAATTACTTTAAAATTACCTTGTAGTTACTTTTAAATTTCTTTTAAATTAAAGGAGTTAATTTTCCATCCTTTTACATTTATTTTGGGGTCCTGTCCCTTTAAGAACGGCTGTCTTGTCTCTCCTTTTACATTTCTCTGCTGAGGCAGCTCTGCACCGGGATCTCTACCCCCGGACTGTACGGGGGAGAGCCCCGTGAGTCCCATCGGCACACGATGTGTGTGTCAGCCAGAGGCGTTGCTTGAGCTACAGCACGCTGCCGGGACCGACGAGACACATAGAGCCGCGGTGGCAGGTCAGGAAGGACACATGCGGCTTCGCGGAAGAGAGCTAGTTCACTCTCTGGGGTAAGTGCGGTGAACGGGGGCCGCATCTCTTAGGCCGGTAACGCTGCCAGGGCCTGGTGTGAAGCTGCAGCCAGTTGCAGGGGGCTTTTCTTCAAGCGTGGTTTTTGGCGCCAAATAGGCCCAGAGCGAAGCAACGCCATTTTCTGTAACTGCGTGGCTGAGGTAGCTTCAGCCCGCGGGTCTAGAGCCCGCTGCAAAGAATAAAGCTGTTTCTTACTTTTTCTTTTCAACTGATTTAGGCAATTGATAGTTTAATTTTCATTTGGCTGTTGATTTTAATTTTGAGTTTAAGAAAAAAAAAAGGCAGGAGAAGCTGTGGTTAACCCAAGTTCCTGGCTGGGTAGACAGCTTCTGGGGATTCGAACGGATGTCGTCATGACCACAGTGTGTGGTCTGTGGCGCACGCAGAGGGACAGTGGCTGACACAGGCATCTGTCGGACCTGCATGTCTGTATCGACCAGTGTGGAACAGCAGATGGAATCTCATATAGTTTTGGACGTTCCAGAGCCGCGGCTGCAGCCGGAGAAGAGGCGCTGGCGGTCGCGCAGCCAGGGCCCAGTACAGAGGGCCTTGCGGGGCCATCGTATGCACCGTCTATGATGTCCTTGGGACATCTGCTGGAGGATTTCTGTCTGGATTTCGTGTTAATCAAGCATTCTGTATGAAGCGTGTGATAAGGAAGCTTATCATAGCTCAGGTAGGAGTTATAGAAAAGATGATGTGACTCTGAACAAGCAACCTGTCAGTTCTGGTAGAAGCAAGAAAAGACTACCAGTCCCAGAATGCACCAGGTTTCCAGCAGCCATGAGAGGGGCTGAAGTGAGAGAATGTGTGTGCAATCAAGAGAGCTATGAGGTAATCCCTAAGCACTCATCTCAAAGGGCAGGGCCTGATTCAAGACAGCTGCGCTGTGTTAGGGAGCAGCACACATTAGGAAAGAATAAGAATAGAGATTATTCTTCAGATAACAGCTTCAGGGAGAGCTTCAGCAAGGGCTACAAGCTCCAGCCCAGTTTCAGGAAGAGATACAGAGACAGAGACAGCAACGGCTATAAGCTCAAGCACCAGTATCACCTGGAGAAACAGAAGCCAAGTCAAGCAGATAGAGAGAGAAGGAAACTCTCTGGAAGGAAGAGAAGAAAGGCCATTGGAAGGTCTGGGAGATTCCAAGGCAGTACTCATACTGGGAGGTATTCCAAAAGCCAGCAGAGTCCATTGGACTGGATTCAGCCAGAGGAATGGAGTGGCAGAGATAGGAATCACCAGTGGCTACCTGGAAGAGAGAAGACTGCATGTGGAAGGGACTTTCAGACCAAGGCCAGAAGGTATGTGAGAGAAGATCCAGTGTCCAGGGATCAAGATTGGAAGGCTGGACATCAGAATTGGGTTACATATTGGCCAGGCTATACAGAGAGGAATAATGATAGCAGGAGAGGCTCAGGTATGAACACTGATCCAGACCCTATCTATAACAGAGAATGGCAGCCAGGGAATAAGCATTCTCATGATAGTGCCTTAATGAAAGACTCGTCTGTGCCAATGTATGATAGTGACCATATGCTGATTGATGAAGAGGGAGATACAGCAGATGAAAATACAGTTTATATGGACTGTTCTCTATCTAAATGCTATTGCTAGTTTTCTCTGAGCAAACACATCAGCCATCACAAAGAAACCTAACTTTGTTCTTTATTTCCACTGCAAACAGCTCTTAAAGCAGGATTTGGGCTCACACAGTAGCAGCCAGCCAGCTAAAGGCTTTCAGCTGGTCAGTTGATAGTAATTAGGGCTGCACCTGATTGTGTGTGTGAGCAAGGGAGAATCACTGCTGAGATCGGCGTGGAAAATAAGCAGAAGTTAACCTAACCAGCAAAGTTTATTTTTTACTTTGTGCCTTTGTATTTGGTAATTATTTGCTAAGAAAACATTAGCTAATTGCCTGACAAGCTGAAGGTTGTTTCTGGTTTACTTTGTGACTTTTTGTTATCCATTTTAAACACTGCAAGCAAGTAACCTCATTTATAGTGCTATCAAGCATACATGTGCTGGGTGAATTAAACCCCATCAATAAAAGAAGTATTTTATTGATCTTACCACTTGGTTTCACAACTCAAATTATTGTCATCAGCTGTGTTTGGGAGTGAATGAACTACAATACCCACAATACCTTGCAAGAATCATATGAATATATGCATCGTCAAGATTGTGTAAGTTCTCACCCTAGGCAGCCGTCTGACAAGCGTCAAGGGAAGTTGCCTGAGTCTTTGCAAATGGCAAACTCTGTGCCACAACCCCAAACTGGAGATCTTAGTGGGACATTTCCACAAGCCCCTAAAAGAGCTCAATTTACCATCCCTTCTCCCTCAGACATAGCCTGGGCCAAGATGGATGAGATAGAGGAGGGACTAGAAGCTGGCGAGGACAACTTGGAAGAAGGAGAGATACCTGAGCCTGAGGATCTGGCGAAAATCATTTGGGTGTTCCGGAAGGAGGAGCTGACGCCACTTATCACGGAATCTCTCCAGACGCTGAGACTCGCTACAGCGCAACCAGCAGAGGACGAGGAGGTAGAAGATCCTGTCATTCAAGTGGTGAGACAGGCTCAGGTAGTGTTTCCCGTCCATTGCGTTGATCCAGGATGAGTGGGATCAGCCTGAGGCAGGTCTAAAAGGTGTCAGGACCATGAACAGGCTCTACCCATTGGCAGATACGGACAAGGAGAGGTTCCGGTCTCCGCGGATTGATGAGGCAGTCGCAGCAGTGACAATGAAGATCACCATCCCAGTGGAAGGTAGCGCGGCCTTAAAGGATGCGCAGGACAGGAAGGTAGATGGTTTCTTGAAACAATCATTTGAAGCTGATGTGCTTTCCTTGCAGGCTTCCATCTGTGGAGCTTGAGTGGCAAGAGCTTGTTTCTGATGGTTGCAACATTTGTGTCAGTCTCCGCAGTTAGAGCAGGAGAGTATCAGGCAACTAGATCGCCTTGAATCTGGATCAGTGTATCTGGCAGATGTGCACTACGATCTGATCAGAGCGCTGGCTAATAGTATGGCTTCCTTAGTGGCCGCCCAGAGATCCCTGTGGTTAAAAAACTGGGCGGCTGATGGGTCTTCTAAGGCACGTCTCAGTAAGCTACCTTTTAAAGGGAAGTTGTTGTTTGGCGAAGACCTCGATAAGTTGGTCAAGGATTTAGGTGAATCCAAGGGTGGAAGGCTTCTGGAGGATAAGCCTAAACAAGGGAAATCCCTGCCGGCCTTTCGGGGGCAGTTTAGGGATTTCAGGAGATTTCGTACTTCTCGGCTGGGTGGTTTTCAAAGGGGAAGATTTGCTTCTAGAGCCCAGGGGTTTCGTGGAGCAACTAGAGGTTTTGCGGCGTCTTCCTCTGCAACATTTTGAAAACCACAATGAAAGGGGGCGGGCTCCAGTGGGAAGCCTACCGATCGGGGGGGCGTCTTCGGGGGTTTCTTCCTGCCTGAGCCCAAATCACGTCCGACCAGTGGGTGTTGGAGATCATTCGCAAAGGATATGTGCTGGAATTGGCAAAACCGGTTCTAGACTCTTTTGTGCTGTCCCCCTGCAAAGGACAACAGAAAGCTTTGGAAATTTGACAGACATTAGACCGGCTGTTACAGTTGGGAGCTGTCACGCCGGTGCCAAGAGCGGATTACGGCGTGGGTCAATACTCCATCTATTTTGTGGTGCCAGAGAAAGGCGGATCGGTCCGTCCTATTCTGGATCTCAAAGGGGTAAATCGTTGTCTGCGAGTACCTCATTTCAGAATGGAAACGTTGCAGTCGGCCATTGTAGCAGTACATCAAGGGGAATTCTTTATGTCTCTAGATCTTACGGAGGCATATTTGCACATTCCGATAAGAGAGATTCATCAAATGTTGCTACGATTCGCTCTGCCTTGGGGTCATTATCAGTTCCAGGTCTTATATTTTGGTCTGGCAACAGCTCCACGGACCTTTACCAAGATCATGGTAGTGGTCGCGGCGGCTCTATGAAAGGAAGGAATTTTGGTCCACCTTTATCTCGACGATTGGCTGATTTGAGCAAAGTCAAGAACCAAGAACGTTCAGGTTACAGTCAAGGTGGTGAAGTTCCTGCAGAGTCTTGGCTGGGTGGTCAATGCGGCCAAGAGTCGCTTAGCTCCATCCCAGGACCTCGAGTATATGGGGGTCTGCTTCGACACACAGAGAGGGGTAGTGTTTCTCCCGAAGCGGCGAGTACAAGCTCTGCAGCAGTTGGTACACAAGTTCAGAACTACTCAGGCACCCTTGGCATGGGCTTATCTTTGGGTACTAGGAACGATGGCGGCGACCTTGGAGGTAGTGCCATGGGCCCGATTTCATATGAGAGGGTGTTGCTTTGCCGTTGGTCACATCAGTTATATTCGCTGAACAAACAGCTCCCCTGCCCTCTCCGGGTCAGGGAGTTGCTTCGATGGTGGCTTCGTCCAGAGTCTCTGGCAGCAGGGGTGGCTCTGGAACAGCCACAGTGGCTTCCCTTGCTCACCGATGCGAGTCTAGCGGGATGGGGAGCGCATTGCGGTGCTCTTTTTGCGCAAGGCACTTGGACCGAACAAGAAAGGACGTGGGCAATCAACCGCTTGGAGCTGAGAGCGGTCTCACTGGCATTATGGACGTTCGAAACTTCAGTAATGGGGCGAGCGGTGGGAGTCCTGTCCGACAACTCCGTGACGGTGGCCTACATCAATCGGCAAGGTGGTACAGGAAGTGTGGCCATGGAAGAGGAAGCAGAGGCGCTATTCATTTGGGTAGAGACTCGACTTCCAGCAATCTCGGCGGCCCATATTTCAGGAAAGGACAATGTAATGGCAGATTTTCTCAGCAGAGTTCGGGTGGATGCTGGAGAATGGGAGTTGCATCCGGACATCTATGCACAGATAGTTCGCAGATGGGGTTCACCAATCATGGATCACATGGTGACTTTTTGGTCAGCAAAGACAAATTGTTTTTTCAGCAGGCGACGAGAAAGGATGTCGGAGGGGATCGACGCCTTGATTCAGCCTTGGCCATCATCAGGCCTCCTTTGTCTTTCCTCCGTGGGCACTGTTGGGGTGAGTGATTCAACGGATCGAAGCTCACTCGAGAACAGTGTTGTTAGTGGCTCCGGATTGGCCAAGGCGCCCGTAGTACACCAATCTCATTCGCTTACTCGACGAGGATCCCTGGAGGTTACCGTCGTCAGAGGACCTTTTACTTCAGGGTCCGCTCCGAATGCCTCAAGTGGATCTATTCTCGCTTATGGTATGGCCATTGAAAGGGCAAGGTTAAAGAAAAAAGGTTACTCAGCAGCAGTCATTGCTACCTTGCTTCGGGCGAGGAAAAGTTCCACATCTCTGGCTTATGTGCGTATTTGGTGTATTTTTGAGGACTGGTGTTCTCGGAGGCAGGTACGCGCAGCTACTGTAGCCGTGCCTGTAGTGTTGAGTTTTCTGCAAGATGGGTTCGATAAAGGTCTGGAAGCCAATTCCTTGAGAGTTCAGTTGGCGGCACTGGCATACTATAGATGCAAGGTACAGGGCGTGGCTTTGGGAGCGCATCCAGATGTGTTACGTTTTCTCAAAGCAGTCACTAGGCTGCGTCCCTCTTGGAGAATGATGGTTCCGCCGTGGGATCTTAATTTAGTATTAAGGTCGTTGGTTAAGGCGCCTTTTGAACCGTTGCACCAGGCGACGGTCAAAGATTTAACCTTAAAGGCGGTATTTTTGGTGGCTATTTGTTCAGCAAGACGCATCTCGGAGTTGCAGGCGTTACATAAAAACATAAGAACATAAGATATGCCATACTGGGTCAGACCAAGGTCCATCAAGCCCAGCATTCTGTTTCCAACAGTGGCCAATCTAGGTCATACGTACCTAGCAGTTTCCCCAAGGGACACAGGTTCCACAATGCTTGTACTGGTTCAAGCATTGATATCCTGGGTCCCTTCTTAATAATGGTTTATGGACCTTTCCTCCAGGAACTTGTCCAAACCTTTTTTAAACCCAGCTACACTAACAGCCTTTACTACATCCTCCGGTAACAAATTCCAGAGTTTGATTACACGTTGAGTGAAAAAATATTTTCTTTTATTAGTCTTAAATAGTTTACCCAGTAGCTTCATTGCATGTCCCCTAGTCTTTCCATATTCTGATAAGGTAAACAATCGATCTACGTTTACCCGTTCCACTCCGTTCATTAATTTATAGACTTCTATCATATCTCCCCTCAGCCGTCTCTTCTCCAGGCTAAAGAGCCCCAACCTTTTTAGCCTTTCTTCATAGGAGTAGCCTTCCATCCCCTTTACCATTTTGGTGGCTCTTCTCTGAACCTTTTCTAAAATCGCTATATTCTTTTTAAGATACGGCGACCAGAATTGCACACAATATTCAAGGTGCGGTCTCACCATGGAACGATATAGAGGCATTATAATATCTTTTGTTTTATTTTCCATTCCTTTCCTTATCATACCTAGCATTCTATTTGCTCTCTTGGCCACCGCTGCACACTGGGCCGAGGGTTTTAACAAGGTATCCACAATGACGCCTAAATCTTTTTCCTGGGTGGTGGTTCCTAATGTGGAACCTTGCATCGTGTAACCATAGTTTGGGTTGTTCTTCCCTAGGTGCATAACCTTGCACTTCTCCACATTAAATTTCATCTGCCATTTTGATGCCCAGTCTTCCAATTTATCAAGATCCTCTTGCAATTTTCCACAATCCTCCTGGGTTTTAACAACTTTAAACAGTTTTGTGTCATCTGCAAATTTGATAACCTCACTTGTTATTCCACTTTCCAGGTCATTTATGAATATGTCAAAAAGCAGCGGACCCAGCACAGATCCCTGGGGTACACCACTATTCACCTTTCTCCATTGGGAAAATTGGCCATTTAGCCCTACCCTCTGCTTTCTGTCTTTTAACCAGTTCCTGATCCACAGTAGTACACTGCCTCCTATCCCATGACTCTTTAGTTTTGCCAAAAGTCTCTCATGAGGGACTTTGTCAAAGGCTTTCTGAAAGTCCAGATACACAATATCAACCGACTCACCTTTGTCCACCTGTTTATTCACTCCTTCAAAAAAACATAACAGATTAGTAAGACAAGATCTTCCTTGTCTAAAGCCATGTTGGCTGTCTCCCATTAGGTCGTGACTATCTACATGCTGAGTAATTTTATTCTTTATGATGGTTTCTACCATTTTTCCCGGTACTGATGTCAGGCTCACTGGTCTGTAGTTTCCCGGATCACCCCTCGAACCCTTTTTAAAAATTGGTGTTACATTGGCGATCCTCCAATCCTCAGGTATTAGAGATGATTTTAATGATAGTTCACAGATTACTGATAGCAGGTCTGCAATCTCAAATTTCAGTTCTTTCAACACCCTTGGATGTATACCATCCGGCCCAGGTGATTTGCTACTCTTCAGTTTATCTAATAGTTGTAAGACATCTTCCCGATGTATCGATATTTCCTTCAATTCTTCCACACCTTTAAATACCACTTCAGTCATGGGTAACATCCCTACATCTTCCTCAGTAAAGACCGAAGCAAAGAATTCATTCAGTCTCTCCGCTATCGCCTTGTCGCCTCTTAGTGCTCCTTTAACCCCTTTATCATCTAATGGACCAACTTGTAGAGAGCCGTTTCTATCTTTCTCAAGAGAAAAGGTGGTGTTGAGACCAGTACCGTCATTTTTGCCAAAGATAGTGTCACCCTTTCATCTAAATCAAACGGTTTCCCTTCCAACGCTCAGTTCTACAGAGGGGAATGGCTCAGACTTTATGTTGTTTGGATATAACGAGAGTCCTGCGGCAGTATTTGAAGGTCTCTGAAACTTTTCACAGATCGGACCATCTTTTCGTGCTGTTCGGAGGTCCTCGTAAAGGGGAGGCGGCAGCGAAAGCATCTATCTCCAGATGGATTAAGGAGGCGATTGCATCAGCATATATTTTACAGGGTCGTCTAGTGCCAGTGGGGCTACGAGCTCACTCTACTAGGGCACAGGCGACTTCCTGGGAGGAACACAGTTTGATTTCTCCAGCGAAAATTTGTAGAGCGGCCACCTGGTCCTCTCTGCATACTTTCAGTAAACACTATTGACTAGATGTTTTGGCGGTGAGCGATGCCTGTTTCGGGACGGCGGTGTTGCGATCTGGGTGCAAAGGTCCCTCCCAATGATTACTGCTCTGATACATCCCAGAGGTGGAGGACTAAACTGGAGGAACGATAAGGAAATTTAAATTACACTTACCTGGTAATTGTAGTTCCTTGAGTGAATCCAGTTTAGTCCTCATCCCGCTCTTTGGATGATCAGTTCTCGGATTATTTACAGATGGAGAAGAGAGTTCATTGTGAAGGCTGAGGGCTTCTATCGCTCTCTGGATCGCTGTGAGTATGGCTGTTTCCCATATTTTCCTTTCCTTCTCTTTGATTGGTTAGAGGGTGGAACAGAGAAGGTAAAAGGATGCTAGAAAGCAAGAGTGGGTAAAAAAAAAAAAGACCTGTCATTATAAATGAATACATATGTAAAGGCCAAGGTCTTCTTGTTGAAGGTTTAAGTTAGTTGTAGTTCTTGTTGGAATTAAATTTTAGCTACTTACTTGTTGCTCCTTTGAGTCTGCTTTTTCAATAGTGCATTGGAGCTGATGGGTGGTGCCAGCAGGCTATGTCCAGTGATGTCATGAGTTTTGACATGCCCAGTCTCCAAGCTGCAGGAGGAGGTACACTACTCAGAGGTGGAGGACTAAACTGGATTCACTCAAGGAACTACAATTACCAGGTAAGTGTAGTTTCAATATATATTCAAGGTAAATTAAGGAGACCATTTTGCCCGCCTATATTCTGAAGGGTTGCTGTCTGCCTCAGTCTTCTCAGACTCATTCACCCATAAGAACATAAGACATGCCATACTGGGTCAGACCGAGGTCCATCAAGCCCAGTATCCTGTTTCAGAAGCATGCTGGCTTCATGGACTGAATCTTGTCCAATATCTGCTGGGGAGATATATAGGATAGCATTGTGGTGGTCCTTGCATATCTTTGCGAAGCATTTCAGACTTGATGCTCATGCAAGAGAGGGTGCTGCATTCAGCAGTCGGGATCTTAGAGCAGGGGTGGCTTCATCCTGCCCAATGTAAAAGGGTGCTTTGTTACATCTCATGAGTTCTGGACAGGTCTGGTAGACAAAAAAAGAAGGAGAAATTTTGTCTAACTTTCTTTCCTTGAATCCAACCAGACTAGTCCAGAGGCCATCCCTCTTTCTGTTACTTCTTTCTGTGATTCCTTTATAGTTCTTCTTGAATTTGCAGACTAATGAGGTACTATTAGAAACCCAGGTTCATTTCAGCAGTAGGATTAGATTTCTGGATTCCCTCCTCCTTAGCGTGGTTGGTTATAGAAAATTGTTTTTTCACCATTGCTTTACTACAGAAATACATGCAGCAGGTGGCTGCATGGTCCCTAATAGAGGCAGGAGTTCAAAGCTCTTAAATCTCTGCCTCCATTTGCTGACTGATGGGCACAACCCATGCCTTCTGGACTGGTCTGGTTGGGTTCAAGAAAAGTAAAATAGAACTAAAACAAAATCTCTCCTTTTTTTCATTTTTTTATATATGACAATATATGTAATTTCAGCTTAGATAAGAGCTAAAACTATTAGGCCTATTTACTAACCTGTGGTAAAATAGCGGGCCTGATATTGAAAAATGCTGAATGCCTAAATTTAGGCTCCTAAGTGTGGCTGAAAATGCTGAAAATTAATCCTAATTTAAGAGCTTAAAATGTATGGGCCCGATATTTAAAGGGATTAACGCAGTTAGCAGACCTGCTAACCATGTTAGTCCCCTTGGCCAGAATATTTGGCAGCACTGAATATCCTGGTTAGTTCCGTTGTATATCTGTGAGTGCTGCTGCTATTAGGGGGCATTCTGGGGTGGCACCTGGTGATAACCAGGTAGCAGCAATATTGAGCTTCTTCCTGGTTATTGCAACGTGGCGAACGTCAGGCACAGCAAAGGCTGTCCTAACTTTTGCTGCTGAAGCTAACTAGGCAGTGGCTGAATAGCATTGCTGTCCAGTTAGCTTCATGGCAATCCAGGCAACTTGGATATGGCCAAGGCATTGAATATCCAGGTCTAAAGTTCAGTGGCAGCAGCTAGCCGCTTTAGCTGCCATTGCTGAATATCGAGCCGTATGCTGTTAAATTTAGGACTGCTATTCATTTGCCTAGATTTATGAGCCTAATTGAGGTGCCTTGTGCTGAAAATCAGTGCTAAGCGCCTAACTTCTTTTCCATGCCCTAAAATTGCCCTCATTGCCATCCACTTGTTCTCCAGGAACAAGCAGAAAGTCAGTCCTCGCATATGAGTGACGTCGACACTGATGGAGCTCCGCGGAAGCATCTCCCCAACTTTCAAAGAAAGCCTTTGGGAGATGCCACCACGCATGCATGGTCCCCTTCCTGCCTAAGGGTGCCATCTTACTCAGTCTCCCTTTATCTGTGGAGCCCTACAGACATCAGTCTTCTTCCCCTGGAAAAAAGTTGATTTTCTTGTGCATTAAAGTACATTTCCTTCTCCAGTTAGCATCAGTCCCTGTCCCATCTCCGAGCCGCATTGCCTCGGCTTCAAGTCTTGGAACTGTTTTTAGACTTTTTTCTCCAGCGCGGTTTCATGGCTTTTCTAACCGTTGGCCACAATGAGGGTCTTCGATCTCGCAGGGGTCCTTTTTGCTGCAATGGGTTAAGAAAATGTGATCGGTGTGCAAAGAACATGTCCCTAACTGATATACACGACTGCTGCCTCCGGTGTCTAGGTGCTGACCATGACCCAGAGGTTTGCGCCCTGTGCAAAAATATATCCTCTAAGGCCATCCAAAGTCATTGGCAGAAGCAGGATGACATCTTCCACAGGTCAGATTCAGTCTCGGTGTCCCCGCGCTCTAAGGCCCCGCACAGATCCTCGGAGTTGCATAAAGACCCCGCGGTACCCGATCGGATCTGCGGACACTCTGACAAGGATTCTCCAGAGCAGGAGCACAAGAAGAAGAAATTCTCAAGGACCCCTCATCCTGGGAATTGGACACACACGGCAAGGTCCCACAGTCCCCTTGCAAGGTCCCACAGTCCCGGGAGGGTATTTGAGGAGTCTGAGCAGGAGCGGCCGGCAAAGATGCCCAGAACAGACACCAAAGCCTCTGGCGACTGATCATGGACCCCCGAGGCCTGTCCCGTCCCGTCAAAAACTACCTCTCCTCACTGATGCCGGACCTGATCACCCCGGTGTCCGCATCGAAGGCTGCAACTCCTGAGTGAGAAGCCAGGATGATAGTGTTGGAACGCAGTGTCATTGCCTTCCTTGCCTCGTAGCTTCACCAGCACTCATGCAGAGACCGCCGGGATCTCAATGTCGAGGACTCCTCGGGCTTCCACTATGATCCTCGTGAGCACAGGGCCTCAAGCTGATCCTTGGCGAGGGTCTCGATCCTGCTCCCGGTCCTCAGGAGTGAGATCCTCCCCGGCAAGCACTTATGGCTCCAGCCAAGCAACATCCATGGGTCACTGAAGACCTGATGTGAGCCCGATGCCTCAGGAGCCGTTAGGCCTCGAGTCCTAGATGGACTGCTCGGACTGGGAGTCCGAGGACGAGGCTTCCTCTGAGACGTGTAAACACTGCTATCACCCCTCTGATCTGTCTCCCCCGCATCAAAATGCTGGTCTCCTCTTCAGGACACCTCATTCCTCAAGTTTGTCATGAGGCTTAAGGAGGCCCTGACGGTCCCCATCATCATCGGGTGATGACTCCTTCGGATGTGGGAGACACCGGCGTTGGTGAAGATAATTAGCTGAGCCTGGACACCATTTACTGGGTCCAGCAGGGCCCCAACTTCCGGAAGGTGCAACTTCCTCATATATCTCTATGGTGGTGGCGTCGACCATGTGCTGGCAGAAAAAGCCCAAAGACGCACTCTTCCGTGCCCCTGGGCAGGGAGTCCCCATGCCCTTGACACCCTTGGATGCAAATCCTACCAGGGCTTGATGCTGGGTTGCCAAATACAGGCATATCAGCTGTATATTGACATGCATCTCTAAGACCTAGCAAAAGAACTCGCAGGTTTCTTGGTGGGTCTCAATGGCGATCATCTCCAGCGATTCCAAACCCTCACGAAGTGTGTCAGGGAGTGCTCAAAGTATATGTCTCAAGCCGCCTCCGATGGCTTCGTTGAACACGAGGGTGGCTTCCGCAGGCATCGGTGCCCGACACCAGGCCTTGCTCCAGGCATCGGACCTCAAGCAATGCATCCAGGAGAAACTCCTCAACGTCCCATGCCTTGGTGAAAATTTCTTCGGCGAACTGATGAGGATAAGGCGGTGGAGATCAAGACCGAGTTTGTCATCAGGACTTGGCTCTCCGGGAAGACCTCCACCCTACCCAAGAAAGAAACGCCGGAGAAAAGGCTTCCTTTCCACAAGAAAGGCCAGCCTTACCAAGGCTATCCCCAATACCAGGCCCCTCAGACCCCACAGCAAGGTCACCAGGGCAAAGGAGTGGGCCAGGTACACTACCCAGAGGTGTACATGGCCCACTCCTAAGCCCCAAACACCGGCTCCTGCCTAAACTGGGTCGGGGTTTTCACTCCCTGAGCATAACCTCTCCACCCTTGGGGGAGCAGCTGACAACAGGAGGGCATCTGATTCATTTTGCTCATCACTGGCCTGCCATCACCACTGACACCTGGCACTTCAAGTGATCAAAGAAGGCTGCCTCCTTCACCTGGACCAGACACTTCCTCCTATCTTCCTAGGAGAGCCCCCTTGGACTCCCCTGCACCAGGCCCTGCCACTGCAGGAACTCACAGGCCTTCTCAGGGACAGGGCCACGGAGCCAGTACCCCACCACCTAAGAGGGAAGGGGTTCTACTCCAGGTACATTCTGGTCCCAAAAACAGGAGGCCTATGGCCCATACTGGGCTTGCGAAACCTGAACAAGTTCCTGATGCAGGAGAAGTTCAAAATGCTCTCCTTTGGAACATTGCTGTCCTACCTCCAGCAGGGAGATTGGCTATGCTTCTTGGACCTAAAGGATGCTTATACCCACATCCTTATTCATCCCAGTCACAGGCAGTACTTCAGGTTCATGGTGAGAGGCAACCACTACCAGTACAGGGTACTACTCTTCGTCCTAGCTCCCGCACCAAGAGTCTTCACCAAAGGCAGTGGTGGCCGCCTACCTCCGTCTACAAGGGGCTTTCATCTTCCCATACCTGGATGACTGGCTCGTGAAAGGGGACACGGCCACTGAGGTGCAACAGGCCACAGCCTGCACCATCAAGGTTCTGCAGCATTTGGGGTTTGTGATAAACAACCCCCAAATCTTACTCTAACACAGGATCTGGAGTTCATAGGAGCTCGTCTAGACACTTTCCAGGCCAGGGCCTTCCTCCCCCTGGACAGGAAGATTGCCTCAGGGCCCTGGCCACCGAGGTGCAGCATCATCACGCAGTGTCGGTGCGGTCCATGCTCTGCCTACTGGGCCACTTCATGTCTTGGTCTCTTCCTGAACGATCGACACCAACTCTATAAAGATATGTCATTCATTGATAACTATATGAGAAATGGAGTATAACCAGATCCTTTCTCTATAACATCCGCACTAACTGTGAATACGAAGGTCTCAGACTCTTAAAGGCATTACTTTTCAGACTATTGTCAGATTAAGTATCTTGCCATGTAGCATCAACGACCTTCAATTCAATTCACCCCCACCGGAGCTAGTCCAATATATACACTGCTACCAGTAATGTACACTGCTACCAGTAATCAAGTATGGGCTTTGCAATCTTATTAAACTGTGTACTTAACTTCTGGACACTAGACTCCTGTAGAGATTAAATCAATCCCCCTGCCCCAGGTACTGTTCGTGCGTTTCACGATCTGTGTTTCATCAGGGGATCTTGCATATCTCTAAGTTTTGTGCTGCATTAAAACAAAATATAACAACAAACCCTTACTCCACTTTCTTAACTAATATACCAAAATTCATTTGTGAATATTAAAAACCTTTGTCTCTTACTGTCAATGCTGCCCGCGTTACATACTTGTAAAATCCCAAACCTTAGAAATCATGTCAAACTTTCAATTTCGTTAGGGTAATAAATGCTGCGCTGCCCATACTTGATTACTGGTAGCAGTGTACATATTGGACTAGTTCCGGTGGGGGTGAATTGAATTGAAGGTCGTTGATGCTACATGGCAAGATACTTAATCAAGACAATAGTCTGAAAAGTAATGCCTTTAAGAGTCTGAGACCTTCGTATTCACAGTTAGTGCGGTTGTTAAAGAGAAAGGATCTGGTTATACTCTATTTCTCATATAGTTATCAATGAACGACATATCTTTATAGAGTTACTGGGCCACATGGCATCCACAGTCCATGTGGTCACCAGTGCCCGCCTCCACATGCAGGCAGCTCAGTGATGCCTCCACTCACAGGGCCTCAGTGTCCCTTCCAGCCCCCAAATCCCCAGAGGGTCCTCCACACAGAAGCATCCCTACTGGGCCGGGGTGCCCACTGCGAGGAACTGTGCATGGAGGGCAACTAGTCCCTAGCAGAGAGTCAGCAGCAGATCAACCTGCTGGAGCTCAAGGCAATTTTTCTAGCAATCAAGGCCTTCCACCACCGCCTGTGGAACCAGTCGGTGCTAATTCAAACAGACAACCAGGTCGCAATGTTCTACCTGAACAAGCAGGAGGGTACAGGGTCTCAGTGTCTCTGCTGGGAGGCAGTAGCCCTCTGCTCATACGTGATTGGTCAGGGAATGCTCCTTAGGACAGTATACCATCTGGGCCAAGACAATGCCCTAGTGGACAGGCTGAACAGGGTCCTCCAGCCGCACGAATGGCATCTAGACCCAGGGTGGCGAAGCGGCTGTTCTGACTCTGGGGAACCCGAAGTCTGGACCTCTTTGCCAGCCAAGCCATGCTCAGCTGTCCCGCTTCTGCTGTCCTCAACTGCATCTGTCCTGGATAGCGGCGGATGCCTTCCTCATCTCGTGGTCGGAGGACCTTCTGTATGCCTTCCCTCCCACGCCATTAATCACCCGGACCCTCTTCAAGGTTCTGTGGGACAAGGCCTCCATGATCCTGGTGGCCCCATGGTAGTCCAGGCAGCCTTGGTTCCTCCTGTTGCTCTACCTCTTGATGGAATGCCAAGTCCCTCTTGGGAACGCCCCAGGGCAACTGACCCAGGAGGAGGGCTCGCTTCTTCACCCCAACCTGGGATCCCTGTCATTAACAGCATGGTTGCTGAATGGGTTGCCTTAGCTCCCTACAACCTCCTCAGGGAGGTGGAGGAAGTCGTCCTGGCCTCTCGTAAGAACTCCATGAAATGGGCTTACATCTTCAAGTAGCACAGATTCTCAGTATGGTGTGTGGAGCAACAGGTAGACCTGTTCTCTTGCCAGGTGCACACAATACTGCAGCACTTGCTCCACCTTTGGCAGACCGGACTCAAGTTCAACTCTGTCAGGGTTCACCTGAGCACGCTCTCAGCACACCATCATTCCTTAGAGGGGAGAACCTCTTTCTGCGCAGTCCCTCATTACCAAATCTATGCAGGGCTTGCTGCTCTCTAAGCCTCCCATCCACCCACCTGTTGGGATCTCAATGTGGTTCTGACGCAGCTCACCAAGCCGCCTTTCGAACCTCTGGCTATCTGCCATTTGTGTTATCCTGGAAGATTGTCTTCCTGGTGATGCTCACCTCTGCTTGCAGAGTCGGCGAGCTTCAGGCCTTGGTGGCTGAGCCACCTTATACCAGGTTCTACAAGAATTTTATTTATTTTATACACATTTATATACCGCATCTTCCAAAGTTCAGTTGCGGTTTACAATGAACAAATAATTAACAAATCAAGTTTGTTTTACAGTGAACGTCATATTATAACATAACATATTTACAAGGAACATCATAATATAAATAGAATATACAGTCTAAACAGTGAGAAATAATACAGAACAGAGTAAACTATATACAGTTTTATATATGTATATATATACATGGAAGTAAAAGGACATAAGTTGTGAAATCATCATGAGTGTGTGTTGTCAGTGTAGGTTAAGGGTTTTTTTGCTTGATGCAGATAGGTGCCTGTTTAACCTTTGTCTAAGGCAGGTGATGAGTTGTCTATGTTATAGTGTTTGGTGAACAGATAAGTTTTCAGTTTTTTACGGAGTTCCATGATCTCCGTTAGTGTTCGTAGTTCTTCTGGGAGTGAATTCCAAGTTGTTGGGGCTATGTGGGAAAAGGCTCTGTTATTTGTTGATTTATGGGCTCTTGTGTAATCTTTCGGGATCTTTAATCTGTTCATTTGTCCTTTTCTGTGTGTGGGCTTAGATGGTTCTTTGTTTATTAAGTTGCATAGCATAGTTGGGGCCATATCATATAAGGCCTTGAATGAGGTGGTTATTGTTTTATAGATTATTCTACTTTGAATTGGCAGCCAATGGAGAGAGGCTAGTATTGGTGATATGTGTTGGAATGAGTTGATTTTCAGTATAATTCTGGCCGCTGTGTTTTGCGCTAATTGCAATCGTTTGATGTTTTGTTTTGATATGCCTATTAGAATTAGATTGGCAAAGTCAAAATGTGGAGTTATGGTGGCCTGGATTATGTTGATAAAGTCTTGCGTAGATACTAACGGACGAAGTTGTTTGAGGGTTTTGAGTTTGAAATAGATTTTCTTTATGGTATTGCTAATGTGTGTATCCATTGTAAGGTGTGTGTCTAGTATAACGCCTAGATATCTTATTTCATTTTTTATTTTAATTTCTTGGTTTTGTAGTCTTATGTGTGTTGGGGGGATATAAGATTTGTTCTTAGTCACGATTAGAACTTCAGTTTTAGTGTGGTTTATGTGGAGGTTTTGTACTTTTAGCCAGGTTGTAATTTCATTATAGCAGTCTGATAGGATTTGTAGAGGTAGATTGGGTATCGTGAATGGGATATACATCATTATATCGTCTGTGTATAGATGATATTTTACTCCAAATTTTTTGAATATGTTGCAGACTGGTTTTATGTATATATTGAAAAGCAGTGCTGACAGCGCTGAACCTTGTGGTAAACCAATTTCTTGTTTATATGTGGTTGAATTTTGATTTCCTACTCTAACATTTTGCGTTCTATTATTTAGGTAGGATGAGAACCATTTATGTACTGTGGAGTTTAAGCCTATTTGTCTCAAGTTGTTGAGCATTATGGTGTGGTGTACGCTATCGAACGCAGCTGAAATATCAATGAAAAGTAGAATGAAGGCCTGGTTATGGTTGTCAATCCCTCTTAGGAGTGCATCTATTAAAACTGTGAGGAGTGTGTCCACTCCATGGCGGGGCCGAAAGCCATATTGTTGCTCATCTAGTGGGTAAGAGGAGTCTAGGAAGTCCTGTGTCTGTAGCTGAACCACTTTTTCAATTATTTTAGCCAAAAATGGTATGCTTGATATGGGTCTATATGATGTAGGCATAGTTTTATCAAGTTTGCTGTTCTTGAGGATTGGCCGTATTTGTGCGTGTTTGAGTGATGGTGGGAGATAACCTTGGGTTAGGGAGAGGTTCACTATTGAGAGAATGTATGGTAATAAAATTGGTAGTGTATTTTTTATCCATGTTACTGGACATGGATCTAAATATGATGTTGTGGTATTGAGACTGGTGATGATGTTTTTTAGTG
Organism: Ichthyophis bannanicus; assembly: GCA_033557465.1. NCBI lineage: Eukaryota > Metazoa > Chordata > Amphibia > Gymnophiona > Ichthyophiidae > Ichthyophis > Ichthyophis bannanicus. The sequence goes on from CM066037.1 coordinate 430,349,356, forward strand.
TCTCTTTAGTTATAGGATTAAACTCTAACCATTCATCTGATGGCTGGTGTGATAAGTTAATAATGTCAATAGACATTGACGGTAGTTTTGTTTTATTTTGATAATGGTGGGCTAAGGTTTGAACTGAGATATCAGTAATTTCGCTGTCAGAATTTTGTGGGTTGGTTAGGTTTCTGATAATGGTGAATAACTCTCTTGGCCTATTATACGATTTTGATAGTATTTTAGCATAATATTCTTTTTTTATGCTGTCCAGGGTTTCTTTGTATTTGGTGAGGTGGGTATTGTATATTTCTTTGTGTATTGTCAATTTAGATTTGCGCCAATTGTGTTCTAGTTTTCTGAGATTCCGTTTCATTTGTTTTAGTGTATTATTGAACCATGGTTTGGTTTTATTCTCTGGGTAAGTGATCTTTTTGTGTACGTAATTAATTTTGGCTGCATTGTTGATGGTATCATTCCAATTCATGATAGTGTCATCTAAATTCGTTGCAGGTGATAAGAGGTGGGGGATTGTTAAGTCAATAAATTCTTCATTGTTGAACTTCCTAAATCTTGTGGTTGGGACATTTCTAGAGTGTTTGTTAGTGCCAGTGACTGGATATGTAAGAATTAATTTGATGATGTAGTGATCAGACCAGGGTATCTGTGTACATTCAACTGTATTTGGATTGATTAGTTTGGAGAGTGTATTAGGGATAAGGACAAGATCGAGAGTTCCACCTTTTTTTGTGTGTAGATTTGTTTATTATCTGATGATATTCCATGTCTGTTATGGTATCAAGGAATAGTTTAGAGTCTTTTGTTGGTAGTGAGGGGAGATTGAAATCTCCTAGCATGATTATAGGGTGTTGTTCAGTAGAAGAGCTAAGTAGTTCAATAAAGGCGTCAAGGCAGTCTGGCTTTTGGTCCGGGGGTCTATATACTAAGCAAAGTTTCATGGGACCAATTTTTATTAATAATGTATCTATGTTGTTGGAGATGTTTGATTGTATTGCTTTGGCACTTAGTACCTTTTTCGTCATCATTAGTACGCCTCCGCCTTTCTTATTGGTTCTATGTTTATAGAAAGTGTCATATTCTTCATTATTAAGTTGATTTATGTAGACTGTGTCGGTATCAGAGAGCCAGGTTTCAGTAACACATAATATGTCTGGATTTAGGTCAGTTATTAAGTCATTAAATATGGGCAGCTTATTTTTCATCGAGCGTGCATTGATAAGGATGCATGAAAGGGATGTAGTGTTATTTGTGCATGTTCTCTTGGTTATTTGATGTAGGTTTGTTTGTTTTATGTGGATTAGTCTCTGGATATTTGGTCTAGGATGGTTGTTTGTATAAATGTGTCCAATATTGTAGTTGTTTCGGGTGTGTGTGTGAATTATGGGAATTGTTTTAAGATTTATGCTGTTTAGGCTTAGAGTTAGGTCAATGGTTAGTATTGCTAAGGTAATACCGATATAAAATAGTTTCATTAGCGTAATGTTTGTACGTGTCAATTTTTTTTTTTTTTTTTTTTAGATGAGCTGCTGTTAGTGGGGCTAAGCTGTTGTGTACCAGGGTAGTAATATGAGGGAATAAGAATATAACTAGGAGGGTGTGTTATGCAGAAGTTGAAATGGTAGCTACTAGAAGCAGTATTAATCTTAATCAATGAAAGCTACTGGCCACAGTATATAAATGTGAACAAGTTACTTACAACAGTACTAATTGATGATAATATACTACTGGCAACAGTAATAAGTGTATAGAGTTACTTACTAGCTGACTACTGACAACTGATCTGAATAATGAAATACTACTGGCAACAGTAATGTATAATGAAATACTACTGGCAACAGTAATGTAGAGAGAACTTGTGCGGTATTAGATTTTGGAGTCAGTATCAATTGTTACAACAAATTAAATCGACATTAAGTAGCTTATGTATACTATTTTGGTAACAATGTAAATCAATTAGGCTGCTCAGGTAAAATAATATCAGGCAGTATTGGATTTATATTCAGAACAATGTCCAAAATGCAATTTGTGTTAGCAGTGGTATGGTATTGCTGTGATATATCTTACTGACAACATTAATTGGTGCCAACTGGTTATACACTATGTGTGTGGATAAGCTACTGACAACAGTATTAAATGTGCTGATATGTGCAATACTAACAATAGTAATGCAGTTCTGTGATATTTCTTATGTACAACAGCAGTTACACTATGCCAGGTAAATTGTAAATTCTCTTAAAGATACCTGTACTTACTAATTTATAGAGGGTTTGGATTTGGTAGATGAGTACATTAGATTAGTGTCGCAGAATTAAACAGCATTAATTAAGCAGACCTGAAGGAAGATTAATCAGGGTGAAGAGTAATATGTAGCTTGTGCTAATATAGTCAGTTAAGTTCAATTAAATATGATATGGTTATTGGTGAATACTTATCATCAGATATACTTGCTGTGGTTTGTTGGACTGCCTATTCGGTGCGGTACGCGATCTCAACCCTGCGGGAGCTCAGCGGTACCGATGGACGATGTTAGTCTGCACTTTGATTTCTTCCTTGTTTTCGTGGGCGTTCAACGTTCTTTCAGAGCCTCTGCCTAAGGGCCGTGCCAAAGGGCCCTCTTGCGCGGCCCTCAGGCGCGGGCCCACAAGGCGCGGGCACGCCTGCTGGCGGCTCCTTTTTAGCTGGCGAAGTCAGCCCCGATTGGGCAGAGCACGTTGTGATGCTGTCCTCGGTGGCTCGATCCCACCCAGGGAGAGCTAGCAGCGTGTGGCTGGAGTGCTGCACTAAAAGGGCTCGCGGCCTGCTGGCGGCTCCTTTTTAGCTGGCGAAGTCAGCCCCGATTGGGCAGAGCACGTTGTGATGCTGTCCTCGGTGGCTCGATCCCACCCAGGGAGAGCTAGCAGTGTGTGGCTGGAGTGCTGCACTAAAAGGGCTCGCGGCCTGCTGGCGGCTCCTTTTTAGCTGGCGAAGTCAGCCCCGATTGGGCAGAGCACGTTGTGATGCTGTCCTCGGTGGCTCGATCCCACCCAGGGAGAGCTAGCAGCGTGTGGCTGGAGTGCTGCACTAAAAGGGCTCGCGGCCTGCTGGCGGCTCCTTTTTAGCTGGCGAAGTCAGCCCCGATTGGGCAGAGCACGTTGTGATGCTGTCCTCGGTGGCTCGATCCCACCCAGGGAGAGCTAGCAGCGTGTGGCTGGAGTGCTGCACTAAAAGGGCTCGCGGCCTGCTGGCGGCTCCTTTTTAGCTGGCGAAGTCAGCCCCGATTGGGCAGAGCACGTTGTGATGCTGTCCTCGGTGGCTCGATCCCACCCAGGGAGAGCTAGCAGCGTGTGGCTGGAGTGCTGCACTAAAAGGGCTCGCGGCCTGCTGGCGGCTCCTTTTTAGCTGGCGAAGTCAGCCCCGATTGGGCAGAGCACGTTGTGATGCTGTCCTCGGTGGCTCGATCCCACCCAGGGAGAGCTAGCAGCGTGTGGCTGGAGTGCTGCACTAAAAGGGCTCGCGGCCTGCTGGCGGCTCCTTTTTAGCTGGCGAAGTCAGCCCCGATTGGGCAGAGCACGTTGTGATGCTGTCCTCGGTGGCTCGATCCCACCCAGGGAGAGCTAGCAGCGTGTGGCTGAAGTGCTGCACTAAAAGGGCTCGCAGCCTGCTGGCGGCTCCTTTTTAGCTGGCGAAGTCAGCCCCGATTGGGCAGAGCACGTTGTGATGCTGTCCTCGGTGGCTCGATCCCACCCAGGGAGAGCTAGCAGCGTGTGGCTGGAGTGCTGCACTAAAAGGGCTCGCGGCCTGCTGGCGGCTCCTTTTTAGCTGGCGAAGTCAGCCCCGATTGGGCAGAGCACGTTGTGATGCTGTCCTCGGTGGCTCGATCCCACCCAGGGAGAGCTAGCAGCGTGTGGCTGGAGTGCTTCACACCCACCCTAAATTCCTTCCAAAGGTGGTATCCGCCGTCCACCTTAACCAGTAGGTGGTGTTCCCCACCTTTTTTCCATGGCCCCATGCCGATAAGGCAGTGGTCGTTCTCCATACTCTGGACTGTAAGAGGGCCCTGTCCTACCTGCAATGTACTCAGGGCCACCGCAAAGCCTCGCAGCTTTTTGTTTCATACGATCCCAGTCGACTGGGGGAGGCTGTTACCTGGATGGTGGACTGTATTGCCTTCCCCCCTCCCCCAATCAGGCTGGGCTCTCATTGGAGCATCGGGTCACGGCGCACAACATCAGGACTATGGCGACCTCTGTTACAAGCCTACACTCTGCCCTATGGCAGACATCGGCCGGGACGCCAACTGGTCCTCAGTTCACACCTTTGCAGCTCACTACTGCCTGGAAAGGGAGTCTCGACGGGACAGAGTCTTCGGTTAGGCCATACTCTGTAATCTGTTTGGGATTTAGGCAACTCCTGCTCTCCAACCCTTCTTGTTCAGGCTACCAGAGCGATGGTTCTCCCTGGACACTGGGGTCCTCAGAGTCTTTCTTCAGATTCACTTGCAGCTGCTCATGGCTGGGCCGTGTTTTTCTACAGGATCTCAGTAGCCTGTAGCTAGGGAGTCCCATATGTGAGGACTTACTCCCTGCTTATTCTTGGAGAAAGCGTAGTTACTCACCTGTAACAGGTATTCTTCAGGGACAGCAGGAATCAGTCCTCACAACCCTCCCTTGGAATTGCTGTATAGTTTTTGCCATATTCTTTTGTTGGCTCTATGTCATCTGACTGAGTAAGATAGCACCCCTAGGCAGGAAGGAGACCACGGATGTATGGTGGCATCTCCCAAAGGCTTTCTTTGAAAGCTGGGGAGATGCTTCCACAGAGCTCCATCAGTGTCGACGTCACCCATATGTGAGGACTGATTCCTGCTGCCCCTGGAGAACACCTGTTACAGGTGAGTAACTATGCTTTATACGCCTAAATTTAGGATATAGTGAAATTAAGAAAATATTTAGGCACTTAGCCCTGGTAAATTTTCAAAGAAGCCAATTTAGGAGCATTGGGGGCAATATTCAGCAACGGCGGCTAGTACTTGTAAAGCGCCTAGTCGTCACCCCAGAATATTAACCCTGGATATTCAGTGCCAGGGCCATAATCCAGTCACTGGCATTGACTATCCGGGTTGCCACAGAAGCCAGAAGCTAATCAGGCAGCCCTTGCAACGCCCTACTTTACCTGCATGTTGCTAACTGGGCAGCAACTCAATATTGCCATTGTCCATTTAGTGACAGATGCCACCTCCACTCCACCCCCGGAATCTGAGCCTCGGAGAAGGCCTCCACCCCGGAGGATACCCGGTTCTCGGATTTCGTCAGGGACATGGCCAAGGCTTTGGCATTCCCGGCAGATGCCGAGGAGGAGCCTCGAGCCGAGGAGCTCGATGCCCTCCAGTACGACTTTCCTCTGAAGGAAGCCTTTACTGTTCCGGTTCTTCCGATGCTGGAATGGCTGCTCTTCCATATGTGGGAAGCACCAGCCTTGGCGCCGGTTCTGAGCAAGTGGGTCAATTCCATTTATCGAGTCCGTAAGAGCCCGGTGTTCCAAAAGGCGCAGCTACCGCACAACTCCATGGTTGTGGAATCGGCCATGCACAGACTGAAAAGTCGTAAGATGCACTCCTCGGTGCCTCCTGACCGGGAGGCCCGGAACCTGGATGCCTTTGGTAGAAAGTGCTTCCAGGGCTCTATGCTCTCTTGCTGTGTCCAGACTTACCAGCTGTACATGAGCATGTACTTGCGGGACCTGGCAAAAGAAATTGCCGGGTTCTTGGCTGGCCTCTCCAAGGAACCCTTACAGAGGTTCAAAGCCTTATCTTCAGGGATCTGGGAGTGCTCGAAGTTTATATCTCGAGCAGCCTATGACGGCTTCGGGGCTTTGGCCCGGGTAGCCGCGGCCGGCATCAGTGCACGCCGTCAGGCCTGGCTATAGTTGTCAGACCTGGAGTCATGGGTACAGGACAAGTTGCTTGATGTCCCCTGCCGAGGTGACAACCTATTCGGCAAACCCATGACTGAGAAGGCTGCGGAAATCGAGACTGAGACTCTCACCAGGATAAGACTGTCCAGAAAGACTTCTGCCCCTTCTCATAAAAAGAAGGGCTCGGGAAAGAAGCCCTTTTTCCCGAGGAAGGGTGCTGCCTACAAAACCTACCCTCAGTATCAGGCCTCTCCAGCTCCCCAACAGGGCCAGCAGGCCAAGGGGCAGGGACATGGGCCCCGTAGGCAGAAGACCCCCAAGCCGCCTGCTCCGGCTCCTGAACAGCAGGGAGCGGGGTTTTGACTCCCACAGCATAGCCTCTCCTCCGCTGGTGGCTCCACTCAGCACTGGGGGTCGGCTGACCCTGTACGCCTACAGGTGGCCAGCCATCACAGGGGATACCTGGGTACTGAGCATAGTCCAGAAGAGCTATATGCTCCATTTCCACCAACTACCCCCATTCTACTATCCAGGGGAGCCTCCAAGACTCCCTCTGCACAGGAACCTCCTCCTTCAGGAGTTGGCAAGTCTTTTAAAGGAACAGACGGTGGAACTGGTGCCATACCACCTGGAAGGGCAAGGCTTCTACTCCAGGTACTTCCTAGTACCAAAGAGAACAGGAGGCCTCAGACCTATCTTAGACTTGCGAAATCTGAACAAGTTTCTGGAGAGGGAAAAGTTCAAGATGCTAACCCTTGGGATACTGCTGCCCTACCTCCAGCAGGGAGACTGGCTATGCTCCTTAGACCTAAAGGATGCTTATACTCACATCCTCATCCATCCAGACCACAGGCAATATCTCAGATTTGTGGTGGGAGGAAACCATTTTCAGTACAGGGTACTTCCCTTTGGCCTGCCCTCTGCCCCCAGGGTTTTCACCAAATGCCTGGCGGTGGTGGTGGCTTTTCTCAGAAATCAGGGGATTTTTGTCTTCCCATACCTGGACGACTGGCTAATCAGGGGCTAATTATTCCAGGAGGCCCGACAAGCCACTCTTTGCACTGTTTCTCTTCTCCAACATTTGAGCTTTGTCATAAACTACGCAAAGTCCACTTAGCTCCCCTCTCAGAACCTAGAGTTTAAAGGGGCAAGACTGGACACCCTTCAGGCAAGGGCTTACTTGCCCGAGGACAGGGCCCACAGATTGATGGAGCTGGCAAACCAGTTCCAAAGCAATTCTCAGGTATCCGCCAGGCACTATCTGAGGCTTCTGGGCCACATGGCATCCACTGTACATGTGACCCCGAATGCCCGTCTGTACATGCGGACGGCTCAATGGTGCCTCAGAGAGCAATTAACACAAGCCATCGGCGACCTCCGAGACAGAGTAAAGCTGTCCAGACGACTTCTGAACTCTTTACAGTGGTGGCTACAGCTGCCAAACCTTCTCAGGGGTGTACCTTTTCAGCCTCCAGCACACACAAGGGTACTGACGACAGATGCTTCCTTAAGAGGCTGGGGTGCACATTGCCAGGGCTCATGCACTCAAGGCCTGTGGTCCCCTCAGGAGGCCACACAGCATATCAACCTTTTAGAGCTGCGAGCAATCCGCTTAGCTCTGCAAACCTTCTGCCATGCTCTCTCTCACCAGTCTGTCATAGTTCAGACAGACAATCAGGTGGCAATGTTCTACGTGAACAAACAAGGGGGCACAGGGTCCCGGCTCCTATGTCAGGAGGCACTGGCCCTTTGCTCCTCTGCAGTCAAACAAGGCATCTTTCTCAAAGCAGTTTATCTACCTGGGCAGGAAAACTTCCTAGCAGACAAGTTAAGCCGGATTCTCCAGCCCCACGAATGGCAGTTGAATCCATTGATGATCCAGCAGATCTTCCTCCGTTGGGGACTTCCATCCATCGATCTCTTTGCAAGTCCACTAAACCGTCAGCTGCCCAGGTTTTGCTCCAGACAGCCGCATCCCCTGAGGATGGCAGCAGATGCTTTTCTAATCACTTGGTCTACGGGCCTCCTGTATGCGTTTCCTCCCACGCCCCTGGTGGCCCGAACTCTGTTCAAGATCCTCCGGGACAAGGCCTCGGTGATTCTGGTAGCCCCCAGATGGCCGAGGCAGCCGTGGTTTCCACTTCTTCTGCAGTTGGCGGTGGAAGTTCTGTTCCCTCTGGGGCTGCAACACGATCTCCTGTCTCAAGAGCAGGGTTCCCTTCTGCACCCCAATCTCAGATCCCTCAATCTGATGGCCTGGCTGCTGAAAGGATAGTACTAGCTCCCTTACTTCTACCTAAGAAGGTTGAGGAGGTGGTCTTGGCCTCTAGGAGGCAATCCACCAGAAAGTCCTATGCCCTCAAGTGGCGTAGGTTTTCGGTATGGTGTGCTCAGCGCAATGAAGATCCTTTCTCTTGCCTTGTGCCAGTAGTACTGCAATATCTACTTCACCTTTCAGACCTAGGCCTTAAGTCTAACTCTGTTCGGGTCCATCTTAGTGCTTTGTCAGTGCACCACTCGCCGGTGGAAGGACAGTCTCTGTCGGTTCACCCCTTGCTGTCCAGATTTCTCAGAGGTCTGCTTCTACTCAAGCCTCCGGTTCGTCCACCGGCGACTGAGTGGGATTTGAACGTGGTCTTGCAGCAACTTACTCGCCCACCATTTGAGCCGATGGCTACTTGCCATTTGCGCTTCCTCTCTTGGAAAGCGCTCTTTTTGGTGGCTCTTACCTCAGCCAGATGTGTGAGTGAACTACAAGCTCTGGTTTCTGATAGACAGTACACACGGTTCTATAGGAAAAGGGTGGTCCTACGGACTCATCTCAAGTTCCTCCCGAAAGTAGTCTCCTCTTTCCACCTCAATCAGGAGGTGGTTCTTCCGACCTTTTTTCCCAGGCCGCATGCCAGCCGGGCTGAAACAGTCTTGCATACCCTGGACTGTAAAAGGGCGTAGCATAGAACATACGCAGGAGCATCGAAGGGCTACTCAGCTCTTTGTCTCGTTTGACCCTAATAGGTTGGGGTTACCTGTCTCCAAGTGTACGTTGTCCACTTGGGTGGCAGATTGCATCGCCTGGGCGTACAGAGCAGCCGACCTCCCCTTGGAGGGTTGGGTCATGGCCTACCATGTCAGGGCGAAAGCCACGTCAGTAGCTCATCTCCGCTCTCTTCCGTGGGCAGACATCTGCTGGGCCGCAACTTGGTCTTCAAGACAGACTTTTACAGCCCATTACTGCCTGGGGAGAGAGTCCCGGCAGGACAGTGTTTTCGGCCAGGCGGTACTCCGTAATCTCTTTGAGGTTTAAGCAACTCCTACCCTCCGGCCCTTGTGTTGGACTACCGTATGGGATGCGTTCACAGAGAAATTTCTTATCACGGATGCTGAGGCTCTTGAGAGGGAGCTAATTTTTCAGTTCTCGGTTCACGGTAGCCTAGAGGTGGGGAGTCCCATATGTGAGGACTGACTTCCTGCTTGGTCCTGGAGAAAGCATAGTTACTCACCTATAAAAGATGTTCTCCAGGAGCAGCAGGAATCAGTCCTCACGACCCTCCCTCCTCCCCTTGGAGTTGCAGTCATATACTTCATTTTGGGGTTTTTTTGCTGTCTCTTAGCTATGTCATCTGACTGAGCAAGATGGCACCCTTGGGCGAGAAGGGGACCGCGCATGCACGCTGCATTCCGAAAGGCTTTCTTTGAAAGCTGGGGAAATGCTCCGCACGAGGGCTCCGTTGTCACCGACGTCACCCATATGTGAGGACTAATTCCTGCTGCTCCTGGAGAACACCTGTTACAGGTGAGTAACTATGTATGTAGGGCCAATACAAAGGTATTGAGCACTTTAGGGGAACCTTCTGCCTTACATTTGCCTGAGATTTTGATAATTAAACTCACCACCAGTCCCACAACAATCCCATAAAGATGCATAATTGGATATACTTTTAAATATTAAACTTTACTTTGTACATATATATAAGCAGGAAAAAAAGTGCGCACTGATGGTTCTTTGAGTTTGTGTGACTGTTAGGATTTATTGTTTTGCTTTGACTGCTGCTACATTTTGCCACCCTTCAGAAGCTGCTCTCTGAGGCGACTGCCTAGTATTGCTTAATATTTGAGCCAGTCCTACTTCTATGGCTGCATGAGTGCTGTCCTTCACCTGAGCCCTGCCTGAACTGAGGGAGTTTATTTATTTTATTTAACAGGTTTTATATACCGCTTTATCCTTTAATCACAGTTATACATGTTCTAATTTATTATAAATTAAATTCTCCAGGACCAAGCAGGAAGTCAGTCCTCACATATGGGGTGACATCGACGTCGATGGAGCCCTTGCGGAGCATTTCCCCAGCTTTCCATGAAAGCCTTTGGGAATGCAGGCACGCATGCGCGGTTCCCTTCCCGCCTAAAGGTGCCATCTTACCTCAGTCTCTCGTTTTCTGTGAAGCCCACCGGACATGAGTCCTAGTCATCCCAGAAAATTGTTAGATTTTTTGCTATTTTTTCTTCCCGGTTCGACGCCGGTTCCCCTCCCGCCGGGTTCGGTACACCGGTATCGAGCCCGATCCTCTTTTTCGGTTTTTCCCCTTCGTGGCTGGCGTTCGCGCCCTTTTTTCTCTTTTTCCCTGGAAGGCCGGTCCTTTGACCTCGCGGGGACTCTTTTTTTCCCCGATGGCTTCCAGCGGTTTTAAGAAGTGTGATGGGTGTAAGAAGTTGATGTCTCTCACCGACACACACGACTGCTGCCTCCGGTGCCTCGGTCCTGATCACGACCCTAAGACGTGTGGACCATGTGGGAAAATGTCTTCCAAGGCACTGCGTAGTCAACAGCATCAAAAGGAAAGGCTCTTTTCTGACTCGGCCTCCGGCCAGGCCCGGACCTCGTCTGAGGCCTCGACATCTCGGGAATCGGATCCTGAGCACCGTCGTGGCTCCTCGGACAGGGGGTCCCCCGACCGGGAACGAAAGAGGAAGAAGCGGCTCACGAGGGCGTCGTCGGAAGAGGTCCCTGGCTCCTCGAGAGCTAGGTCTCAGACCCCCGACCGCCACCCCGGGCCCGTGGAACAGGAGAAGCCTTCCAAAGTCCCTCAATTGGAGCCGGAGTCTGCTGGACACGTAAGCCCTGTAGTCCTCGTGGACTCTCCTCCCAGGGAGCCGACGTCGGGCCCGGCGCCACCGGGGCCCAAGTCGGGAGCTGCTGAGTCTCCTGAGCTGGGTCTCGGGTTGACAGCCTTGGAGAGCAGACTGTCTGCCTTCATGGAACAGCAGCGGGCACTGATGGCCAGCCTGTCTGGTGCATCTGCCCCGACCACCGAGACATCGACATCGAAGTTAACCCCGGAGACCGAGCCGATACTCGAATCCATGAAGACTCGAGGTCGACCTCAGTCGCGGTCTCCATCGACCTCCCGTTCGGGACCGAGGGTGTTGACGCCGGTGCCTTCGGCGTCGGGGCAGGTGCTCGCAGGCCCTGCGAGGTCGGACCCGAATCCTCATCGGACGAGTCCGCATGGGAGACGGAGGACGAGTAGTCCCCCAACACCTTCAAGACTCGGTGCATCCCGTCGGACACACCGCAGTCTGAACACTGGAGTAGATCCCCTCCGGAGGATACCCAGTTCTCGGAGTTCGTCCGGGATATGGCCACCGCGTTGGCTATCCCTGCGGACCCCGAGGAGGAGCCTCGAGCCGAGGAGCTCGAGGCCCTGCAGTATGACTCTCCTCCGAAGGAGGCCTTTACTGTACCGGTTCCTCCGATGCTGGAGCGGCTCCTCTTCCGAATGTGGGAGGCACCGGCACCGGCCTCGGCGCCGGTTTTAAGCAAGCGGGTCAATTCGATCTATCGACTCCGGAAGAGTCCTGGCTTTCAGAAGGCGCAGCTACCACACCATTCCATGGTGGTGGAATCGGCCATGCATCGCCTGAAAAGTCAGAAGATGCACTCCGCGGTGCCCCCTGGCAGGGAGGCCAGAAACCTTGATGGTTTTGGTAGAAAGTGCTTCCAGGGCTCGATGCTTGCTTGCCGTGTCCAGTCTTACCAGCTGTACATGGGCATGAACTTGCGGGACCTAGCCAAGGAGCTGGCCGGGTTCTCTGCTGGTCTCTCCGGGGAACCCTTGCAGAGGTTCAAGTCCTTGCCCTCGGGGATCCGGGAATGCTCAAAATTTATGTTCCGCGCTGCCTACAATGGCTTCGAGGCTTCGGCCTGTGTTGCGGCAGCCGGCATCGCGGCTCGACGCCAGGCATGGCTGCAGTCATCGGACCTCGAGCCATGGGTTCAGGACAAGTTGGTCGATGTCCCTTGCCGAGGTGAGAACCTGTTTGGCAAGCCCATGACCGAGAAGGCCGCACAGCTCGAGACCGAACACCTCACAAGGACAAGGCTGTCTAGAAAATCCTCTGCCCCTTCTCACATGAAGAAGGGCCCGGGTAAAAAGCCCTTTTACCCGAGGAAGGGCACTGCCTACAAACAGTACCCACAATATCAGGCTGCCCAAACTGCCCCTCAGGGTCAGCAAGCCAAGGGACAGGGTAATGGGCCCCGTAGGCAGAGGACCCCCAAGCCTCTGGCCCCTGCTCCCACTCAGCAGGGTGGGGGGTTTTGACTCCTTAGGCATCGCCTCTCCGTCCCTGCTCTCCCAACCCTCTATTTGCCCACCAGTGGCCACTCATCACTGGAGACAGTTGGGTGTTAAGCATAGTCCACAGGGGCTATGCACTACACTTCCAACAACTGCCTCCTCCATACTTTCCAGGGGAGCCTCCAAGGCCTCCCCAGCACACAGATCTTCTCCTTCAGGAGCTACAAGGTCTGTTGGTGTACAGGGCAGTGGAGCCTGTGCCTCCCCACTTACACAGTCAAGAGTTCTACTCCAGGTATTTCCTGGTACCCAAAAGAACCGGTGGTCTTCGACCTATTCTGGACCTCCGAAACCTCAACAAGTTCCTGGAAAAGGAAAAGTTCAATATGCTTATTCTTGGAACACTTCTGCCCTACCTCCAGCAGGGAGATTGGCTATGCTCCTTGGATCTAAAGGATGCGTACACTCACATCCTCATTCATCCAGACCACAGAAAGTACCTCAGGTTCACTGTGGGAGTAAACCATTATCAGTACAGAGTACTGCCTTTTGGCCTCACCTCCGCTCCCAAGGTCTTTACCAAATGCCTGGCAGTGGTGGCGGCCTACCTGAGAAATCAGGGAATCTTTGTCTTCCCCTACCTGGACGACTGGCTCATCAGGGGTCAGACATGCCAGGAGGCCAGACAAGCCACCCTCAGGACTATTGCTCTTCTTCAAAGCCTGGGGTTTGTCATAAACTTCGCAAAGTCCACTTTGCTCCCCTCCCAGAACTTGCAGTTCATAGGGGCAAGGTTGGACTCTCTGCTGGCAAAGGCATTCTTGCCAGAAGACAGAGCCCAAAGACTGATATGCTTGGCAAGCCAGTTTCTCAGCAGGTCTCTGGTCTCCGCCAGACTCTGCCTGAGGCTTCTTGGCCACATAGCTTCAACAGTACATATGACCCCCAATGCCAGGCTCCATATGAGGCCTGCACAGTGGTGCCTTCGGACTTAGTGGTCACAGGCCACAGGCAGCCTCAGAGACAGGATAAGGGTGTCCAGACAATTTCTGAACTCCCTCACCTGGTGGCTGCACCCATCCAATCTGCTGCGACGGGTGCCTTTTCAGACTCCTGGATTCACAGTGGTGTTGACCACGGACGCCTCCCTGCAGGGCTGGGGAGCTCATTGTCTGGGCAAGTGCACCCAGGGCCTGTGGTCTCCCTGGGAAGCCGCACAGCAGATCAATCTCTTGGAACTCAGGGCTATTCGGTTAGCCCTCAAAACTTTCTTTCCCACCCTGGCTCATCAGTCTGTTCTGGTTCAAACAGACAATCAGGTAGCCATGTTCTATGTGAACAAGCAGGGCGGAACTGGGTCCAGGCTCCTTTGTCAGGAGGCACAGGACCTTTGCTTGTTTGTTCTCAGACACAACATGCTCCTCAGGGCAGTGTATCTCCCTGGCCAGGAGAACTACCTGACAGACAGGTTGAGCAGGATTCTGCAGCCCCACGAGTGGCAGCTCCATCCTTTGGTGGTTCAGAAGATTTTCCTGAAATGGGGACTGCCATCCATAGATCTGTTTGCCAGTCTTCTGAACAAACAGCTGCCAAAGTTCTGCTATTGAGCATGCGCTGGCGTTTTTGATCAGCTGGAAGACAGTTTCACATTGCAGTTACATGGAGCGTTGAGACAGGGCGAAAAATTTGGTGTTGGCCCGAAACGCAGTGCTGTGTACCTGGTTTATAACTGCAAATTGTTTTGAAGGAGCACCTTGATGAAGCCCGATATATCATTGAAGTGGATTGTGCAGAAGAGTGTTACGGGACGTTTCAGATAAGTTTAAAACAACGTTACTTACCTGTAACAGGGTTCTCCGTGGACAGCAGGATAAGTCAGCCACACCTGGTGACGTCATCCGACGGCGCCATGACAGAAGTGCTCTCTAGCTCAGAAGCTTCTGAGCATGTGTGAGGTGTCCCCACCTCCCCGGCCCGCCCCTAGCCAGCCAGTGAGTGACTAGCTGTGCCCTCGCGGCTAGGTGCGGGACACGCAGGCCACCCTCATGCAGGGGAGGTGGGAGGGATCGTGTGGCTGACTTATCCTGCTGTCCACGGAGAACCCTGTTACAGGTAAGTAACGTTGTTTTCTCCTAGGACAAGCAGAATGCGTCAGCCACACCTGGTGTCTCCCAAGCTAGGATTCCACGCTGTGGAGAATGAGGGAGGCATGCGGTAGAAGAGCAATAGTGTTTATTAAGAACACAACAAGCATACAAAACAAGGTGCAAGCTCCTAGGCAATGTGCCTGGAGACAGGGTATATCAACTGTGCAAACTTGCGAGGTAGAATATTAGGTGTGCAATCAACATTAACAGTGCAATTCGGCAACACAGTGCAACAACAGTGCAAGAACAACAGTGCAAAAACAAGCATGTGCAATACAGCCAGAGCCTGTCGGCGACTGGTAAAATAGCAGCAAGAGTCTGATACTTAGTCCCCAGCTCAGTATTAGGCTGTTTCCTTTGGGTCCCCATTCAAGGGTGTCGTCGCCGCGGATAGGACCGCTCGACCAAAGGAGCTGTCGGTATCGGCGTGGACATCAAGGCAGTAGTGTTTTTGAAATGTCAGCTGAGAGGACCAGGTGGCGGCTTTGCAGATCTCGCTCACCGGAATCTCCTGTGCGCAGGCCAGAGAAGCGGCTATGGCGCGAAGCTGGTGTGCCGTCGCCCTGTTCGTAGGGAGTGCGCCCGCCTTCTGTAGGCAGTAAGTGACGCAGTCCAAAATCCAGTGGGAGAGCGTGCGTTTGGTGACGGGCCTCCCTGGTTTGTTCGGGTCAAAGGAGACAAAGAGCTGGATCCCCAGCCGGATAGCGGAAGTTCTGTCAATGTAGATGCGCAGGGCACGCACGCAATCTAGAGAGTGGAGACGTTGCTCCTCCGGGGACGAGTGCGGAGCCGGAAAGGATGGCAGCTCCACCGACTGGTTGATGTGAAAGGCGGAGGAGACTTTTGGCACAAACTTGGGGTGGGTCCGGAGGGACGCCCGGTTGTGGTGGAGTTTCGTGTATGGCGGGTGCGCCACTAGGGCCTGCAATTCACTAATCCTGCGAGCTGAGGTAATGGCGACCAGAAACAGAGTTTTCCATGACAGATATTTTCCAGCAGCTGTGGAGAGCGGCTCAAACGGCTCCTGCATGAGCTGTTGCAGGACGACGTTGAGGTCCCACGAGGGTACCGGATTCTGTACCGGTGGTTGCAAATTCCTGAGTCCTCTCATGAAGCGCAGAACAATGGGAAGAGTGGCTATGGAGACCGGGGATGGGTCCCCTGAGCGTTCGTGCAGAGAGGCAATGGCCGCAAGGTGCACCTTGATGGATTGCGGCTTCAAGCCTGAGCTGAAGAGGTAGGCGAGGTATTGTAGGATAGTGGGTACCGGGCAAGAGGCTGGCCGGACTCCGTGGTCATTGTACCAAATACTGAAACGCTTCCATTTGAGGCCATATGCCTTTCTGGTTGACGGTCTCCGTGAAGCCAGGACAATATGCTGTTCCTCAGAAGATAGGTGTGAGTCGTTGAAGGTTATCCTTTCAGCCTCCAGGCTGTCAAGGCTAGCGTCTGGAGGTTGGGATGCCAGGTAGTGCCGCCGTTCTGGGTTAGCAGGTCTGGTCTCGGTGGCAGCTGAACTGGGGGTTCTTGAGCGAGTTGCAAAAGCAGGGAGAACCACATTTGTCGTGGCCAGTAGGGAGCGATCAGAATCACGTGCGCTTTCTCTTTGATGATGCGTTGTATCGTGGCTGTCATGAGAGGCGTTGGGGGAAAAGCGTATGCCAACTCCCAGGTCCCCCACGGAATGGTGAAGGCATCCGCGGCCACTCTCCTCTGTGACGGGTGCTTGGAGCAGAACAAGGGGCACCTGGCGTTTGCTTCGGTCATGAAGAGGTCGATCTGGGGAGCACCCCAGTGTTGGAACAAGTTGTCCGCCACCTCTTTGTGAAGCATCCACTCGTGTGGTTGAAGTTGCCTGCTTAGTCTGTCCGCCAAGACGTTCTGATCCCCGGGAAGGTAGGTCGCCTGCAGGACGCAGTTGTTGTCTATCGCTAGGGCCCATGTCTTGAGGGCTTCCTTGCATAGTGAACGGGATCCCGTGCCCCCTTGTTAGTTTATATAGAACATGGTCACCTGGTTGTCTGTCTGCACCAAGACCACTTTCCCCGCCAGGTGAGGCATGAAGGTCTGGAGGGCATACCTGACAGCCCGGAGTTCGAGGACATTGATGTGTAGTGATTGCTCCGTTTTGGTCCAGGCTCCTTGCGTGTTGAGATTTAGTAGATGAGCCCCCCATCCCTTGGAGGAGGCATCGGTGGTGAGGATCAGTTGAGGAATGTGGGGTTGCAGATATTTGCCCACTGAGAGGTTGGCTGGGTTCGACCACCAACGCAGGCTCTGAACAATCCTGGCAGTAATCGGAATGCGGGTGCTGAGTGGTTGGGAGAGTTGCTTCCAATGATTTCGCAGGTGCCACTGAAGAGTGCGCATATGAAGTCTTGCCAATGGGATGACTGATGTTGTTGCAGCCATGTGGCCTAGCATGCGTAGGATCTCGTGGGCCGAGGTCGGCTGTGTCGCCGACACTTGCTTGGCCAGTTGAATGATTGCTCTGATCCGGCCCTCGGGCAGGAAGGCCTTGCAGACATTGGTGTCGATTATCGCCCCGATGAATTCTGTACGCTGTACCGGCTCCAATTGGGACTTGTCTTTGTTGAGGAGGAAGCCCAGCTTGACTAGAAGGGATGTAGTCTGGCGCACCGCTCTCCGGAGTTCGGGGGCAGAGTTCGCCGACAAGAGCCAGTCGTCCAGGTAGGGAAAGATGGCGACGCCTTGCTTGCGGAGGTGTGCAGCGGCCACTGCCACACACTTCGTAAAGACTCTGGGCGCTGGGGAGAGGCCAAAGGGCAGGACTCGATACTGGTAGTGGCACCCCAGGGCTATGAACCTCAGGAATTTCCTGTGGGAAGTGTGGACTGGGATGTGGGAGTAGGCCTCCTGCAAGTCCAGTGTAGCCATCCAGTCCCCCACTCTGATGAGGGGAAGGATGGAGTTGAGTGCTGTCAGACGGCTGCCTAGGGTGAGAACTTACACAATCTTGACGATGCATATATTCATATGATTCTTGCAAGGTATTGTGGGTATTGTAGTTCATTCACTCCCAAACACAGCTGATGACAATAATTTGAGTTGTGAAACCAAGTGGTAAGATCAATAAAATACTTCTTTTATTGATGGGGTTTAATTCACCCAGCACATGTATGCTTGATAGCACTATAAATGAGGTTACTTGCTTGCAGTGTTTAAAATGGATAACAAAAAGTCACAAAGTAAACCAGAAACAACCTTCAGCTTGTCAGGCAATTAGCTAATGTTTTCTTAGCAAATAATTACCAAATACAAAGGCACAAAGAAAAGAATAAACTTTGCTGGTTAGGTTAACTTCTGCTTATTTTCCATGCAGATCTCAGCAGTGATTCTCCCTTGCTCACACACACAATCAGGTGCAGCCCTAATTAGTATCAATGGACCAGCTGAAAGCCTTTAGCTGGCTGGCTGCTACTGTGTGAGCCCAAATCCTGCTTTAAGAGCTGTTTGCAGTGGAAATAAAGAACAAAGTTAGGTTTCTTTGTGATGGCTGATGTGTTTGCTCACAGAAGGCTTAGCAATAGCATTTAGATAGAGAACAGTCCATATAAACTGTACTTTCATCTGCTGTGTCTCCCCCTTCATCAACAATCATAGGGTCAATATCATACATTGGCACAGATGAGTCTTTCATTAAGGCACTATCATGAGAATGCTTATTCCCTTGCTGCCATTCTCTATTATAGATAGGGTCTGGATCAGTGTTCATACCTGAGCCTCTCCTGCTGTCATTATTTCTCTCTGTATAGCCTGGCCAATATGTAATCCAATTCTGATGTCCAGCCTTCCAATCTCGATCCCTGGACACTGGATCTTCTCTCACATACCTTCTGGCCTTGGTCTGAAAGTCCCTTCCACATGCAGTCTTCTCTCTTCCAGGTAGCCACTGGTGATTCCTATCTCTGCCAATCCATTCCTCTGGCTGAATCCAGTCCAATGGACTCTGCTGGCATTTGGAATACCTCCCAGTATGGGTACTGCCTTGGAATCTCCCAGACCTTCCAATGGGCTTTCTTCTCTTCCTTCCAGAGAGTTTCCTTCTCTCTCTATCTGCTTGGCTTTTGCTGAAGCTGTTCTTCAAACTCTCCTTGAAGCCAGGCTGGAGCTTGTAGTAACTGTTATCTGAAGAAAAATCTCTATTCTTATTCTTTCCTAATGTGTGCTGCTCCCTAACACAGTGCAGCTGTCTTGAATCAGGCCCTGCCCTTTGAGATGAGTGCTTAGGGATTACCTCATAGCTCTCTTGATTGCACACACATTTCCTCACTTCAGCCCCTCTCATGGCTGCTGGAAACCTGGTGCATTCTGGGACTGGTAGTCTTTTATGTGAAAACTCTGTTTTCTTGCTTCTACCAGAACTGACAGGTTGCTTGTTCAGAGTCACATCATCTTTTCTATAGCTCCTACCTGAGCTATGATAAGCTTCCTTATCACAGTGCATACATCCTGAACTTCTCCTTTGCGATATAGTTGTTCAGTTTTCGGAGGTCCAGGATGGGACGGAGGCCCCCTGACTTCTTGGGAATAAGGAAGTACCGGGAGTAGAAGCCAGTGTTGATTTCGCCCGGGGGCACCCGCTCTATCGTCCGGGACTGAAGAAGGTGCTGCAGGAGTTTTGAAAGTGGTTCTTGTAGATGCAGTGGAGGCTGGTCGGCTGCTTGTGTTGCCCTGGGGGGGAGGAGAAGTGCAAACGATAGCCCGACTGGACTATCTGAATGACCCATTTGTCCGTGGTAATCTCCCGCCAGGCCGAGAGGAAATGGGACAGACGACCCCCCATGGGGGGGGCCGCCACTGTGTCCAGCGTCGGGCCCAGCCAGGTCGGGCAGTCAGAAGGAAGAGGTGTCTTTACCGGAGTGTGGAGGGTTTGACTGTTTCTGTTTGCGTTGCCTCGGCTGCTGCCTCTGAAAGGACGGCTTATGATAGTTTTGCTTGAATTTTGGTGTCTGCCACTGCCGGTTGGAGCCATAATATTGCTTTGCAGAGGAAAAGGGCTTGCGGAAGTAGCTCCCTTTCTGTGACCAGGAGGGGCATTCGAGTCCGTCGGCTGCCAGCGTTTTGAGAGTGGTGCAGTCCTCTTTTAGCCCTTTCACGGTATCCGCAACTTTGTCTCCGAACAGGGAGTCACCCGAGCAGGGCGCATCCGCAATTCGGTCGTGGGTACTGTCTGAGAGTCCCGAAGCACGTAGCCATGCCCAGCGACGGGCCGAGATGGCCGTGCCCACTGTCCGGACGGCCGTATCAAAGGCATCGAAAGCTGTACTCATCAGGTGCTTGCTGCATTCGGCCAGTTCCTGCATGGTGGTTGAGGTAGACGTGCGTGCGTCCCTGGGGAGATTCTGCAGCTGGCTTTTTAGGTCGGCCAAGAGGGCGTCCTGGAACAGGACATGCTGAAATTGATGTGCTGCAATTTTGGCACTGAGCATGGCCCCTTGAAACGCCTTTCTCCCCACGTCATCCAGACACTTGGGGTCCCGTCCCGGCGGGTGGGTGGCTTGGGTCCGAGTAGACTTAGATCTTTTAAGAGCTGACGACACCACGATTGAATGGTGAGGGAGCTGAGGTTTGTTGAAGCCGGGCGCCAGTTGAAGGATGTACTTGCTGTCCAGGCGCCTGGAGCAGGCTTGTCCGGACGCTGGGGACTGCCAGAGAGCAAGCTGTTTGTCCTTCAATTTGCGGTGGAGGGGGAGGGCAATGGCTGGCCTCGGGCCGCTGAGGTATTTCATGACCTCCGGTTCCTGTTTGTCAGACGCCTCCTCTGATGCCAGGCCGAGCTTGGAAGCCACCTTCCTGATGAATTTGGGGTACGTCAGGTCTTCAGGCATCGGTGCTGGTGGGTCCTCTGGCTCATCTGCTTTGTTCTTAGAGGTGTCAGAGCCTGGACTCAGCTCCTCCATGTCGTTACCCCCAGATTCCAGCAGCGCCGGGGAAGGGGTCCGAATTCTGGAAGGTGCCGGGGAAGGAGACCGTGCTCTGGAAGGTGACCGGCCAGGAGATTGTGGGGAGGGTGCCCGCTCCAAACAAGGCCTGACCCCTGGAGAAGGGCTCCTCTGTGAAATCCGCTCCTGACCGAGACGTGGGGGAGCAGTCTGCTCTACCAGGCGAGAGAGCAGGTGTAGAATTGCAGAGGAAGTAGAGTCAGAGGACCGGCTGCTTCTGTGGCTCTTGCTGTGTGCAGAATTGGACCTCCTGCTCCTCTTGTGTCTGTGTCCTGAGGGAGACCGGCTGTCCCTGCGTCTCCGGTGCTTGCCTGCACTCTTTTTACTCTTCTGGCGCTGTTCGCCTGAGTCCCGGCTGGAGGAGCGGTGTTCGCGCCTCCCTTGCCGGTGCCGCGCTGTAGCGCTGTCCTCCTTGTTGGCGCTGTCATCTTTGCTGCCCGAGCGGTGACTGCTCCTGCGCCGATGATGCCGCGCTGTAGCGCTGTCCTCCTTGTTGGCGCTGTCATCTTTGCTGCCCGAGCGGTGACTGCTCCTGCGCCGATGATTTATCTCAGCGCGGTCTCTCCCTTCAGCGCTGCTCTGAGCTGCACAGCTGGCAGGCGTGCTGGGCCGGGGGGAGGGCAGCCGGCACCGATTGCCGTCCGGGGAGGTGCAGGAAGTGCTCCAGCCAATAGGAAGAAGGTGGGCGTGCCCGGGGGAGGAGCCAGGCGGGGCCACGAGGGCGGCGCCATCTTGGACGGCTGCAGGGAGACCGCATGGCCAGAAAGAGCAGCCCGGGGAGCTGGAATTCGCCGAGGGGCTTACCCTGGAGGTGGAGGTCTCTGAGGGAGCAGCCTGGCCGGAGGGAAGAGAAGCGCTACGTCCTCGGGAGGCGGAGCTGGCCAGGTTAGACGGCGCGTTCCCTGTCTCAGCCCTGGCATGTTCTGTGGTCAGTCCATTGGATCTGGGAGGCTCAGGGTGCCGGGATGCAGGAGACTTACACGAGGCCGCAGATGAGGACAGCAGCTCCTGCAGTGAGTGCTCCCGATGCTTCCTTGCCCTGGGGGACATCCGGGCGCAGCTCGCACAGTTTTCGACGTCATGTGCAGTTCCCAGGCATCTGATGCAGCGTTGGTGAGTGTCAGTGATGTTCATTTTTCTGCTGCAGATAGGACACTTTTTAAAACCCGGTTTGGGCATATTAGACTGGTAGATTGTATGGAGAGCTTAGAAATCCGTCTTGAGGCGAAGGCGGAAGGAAAAAAACTGGCCGGCTAGGGGAGGTGGGGACACCTCACACATGCTCAGCAGCTTCTGAGCTAGAGAGCACTTCCGTCATGGCGCCGTCGGATGACGTCACCAGGTGTGGCTGACGCATCCTGCTTGTCCTAGGAGAACCCCGAGTTCTCTTGTGCTTTTAGATTGGGCTTTTGGGAATACCCTATTGGATTTTTAAATCACTACACATTAGTAGGTTTTATATTGATGGCACTTATTTGTGGTGCTTCACCTTAAATTATATAGCTCCTTTGGGGGCTCAATAATAAAAATTTGAGCAAAATGGAAGTTTAGCTTCAAGAGGCGGTCAAAACCTCAAGGCTGTTCTTCCGACATTATTACATACACGCTAGTCATTTGATTCATACACATTTCTCTATTATTGATTGGGGAAAGTTCTGCTCCAGGCAACCGCATCCCCTGCGGATAGCAGCAGATGCTTTTCTGATTCCCTGGTCTCAGGGCCTCCTGTATGCCTTTCCTCCCACGCCCTTGGTGGCCCGAACTCTATTCAAGATTATTCAGGACAAGGCCTCGGTCCTGCTGGTGGCTCCCAGGTGGCCGAGACAACCTTGGTTTCCACTTCTGCTTCAGCTGGCGGTGGATCCCCCACTGCCTCTGGGGTTTCAACCCGACCTTCTCTCTCAGGATCGGGGTTCCCTTCTGCACCCCAATCTCAAAGCTCTCAATTTGATGGCATGGAGGCTGCAAGGGTAGTTTTGGCTCCCTGGGGCCTACCTCAGGAAGTTGAGGAGGTTGTCCTAGCCTCTAGGAAACAGTCCACTAGGAAAACCTATGCTCTTAAATGGAAAAGGTTTTCCGTGTGGTGTCACCTACATACAGAGGATCCCTTCTCCTGTACTGTGCCAGTAGTGCTTCAGTACTTACTGCACTTGTCCAATCAAGAACTTAAGTCGAATTCTGTTCGGGTCCACCTCTCAGCTCTAGCAGCTCACCACTCACTGGTGGAAGGACATTCTCTATCGGTTCACCCCTTGGTGTCCAGGTTTCTCAGAGGCTTGCTCTTGCTAAAGCCTCCAATCCGTCCTCCTGCTCCTGAGTGGGAGTTGAATGTGGTCTTGCAGCAACTGACTCGCCCACCTTTTGAGCCGATGGCTACTTGCCCTCTACGCTTCCTATCCTGGAAGACACTCTTCTTGATAGGCCTAACCTCAGCTAGGCGAGTGAGTGAGCTTCAGGCCCTGGTCTGTGACAGGCCTTACACCAGATTCTATAGGAACAGGATAGTCTTTAGGACTCATCCAAAGTTCCTCCCAAAGGTTGTCTCCTCTTTCCACCTCAACCAGGAGGTGGTTCTTCCAACATTCTTCCCTAGGCCTCATGCAAGCCAAGCTGAAGCAGGTCTGCATACGCTGGACTGTAGGAGGGCCTTATCCTTCTACCTTGACCGTATGCAGGGGCACAGAAGGGCTACTCAGCTCTTCATATCTTTTGATCCTAATAATTTTGGGTTAGCTGTGTCCAAGCGTACCTTGTCCATCTGGGTGGCTGACTGTATCACCTGGGCTTACAAGGCGGCTGACCTTCCTTTGCAGGGTCGGATCACGGCCCATTGTGTCAGGGCAATGGCTGCCTCAGTGGCTCATCTCTGCCCTGTACCATCGGTAGACATCTGCAGGGCTGCAACTTGGTCTTCAAGCCAGACCTTTGCGGCCTATTACTGTCTGGAAAGGGAGTCCCATAGGGACAGTGCTTTTGGCCAGGCAGTACTCCGGAATCTCTTTGAGGTTTAGGCAACTCCTGCCCTCTGTTGGGCTACCGGTGGAGGTTCTGTCAGTAAAAAGCCTTTCTTTGATGCTGGGACTAGAGGGAGTTCTCTTGTTCAGCCTGGGTTCCTGGTAGCCCAGAGCTAGGGAGTCACCCATATGTGAGGACTGACTTCCTGCTTGGTCCTGGAGAAAGAGTAGTTACTCACCTGTAACAGGTGTTCTCTAGGAGCAGCAGGAATCAGTCCTCACAACCCTCCCTCCTCCCCTGGGAGTTGCAGTTGTACATAGTTTATTTTACATTTTTGTGTGCTGTTCTTAGCTATGTCATTTGACTGAGGTAAGATGGCACCTTTAGGCGGGAAGGGAACCGCACATGCGTGCCTGCATTCCCAAAGGCTTTCATGGAAAGCTGGGGAAATGCTCCGCAAGGGCTCCATCGACGTCGATGTCACCCCATATGTGAGGACTGATTCCTGCTGCTCCTGGAGAACACCTGTTACAGGTGAGTAACTACTCTTTCTATGTACGCAGGGTATAATTTGAGTAATGAATTCCTGATTCTGTGTATGGATTTCAGTTTAAGCATGAATTAGACTTATATGTGGAGAGCATACTGAAGATATGATATATATATGTAAGTCTGTGTGTATACAAGCATACACACAGACTTACAACCAATTATAATTTTTGGATGTCTTAATATTGGTATCATTTGAGAGTATCATGTTGATAATTTATTTAATTTCTTTAGCATTTTGTTTTTTTATTCTCTTGCAGACACCATGCGACAGACATTTACCATTGATCCAGCTCTCTTACTGATAGTTGCTGGTATAATTATATTTTTTGTTACATTTTCTGGATGCATTGGAGCCTTACGAGAAAATCTTAGCATTTTGAGATTTGTGAGTGCATTATGACATTTATTTAATTATACAGTATATTTTTTGAATATTACATTTTTGAAGAACTCTGGGGTCGATGCAGAAAGCCAGTGTTAGAGTTATGCGCTGACAGCCATGCGCATGGTCCATGGTTTTCTAGCACGAGAGTAATGCGCAAGTTGTATGCCTGTATGCAGCAAGCAAATGGCATGCAAATGAGGTAGACACAGAAAGTCTGTGCTAAACGAGCAGGTACATGCGCACAAACGTCTGCATTAGCAGTGCCTAAATCCTGCACACAAAAAGGCACTTGTGTGCATGTGCTGGAATTCTGTGTGGCACATATTTTTGCTCAGAAGTTTTACTCTGAACAATATCAGTGTCTTTGAACACTGATATTATTCTGTGCAATATTCCAAGAGGAATGGTAACTGTCATGTGCCACATACGATTCCATCATATATGCATACATTTGTTCCAGCACGATTCCTCTGCCTTTTTTTAAAGAACTCATTTCAGCAAAGCCCAGAAAATGCTACAGGGAAAGAGAGTGATTGTCCGCTCATGAAACAGACATAAATTCCTCCTTGTCATTTAGCGCAGACCCCTTGCGTCTCCTTCGAGTAGGTGTTAAAGTTCCAGTATTAAGATCAGTCTTTGCTCTTCTGTGCACTTCTCTGTATCTGGGTGGAATAGCTAATTGCTTGATTATCATTTAATTTGAATAGATTTACATGGACTGTGCACTAGCATTGGTGCTGACATCTGTGCAGTGATTACATTCACGCCGATCCCTTTTCTGAGTTGCAGCGCAACATCTACGCATGAAGACTATGTGCAGATGTCACGCTACTTGTGCGTAGACTGTGCTCTAACATATCTGCATCATCCCCGCTGTGTGTGTGTGTGTATGCATATTTCTAATATACACCATCACACCACTGGTTAGATAAACATCTTTTTCATATCATCCTGCCAGACCAGTCCAAACAAGTGGGTTGTGTTCTCCTACCAGTAGATTGATGCAAACAAAGAACCAATGAAAGTCCAGGTTTCAGTGACATCACTCCCATGTCTCTATTTGCCTCAATCACCAGAGGTCCCTTCAGTATATATTTGTCTCCAGCAGATTTATTTTTTTTTTTTTTTAGTGCCATCAAGTCAGTGTTGACTCATAGTGACCCAGCTACCTCTGGGTTTTCTTCGCAATGTATCACCGGAAGTAGATTGCCAGCCTTTTCTTCTGAGGCAATGGAGGGTAAAGTGACTTGCCTAAGGTCACAAGGAGTGCCAGTGGGAATCGAACCCTTGATCTTCTGGGTACTAGGCAGTTGCTCTAACCACTAGGCTACTCCTCCACTCCACTCCAGCAGATGGTGGATAGATTTTCTCCTCTCTGAAGAAAATCTGAGGATTGAGAGGAAAAGATTGATTCAATGTTCATGAACGATCACCTTGAGGTTGACTCTCTCAGTTGAGCGCGACATGGGAGTCTCCACTAGACTAGGTCTTTTTGGTAGCCATAGGAGGAGGGAAAATTGGTTTGACTCCATGCGCTTATCATGATAAGAGCTTATTGAGCAGCCAGAAATTGGAAGGCTCTGGAAAAGTTCAGCAGCCTCACCCTACCTCAGCCCCCCTCCCTCCTCCTCTGTGACCCCTCTCCCCCCCCCCTCCCCCGCGCTCTCCTGAAGATTTCAGAAGGCTCGCAGAAAGATCTTCCTGACAGTCACCTTAAAAGCAGGGCTGCAAAGCCAGTAAAACAGTTTCAGGGGAGTAGAGCTGGGCCCGGCACAGATTCTGTGTCTGGGGCTCTCAGTGGGTGAGTACTAAGGCTTGACTTTGTCATTGTCCTTGTTGGGAGCTCCCGATTCCATTTTCCTGGGGTGCAATTCGGGGTGGACCGCTGGTGACTGTTGCATGGTGTGAGGGTTTCCCACCGTTGTCTGCATGTGTTAGTAGCATTTTTACCCATTGTGTGCCTGGCGGTTGCACAGTCCTAGCACGTGTTCCGCCCAAGCGGTTCCAACTCGTGTTCCTTCCCTAGCACCTGTAATGTGCATTGCAATAAAAGCACAGTTAACATGCACCTTTTGGGCTGCTGCAGCCTTAGTGTGTGCTGTTGTAATACTTGCCTTAACTCTCTGTCTTTTTCCCAGAAATGTTGTTTGACCTGTAGCAAGTGAGGTGCCTCATCTCCGGATTCTGGACTCTGCTTTTCTTGAATGGCAGCTTCTGAGTTGTTCATGGAGGGCATGCTCCCTCTCAGCTGGGAGATGCAGTTAGTCAGGCCTTGTCTGCCTCAGGGCAGGAGGTGACGGATGGTGCTATGGGTAAGGATATCCAGCTGGCCGGAGGCTTCGGCAACCGTGCTATGAGATGCTTCTCGTCCTCTAGGGAGGCTGTGGCAGCTGTGCCCCCTGGTGTTGGGGGGTCATTTCCTCCTTGGAATTATTTTATTTTTTTGCAGCGGGCTTGGTCCTTCTAATGTGGGCATTCAAATCCTGCGGCCTCTGGGTGCCCCCGGGTGCAGTCTCATACAGGACAGGCTAAGAGTGGAAGCCTTCTTTGATTGCCTTTGGCTAAGACCCCCTGGAGATGGGGAACAGCTGGGAGCTGTCCAAGATGGGGAACAGCTGGGAGCTATTTGAGATTTTGACTATGGCTTGAATTCAGATGGCTCAGTACTGGGCTCTGATGTGAATGAAGAAGTACTCCCTTCAGAAGATTGTGAAGAAGCTGGAGTGATCCACCTATTCTGTGGGAACAAGGAGGAAGTCAGTCCTCACATATGGGTGATGTCGGCACCAAGGGAGCCGATGCAATAACCTCTCTCTCTCAAAGAAAGCTTTTGGAAGATGCACCAGGCATGCGTGATCTCCTTCCCACCTAATAGCACCATCTTGCCTCAGTCTCTTTTTTTTCCGCAGAGCCGATTGGATGTGTGTCTGTTCCCCCTCAGAAAGGTTGATTTTTTTTCTTGTCTCTTACTTCGGTTTCAGATCAATTTCTTTCTCTGGTTTGCATGCTGGTGCCCCTCTTGCCTCCCGAATCTGCTTGCCTTTGGCATTGCGGTTTTCCTTGGTTTACCTTTTCCCTCAGGATTTTTCTTTGGTGCATGGGTTTTTGAGCCCTTTCTGGCTAGGCCAAAGGAGTTTGACCTCATGGGGGCCTTATTCCCTGCTATGGCCTAGGTCAGTGGCTTCAAGCCTTGCGACCGCTGTGCACATAATATATCATGCACGGATCTGCATGATTGTTGCTTTTGGTGCCTTGAGCCAGATCATGATGCCTTGGTGTGTGGTCTCTGCCAACAAATGACCCCCAAGGCCCTCTGAGGCCGTAAGAAGCAGCATGAGTCAATTTTTCATAAGACCAACTCGGCCCCGGAGTCGTCCATGGGACCAGCACCCTTTGGCTGCCATGGAAGCCTCAGTCTCAGATGGTGACCGCGCTGTCTTTGAGCCTCGAGGTCGCAGCCAGGGCTCCCTCAAAGAACCAGACATAATTGGAGACCTCATTGGGTGATGAGTCCAGGGCCTCGGAGCTCTCAGTTAACAAGGATCTCTGGGTGCTAGACACAGTTCACTTCAGTTATGTCCTTGAATGCAAAGAACCAATTCCGGATGCCTTCATCATCTCCCCTTGTGGATCTGCGATCAAAAGTGCTGCTGTGCAGACCACCCTGGATGGTTTCTGTGCCTAAAGGTGGCGGTGCCCATCCTTCCTGGATGAACGGGGCAAGGGCAGATATTCCATCTATTTCATGATGACCAAAAAGGATGGTTCTTTCCTGCAAAAGGATGTTTTTTTCCTGCCCATTCTGGACCTCAAGGGAGTCAATGAGCACTTGCGTGTCCTGCGCTTCCAGATGGAAACCTTGTGCTCCATGATTCAAGCAGTGCACCGAGGGGAGTTCTTGGCTTCTCTGGATCTGGCCGAGGTGAATTTTCATATCCCGATCCGGGTAGGTCAGCAAAGGTATCTGCATGCTTGGCTCTCGCTATCAGTTTTACGCCCTCCCTTTCAGGTTATCCACCGCCTCAATGGTGCTCTCCAAGGTCCTAGTGGTGGTGGCTGCAGTGCTGAGTGATCTGTGTCCACTCATATCTGGATAACTGGCTCTTCTGGGCTTGTTTCTTTCAGAGGCATCTCTGGTGGCATCCTGAGTGGTGTCTTTTGTTGGAAATCCTCAGCTGGCTGATCAATCAGGAATAGAGCCAGCTGTGGCCTTCCCAGTTCCTGAGAGCACATTTCGACACTTGAGTGGGAATTTTTTCCTGCCAGAGGAGAAGGTCAAAAGATTGTTGGACTGCCTGGTGCTTTTCCATGTGCAGCAGGCTCCCAGAATCAGATTGATGGCAGTAACCATAGAGATAGTGCCATGGGCATGTTCTCACATGCAGCTTCTCCAGCGGTCCTTGCTGACTAAGTGGTCCCTGAGTTCTCTGGAGTTTGAGCGCAGGCTCCCACTCCCAAAGATGTTGAAGACCAGCCTGGGGTGGTGGCAGCAGCCCTGTCATCTAAGGAAGAGTGTTATGCTGAATGATTGCTCATGGATCTTTTTGACAACAGATGCCTGTCTCACGGGCTGGGGAGCCCATTGCCAAGACCATACAGCCCAGGGTCATTGGAACTGCAGAGAAGCGGTATGGTTCATCAATCGCCTCAAGGCGAGGGCCATCAAGTTGACTGTTCTGCGTTTCCAGTTCCTTCCGGCGTTTCCAGTTCAAGTGTTTTTGGACAACACAACAGTGGTGGCTTATGTTAATCGGCAAGGTGGCACAAGGAGTGCTGGGATAGCTGTAGAGATGGCTCTTCTGTTTGCCTGGATGAAGAAGAACCTTCAAGCCTTGTCAGCTCAGCACATTCCTGAGGTGGACAATATGGAAGCAGACTTCCTCATCCAGCATTCTCTGGATCCTTGAGAGTGGGAGTTGTGTCAGGAGGCATTTCAGTTGATTCGGTGCTGCTGGGATCCCCCAAAATGGATCTCATGGTGATCCGCTCCAATGCCAAAGCTTGCCGCTTCTTCAGTTGCCACATGGAGATGGGGTTCAAGGACCTCAACAACCTGAACCAGCCTTGACCAAGTCACGCCTGCTGTACATGTTTCCTCCGTGACCCCTGATGGGGGTGTATGATTCAGCGTATAGAATGCCACCTGGGCAGGATTGTTCTGGTGGCTCCAGATTCACTGAGGAGAGTGTGGTTTGGTGACCTGATGCGGCTCCTGCTTGCGCCTCCTCTTCAATTGCCTCTTGTTTCATGGCCTATTGTGGCAGGCAACACGATACCTAGCCCTGTGCGAGCGGTGCAACCACACATAGTGCAAATAAACAGGGGCGTATTTGGAACTGCTGACCTTGGCTCCCCCCCCCCCCCATGCTGCCTGCCCTTGCCCCGTCACCCTTTTTCATGTTTCCTTGGTGGCAGCAGTGAAGCGGACATCCAATTCTAAAAAAAATCCCACACGAGTCTTTCTAACTCCGTGCTTGCATGCAGGTCTGATCCCTACTTCAGAAGAGGAAGGGACCAGACCAGCCATTCAAGCACGGAGTTGCAAAGACCCATGTTTGAATGGCTGGTCTGGTCCCTCCCTCTTTTCTTCAGAGGTGGGAGAGATCAGACTTGCATGCAAGCATGGAGCAGAAAGACCTGCATATATATTTTTTTTAATTGGAAGTCCACTCTGCTGTTGCCACCACCGCCAAGTAACCACAAAAAGCGACAGTGGGGCAAGGGCAGGAAGTACAGGGAGCCAGCTGGACATAGATGTGTGGGGTAAGGCAAAATGCTAGGCATGGGGCAGATAGCAAATCTGTGAAGGGGGGTTGCGCGCCAGATGTGCAAGTCGCACAGGGTGCATTCATGGCTTGGTACGACCCTGGTGGCAGGGACCGATAGTCCTGGAAGACCCAGTTCCCTTCTCGCTGATGGCTTGGTTCTTGAAAGGAGACAGCTAGCGTGTGAGGGCTACTCTCCGGCACTGGTCTCCACTCTGCTCAGAGCTTGGAGGAGGTCTACCAAGCTAGCATACGTCTAAATTTAGTGCCTCTTTGAGTGATGCTGCAGAACCTGGCAGTTGGCTGCTGAGGTGGCCAAGGTGCCATCTCTGTTAGTCTTTCTACAGGATGGCCTGGAGAAGGGTCCTTTCCCTTAGCTCCCTGAAGGTTCAGATGGCAACTTTGACCTGTTTCCGAGGTCTGGTGGCTGATAAGTCTCTAACCTTGCACCCAGACATCTCACGCTTTCTCCAGCGGGTTTGGCGTCTGCGTCCTCCCCTCTGGTCTGTGATCCTTTCCTGGATCTGGGTCTGGTGTTCAGGGCCCTAAGCATCTTTTGAGCGGTTTAGGCACGCTACAACTGTCTTCTTGTTTGTGATTTTACCGCAAAGCAATTTCCGAACTGCAGGTTCTGTCTTGCCGAGATCCTTATCTCTCCTTTGCAAAGGAGGCCATTTCCATTCAGCCTGTGACTTCCTTCTTGCCTAAAGTGCTTTCTCCCTTTCACGTGAGCCAGGTGGTTTGCCTGCCCTCCTCCTATAAGGAGCAGTGTCAGGGCAAGGATAAGGATCTCCACCTTGTGGATATCCGGAGGCTGCTTCTCCAGTACTTGGAGGTTATGAATTCCTTTCCTAAGTTGGACCATCTTTTTATGCTGTTTACTGGCTCGCACAAATGTGACATGGCAGCCAAGTTGACTTTGGGATGCTGGATTAAGGAGGCCATTGCCTTGGCATATCTGTTGTGGAACTAGCCAGTTCTGGAGGGTTTGTGCACGCATTCTACCCAAGCACAAGTGTCCTCATGGGTGGAGCGGAGCTAGGTAGCCTCTGCAGACATTTGTCAGGCAGCAAAGTGGGCATCACTTTCCACTTTAAGCATTACTACTTGGATGTCCATATGCAGGCGGACATGGCCTTTAGCTCCAGGATTTTGCCAAGCTGCTGTGTCTTTTTCCTGCCCAGAAACGTTGTAGCTTTATAGTACATCCCACTTGTCTGGACTGGTCTAGCAGGATGATATGGAAGGTGACATTTTATGTCCTTTCCTTGAGTCCTGCTAGACCAGTCCAGGGCCCATCCCTAAAACTGTACATAAGAACATAAGATATGCCATACTGGGTCAGACCAAGGTCCATCAAGCTCAGTATTCTGTTTCCAACAGTGGCCAATCTAGGTCATATGTACCTAGCAGTTTCCCCAAGGGACACAGGTTCCACAATGCTTGTATTGGTTCAAGCATTGACATCCTGGGTCCCTTCTTAATAATGGTTTATGGACCTTTCCTCCAGGAACTTGTCCAAACCTTTTTTAAACCCAGCTACACTAACAGCCTTTACTACATCCTCCGGTAACAAATTCCAGAATTTGATTACACGTTGAGTAAAAAATATTTTCTTTTATTAGTCTTAAATAGCTTGCCCTGTAGCTTCATTGCATGTCCCCTAGTCTTTCTATATTCTGATAAGGTAAACAATCGATCTACGTTTACCCGTTCCACTCCGTTCATTAATTTATAGACTTCTATCATATCTCCCCTCAGCCGTCTCTTTTCCAGGTTAAAGAGCCCTAACCTTTTTAGCCTTTCTTCATAGGATTATCCTTCCATCCCCTTTACCATTTTGGTGGCTCTTCTCTGAACCTTTTCTAAAATTGCTATATCCTTTTTAAGATACGGCGACCAGAATTGCACACAATATTGAAGGTGCGGTCTCACCATGGAACGATATAGAGGCATTATAATATCTTTTGTTTTATTTTCCATTCCTTTCCTTATGATACCTAGCATTCTATTTGCTCTCTTGGCTGCTGCTGCACACTGGGCCGAGGGTTTTAACATGGTATCCACAATGACGCCTAAATCTTTTTCCTGGGTGGTGGTTCCTAATGTGGAACCTTGCATCGTGTAACCATAGTTTGGGTTGTTCTTCCCTAGGTGCATAACCTTGCACTTGTCCACATTAAATTTCATCTGCCATTTTGATGCCCAGTCTTCCAATTTATCAAGATCCTCTTGCAATTTTCCACAATCCTCTTGGGTTTTAACAACTTTAAATAGTTTTGTGTCATCTGCAAATTTGATAACCTCACTCGTTATTCCACTTTCCAGGTCATTTATGAATATGTCAAAAAGTAGTGGACCCAGCACAGATCACTGAGGTACACCACTATTCACCTTTCTCCATTGGGAAAATTGGCCATTTAGCCCTACCCTCTGCTTTCTATCTTTTAACCAGTTCCTGATCCACAATAGTACACTGCCTCCTATCCCATGACTCTTTAGTTTTGCCAAAGGTCTCTCATGAGGGACCTTGTCAAAGGCTTTCTGAAAGTCCAGATACACTATATCAACCGACTCACCTTTGTCCACCTGATTATTCACTCCTTCAAAAAAACATAACAGATTAGTAAGACAAGATCTTCCTTGTCTAAAGCCATGTTGGCTGTCTCCCATTAGGTCATGACTATCTACATGCTGAGTAATTTTATTCTTTATGATGGTTTCTACCATTTTTCCTGGTACTGATGTCAGGCTCATCGGTCTGTAGTTTCCCGGATCACCCCTGGAACCCTTTTTAAAAATTGGTGTTACATTGGCGATCCTCCAATCTTCAGATATTAGAGATGATTTTAATGATAGTTCACAGATTACTAATAGCAGGTCTGCAATCTCGTATTTCAGTTCTTTCAACACCCTTGGATGTATACCATGGTTGTATTTTCTCTGTTCTTCTGCTGCAGTGCCTTTGGGTCTGCTGTGATGTTTATACTTGGCTCTGCAGGTTCATGTTCTACTGGCAGCCTTCTGTTTATGCTTTCCTGTACATAGTTCCCAACTGTTGATTACTACTTGTTGTCCACGATTGAGTTTGTGTGAGGCTTGCCATGTTACTCCCATATGCTTTGGGATGAATACTGAAAGGATCTCTGGTGGCTGAGGTGAATAAAGACATTGGAGTGTTGTCATTGAAACCTGGGCTTTTTATTGGTTCTTTGTCTCCACCAATCTGCTGGTAGGGGAACACAATTCACTTGTCTGGTCTGGTCTATTGGAACTCAAGGAAAGACTTTAAATGGAAAGTAAAATGTTACCACATACTCCCAAAACTGAACTATAAGAAGATTATATTGTATAACTCACGTTATTCCTTGTAAACAAGCTGATAAGCCAAAACATTGACATGGTCAACATAAGAGTCCATATAGTAATTGCTGATAAATTGTGTTGAAAGGTCTTGCTTAAGTATTTAATTCTGGATCTTGACCCTTGAATCCAGCCATTATGAGCCATATTTTGAGCCAGAGTGGTCACCATTTTAAGTTAAACATGGTTGCCAGCGTCGACTCT
The DNA here is from genome assembly GCA_033557465.1 of Ichthyophis bannanicus. NCBI lineage: Eukaryota > Metazoa > Chordata > Amphibia > Gymnophiona > Ichthyophiidae > Ichthyophis > Ichthyophis bannanicus. Next base: position 430,383,166 of record CM066037.1, read on the forward strand.
GTGTATTCAATACTGCTGACCTTACAGGTAATGGTGCTGAATATACTTATCAGCTGGTGACCACTAGGCCTGCTGAATAAATGATAATTTTAGCAGTTGAATAATTGCCACTAACTGGATAATTTTCTGGTCCACTTTAACCCCAATCCCTAACTTGGCTCACATTTATACGGATGGTATCAGACCATTTAATGATTTAAATGGCCTGATACTATCCATATACCTTTAAAAATGCATTCACTGGCTGCTGGTGAATGCATAATTGGCTTTGAAGATTGGCCTGTCTATCTCTAATTTAGTTTAGTTTAATTTAATTCACTTTCTATGCCATTTGTCAAAACAGTTTATTTATGGAATATGTTATAAAAAAGTAAGCATAGAAATAAAACATAATCATCACCCATCAAAAAAGGCAATTTGTTTTGTAAATATATGGATAATGGGGGGGATTTCAAAAAGTTAGTTACAAGGGTAAATGGGCTATTTGCATATTGCTCATTCATCCTCAGGTAAAAATATGCAGGACCCATTGCTTTACTTTGACTGTAGCTTCTTTTTGCTGTCTCCCAGAAGCTGCTGCCCCAGATGACTGTCTAGTTTGCTGGTGGTTGAGCCATCCCTGCTGAAAATACTAAAATCCTAACTTTTATTCCTTTTCTCTAAATCTGCTCCTGTTGCCACCCACTTTTTAGGTTCCTAAATTTAAGGGCCTAGTTAAACTAGGACCATAAAGTTAGGAATTCAACCATAGTAAATTTTCAGTGGCCCACTTAGGAACCTACAGCCCAATTTTCAAAAGAACTTGTCTATATAGCAGCAGCTGCAACATGAATAAGTGCTCTGTCTGTGAATTTTCAGTGACATTATAAGAACATAAGAAATGCCATACTGGGTAGACCAAGGATCTCTCAAGCCAAGTATCCTGTTTTTAACAGTGGCCAATCTAGGTCACAAGTGCTTGTCAGGTTCCCAAAAAGGTATGCAGATACCATGCTGCTTATCCCAGGACTAAGCAGTGGATTTCTTTGGTCTTCTAATAATGATTTATGGACCATTCCGCCAGGAATTTGTCCAAACCTTTTTTAAACCCAGCTACACTGTAGCAGCAAAGCGCAGACAAACCAATGATACCAGGAGTCTGTTCAGAAGGTCCAAATCATTTATTTGTGCACAAGTCTCAAGCAAGGCAATTTCAAAATGGCTGAGCAAAGTTTTCAAGCATTACAACAACTTTTATAGACTTCTGTTCCATTCTAGGTATAGAAAAACATTTCATTGGTCCCGGTACACTCCCGTACCTCCCGTAGCCCTTCTATTGGTCCCGGTACTGATAAGTTTCTCCAATTATGTTCCTTCTGTGGGCTTCTGTAGGCATGACACCTGCCTGCCCCCCTTCTAGTCCCAATTACAATGGTCAGTTCATCAACTTGTTACTTTCACACTTTCAAGGCTATGGGACCATTTGTGCGTGCAGAAGAGCAAGGTTCTGTAACTCATCTGTCAGCACTCCTCAATATTTCTCTGCAAATGTACTCTTTCTTATCAGTAACTTTAAAACACATCTTTTCTGTATTTTTCCATTTCTTAATTCTGCAATTCTGCTTATCTAAGCTAATTCAATATTTCTACTGAGTTCTTTCTTACAATAGCAGCATATTGGGGGATGTGCAATCCTATATGCCTCTCCACAGGCCTCATTTACAGGTCAAGCTAGCCATGCTGGCCTGCCTATGTCAGACACCGTGGGTCACAGGCCTGCACCTGCCACATTCCCCCCTTTGATTAATCTCACCCTATTACTTAATAAGGTGTGAGAATTAAATCACTTTTTCAGAAGATTCACATCCTGATTAAAGGATTCTTACTAGTTTCCTCTAGGGCTAGCTTTGTATAAAGCCATTATTCTAGTTGCGGTCTTCCGCTCTACTGTACTATCAATAGCACTATGAAGGGAACGCATACAACATGGGATTAAACATGGTAAGCAGAGGACAACAGCAACAAGGATTAGTACTAAGATAACGAAAGTCTTAAATCCTCCCAGCCAAGAGAAAAGGTTAGCAAACCAATTAGGAAATTTCAAGGCATGCCAAGTCTGTACTGGCACATAAGCATGTCTTTGCATATCTTTAGCAATTTCTTCAACTACTTGACCTTTATCATCTATTTTCAAACAGCAATTAGTTAAATTCAGTTTACCACATACTCCTCCTTCAGCTGCTAGCAAATAATCAAGTGCTAAGCGATTCTGGTATATGGCAGTGCGCATCTGAGTACTTTGTCTAGCTAAGAGCGTGAGAGCATGACTAGTTTCATTGGTTATTATTTCAACTACTGCTTGTAAGCGAATAATACGATTGATCATATAAATTGGGGTACGATAACCATACATACCATCATCATTCCAAGTGGCAGGTCCATAATACTCAATAATTCTTTCTGGTGGCCAATCATCACCTCGCCACTTCTCCCACTTGCCTATCTGTAAGGCCTCTCTTTTCTGTCTAGATGCTCCTTTGTGTTTGTGGGTAGTATATACAGGGTATCCTAATTGTTCTCCATGTTCAGTGTTTAACAGGAAGAAAGAAGGTCTGATGGTTCCTAAGACACATGCTCCTCCCCATTGTGGTGGGAGTTGCGCATATGCTCGGTTTCCACAGATCCAATATAGGCCAGGTGGGGCTTGCCAGGCTTGGACTTTGGCAAGATTAGTCCATAGACCTGCAAGTTCAGGAAATCTGGCTAATGGGTTAGGAGGTTCAGGATGTCTGATTCCTGACCACCATGCTGTCTTTTTGGTCGTGGCATTATAGTACTTCTGGCTAAGACAGACCAGCTGTCCTACCTTTTGGGTGAACTGGGGTCCAGTTCTGGCAAAGCAAAGACGTCCAACGATTGAGTGTGCTAACACCCATTCACTGGTTGTCTTGTGTAATTCAGTCTGATTGTAAATCATGGAATAATTCAATTCTTGGGCTTCCCAGGGCCATTGATCTCCCATTTGGGTTCCGCCACAGAATAACAATCTGTGATCTTAAGACTAGATACTACTGCTCCGGCTAATTCTAGAAACAAATTCTGTGAAGGGTGAGGGATCTCAAACTTATTTACATGCATAGCTTCATAAAAGGTATTATGAATATGATATTTAGATGACTTATGGGCTTGAGTATTCAATCTAATATATACAATGGTCCCTGGATCTGTTCCTCCTCCTGCAATACGTAAACCAAACTTATATCCTTGTTTCCATGCATGGGGGTTATGTACACGCAAATGTAAGGGGTTGCAAGCATCTTTCTGACATTTATCATTTGTGGTTGGCTTGGTTAGAGTAGCCATCCGTTTATCTATTTTCTCATCAGTTATACCAGTGTTCCAGGTAGCATAGAAAACACATTCCCAATACGGGCAATAATAGTCTGCCGCTGTAGCAGTACTATACCCTGGTTCCTTTTTACCTGTACACTTCCTCCATCCGTGGCACCTTCTGGACACATATACTTATGGTCATTCCGATACGCTTTCTCCCATGTACCACAGGTGGACTGACTATCTCTATTAATAGCATTACATGCATCAAAATTCAAAACAGCAGGTTTAGTAATGTCCTTAAGTGGTGGTGTAGCAGCTAATATAGGTCCATCTGCATCCTTCCATCTTATTTCCAACGTGTAATAGGATGGATTCTGATGCGGATTATAGCATGCTTTAATTTTGCCATGAGTGCAAACATTTAGTTCAGTGGTGTTATAGATACACCGAGTTATTGTTCCCTTGCAGGTATAGTAAGAATGGTAAAGCAAAGTCTGAGTTACTTTCAGTCCAGTTCTAGTAGAGGTAATACAAGCGGTGCATGGAGGTAGAGCATAAGTCTGTTCAAAACCTCCAAAGAAGGCAACCAAGGCAAAGCAGAAGCAAAGATACATGTTGATTGGAGTTCTTCTGAATCCTCAGCTTGCTGATCTTGATTACGACGGTCTATTATTCTTCGTCCCGTTTGCTAATGAAGCAATTTAACGGTTGCTGAGTGTTGATTGAAGATCCTCAAGATGTCCAGCACACATTAACCAACTTAGCAATTCAGTTGGCTTGTGAAGTCTGGCTTAGTCAATGTAGTCTCAAAGTAGTGTGTCAAATCACACACAAAAATTGGGTTCGTTGAAACAAAGCTGTTGCTGCATGGAAAACAGCAATCCTCTTCGAAAGACTTGGCTACTGCAAAGCACTTGTGATGAAGTGTCTATGCTGCTGGTTGCCGTCTCAGAGTAACTCGCAAGGGTACATCAGGGTGCTGCTCTGCTGTCCACCGCTCTGGTTCAGGATCGGCGGCGGGCTTGACTCTGCTGTGGTGGATCCAGGCGTCGATCTCGGCTACCTTTACTGCGGTTGGGGTAGACAGGATGACGGTGTACGGTCCCTTCCAATGGGGTTCCAACGGTATCTTCTTCCAATCTTTGATCCACACCGAAGTTCCAGGCTGATAGGGATGCAAGGGTTCCGTCAAGTTGATAGGCAACTGGTCTTGGATCCACGTATGGAGAGTCTGCAGAACAAAACTAAGAGCTAGGAGTTCTTGTCTGGTTACTTCTGAACCAATCTGGGCTAGATTTCCTTTGACTCCCTGCACTATTGGTGGGGGTTTACCATACAAAACTTCAAAAGGGGAAAATCCTGTTGACTTTACAGGGGCTGAGCGTATTCTGAGTAAAGCTATGGGGAGCACTTGGGGCCATTTCAAGTGTGTCTCCTGACAAAGCTTAGACATTTGGGCTTTCAATGTACGATTCATTCGCTCAACTTTCCCTGAACTCTGGGGTCTGTATGCAGTGTGGAGCTTCCACTGTATCTGCAAAGCTTTTGCTAACTGCTGAGTAACTTGGGAGACAAATGAGGGTCCATTGTCTGACCCTATTACTGCTGGAATTCCAAATCTGGGGACAATCTCTCTCATTAAGGCTTGGTAACTTCTCGGGCTTTCTCAGTTCTGGTTGGGAATGCTTCTACCCACCCAGAGAAAGTACAAACTAATACTAGTAGGTAATGGTATCCATTAGCTTTCGGCATTTCGGTGAAATCAACTTGGAGGTTGTGCATGGGGGTCACACCTCTTGACTGAACTCGGGGTGCTGTAATAAGGCCTTGCTTGGCATTATTCTTGGCACAGATCTGACATTGTCGGGCTACTGAGGCTGATATGGTTGTCATCAGAGGGATGTAGAAATGTGGTCTGAGTGCTTTCTCCATAGCACTCTTTCCATAATGTGTGGCTTCGTGGAAAGCTTTGACAAAGGATGGTCCTAACAGTTCAGGAATTACTATTCTTCCCGGAGGTTGACTGCCCTCTTCTGGTGGCAGCTCAATCCATCCGTCTTTCAATACTCCATTTTCTTTGTCACAATAGTAATCCAATTCTTTGGTGGTATATCGTGGGGTCCATAGATTCAAGGGTACTGGGAACAATGCTGCTTGCATTGGCCATAGCTTGTGGGGCAATCTGTCCTGTCATATCTGCTTGTCTTGCTTAGGCATCTGCCAATCTATTACCTCGGGCAACTTATCCTTTTCCTGCTTGATGTCCTCTACCAAGCATGACAGCTACACGTGTTGGGGCCCAGACTGCATCAAGTAACATCAATATTTCGGGACCATACTTGACTGATTTTCCTCCGGATGTGATGAGTCCTCTTTCTTTGTAGAGAGCTCCATGGGCATGCAAGGTAGTGAAGGCATATTTGGAATCTGTATATACATTCAGCACAAGTTTTTCTCCTAACAACAATGCTCTGGTGAGTGCTATCAATTCGGCTTTCTGGGCTGATGTGCCTGAGGCTAGAGCTGATGATTCAACTACTTCATGTTGAGTGACGACTGCATATCCGGCACAGCGTCGTCCGTCAAGGATAAGACTGCTCCCATCAACATAATAGATCTGGTCGGGATTATCTATGGGCACATCGGTCAAGTCGGGTCGACTGGAGAACACAGTTTCCATGACTTCGATACAGTCATGTTCCGGAAGTTCTTCACTGATGGGTATCAAGGTAGCTGGATTCAGGGCATGGCTCACTTCAAGTTGTATCTGTGGATTTTCACATAACATGCTCTGGTACTTCAACATTCGGGAATTGGTGAGCCAATAATTTGCTTTCTGTTCCATAAGGGCAAGGACTGCATGTGGCACAGTGACTCGTATGTTCTGTCCTAGTGTGAGTTTGTCTGCTTCACTCACTAGTAGCGCTGTAGCTGCAACTGCTCTCAAGCAGGGTGGCCATCCTTTGGCCACAGGGTCCAATTGTTTCGATAGGTAGGCTACAGGTCGTTCCCAATTTCCTAATTTCTGAGTCAACATGCCTAAGGCATTTCCCTGTGCTTCATGTACAAACAAGTGGAAAGGTTTGTGGACATCTGGTAGTCCAAGTGCTGGTGATGACATCAATTCTTCTTTTAACTTCTGGAAGGCTGTATCCTGCTCAAATCCCCACTCCAGTGGTGACTTCTCTTCTCCTTTTGTGGCTTCATACAGTGGTTTGGCAATTTGGGCAAAGTTGGGTATCCAGATTCGGCAATATCCTGCCGCTCCCAGAAAGGCTCTGACTTGCTTTCTGGTTGTTGGAGTTGGAATTCTGCATACTGCTTCTTTTCTTTCTCTGCCTAATCTTCTGCTTCCTTGGGTAATACGAAAACCCAAGTATTTCACTTCTGTTTGGCATAGTTGTGCTTTGGCTCTGGAAACTTTATATCCAGCTTCATTTAGTAACTGCAAGAGATCTTTGGTGGCTAATATACATTCTCTTTCTGATACGGCAGCTATCAACAGATCATTCACGTACTGGAGAAGTACTCTCTTTCCCGGGGCTACTGGATAGCTTGAAAGGTCTTGATTTAGTGCAGCACTAAAGATGGTAGGTGAATTCTTGAATCCTTGGGGTAATCTTGTCCAGGTGAGTTGGCCCCCTCTTCCAGAGATGGGGTCCTGCCATTCAAATGCAAACAATATTTGGCTTACAGGGCTAATCTTATGCAAAAGAATGCATCTTTTAAATCCAGTACAGTGAAATGGGTAGCTTCAGCAGGTATCAGTCCTAGAAGAGTGTAAGGATTGGGCACGACTGGATGTATAGTTTCAACTGCATCATTTACTCTTCTCAAATCTTGCACTGGGCGATAATCATCTGTCTCAGGTTTCTTTACTGGCAAAAGTGGGGTGTTCCATGGGGATTGACATACTTTTAGCAGGCCATACTCGAGCAATCTCTGTAGGTGGCGATGGATGCCTTCAATTGCGGCTCTTGGGAGAGGGTACTGTTTGCGGGCACTGGGTGTAGCACTAGGCTTGAGGGTTTACAATCACTGGAGCTATATGTTTGGCTAGGCCTGGGGGACTGCCTTCTGCCCACACTTCAAGTGGTGCATGAATGTTCTTTAAAGTTTGTTCAAAATAGGTATCTTGAATCGAATCATCAATGTAGTATCTCCACTCTCTCGGGGGTTACTGTCAGCAGCATGACTCCTGCTGGTTTTGGCTTGGTGAATTCCACTGTCATTTGCATTTCTCCTTGTTCGGAGAAAGAATATCTGTGTTGAAGCTTGGCTAGCATATCTCGTCCCCAGTAGGGGTTACTGGACATTCGGGCATGTAAAGGAATTGATGAGTTACTGCTGTCCTCCTAGACTGCATATTCGGTTTTGTAGAAAAGACTTTGTGGCTTTGGCACCAGTTGCTCCTATAATGGTTGACTGCCTTTTTTGGTGAATGGGGCTATCTTCTTGTCTATTACTGAATGTTCTGCTCCAGTATCAACCATAAAGTTCATAAATTGGTTCCTATTTGTATTTCGACCATAGGCTCCTGGAGACCTAAAAGCAAACTTGGAGCCCGGTCTGTCCTAATCCACGTCATCCTCATCATCATGGGCCTGTTGTGGCACATGCTTGGATGGCTCCTCTCCCCTCTCTCTCTGGAATTGTTCTCGATTGGCTACCTCCTCCTCGGCCTCGGGGACGGCCTCGTCTTTCTCTCGCCACTGATGATCGTATTCGTCATCATCTGCTGGGCGTCTTCGAGTTGCGGGCACGTATCTCTCCAATGTCCTTCCTCTTTGCAATAGGCACATTGGTTTCACGCCTAGTCTCTGGGGTCCGGCCTCCGCCTTGACCCCGCCCTCTTCCTCTGCTCCTTCGATTAGGGACACCTCCCCTTTTCTTTTCAACTATGGCCGCAGCCACAAAAATCAGCTTTCTTCTTCATCTTTCTATCACATTCTCTCTGTCTTTCAGGATCACGATTCACATACTCTTTATGAGCGACTTCCAATAACTGTGTTGCATTCATGCCCGCAAACGACCTTCTAATTTCTGTAATTTTACGTCTAATGTCTGGTTGAGACTGGTTTTACAAAAGCAGAATTCACCATGCATAAACTTCCTGGTGCCTCGGGATCATAGGGAGTATACATTCTGTAAGCTTCAGTTAATCTTTCATAATAATCTGCTGGGCTCTCATCTATTCCTTGGATAACTCCTGCTACTTTGGAAAGGTTCATAGCTTTTTGGCCTCCTCTTCTCAGGCCTTGCAAAAAGCCTTGGCGAAAACGGGCTAGGGCGGTGGACCCTTCATCTGTATTTGGATCCCATTGGGGGTCTTCATTTGGGAATTCTCTCTGAGCTGCTTCTCTACGATCTATTATATTCTGCCCCTGCGCTGGAGCTGCAGGGTTTTCTGCCATCCATTCGCTAGCTGCTTTTCTAATTCTCGCTCGTTCCTCTGTGGTAAATAGGGTGGTCAGGAGCTGACGGCAATCTGGCCAAGTGGGTTGGTGAGTTTCCATAATACTAGTTACTAATTCGGTCAGCTCCTGGGGCTTGCTAGTATAGGAGGCATAGTGCGACCTCCAATTTAATAAATCAGTTGTAGAGAAGGGAATATACACATAAGTTAGGGGTCCGCTACCACTTCATCATTATCATTCTTTCCCGGGCACTCCCGGGACTTGCCTTAAGGGAAACAGTTTGGCTGTCGTCCCAAGGCGTCATTTGGGTCTGGGATCTAAGGGCTATTGTCGTTGTCTTTGCAGGAGTTGCTTTCTTTTTCTCAACTGGTTTTGCTTTGGGTTTTTTCTTTCACTGGCTTGCTAGTGCTAGCGCTGGCTTTCTCAATTATTTGTACACTGTCCTCTTCTTCTTCTTCTGGGGAAATCCCCTCCTTCTTCTTCTAGCTCCGCTTCTGGCTCACTTTTTACATCCTCCTCTTCTCTTCCCGCTAATTCTTTCTCTTCCTCTCCTCCAGGAGGAGGGGGGTCAGGGGTTGGGTCTCGCCTCGGCTCTGGCAGTCTCTGGGGTTCTGGGGCAGGACGCCGCCGAGCTATTCTTACTGGACCTGGGGTTCGGGGCTGCCTGAGGACTACTTCTGGGGAATCGGGATCTGCCAAGGATGGGTTTCTTCTTGGCTTTCTTATCCTGCTCTTTCATTCTAGGCTGTTCCTTTTTTCTGTCCTAGAATCTGTTTTAGCTAACATTATTCTGCACTGTTCCTCATAAAAGCGCTGCGCCCAGGAGGGCGGATCTTCACAAAATACTTAACCAGAAATCTATATAGGGGTACTGATCGGGGTGCGCTACCCGCACTCTACGATGTATTGACTGAATAAATCTCTACGGTGAACGTGTCCCTCTCGGGGCCAGATGGGGTCTAGATCGGGCCACTCCCTAGTACACAAAATCTGCAAACGGGCTGCTGTCATTTTAATACCATAATCTCCTGAATATCCCTCTTTAAAATGTGCGATCATTACATTCTAATGGAGTGTTCCTAGTAGACTCTGCCCCTCCCATTTCGATGGTGTGGCGCGCAACAACAGACAGAAGGGAAAAGGTGGGCGGGACCGTGGGTAAGGGGTCCTCACGGCCCTGGAAACGTATAGGGAATACAAATAACAAGACAAGGACGACAATCGCTTCCCCCTTTTCGCGACGTGAACGCGGTCGCCCGGTCAGGAAATGCGCTAATCAGGGGTCCGCCTTCACTTGGTCCGTGCTGCCAGACCTCTCATTCACACTTCGTTCACACAATCATGCTAGCAACGTATCCCAGAATGCATTCGTTTCTATCTGTTCTGACTAGTCTTTTTCCCAAATTACAAAAAGGATGAGGGTTTCACCTAGCGAATTCCCATGCCAGGCTACTCGGCTCTTCCTAGAGAGGTGATCAAGCTCTCTTACAAATTCCCAATATCTCGAGATTACAAATTCCAAATTCCAAGTTCCAATGGCAGTACTGCTCTTTCTAATTCTGTCTAGACCCAAAATCAAAACTATACTCACCGGATCCGGTCCTCAAAACAACCCAAGCAGGCGCATGAGTTGGACCTCGGACTCCCCTCACTCGGGTTCGAGGCGTTGACTCCAGCCGGGCTCGTCACCCGCCGAGGTCCGACCAGCTCCCTCCGATACAAGGGACCGGTGGCGCCAGGGAGCGGCCCTCGTCGGAAGGGCGCGATCCCGGCAGGACCAAGCCTATAGAGGCGGAAAGTCGTGGTATATTGCCCTATATACACTTTGATTCCACAACTTCCCGGCCAACGCACCAAGGAATATGTAGCAGCAAAGCGCAGACAAACCAATGATACCAGGAGTCTTGTCAGAAGGTCCAAATCATTTATTTGTGCACAAGTCTCAAGCAAGGCAATTTCAAAATGGCTGAAGCAAAGTTTTTCAAGCATTACAACAACTTTTATAGACTTCTGTTCCATTCTAGGTATAGAAAAACATTTCATTGGTCCCGGTAACACTCCCGTACCTCCCGTAGCCATTCTATTGGTCCCGGGTACTGATAGTTTCTCTCCAAATTATGTTCCTTCTGTGGGCTTCTGTAGGCCATGACACCTGCCTGCCCCCCTTCTAGTCCCAATTACAATGGTCAGTTCATCAACTTGTTACTTTCCACACTTTCAAGGCTATGGGACCATTTGTGCGTGCAGAAGAGCAGGGTTCTGTAACTCATCTGTCAGCACTCCTCAATATTTCTCTGCAAATGTACTCTTTCTTATCAGTAACTTTAAAACACATCTTTTCTGTATTTTTCCATTTCTTAATTCTGCAATTCTACTTATCTAAGCTAATTCAATATTTCTACTGAGTTCTTTCTTACAATAGCAGCATATTGGGGGATGTGCAATCCTATATGCCTCTCCACAGGCCTCATTTACAGGTCAAGCTAGCCATGCTGGCCTGCCTATGTCAGACACCGTGGGTCACAGGCCTGCACCTGCCACAACACTAATGCGTAGCGAAGGCCTATGATCCATGGTGTCTGAAATTGTGGTAGGCGACGGCCTATGATCCATGCTAATTGAACTAAGCAGACAGGCCTGAGCAGCTTGACCTGTAACTGAAGCCTGTAGTTAGGCCCAGAGGAATGAAAACCCCCCTGAATGATGACACCATAGAATTGAAACTTAACTCAGTTTAACTGAACATAGCTAAGCAGAAACGAAACTTATAAAAAAAGACAGAAAAACAGCTCTAATTGGTACTGATAGCGAGATGCACAGCTTCTATGGAATTAATTAAACTCTGCAAAAAGCAAGGTTACAGTGCCCTGCTTCCCATATGTTTTAACAAGCTCAGCGACCTTGGAGGAGAGAAGTAACAAGTTAGAGACACTGACCATTGTAATTGGGACTAGAAGGGGGGCAACCAGGTGCTGGGCCCAGACCAGAGTCCCGATTGGGTAGCCAATCAGTACCGGGACCAATAGATGTGAGAGGGGTACTGGGACCAATGAAAAGTTTGCCTATGCTTAGAATGGACAAGAAAGCTATAAAAGTTGTTGTTTTACTAGAAGCCATTGCTCAGCCATTTTGAAATTGCCTTATTGCTTGAGCCATGTGCACATTAAACTGGCTTGGATCCTTGAAAAGACTCCTGGATTTATTTATTGCATGCTTATCTGCTGCTACATTCTTGGTGCGTTGGCCGAGAAGTGCGAGTGATGGATAGTGTTCAAGTGAATAAATCCACGTAATTAGCCTTGATGTTTGGTCCAGTTGGAACCATTCCAATCCGATGCAGGGGACTTCCCTGGGCCCACTGATCCACTTGTATCGGAGGGAGTTCTGCATGTCCTCGGCAGGCACTGAGTCCAGCTGGCTAACACTTCCGACCCGGGGGAGTCCAGGATCCAACTCAGAAGCTTGGGAACCAGATCTGGTAAGTATAGTTTTGAAAACCTGTCTAGACAGATGAGTTAGAACTGCAGTTTGCAACTTTGGTAAAGACTTAAGTATTTGTTTGAAAATCCTTGCATGAGTATTCGCTAGGTACAGTTGTTATAGAGAATCATGATTCAGCCTGGTCAGAGCAGACAGGACTGGGTTTTTGGTATGTCTAGTCTGAAATAGAAAGAGCAGTACTGCCAGTGGAACTTGGATTTTGTATTCTCTAGATATTGGGAATTGGTAAGAGAGCTCTCACGGAAGGGCCGAGTAACCCCGCATGGGAATTCTCCGGGTGAAACCCTAATCCTTTTTGTAATTGGGAAAAAGACTAGGTCAGAATAGATAGAAAGGAATGCATTCTAAGATACGTTGCTAGCATGATTATGTGAAATGAAGTGTGAATGAGAGGTCTGGCAGCACGGACCAAGCAGAGTGGACTCCGGACTAGCGCAGTTCCTAGTCGGGTGACTGCGTCTAGGTCGCGAAACGGATGAAGCGTTTGATGTATTGTCCGTCCTGTGTATTTGATTTTTGTTATCTGTTGAAACCACCGAGTTTCCCTCTGTTATAAATGTGAGATTATTATGTTGATACTTTGTGACAGTTCACTGGTTAAGAAATTGTATTAATAGAGCAGAATGAAGACCCAAAACACCTACGGTCAATTTTTAGAAATGCAAAAAGCTTGTCTCACCCAGTTGGTTTTTAGCACAAGTGTGAAAAATGCTGACAGGGGGAACGATGTCTGTGCAGGAGAAGAATTGCTCACTCCCGTGTCCTATTTGTGCAGGAGACTGTTTGGTGAGTTTAACACTATGCAGGCATGTTTTTGGTGCTGTGTAACCCTAGCAGGCCATGTTATTCAACGCATCTGCTGCTGGGACTAAGTCAGGGACTACATTTTATTACCTGTTTTAACTGTTTTTATGCACTTTGTTCTGATAGTAATGTTCCTCCCTGACCCATAAGTTTGTGGGTCATGTATTGTGAACCATTTCAAATAAAGGAATATTTAGTCAGTAAGGTTTAGTTCTGAAGGAATGTTGTATTAATCATCAGCAGCTCCGCAACAGTTTTTAGTTATATTATTGCGACTGCAAGTTCTAAGTAAGGCCTTTCATTGTCAATAGCTGTTATATTGCTGTTACTATTGCAGAACTATCCAGGCAGGTGACGGGTGTAGTAGTCAGTATATAGTGTGTAGAGGGTAAGCATTAGTATTTTCGAGTCGAGATAGGTATAATATATTTGTGGGCTTAGCTTTGCCCTTGTGTTTATGAATTCAAATAGGAAAATGATAAAGAACTGTTTTGCGTTTTTCCTTTGATCTACCAAAGTAATTAGCTCATACGACTTAACATTGATTTAAAATTTTTTTTTCTGGCATTCTCTGTCCATTGTGACATGAAGAAGTCCGTCTTTTATGAAGCATCAGTTCAATTTGTTTCCCCGCCGAGCAGAGGGGTGTGGCTTCCACATATCCTTAAAAAAAAAAAAAAAAAAAAACCGGGGGTTCTGGAGAGAAGCTGGAGACTGCCAGGAAATTGCTCCTAGGAATGAAAAGGGACTGCCGATTTGCAAAAAGTCTCTTCATTTAATCGAAGCCGTGGATGAAGATATAATTCGTTTTTTTTCTCTGGTTTTCCACTAGCTTCGCGGTTTACCCCCCCCCCCCCCCCCCGACCCCAAAAGTTTTAAAAACAAAGTTTATCTGTTTATGAATGCAGTATAAGTCATTTGAATGCATGGCTTCCCCTACTGTGCTGCGTTACTAATGAAACACTCCAGCTGAAGCTACACTGACCTTTACAATATGGCCTTGTAAGATAAATTAATCTGTGTTTCTGTATTTAAAAAAAAAAAAGAGGGAAAGGTGTACTGTATTTTATGAAAAATACACGGAATGCAGACCTCCTCCCTTAAATATTTGCACCTTCCTAGGAAAACTAAAAAAATAATTTCTTGGCGAGAGAAATGCCTGACAGCTAGACATATAGTTCTCTCGATAAAGACAGCATAATGGATGTAGGTGCTCAATCTAAGGGTTTCCTGCGTGCCCTATGTCTTACAGAAATAATATAGTGTATCTTTCAAGTATGATCAAGAATTCAGTAAGGAGATTTACTGAAGATTATGAAAATGTCTCTGTCCAACTCAGGATTTATGGCCCAAAGGAATTTCCTCAGGTATCCTGTCTCGTATATCTATCTCCTTCTGTAAGTAGCTCGTTGAGAGTGCGCAAGGGGGGGATGGACGCCCTATTCCACCGATGATGTCACCCCCCCGGCTGGGCCGTGAAACTAATGCTGCCCACAGCAGAGAAGATGGCATCCTTGTAAAAAAAAAAAAAAAAAAAAATCAACCCTCCTGCGACTTAGAGCATGGCTAGGAGAAACAGAATCCAGGGACAGAGGGGGGGCGGGGGGACTCCAGCCTGCCACATAGTTTGCATAGCCACCTCTGCACACAACAGGGGGAATGCCCACCCCCTCCCGGACTAGGAAGTGAAAGTCAGCTGACCAAGACTTGTTTAGAACTGAAAAAAAAAACTGCAATTATGACAATGAAGCCACAGTTTGTAGACAGTTGATTGAACTAATGCAACGGAAATTGCCCCAAAGAACTGGCACACACACCACTGGAATTTGCGGGGCATAATGGTTAAATGAAAGTTAATCTGAAGAGGCGTATGTGTGAATTGTGCAAAAAATATAAATGTAACAGAGACAAACTGTGAATGATATTTTAGTTGGGATGATGTGAGCGAGCTTTTCACTATTCGAAGACGAAGGCCAGGCAGCAGGATGTGGAAAAACTAGGAAGGTGGAACAGTAGCGCCAATTATAGAAAAAGAAAGCGGACATTAGAGAAGTGAATGCAGTGCACTCTTGACTCCTCCCCCCCCCGACGCCGGAGTTACTTGATGGCCAAAGTCATAAAAAACAATAGGAAACCTAAAGAGCAACACGTGTCTTTCAAGCCACTTGAAGCATGTGGGAGAAGAATATAGAGCTGGAGTGGCAGGAGACGAGGGACCTACAGCTTAGGAGGAAGACATAGGCCAGACCGGACTCTCTCAGTTTCCCCTGCGCCACGGCGCTCCCGTCACCGCGCCCCCCTTCTGAAAAACGGTGGAACTCGACAGAGCGGGACCTCCCACAAATCAGATGGACTTCCCTTTTATGGGCGGGATTAAACAGCGGAGAAGGAATACTAACAGCCAGTAGCCCCTGTGTTTTTCTCGCCAAAGCCTTTTCTGCCAAGAAAAACATGTTTGGGTGAACTAGAAAAAAAACTAATAATACATAATGCCTTGAAACCGGTTCAGTATATGCTCTCGAATGCCCTACTTCCATTTTTGCCGAGCCTGAGGGACCTGGCTTGCCAAAGCATTTCAAGCACATGTATATCCAGCGGCTGCTGGAAGGCCACACCAAGAAAAAAAATGAAACTCAAAATCTGCTGGCCTGATGGTGCTGTAACTGTCCCAAAGAAGAAGAATGGCCGACGTTCTATTCACCTGAAATCCAAAGCCAACAAGCACTGTACACTTACCAAACCTTCAGAGGCCATACTGGCAAGGATGGCAGAAGACAGAAAGATAATCCACCGGAGGCACCTAGCGAAGAACATTAGCCCTGCCCTTGTCACCCTCAAGCCAGGCAACGCACAGCCCTGTGTGTGTCCAGCCGATGATATGACGCCCACCCTCTCGCCCTGCAGGCCACCCCTCCCGTCTGGAAGACAAGAAATTAATGAATGATGCTAGCCAGGGAAATTCTGCAAACCCCAGTAGGCCTACCACAATCCTTATAGTCTCTTGGAGAACTGGATATCTGCTGCAAGCTATACCATTTCATCCTTCTGGACTAAAAAAGATGTTGTTTTTCTGTAATACGCTTAGCCCAAGACCCCACGACAAGGAGGTAGGGCCAACTCATCCTAGACAAGAATTTACCTAAACGAAATTCAATCACAGAACTCGCCGTCCCTCAGTGCATTCACAAGAATTTGACAAGTTATCCAGAAACTCCAGAAAAAAAAAAAAAAAGAAAAAATTCTAACTCAATAGCTGGACAACTTGCTCATAACCACCAACTCAAGAAACGATGAAGTAGTCCAACCAGAATGACCATTCACAATGTGTGGAACTACTTGACCACCTTTCTAAGCCTGCACCGCAGCTGGATAACACCAAGAGCTCTCATAGAAGCACCCAAACGACCATAATTATGTTCAAAACACTTCCGTTAAATGCCTAGGATTCCAGGTTGCCTCACCCCTAGTGTGAAATTGTTGAACGCCGTGAACCCCCCACCCTTCCGCTTCGGTGTCTTGCGCCTTCCTTGAGATTTGCAGCGTATTCCTAATACAGAACCACCAGCCGAGTGCAATGAAGTGGGATGAGCCTGCTTGTGTGAAAACAGAGAGGCTACTGTTGTATATGGTAGGGTCTCCACCCCCAATTTTGCCGACGGCCCTATGCAAAAACCATTGTATAACATTGTTAATCAATCCAAGGGGGGGGGGGGGGGTGGGGGGGGGGGGGGGGGGGGGGGGGGGTAGTACCCCCCCCCCCCGCTATCCAAAGGGAATGGAAAAAAGACTCTAAAGAGGACATGGGGACTTGAACCAGTATGCAAGCCATTTTGATCTTTGAAGAACGACAAGAAACACTAGAGAATGATATGGGTTGCCCGTCACCACTGTCTGGTCAGACAGCGTATGTCCATGCGCACACAACTTACAGTCTCTATGGTACATTGATTGTCTGCCACCAGAAATGTAACTCTAGGTAAGTGCTATTGACATAAACTCTTGCGCACGCGTGGCTAACAACCAGTAGTATTTGTTCAACAATTGGAGTGTTCCCTCGCACCCAAAAGGTGGCCCCCCATTATTTTGAGATGCATGTTCGCAAGCGCTACAGCCCTTAACCACTAAGTGAGCAAAGCTAAGACAAGCTCACTTTGGAGACAGCGATCCTTCAAGTTACTGTAACCACACTGACTGTTCTAACACAATATGAAATACACAGGAAACATTACTAGCCTAAGACACCGCACGTAGGGACGGGCATGAGAGGATCATTTGAACATATTGTTTAGAGTATAAACGTGGCTGTAAGAAACCCCAAGATACAAAGCTGAAGAGAGTCACAGTCAAGATTTTCAATCATGTCTTATGGTTGTTGATCAGTGGGTCTTGATCCCCTGATCATGGACTGTTTAGACAATATAGACCGACCACTGTATTCTCAAAGCCACCTGGATTTGACTTGATGTCCCTATGGAGAACCATACATGACACAGCCTTTCTTTGTGGCGGAAGGCAGAGTAGTTTTCATCATCAAAAGATGGACATTGTAGTGTGCACCCTACGATATGCAGTGGTGACACTTGATTTGGTGGTTGAGTCCTCAGCCCTGGCCCCAAGAAACTTGCCCCACAGAAAGCTGAACTGGATAGTCCTCACTAGCGCACTTAACAATAGGAAAAGAGCCCTGGGCTAAATGTGTACCCAGATTTCAAGTATAACCTTACAAACCCCCCTGCCTGCATCTGGGGCCCTGTAACAGGAATGAGGGGTGGCGCCCCTTCGGCCGGCAAGTCCATTAAGTATCGCCCCAAGATATCGATATTAATAGATCCTCACTGCCTATAGATCTCAGAATTTAGGAAAAGTAGAATGTATGAATAGAACCCTGAAATCTCAGTTGTCTAAACTTTGCCAAGAGGTTTACCTGAAGTGGCCCTAGGTTCTTCCTATAGCCCTTCTTAGGATATACTTAGCCCCTGCTAAGTCTTTAGGAGTTTTCCCTTTTGAAATTCTGTATGCGCAACCCCTGCCTATTGTATAGGAAATAAAAGGAGATATGAGACAGATAGGATCTGAAATTATTAGACATGAACTATTGGTTTTAAGTTCTGTTTTGCAGGAGTCTTCATACCTGAGTACAAAATCGATTACTCATCAATTTGCCTGCACCCCTGCATCCTTTCAAGCCTGGAGTCTCGGTGTGAATCAAAGAGTGGAGAAAGACACCGTTGACACCGCATTAGAAGGGACCTTATGTTGTTATCTTGTTAACCCTACAGCAGTGAAAATTGCAGAACTCGAACCCTGGATTCATCACAGCAGAGTGAAATCAGCAGCAGCTCCAGAGCCAGACCAGTGAACATCAGAACAGATCCAGAAGTTCCATTGCAGCTAACTTTGCAAAGACAAGCAAATTGAAAAAATTCAGGAAGTTTTAAAAACAAAAAGAGAGACTGTGCTAATATAGAACTCCTGAATCTCAAGAGACTATTTGTTTATTCTGAAGAGATTATCATCAACAGAAAGAGACTGTATTATGAACTATATTATTTGAAAATCTTTGTGCCATTTTGATCAAGGACAGTGCAAACTAAAAGGACTGTGTTTATTGAAATACGCTGGAATCTACAGCTCTACACTCCTACCAATGAAATTGGTAAGGTCATGTACAGCGGAAGCTTGAGGATCTACAATCAACGCTACACCTGTTGCATGCTACTGAGAGCAAAACAGGTCAACGTACAGTAAAGAAGAAGAAGACTTCGTGGTCAAGAATTATCAACAGATTGCACTGGTTTTTCAAAGACTTGCACTAATTCTTCAGAGAACTTTCATCATGATTCTCTACTGTTTCATCGTGATAGCAGCCTTGGAGTGCTTTGAAATGACTTTTGCCTTATCTCCCTGGGCAGCCTGTATAAGTACAACATGAACTGGACCGAAGGTCACTCAGACCTTGTTTTATCATTCTTCCTATACTTGCATTGGTATACTCTCCAATCCAAAAGTTGTTCTAGATCTTGACTTTCTACAAGGCTATGCAAGCCACCGTTGCAATTCCTCATACCACCACCAGAACTTGTTTCTTGAACTTACTGGAGCAATAGCATCTAGTCTCCACACTTCTGACTGTTTCTATTGTGGAGGAACTAAGATGGGAGATCAGTGGCCCTGGGAGACGCAAGAACTGAACTATTCTATCCTATACAATCAGACTGATTTACATAATACTACTAGTGAGTGGGTATTGGCCCACCCCATTGTTGACAGTTTGTGTTTTGTTCGGACTGGACCACAATCTACTACGAAGGATGGACAGCTGGTCTGTCTAAATCAGAAGCTTTACGACAGACCAAAACAGATGCACCCGAACCTTCTAATCCTTTAGTTCTTTTTCCCACTCTTGCCAAACTATGGACTTTGACTATCTGCCTGTTGCTCCCTTGTTTCTTGCCATTTTGCTTGCAAATGATAACTTCAGTTATTAATAACACTGTAGAGCGTAAGACAGCTACAAAGATGCTAGCTATGTGAACTTACTACCCTATACCACAGAGTGATACCTTTACCTAGTATTATGTGATTTGATTCTCACACCTTATTAACATGCGGGTGAGAATAATCAAAGGGGGGAATGTGGTAGGCGACGGCCTATGATCCATGCTAATTGAACTAAGCAGACAGGCCTGAGCAGCTTGACCTGTAACTGAAGCCTGTAGTTAGGCCCAGAGGAATGAAAACCCCCCTGAATGATGACACCATAGAATTGAAACTTAACTCAGTTTAACTGAACATAGCTAAGCAGAAACGAAACTTATAAAAGACAGAAAACAGCTCTAATTGGTACTGATAAGAGAGCACAGCTTCTATGGAATTAATTAACTCTGCAAAAAGCAAGGTTACAGTGCCCTGCTTCCCATATGTTTTAACAAGCTCAGCGACCTTGGAGGAGAGAAGTAACAAGTTGGAGACACTGACCATTGTAATTGGGACTAGAAGGGGGGCAACCAGGTGCTGGGCCCAGACCAGAGTCCCGATTGGGTAGCCATATCAGTACCGGGACCAATAGATGGGTGAGAGGGGTACTGGGACCAATGAAAAGTTTGCCTATGCTTAGAATGGACAAGAAAGCTATAAAAGTTGTTGTTTTACTAGAAGCCATTGCTCAGCCCTTTTGAAATTGCTAATGCCTTGAAGCCATGTGCACATTAAAACTGGCTTGGATCCTTGAAAAGACTCCTGGATTTATTTATTGCATGCTTATCTGCTGCTACAAATCTACTCCTACCCACCGTTCAAGGTAGGAGGCCAGAGATCCATGGGGGGGAAGTGGAGGACCTTTCACAAGAGGGCACACACCACCTGGGGCTTATCCCTGGCATCGGCAGCTAGGGACGTCCCCATATGTGAAGGACTACATTCCTGCTTGTTTCCTGGAGATAGAAATAGTTACTCACGGTAACAGGTGATCTCCGGGAAGAGCAGGCATTTAGTCTTCACCAACCACCCACCCTACCCTCGGAGTTAGTCTCTCTCTTTTCTTTTCTTTCCCTCTCTCTCTCTCTTTTGTCTCAGCTTTAAAACTCAACTGGAGAGAGGCAGTTCGGGCAAAGGTGGGAAGGCACCACGCAGGGGCTGTGGGATGCTCCCAAAAGCTTTATACTTGGACTCTGGGGAGCGTTCCCACGCAGGCTCGGTTCAGTTACGACGATAACCCAATCTGTGAAGACTAAATTCCTGCTGTTACCGGAGGATCACCTGTTACAGGTGAGGAAACTATGCTGGCTTTGCCAACCTAAAAATGTCTAAGGCTCCTAAACCCCAACCAGCGGCACAGAACAACCAGTATCTGTTTGGACTCCTTCGAGAGAGCATAGCCACTCTACCTTTGCAGGGTCCCAAACCATACACATAGCTGACGGGCTCTGTTCCTACGCCCACAGATGGCAACTCATAACATCCGAGCAGTGGACTCTCAATATCGTCCAAAGGGGGGCTATCTGCTTCATTTTGAAAGCTTATCCACCACTAACTTCATAGGAGATTATCTCAGCAACCACCTGCAGAGAAATCCCCTATCAGAAGAGGTGTCCACCTTGTTCGACTTAAGGGACCATATAAAGAGTTCATCTGCCCCAAGAGGGCATGGGCCTTTTTGTTTTTTTCTTTTTGCTTACTCTCCTTATTTTCTTATCCTCCAAGAACAACAGGAGGGTTCCCGCCCCTCTTAGATCTAAGGGACCTAAACAAATTCCTTGTTCCCCGAGAAAAAATTCAAAATGATTTCCCACAGCACACATTACCTTCAGAGGAACGGACTCGCTGTGTTCTCTAGACCTCAAGGAGGCATACACGCAATTACTGATCCATTCTCAGCACAAGACAGTCTCTGCATTTTTCGGTTCCAGCAGAACAATTACCCACTATAAGATGCTCCCCTTCAGATTAGCCTCTGTACCCCGCGTATTCCCAAAGTGGGGGGGGCCCCCCCCCCCTGGCAGTGGTTGCGGCCTACCTTTGCACTATAGGGGTTTTTGTCTTTTCCTGCTTAGACAATTGAATAATAAGGGGAGAATCCCCAGAAGAAGTAAAGCTCTCCCTTCAGTTGCACCATCACGATGCTCCAAAATCTGGGATTCATGTTAAACTTACCCAAGTCACACCTGGGGCCAAACCAGTGGCTTGAACTCATTGGGCCCCTTCTGGACAAATTAAAACAGGCCAGAGCTTTCCTTCCCCTGGATCTCTCTACCTGACTTATTGAGCTAACCCACAAGGAAAAAAATCCGAGCTTGCATAACAGATCCAGAGATGCTGCACGTTTGGGGGCACATGGCCTCCACAGTCCATGTAGTCCATATGCCCAACTGCACATGTGACAAGGCCCATGGATTCTTTCATCTCACTGGGACCCAGACAACTTGGACATCTCTCAGACAAAATAATGCATCACCCGCACAAGTCAACTCCCTTCAGTGGTACGGCTCCCTTCAAAACCTACTCGGGGGGGGGGTCACCTTTTCAGATGCCTCCACCTCAATGCACCCTGACAACGGATGATTCCAGGCTCGGGTGGAGAACATATATGAACAACTTAACAAACACAGGGGCTGTGGACACACCAGGAATTTCTGCTACAGATAAAACAACTGGAATCCCCCCCCCCCCCCCCATGCACTTACAAATGCCCTTCTGGTTTTTCATCCCCAGCTCTCGGGCCAACAGGTCGTAGTCAGAATGGACAACCAGGTGGCCATGTTCTATGTGAACAAGCAGGGAGGAGCAGGATCCTATCCCCTTTGCCAAGAAGCGCTTCACCTCTGGTTCTTCTCAATTTCATGTCGGCATTCATCTCAGAGCGGTGTATATCACAGGCAAACTCAATCTCCATGTGAACATGACTCAGGCCGTATCCTACATCCACAAGAGTGGACGCTAAATCGAGAAATGGAATCTTGAATCTTCCATATGTGGGAGATCCCAATCATAAGTCTGTTCACCACCCAGGAGAACGCACAACTTCCACTGTTCTGCTCAATGAGTCCCTCCCTGCCACAGACAGGCAACGGATGCTTTCCTTCTCCACCGAGTACAAGGTCGGGCTCTATGAATTCCCACCCAGCCCATTGATACCCAAGACCCTCTTCAAACTATAGGCTGACAAGGGCTCCATGCTTCTCATAGCCCCTCTTTTGGCACTGTCAGCCATGGTTAATCTGGGGCGACACCACCAAACTCATCTCTCAGGCATCACGGGATGCTTCTCCATCCCAATCCACAGGCCCTCTGGATCCATGGCCTGTATCCTGAAAGCATAATATTTGCTGACCTAAACTTCCCACAGCAGGTCAAGGATATCCTATTTGCATCATGCAAACCATCCACCAGACATTCATATGCTTTCAAATAGCGGTGTTTCACACTCTGGTGTTCCCCAAAGCAAATTGACTCCTCTAGCTGCCCAGTGGAATTTCTTCTACTGTTTCCCATCAGCGCTGGCGGGCTTAACAGAGCCGTGAGGGAGAAACTCTCCCTTCGCAGCTCTGAAAGCCAGCGGAGAGGGCCTGATGCTGGGAGGGAGGGCTCTGCTGGGCAGGCGGGGGGGGGGGGGGGGGTCTGCGGGACACTTGATTATGCCGCTGCCACAGTGGCTGTTGCTGCAGCCGCATCCAGTTGTTTTTTTTTTTAATTTACCTGGGCTGATGGGGAGGGGGGGAAGGGGGTTAGGACTGGTTAATGGCTATGGGCTGATGGGGGGGGGAGTTTAGACTGGTTAATGGCTATGAGCTGATGGGGTTAGAACTGTAATGGGCTATGGGGGGCTAAGATAAAATGGGGGAGGGGAGGTTAGGACAGGAAGTGGGCTGATGGGAGGTTAGGACTGGTAATGGGCTGATGGGGGGTTAGGACTGGAAGTGGGCTGATGGGGGGGTTAGGACTGGAAGTGGGCTGATGGGAGGGGTTAGGACTAGTAATGGGCTATGGGGTTAGGACTTGTAATGGGCTATGGGGGCTAAGACTGGAAATGGACTGATGGGGGTGTTAGGACTGGAAGTGGGCTGATGGGGGGCTTAGGACTGGTAATGGGCTATGGGGGGCTAGGACTGGTAATGGACCGATGGGGAGGGTAGGACTGGAAGTGGGCTGATGGGGGGCTTAGGACTGGTAATGGGCTGGGGGGTTGCCAGGACTGGAAATGGGCTGAGTGGAAGGGGGGGGCTTGAACTGGAAATAGCT